>OX276397.1:24657666-25320762 GCA_946251805.1 Cybosia mesomella | reverse complement strand
ATAAAAGTAATAAAAGTTCATAATCTAATAAGTTAATATTCTTCTAACATATAAAACGATGTAATGGCGTTTGTGGTCGCACTTCTCCGAAAGACAGACTTCCTTGTATATTTAGTAGGAATGAGAATAGATTATAAAGTATTTTTTGTTTCTTACCCACCTCCATTTTTCTTCATTGATAAGTTATTAAGACAGAACAAAGTTTTCCGGATCAAATAGTATACCTATGTATAAAACTGAATCAAGCACACAATCAACATAAATTAAACAAGCGTTAAGTACATAATAATCATAGATAAGCAAAGATAAGTATTTGTAATGTTTTATCAAAAGCCAAGTAAAGGCGGTTTAAAAGATGTTATTCAGTTTCATCGTTCGTTAACTCATTTTCATGGACACTACTGACATGAAGCTGATAAGAGCTATCTAAATTGTTAAAACATTTTAAACTGTATAAAATTTAGTTTCATAGACTAAGTTCAAAAACATGGCGGTTCTCAATTCGGATTTTTATATCTTTTTATGTATGTTCGGGCGTAACTCTGTCATAATTATTCTAACGGATTTGCAAACTTTGTCTATTATGGGGTGTCCTTTTGGGGTTGGTATAGATCACATGTTTGCACTCGCTACGATTCTGACATACACTTTCCGCTTCTTCTACTTTCATAATTGTTTTCTTAAATGCTCGTCGGTTGCTGGTACTCTTGACCTGGCCTTTCTTCAAAATGCCCTCATTCCGATTGACATACATAAACCTATGCCGACCTTTACCGGGTTGTCCATTCACTCTCGCCTCATAAATGTCGTCAATCTTCTTTTGTCTATCCTCTCTACGTGTCCGAACCATCTAAGCATCCGTTTCTTTGGTTCCAGACATCCTCGAAGGGGACTAACCATGCCGCCTCATATTGGACACCCCATATGATAAAATCTATGTATTATAGTATTTCAAAAGAACCTATGCTCAAATTCAAAAACGTATTCCGAAAACGGGACTTTACACTGAGTAGAAAAAAAGTGCTAGCCATAAAAAAATTGTATTCTCGGTAACTGTAATCTGAATAAGGTAAATATATAATTAGTAATTGTGTAGAGAGATAAAGCCAAAAGTGAGCAGCTTACTTAGAAAAATTGATTGGTAATTGGCAAGCTGGATATTCTTTAATTTCTATTTAATGTTCATTTTCCAGGTTACAGCTATTCTGATTGTCTCTCACTCTGTTACACACAACTCTCTGAGATCTTGTAATTATTCTGCCAATATCTATCTTGGGACTGAAAACGACATACTTATCAGCTATTGATAATTCTAGAATCTATATGACACATTTTACATCATTATGTAATAAAATTCAATTTGATGTGTTCTATAATATAAAATTTAAGTAAGGTAAACTTATTATCCAGTGAACACAGAATATTATCACTATGTGGTTTTTAACTTGTTTAAATCTAATGTTACCTTTTTTTTTTATATATATTTAAATATACTTTATTTACATAAATTAATTACTATTAATTAGTATAAAAACAATATCTGTATACCTATATACAAAGCTGCAGGTTTAGGCGTCAAAAAATTCCTCCCCATCGACGTCAACTGGGAGGGTGGCCAGAAGGCTGGCGGCATTGCCACGTTGAATGGCAATGCCAATCCTTTGTGCGAGGAATGAACCAGCCCTCTGGTCACGGGTAGCGTCTATAAGCCGTTTTGAAATTTCTTTAAATAAAAGACGGGCACTTGGACCCCAAGATCCCAGCGTTTCAACCCCAAACGGCTCAAATATGTATATCAGTAACCAAACTTATTATTACCCAAAAAAGAATAGGGTAACTGCACAAATGAGAACTAATACACTTGTTTTGAATACTTCTAATTTTCGGAATGTGATACGTAATATTTATTCGTGATAGCAACGTTCTACCGGTTCGAGAAGTAGCAAATATATTCCTTCCATATCCTTCAGTAGCTTGTTAATAAAAAAACCGCAGACTTAAGAATAATTTTATTTTGTTACAGAATAACCTAAACATGATCCAAGACAAGTTTATCGATTTAGACATGAAAATTTCACACTTATCAAAAGAGCTGCCGAAATTGGAAGGACAAATTAAGATATTGGAAGCACTAGTGAATACATCATTGCAGAAAGAGATGGGTTGGGATCCTAATTTAACTTTCACATTGCCTAATTTAGACGAACTGCTAAAAAATACTGTACTTTATGAAGGAAAAAATAACAGTAATAAGCAATTGAAATGTTCCAAATGTTTAAAAAAACCCATTGCCACAACGAAACCTAAGCCAGTAACAGTAAACCAAGATTGATTTTAGGAATAATAAAGTAATGACACACTGTTTCGGTTTATAAACAATTTATTCAATAAAGTCAATGTACTGTTTCATAATATTGTTTTCTCTCTCTCTCTGGATATCATACAATATCTGAAAATGAAATACACATATATAGTTTCATACTTCAGAAGGACGTTAATGTTTATAATGATTCTATCAATGGCTATATCGGTGCACATAGATGTAATTATTTCTAGACTGAAACCAGTAAAGGTAAACCAGAAGATACTAAACTTAGATCGATATTGTTCCTCAAAATCGTTTATTTAATGCTTACTAGAGCTCCTCGAGCCGAATCGTTTTATTTGCAACATTTCCACTACTTGTGGACAACGACACGGATTTTTAAACATTCCCTGTGGCCCGCGCTGGTGGAGAAGGCACAACTTGTGGTGGACAACGAAGTGGTGAATATCGGAAATGATTAGAAAATTGTGACGCTGTCCTTCCTGCAGTGGTGGCCTAACCAGTGGCGGACATTGGAAATAATTGGCCTCTGACTAGTAACTACTTTGTTCTAAGGGCTGCAACGATGATTATAAGATTACTTTGTAAAGTCTTACACTGATATCCTTCTATTTTTTGATGTGTTGAATGTGGTACAAATACTTTTGCCTGTTTGTTATCGACTATTTTGACAATTTGTGAAACTTCAGTTTCGAAGTTGTCATAGGATTTTTTTAAGTTCAATACCATCTCCTGTAAAATATAAATCTGCGTTAAAACTGTGTCTGTAGAAAATGAATTTTAATAGACTTTTAAACTGCAAAAAAGTACGAGTGGCGGTTCAAAACAGCGTGCTAGTTTCCACATTAACGTATAGAAGTGAAAGTTGGGTATGATACAAGTCATGATAGTAGAGTGAATGCACTTGAGATGCGGTCATTGCGCAGTATGTGTGGAGTAAGGATGGCTGATAGGAAGAGGAATAAAAGAGAATGGTGTGGCCTGAAAGAGAATGTTTGTGAAAAAAGAGCAGGTCAAAAGCACTCGAAGCCAATGGGTTTGCATGAAAGGTTTAAAGACAGTAGAAGTAGTTCGTGAAGTATATAAGGACAGAAAGAAACAGATGGTGGGCTGTTGTCTCTGTCTACCCCGGAAGGAAAAAGGCGTGAGCATAATCTGTATGTATGTATGTATCTATGTTAAATAGCAGTACATTACCGTTAATGAGAATAGGTCATGTTTCATACTTGTTATTTCATTTTGTATCATCCACTGTTCCCAAAAGTTTATGATCACATGTCCTGTTAGTGCTAAACATGAGAACAAAAAGAGAGCATTTATAAAAACCTGTGTTGTATTTTGAGGTTTGGCCATTTTTTTTTTATTTTTGTTAAATTCTAAAGATTGATGAACATACAATTAACAAATTAAAAATTAATTTTGGTACATATGGTATCAGAATTGATTATTAGTTAATGTCAAAGTGACATGAATATATACTTGTGATTATTTTGAATCGTAGACTGAGAATTTCTTTAAAAAAAATTAGGTTTTAAATTCTGAGTCTACGTTTTGAATGATTGAATGATCACAGACTAGACATTAGTTAGAAGGCAATAAAACTACAATACAAAACATTTCGTGCTTTGTGGTTGATAGATAGTTAGTTTAAAAGTGATGAATTTTTGACATAAGTGATTTATGATAAATGATTTTAGTTCATTCCCATCCAATAACACCCAAGCGAGTAACACTGTTACTGGTAGGGAAAACAATTCCCATCGTGTCACACTTGTACGCGTTGCCTATATTTTTTTTCCCAACACGTAACACTGCAAAATATTTTTACAGGATAGGATAAACAGTTACATTGTGTTACAGTGTTACTGGAAGCAACTTTTTCTGTCCCAACCAGTAATCTTGTTAGATACTCATGCTACTGGATAGGAACCATAAGTTGCATCATTATTGCCATCATACATGATATTATGATGGCAATAATGATATGAAACATATCTTTTTTTTAAAGATATTTCATGATTTTGCCCGTCTGATATCTAATGGCAATGCATTCCATAAACATACGGCCTTAACAGAAAAGAATTTGTCATCATATTCGGTGGAATGAATTGGCATTTTTAGTCTCCATCGAATGACCGCAGGAATCTTGTATACGTGTCATAGAGAAACTCGAATCGTTCTTTGAAGTAAATGGGAGTGGCGAGATTAAACAATACATTATATAATGTATTGTTTAATCCCGCCACTCCCATTTACTGTATAATGTATTGTTACGTATATATATAATGTATTGTTTGTTATTATATAATAATGTTAGAATATGAGCATTCCTGTGACTCCGCATTAGTAGCCCCTTGAGTCGTTTTTGAAAATCTGAAACGTGATCATATTTAAATATGATATTGTCGGAAGTTTACGCAAATGTCACACATTGAAATAAAACTATTTTTAACGGAGTCTTTCGTGATTTACATTGTCCCCGACGTTTCGGTTGCTTTTCAGCAGCCATGGTCCCCCGTGACCATGGCTGCTGAAAAGCAACCATCTCTTATTTTTCTGTCTGTTCTTTATTTTTTGTAACTGATCTGTGGAGATTTGAAGAACGTTTCGTAGCCTTGCAACTGGTATCCTGTAACTGGAGACTACAAAGAAATATTTCATCCATGTAGATTCCTAAATTCTTGACATTATCACCAACTGGCACAACGACTCTGTCCATTTTAACTTGAATTTAACCTCAGACTACCAATAATAACTACTTGTATCTTGAATGAATTTAACGTGAGTCCATGGTTTCTGCTTCAATGGCATATCCACTCCAAGTCCCCGTTGAGTATAAGGCTTCTGATAATTTGTCTGGGCGGAGTCTGTGTATTAACTTGTATATCGTTAGCTTAAAGATATAACAATGACGGAAAGTAATGGAGATAGAACGCCATCCTGCGGCACGCTAGTGGTAGTATTGCACCAAGAAGAATATGATTCTAGACGTATGATACATAGGTATGATGATACCATTTATTTCACATGACTAGCTGACCCGGCAGACTTCGTACTGCCTCAATCGATAACAACTTCTATATTTGTTCACCTGTTAAACCTTCTCTGGACCTCCACAAATAATTCCAGACCAAAATTAGCCAAATCGGTCCAGCCGTTCTCGAGTTTTAGCGAGACTAACGAACAGCAATTCATTTTTATATATATAAAGATTAAAGACGAAAACCACAATATACTATACATCCCACTCTTGCAATAAAAAGAGGTCACCCAAAAAAAAGATTGAAAACATACGGTGACGTCATAAAGGTTATATTTTTTATTCAAGATTAATATAGCATTGCAATCTCCATTGGTAATAAGCGTCTTGGTAAATCTATAGGCAGCGTTACATAATGTCACATTACATAAGAAAAAATAGAATGATAAAATAATGCCTATCATGAATAATATATAAAATAATTTATAACTATAGCAATATTTGTAAGTATAATCATGAGAAAAAAATCATTCTATATTTATATTATTTTAATAATAATATTCTCACAACGTCCACCTATCGAACTTCACCGGGCTATTATTAAAAAGGATAATATCTTTTTGCGATGGCAATGATAAAAGCACTCCAGCAATTTTTTAAATCCTTATAAATTATATTTATATTTCTATTAAAAGCAAGTGACTCAATGGGAATATTAAATGGTTTAATAAGCAAGTTATCATGACAAGCTAACATCGCTGTGGTTTAAAAATAAACTAAGATATTTCATGGCATTGATTTTTTGTTAAATCCTGACTGTTATTTTTTTGGGTTTATTGCCATTCAATTACACGCAAACGTGTAGCAGTGTTTCTGACGACTTAATATTTAGAAGTTACTAAAAAAACTAACCTTGCTTATTTTCAGAAAAGAAATACTTATATCAAATACAAAAAATATAAATAAATAAAAATACATATAAATAATTCTGATATTATGATTGCAATAATTATGCAATTTGCTATTCCCACTCCATTCAGTCACATCAATGTTATTTAGCAGTGTTACTGGTTGGGACAAAAAAATATTGCTTCCCTAATGCAACTTTTTATTCCTATCCAGTAACACCAATATTTTGCAGTGTTACTTGTTGGCAAAAATATGATGGCAACGAGTAGCAGTGTGTAACCCTGGGATAATTTTTTTCCAACCAGTAACACTGTGACATGATGTGACTTTTTATTTTCATTCAGTGACACCAATTTTAGTAGTGTTACAGGTTGGGAAAAAAAAAATAGGCAATGAGTAACAGTGTGGCACATGGACATTTTTTCCTAACCAGTAACAGTGTTACTCGTTTGGGAGGTACTGGATTATTTGCAATAGTGAAATATACAATCAATAGATGATCAAACATATTATGTTGATCCATGGATTATTACGATATGGATTGAAGGTCCTAATCGTGAATCAAAAAACCAATGTCATCTAAATTTTGAAATAGTTGTAAAAAAATTTTAGAACTAATAGCTGATTCAAGAGACCACGCTGGTTGACACTATAATAACAATTCTGTTTACCCCAGATTTGATTTAGATCATTATTTAGACGAACAGTTTAAATGTTATTGCAGGGTATAAAGTAAATGCCAGCCATTTGAAGGAAGTTCAAAGAAGAAAATTTTAAGATGCATGAAGTTCAATTACTAGAATTGCCTTTTAGGTACTTTTGGCATGGGGGTGCTTGGTTGGGGAGGGGTGCTTGGTTGGGGACCTCCACGCGGTGCACCCTGGGCAACGGAGACGGCAGCGCCTCTCTCCTAGGGTGGGAGAGACGCTGCCGCCTACGGCCAACTCCGACCGAGGCGAGGACGGCCCTGTTGACGGCTGTTCGGAAGCTTTCCACGTGTCCCTCTGATTAGCAGAGGGCACAGTGGAGAGCAAGTAAGGGGGCCATCTCGAAACCGGAGATGGCCCAGGGTCAGTCGGGGTGCGAGGGATATGCTCTATGGGTAACCTTACACCCCGGCGTCTTAAGACCCGAGACGGCGTGCGGTTTTAGTCGGTGCAAGCCCGACATAACCGCCCCCGCTGGAGACACCCCGCTCTCCAACGGGGGCGGTATCCGAAGGGATTTCCGCACGAAAAAAAAAAAAAAAAAAAAGGTACTTTTGGCATAGCAAAGTTGCCACTTTACGCTGCACGAGACGCTGGCTGTGCGCTTACAGTTTCTCGTGCCAACATACGCTCATTGGGCCTCCTGAAGCCATGGGGCCCTTACACCCAGGGGGCTGTTCATCCATAGCGCCCCAAACACTTATGGAGCTCATACACCTATGGGGCCCAAATAAAAATGGAGCCCATACACCTATGTGGGCCATATAACTATGGGGCCCATACACCAATGGGTCCCCTACTTTCATGGGCCCGTACACTAATGGGACCCGTACACCCGTTGGCCTCGTACGCCAATGGGGCCTCGTACACCAATGGGGCCTATACATTTATAGGGACCACAAACCTATAGGGTTCCATACAACCGTAGATTCCATCTTCAGTATCCATCCGAGGCTCCATCAAGATCTTCGGGGCCCAAACAAATATGCAAGCCGTACAACTGCTGATTGACGGATGAGACTCTGGCGCAGGTTTTTCGGAGGTCAGAAGGCAGTCGCTCCAGTAAAAGGGAATATTAAACAAAATATAGAAAGGAGAAGTAGAAGATCGAACCCCGGGCTCCAAACTGCAAGAAGATCTTGATGGGACCCCATACACCCACGGGGCCCCATCAAGATCTTCGCAGCTCACGCAAACCTGTACACCAAGCAAGCCGGTACACCTGCTTATTGATGGATTTCGCTGCTGTTCCCGTGGAACCGAATATGAACCAAATTATGGAAAGAAATAGAAAAGCGAACCCCGGGCTTCAAACTGCAAGCTTTGGATGCAACCGGAATTGGAGCTCGGATGATAATAATAATTTATTCGGCGTTTTTTCATACCACTTTGGTAGCAGACAAGAACATGGCTCACCTGATGGGAGGCGGCTACAACTTTTTGTGCTTCACGTATGAACGGCTTCATGAGGCCCCAAAGCAACAGCTTCGTCACCAATGATAACATTATATAGATATTTATTGGTATGCTGGTAGGTATCATTCCTAATATTTAGTATTATCAGGCCTCCTTCACTCCATATACTTGCGCGCTATAATTACCTACCGCCCGGCCGAGCGGCCTCGGGCCGTTTGCGGACCAAATTCAGTGCGGTTTTCGCTAGCGAAGCATACGCACGCTGTTTAATTTTAATCGCTTCGTTCGTACGCGTATGTACGATGCCGTCTGGTGCCTTATGTGCTGTAGATGGGTGCAAATCAAGTAAAAGAAGAGATAAACACCTAACATTTTTCCATTTACCTGTCAATGAAGAAAGGTAAGTGATAAACTATTACTGTTTTTTGTCGTTTCAAAATTATTTTTAATAGGTCTAGTCTAGATGATACATGATTAGCTTGCCTTTCAGACACAGATTTACATATTTTTGTTCCATAGAAACGTCATACTTACCTTAAACACTATTTTAACAACGTTTAAAACGCTATTATTATTAAAATAAAATTGTGATAATATTTGACGGACAGTCGCGCAAACCTACCTACGAAACTTCCAACACAAGTCGCGCGGCGCGGCAACCTGTCTCAACTTGTCGCGCTGTTAGCGTAAACAAACAAACAAGGATGATTCGGTTTTATGCGATTTGTAAAAAATATATAAGTAAATGTTTATGTAAAGAAAAATTAATTTAAAGATGTTTGAAGTTATAAAAAATAATTATATTGCAAAGGGTTCATTTTCCATGATATCGTCAAATAATTCTTGAGCTCGCCCCGTGATAAAGTTATTAATAAATTGATAAATGTTAATAATCATTCAATGTATTTATTAGTATTATTTATTCATAATATTAAATTTTAGGATTGCCTAGTTTGGGATCTATTATAAATTCGTCATGTCTGTGTGTCTGTCCGTCTGTCTCGTCTAGGTACCCATCTCCTTCCTTAGACCTGTATTTTTTTCATTTTTTTTAGGCGTGAAACATGGGCTGAATTGATTGGCAGGCCCGATTTAGCAAGGCCAGACACCAAGCCAAGAAGTCATTATGTGTGTTGTCTTCATTTTGAAAAGTCGGTGATTATTCATAAACCACAATTACGATTTGACGCTTTTCCTACAAAACTGCTGCCATCTCTACCAACTACTTCAAGTGCCAGTACTGAACCAGAATCTAAGGAAATATTGACACCAACCAAATATTCGAATATTAATATACTATCAGCCATTACCATCAAAGGCGCAGATACAAAATTTATTAGATTCAGGATTGTTTCTACATTAAAATTTCATAACCGAGAATTTAGAAAGGGTAAGAAATTTATAAAAAATTATATAAAATAAAACACATGAAACTTTTAAAGATTTTTTATTTATGTTACCTACACACTGACCTCTATAATTATGTTTTATCTAGATGTATTGCACAGTCAGCACCAATTTATAAAAAAATATTTTATAAACGATACAATTTTAAACTAGGTACCACCTATAGTCAGAAGTAGTCAGAATATATTCACAGTTATCAATAACATAGACACAAAAAGTTATGTTAATTTAATTTTATCAAAGAGACAGCCCTGCGATTGCTGTGGGATCGCGCGGTGCGAAGCAATCTCAACTGTACGCTCAAGTATTTAGGCACATTTTAGCATGCAGTGGTTGCTGACGCGACGGAGTAGTCTATTATAGCAGTAGGTTTTGGAATTTTTCTACTGAGTAAAGTATCTGTTACGTAGTAACTATTTAGTAATCTGTGGTATTATGATAATACACCACCATTTAAAATGCGTCTTATAGTACCAATATCGATCATTATAAATTCATTAATTGTATTGACTAATGTCGCAAGACATTTAATGCTATTATAATGAATATACATGCCTTAGTTTTAATATGGCACGTAAACTACGTACCTACATTTAAAAACCATACGATTTCCCTGTTCGTCTGTCGCAAACTGCAAACGCACACGTCCTGCCTCTAAAACGTTCCGCTAGGGACTGTTTGACTCCCTGAACGATTCATATTGGTTTAAAACGTAGATATTTTGAATGTTCACTGTATAACTGAGAATTTATGTAAATTTTTATAACAGCGTTTCATTCTCCTTTCTACGACCTTCATTTTGGTATAATTTTAATCTTTCTAACTCAAACACAACACAAATGGCATAGTAAACAATTTTGCGAGCTTATTCTATCGAGGAAAGTAGAAGTCATGGTGTATCGAATAAGCGGAAAGACTTAAGTAAATAGTCTAGAATATCTTATAGAATTTTTCGAATCTATAGAAGTCTAATTTTCGAAGCACACGTATCTAAAAACACCGTTTCTCGGAGGCCCTCGCCAGTATATTCATAAAGAGTAAAGGTAAATAAGCTTAGGTATATATATATACAAATAAAAGACGGTTGCGTACTCATGAACTCATTATTTTATTATTACAATATAAGTCAGTTAACATAGTATAACTTTTTATGCTCCAATTTTGCTCTTTCTTTAACGATCGCTAAGCAACCTTTTACTGGCTTGAAGTGATCGCAGGTTTTTGAGCATCAAACGAGTCGGTATAGACGTATGACATTATGGTGACTTCCTGAAAACGATAAATAATATTTTTACCCCACAATAACACAAGAAAATACATTTTTCTTTTCACAAAAGAAACCTTTTAGAGTGAAGATGAGGAATGCATTTTAAGCCATCAATAGGTGTTAGCCAAATAAGCGTAAATGTAGGTCACAGGATGTAGTGACTTGTGTGCCTGTAAAAATTCTACAAAGGTGCAGAGCACAAAGGCATGTCAGCTTCTCATTTTTGATGGAATAAGTTATTTCAAATCGGGTGGTAGTTTGTCTTTAGTGAATGGATTCATTGTTTTGTTTATGTACCCTTACTTGTTCAATTTACATTACTAAAATTTGTTGTATACTATTTTTACTAATACTAATAAACCATACTCGCTTTAGACGGGTTGTGGCTTAAGTTAGGATATAATTGTACCTGAAATTTAGTGTTGTAATCGAACCTATTTGTGATATCTGTTGTTACTTAAATGTGTGAAAAATTTAGAGTAGGCTAGATAATATATAGGCTTATTAATAGGCTTAATAATGAGCTTTACACTTGGAGGTCAAAAATCTAAGGGGCCTAAACCAAACCTAACTTGCTCGCCAGTACACCTGTTGAAAGAGACCTCGAACCTCGGGCTCCAACAGGATAACTCCAACGCGATAAAATGCTGTGATGGTGATGCTGACGAATATTCAATACCACAAATTCCATAAATACTTTATTCATACCTTGTTTGAGGAGTTTTTATTCGGGAAGAAGATCCTTCGGATGAAACCGATTGGGTTTTCTCTACGGACGGGCTCAGACCGTGTTGTCCGCATGCAATAGCTGGTGCAAACCGACAAGTCTCGCAGTTCTTTTGGCTGTAAAGATCATGTTGATAAATTGGATGAATAATTAAGAAGGGAAACAATACGAGAGTACCAACAACTGATTAACATCCGTGAATATAGGTATTTATATTTATAGAAATATATATATAAACATTATATTATATATATATAACATTTTATGTGAACCATAACCTTATATTAATGAATCCTTACATCGTTTTTGTAGTTTTGGTGTTAAAAAAGCATAGAACGTTAATGATGAGTGTTTAGAGTTCAGTGGAAGGATTACATCATAAGGCATTAAGGTTCTTGCCTCAGTTTTGTTTCGTCTTATATCTATATAGTTATAAAGAAATGTCGGTGGACATATATAAAAAAGCCTAGATACAGTAAAACATAGAACCTCCTCCTTTTTGAAGTCATTTAAAAATGAGTCCTTATTTTCCTCGGTCACGGCATCACGCGTGAAATATTCGACCGATTTCGCTTATTATTTTTTTGTTAATTTATTATTGTCAGGAAAAGGATCTTATGAACGATATTTTTGGAAAATTCACGGCATTAGTCGGCACTCGGGTAACACCGGGCCGAATAGCAAGTTTTTATAAAACTGTCAAGCCTAAGATTAGTTAGGTAAACTAAACTTTGAAATATATACTTGAACAATAATTCTTAAAATTATGAGCGTTATTTCTTTATAATTCTAAAACTAAGTATTATGCTTTCCCACTAAGGCAAGCCATTTATGGAAATTCTTACCACATTTACAGTTTAATTTACTTATTGAAATTAATATTTAGGTTATTTGGTTAAATTTGTTATAATAAGACTGTGCCGTATTGTTATGGTGTGCTCAATACATTACCTTGTGCAACGCTATATTTGTTATGGGTAATTTTGTATGGTATTAAGCCAGCACTGTTTTTGTATTGTGATTTTTTTGCTTTTCAGGGTTCCGTTGCCAAATGGCAAAAAACGGAACCCTTATAGATTCGTCATGTCTGTCTGTCTGTCCGTCCGTATGTCACAGCCACTTTTTTCCGAAACAATAAGAACTATGCTGTTGAAACTTGGTAAGTAGATGTATTCTGTAAACCGCATTAAGATTTTCACACAAAAATAGAAAAAAAACAATAAATTTTGGGGGTCCCCATACTTAGAACTGAAACTCTAAATTTTTTTTTCCATAAACCCATACGTGTGTGGTATCTATGGATAGGTCTTCAAAAATGATATTGAGGTTTCTAATATAATTTTTTTCTAAACTGAATAGTTTGCGCGAGAGACACTTCCAAAGTGGTAAAATGAAAAAGGGTGAAAAGTGTAAAATGAAAAAAAAAAAAATGTGTGTCCCCCCCTGGGGGGGACACACATTTTACCACTTTACACCCTGTAACTTCTAAAATAAGAGAATGATACCATGTAAACTTCCACCGATATTTGGTCTGAACGAGATCTAGTAAGTAGTTTGTTTTTAATACGTCATAATTCGTAAACCGCTATTTACCTTTCATTCAATCAACATACAAAAACTAAAAAAAAAACATTATTATGTTACTTGCTGCTACGGAACCCTTGATGGGCGAGTCCGACTCGCACTTGGCCGCTTTTTTATTTCTTTCTATTGCCATGATAGCAACACGAATTTTTTGTTGTTGTTGTTCTGTGTGTGTAAAATATAGTACCTTATCAAATGGATTTTCTGAAGTGCTATAAATAATAATAGTGTTTAGAATAAATATAGAACCAAAACCTTCAATCGACCTAATACTAACAGTTTCCGTATTGCTTTTATGTATGGCGCAGTGGATACAACAAATTTCGTCAGCTACAGCCATACACGCTACTTCAGCCTGTTTCACCTCTGACTGAAAAAAAAAATTCAACAAATGTTCAAAACATGTTAAACAATTTTTTATGAATCTAAACTATTATTATAAAGCTGAAAAGTGTATTTCTTTGGTTGGTTGGACCGCTAAGGAACAGGAACCACTGGTTCGAATTGAAAAATTCTTTTGTATTAGATAGCCCATTCATCGAGGACTACCCAAGAGACCGGAGCATTAATCATAAATATCAACAAATCGGGCAAATTTTCAAACATTATTGTAGAACTAATAAATTATGGGCATGTTTGGGTAAAATGGGTGCCACGGGGCCCAAGTATGCCACGGGCGAAGCCACGGGGGACAGCTAGTTTTATATACAAGTAACAAGCAGAAGTTAATAAGGATGTCTGTCCAAGCTTAGTTGACTAACGTAACGTACGAGCAAAAGGCTCCCTAGGTGGTAAGTTGTTACCATGAATTATAAACGTTTGCGACACCAAGGGCCCTTGAAACAATTCAGCTCAATTCAGTGGCGCTGAGGGAGAGAGGTGTAGCTATACACCGTGCCCATCCACCGTAGGTCCATCTCTCTCCCTCACCTGAACTGCTCAAAACTGAATTGTTTTATTAAGCGCGTCGTGGTTAGCCCACAGAAGTAACTACCGCTGAGAACAATGGGGGAAAAAGAGAAAGGGGAAAAAGGTAAAAACTTACAGATTAATAAATAAAGACTCATTAATTTTGTTTATGATTTGCAAACTTGTTTCGGTCATTTTAGGGCAGTCGGGTTTTTGATTATTAAAATTTAATAATTAATTTTATTGTATACTTTTTAGTTCTGATATATATATTTATTTATTAGCCATTTTTCAGATACATCAAACTAATATAATAACAGTAAGTACAAATTAAATCATTATTCAGTATCCGTTTGCCTGTTGGCATAGGCCTTCCCCAGCTGTCTCCACTCCTCTCTGCATCGGGCCAATCTCGTCCATGTTCTACCAGCCTCTCTTACAATTTCATCCTCCCACCTTCGGTATTGTCTACCTCTTCTTCTGTATCCATCTCTTGGGTACTCTGCTCCACTTGTCTGGGCCTCTCATAATTTGGCCGGCCCACTTCCACTTCAGATGTCTAATTTTTTTTTGTGATGTCGGTTATTCCTGTTGTGTTTCTTAGGTCTTCATTCCTTATCTTATCCATTCTTCTCTTCCCTGTCATACTTCTCTCCGTGGCTCTTTGGCCGATCTCTAGTTTCTAATTGTGTGCTTTTGTGAGTGCCCACGCATGACAACCATAGGTCAGTATTGGGAGGATACATACATTGAAGAGTCTACGCTTTATCCTGATGGTGGTTTGTTTGTTTTGAAGATTTCTTCAAATGTATGTTTTCCATGCGTTGCCTAGTCTTTTATCAATTCGTTCTATCTATCTTTCGTTGTCAGGTCTTGGGTAGATATAAGTTGGCTTAAGTATAGGTACTCTGTTACATATTCAATTGGATTGTTGTTTACTTTTATTATATAACTATTATCTCCGTTTGTCATAGCCTTCGTTTTCTGAGTGTTCATTGTAAGGCCGACCTGTCTGCTTGCTTTATCTAGGTCTATCAGCATTTTTTGTAGATCTTTCGCTGATGTTGCGAGTATCACCAGGTCATCGGCGAATCTCAAGTGAGGCAGCATTTCTCCGTTTATGTTAAGGCCTATGTGATCCCACTCTAGTTTCCGAAACATCTCTTCTAGGACAGCTGAAAACAGTTTTGGCGAGAGCGGGTCTCCTTGCCTTACCCCTCTTTGTATTTTTATGGCCTCTCCTTCTCTCTCTTATATATTTGAGTTCGATTCCCTGATTTTTAAGGGGTCCCCAAATTTTGTTATGACCTAGTGAATCGAAAGCCTTACAGTAGTCTACGAAACAACAATAGAAGGTTTTGTTGTATTCCTTATATTTCTCGATCAGCTGCTTCATTACGTGGATGTGATCGACCGTGGAGTATTTTCTTCGGAAACCTACTTGTTCTCTCGGCTGGTTTTGATCTAGTGCGTTTGTTAAGCGGTTCAACATGATTTTTGAAAAGACTTTGTAAATATTTGTTATTGAACTTATTGGTCTATTATTACTTATATCGTTTTTATTGCCTTTTTTGTGTATCAATGTAATAGTGGATATTTTCCATTCTTCTGGTATTTCTTCTGTTTTTAAAATGACGTTGAATAGTTCTACGAGTGCTGCTATTATATACTCTTTAACTTCTATCAGTATTTCATTTGAGATGCCATCTGGCCCTGGGGCTTTGTCTTTTTTTTGTGTTAATAGTGCCATCTCTACTTCTTTTGGTAGTATTTCAGGGGCCTAGTGGTATGGGTAATGGACTACTGAGACGATGTCTCAGGTTCGATCCCAGGTTTTACCATGGCACACACCAATGACTTTTCGATGCTTTTCGAAGTTATGTCTGTATTTATCGCAGGTTTATAAGTGCCCGGTTAATGGCAATAGGCTCGCCATCGCCACCTATTACATTGGGACCTAAACATAAACTGGCGAAATGTGGGTGCTAGCACCTCTGCCTACCCCTTCGCGTGAGTTTATGTTATGTTATGTTATGTATTTCAGGGGCTTCTGTTTTCTCTAGTTGTTGGATATTTTCACTTGTTTGTCTATCAGTATAAAGGTCTTTATAAAAATCTGTAGCTACCTGAATTATGTCTGGTCTTCTAGTTTTACAATGGCCGGCGATGTCTTTAAGTTTAGGGATCCATTCTTTCTTTTCTTGTAGAATCTTGATTGCTTTTTTAGTTCCCCCCGTTTTTTCTATTCAGGTATTTATGGTTTTTTCTCTATGACTTTTCCTATCCTTTCTCATGTATGTTTTTATTAGTTTGCTTAGTCGCGTTATTTCCTTTCTTATGTTTGTGGTTTTAGGTTTTTCTTGGATCAGTGCATCTCTTTGTTCAATTGTTTGTATTGTCTTTTGTGATAGTATTTTTTTTCTTTCATCAGTGGCATCACTTCCAGTTTTACATTTATTTAATACTTCAGTTAGTTTGTTGTATGTTTCTTTTATGTTGTTATCTTTAATATTTTCTCTGATATGCTTGATTTCGCTTTCTAATTCTGTTGCTGTTAATGCTGGCTCTCGAATAGTACAGTTTACTTGACGGTTTATAGCGTGACTTCTGGGTGTCTTTGATTGGGTTAGTTTTAGTTCGGCTCTGACCATTCTATGGTTGGTATTGAAGTTAAGTCTTTTAACTACACTGCAGTCATTAAATAACTTGCTTTTGTTGGTCAATATAAATAGTATAATAGTATAATAATATAATAGTAATAATCTATATTTATCATTGGGTGATGTCCAGGTCCAGCGTTGACTAACTTTCTTTCTGTACTTTGAGTTAAGGATTACTAGTTGGTGCTCAAGTGCTAGGTTGATTAGTTTCTGCCCATTTCTAGATCTTTTTCCATAGCAATATGGGCCTAGGACATTTTCTTCGCCGTCTTTTCTTTCTCCGGTTTGCGCATTGAAATCTCCCATTATTATAAGATTTAGTTAGTTAGTTTCGATATTTCTTTGCCAAGATCGTTATAAAAGCCTCAATTGCATCGTCTGTTGCTTGTTCAGTCGGAGAATAAACTTGGATAATTATCCATTTATCCTTGTAGGGTGGTAGTCTGATTTTGAGTACTGCTAATTGCTCCGAAATGCCGTACACTACGACAATGTTATTTCTTAGTTCTTTGTTTGTTAGGAAGCCGACGCCATATTGACCGGGGGTTTCTCCCTTATGATAGAGTATAAAGCTGTTGTAATCGTATATTTGGTCACCCATGCGCCTAACCTCGCTGAGTCCCAAGACACTCCATTTAACATTTTTTAATGCCATCGTTAATTCAAGCAAGTTATCTTCAGTTCTCAATGTCCTCGTATTTAGTGTGGCATTGTAGGTTTGTTTGTTTTCTTTTTGTAGATCTTTTTGTTGAATTATTGCTGGGGGACTTTGGTCGGTTTCCCCACGGGGACCACCGGATTGGGGAATATATGATTTGTTTTTTTGTTTGTACTAGTTGTTGTTATGTTGACGTTCCGGTTGGTGCCAGTATTTAGTTTTTTGAGGTTTCGTCTGCGTGTGAGGCTGTTTTGTTCCTCATTACTTCGAATGCATTCCTCTTGTACACTTTCGTAGGTTGTGTGATGTTTGGTGCACTGAAATTACTGGAGGGTGTTGAGGGTGGCGAGGATGAGGCTCTCTTCCTTTTGTCAGAGTGAGCAGTTTTTTCTCGTATTATAAGTTTCCCATTTTTGATAACTGCATATTTTCCAGATGCTCTGGTTTCTTTCAGTTTAGGCATGAGAGATTTCCTTACTTCCACCTCCTCCTTGGGTAGATTTTCTGTAATGTATATTCCTTCTGGGAACTTCTTCCTCTTTCTCATAATTTCGTTTCCACGCCAGGTTAAACTGAAGGTGATTTTTATGGGTCTGTTTTCATTTTCGGGTTTTTTGCCGATCCTGTATAAGTTGTCTATTTCCCACTAGTCCCATTCGTGATTTTCTCCTTGATCCTCCTTTGTATTGTTGAGTAAATCCAGTACAGTATACATAAGTTCCTTGTTGTTTGCTTCCTTCTCTTCCACACCATGTAAAATTATATTCTTTTTCCTTCCTTCCATGTCTAGGAATTTGACTCTCGAGCGCAAAGTCTCAATTTCATTCCTCATAGTTTCATTTTCCAGCCTTATCGGTTTTAGACTCTCTTCTACAGTTTTCTTGATTGTTTCCTTTAGAGCCTGGGTTTGTTTTTGATTTATTTTCTCCATTTCATCCTTCATATGCCACAACAGAAGTTTGGTTTGTTCATCCATTTTTTATGGAGACAGTTGGATTATTTTTTCTACCAAATGGGAGTTTTCGTTTACCGCTGGCAACACTAAGTATCCAAAGCCTTATAAAACAGACAGCCAGAGCAACTTCCGGGTCTATCTTGTTAATGGTAATTTATAACCTCAAAGATAATAGTGTTAGTTTTACTGATTTATCCTTATTTAAAACACTTTTTACTCAAGTTTTATTTCTTAAATGAGTCACACACTAATAATTTGTTATAATTCACGCTATTAGATTGTGGTCTAATCACTTTAACACAGTATTTTCTCGGTAATTCCAAGGAGCAGCGAATACGCGGTGTTTACACTTTGACAGCCAACCGTGAAATAAAATATATATATATTTTTTTTTTAAATCACCTTTTAAAGCTCTTGATTTTGATACCCTTCCCTATAAGTTTGAGTGAAAATCATTTTTTTAACAACATACATTTTAACGCCTAAAATTCGCCATTTGGTTTTTTATTTTATTTTGATATATCCAGTGTCAGTCTTACAGTAAATATGAATCTAACAACACCGCTCAAGCTAAAATCCATCATGCAACATGCGTGGAATACTCGTGGCGTTCCCATAACCTACGGGAACCTATTCCTCCTCTTGGTCGTACTCCTGTTTATTATTTCAGCTGAATCCATCCCGCGTTTTTTCGTGATTATAACGCATAAACCAACTCAATCTCGCATTTATAATATTAGTTAGGTTATTTAAGATTTGGAATTTGACTTTCGAAAGAGAGTTTATAATCTCCATCTCAATCTATTCATCATCATACTTAATATTATAAACACGAAAGTTTGTATGGATGTGTGGATGTATTGATGTTTGTTACTATTTCACGCCAAATAATTGAACGGATCTGGATGAAATTCCGCGAAGAGATACATTATAGTCAGGAATAGGACTAAGGCTACTTTTTATCCCGGGAATAGGTTCTTGCGAGCCACGGGAACGAAATGAGTACCACACGCGGGAATAAAATATTTCCACTTACCGTCATCTTGTTCATAAATTCCTTCATGCTCTTTAGCTCGTGGGCTGCTTGTATTTTATGCGAGATATCAGGGAGCAGAAAAGTTAGCACCATCACGAATAGAAGAGTGACAATGACCACATAGTTGCCGCTTACGGTCGTATAAAACGCTGCCATATAGCTGCTTAGCATCCTGCTGTAGTGATCCCAGTCGTTGGGACCTATGGCTGCCGATGGGAGCGTTATGTGGGCGTCAAGCAAAGGTTTTGTTCGAGTACCCAAGTAGAGCCCTAAATTTGAAAGTACCTTGAATTAGTGAGGTGAATTCTTTATGGTTAATTATGGCTAAGGGCTAAGATTTTAAAGGGTGCTAGATCAATGTAAACTTGCAATTTAGTGAACGTTTCAGAACTTTCTGCAATTCCCCAAAATCTTCAGAGTTCAAGATAATCTTACCTGCAAGCCGGTACATCTGTTGATTGACAGACAAGGCTCTGGCACAGGCTTTTCTCTTGGAGTTGGAAGGTCAGACTGTAGTTGCTCGCACAAACACCGGATGCAACCAGGAACAACGCTAAGATGATGATGACGGAGGTAAGACTATCGGCTCTCTCAAAAATTGGGAACATATACAGGCATATAGGACGACCTGAAAAACGTAGCTGGGATAGACTGGATGCGCAAGGCGGAGGATCGGGTGCTATGGCGTACAATGGGAGAGGCCTATGTCCAGCAGTGGACTGCAATAGGCTAATTTATTGATTGATTGATACAGGCATAAGTGTATACTGTAAATGTATACAACTTCAAATAAATATCGTTATTTGAGTTAATATTATATGCGTATATTTATAAACGTATTGTAAGTAATGAAACAGTTGCATGAATAAAATCTATAGTATAATAAAATTGTAAATTAGAGACTGTACATTGAAGATATTTAAAAAAAATACTTGGGTTATAAATACGATTGTGAACACAAAATTTTTTTTTACAATTCTTGTCTGTTTATCTGTATTTTCGCGGTGGACGCAAAAAGTACTGAACGGATTTTGATGCGGCTTTTTAAGACAATATACTATAGTTAAAAATGACATTAGAAGATTTGTGGCTAACGAAATAAATTTTTATTGAACACTAGCTGACCCAGCAGACTTCGTACTGCCTCAATCGATATAAACTTCCATATTCAATCACCTTTTAAACCTTCTCTGGACCTCCACAAATAATTCAAGACCAAAATTAGCCAAATCGGTCCAGCCGTTCTCGAGTTTTAGCGAGACTAACGAACAGCAATTCATTTTTATATATAAGAAGAAGAAGAAGAAGAAGATAATTCGCAGGCTGCTTCTTTCTGTGTTTTTTGCGCCAACTTAGTTCAAAATCACACAGAATGCAGTTTTCTGACCTAGATAAATAATTACTTGCATTGAAAACAACCTGGATAACTTCTCTCTCCATCGCTACAAGACTAATGAACCTTGGGTCCCTCATTATCGTCCAAAACAATACGCTTCGTCTGCCTTTGATCTCACGTGCATCTGCATTATTTTCGTACGGTTATTTAGGTCCTACGTCGTCTTTGTTTCGTATGTTTTTACTTATTTGTAGTAATTTTTCTTTTCTTTCTGATGTCTTTCTTACTTTCTTACGATGTCCTTAAACTTTACGTCCTCTATCTATTTATTCATAACTAGCGACCCGGATTCCGGCTTCGCACGGGGATAAATTCGTAAAAAGAAATAATCCTAATACCTATCCGAATGCAGCGTCCTGCCGACTTTATTTTATTGCGCGACGTTTTTATAATATTGCGATATTTCAGAAGATATTCAATGAAATTGTGTAATGTAAAAAACAATGATTATGTATATGAAATGCTTAAGGTTACTAACGTAATTTATTTGATTTGAAGGGAATTTGTCTGAATAGCTTTTCAATTACTGCATAAATTGAGACTATTTTCTTTTTGGAAGTAAAATGGATATATCAAGCTTTCCTTAATAGACAGATATTTGCCATCGTGGACTTTTTAAAAGACCTTTAAAAGAAAAACAATCTCACGAGACATTATTTTCAAAGGGATTAGGCAACGTATACGAAACGAAATTAACACAAAATAGTAACAAACTATTGATATTAATCGCAGGTTCGATTCCCGCTCAGTGCAAATATTTATTTGCATTGGTCTGGGTGTTTCTATGTATAATATGTATACTTTTTCAAAAAAAAAGTATATGAGTATGTTTATCCGCATTCTAGAACCCATAACACAAGCTAGTTGAGCTATGCTTACTTTGGGTCTAGAAAGCAGCGCTGTGTAGAATGTCGTAGAATATTTGTTTATTGATGAAAACTGCGTTGATGATGTCAGCAAACAGACACGGGCAAGCGACCTTGTTTTATACCATGCAAAGTAATTTAATGTAAATGTAATTGCTCTTACAACTAATTTTCGGTACCGGCTGCAGGGTTCTGAGAGTGGTGAAATTTATTTCAGCACACTTAGCACTTTGTGATAGGAAGTGACGAAGAAATCTACAAATGTTATCAGTTATAATTCCTTGTTCCCAATAGTGAATTACTTGTCTTAATAGATAGTTTTAAGAACTACCCTTGATGGTTTGCTTAAGAATACTTGGTTATGTGACAAAGCAGTGGCAGCTGCTCTAAATTTGGTTTGCTCTTAAAGTCAGCACCAGTATATGCATCAGAATATCAGTGTTTATTATATTCAACGATGATGCCAGTATACGATTTAGTAGTATTTAGTAGACCCAAATTTTATGGTTAAAAGGTACATAATGTAGAGGGTCTAGTGCCGACCGGCACAATTGTTCACTGTTTTTCTGGGTAAGTAATAATAATTAGGGTAAATATTTAGATAGATAGATAGATAATTCTTTATTGTACACCAAAATCACTACGGATACAAATTTGGAACATTTACAGTTAAATGCACAATGGGCGGCCTTATCACTAAAAGTGATCTCTTCCAGGCAACCTTAGGATGGACAGGAATGAAAAGTACATAATATAAGTAAGTGTTGGTGTAGTTTTATAAAAAAATAGAAGAATTATTCACATGAATAATAATTACATAGTATTCAAATATACAGATACATACACAAATAAATAAATAGAATGTGAATTGTTGTCTGACTACAATAGAGAAAGGTAATGATTCTTTAACATTATTTTGAAAATATTTATGGATTGCGCCTGTCTAATGGTTACTGGCAATGCATTCCATAGGCCAACGGCCTTCACAGTAAAAGATTTGCCATAATAGGCGGTAGAGTGCACTGGCACTTCCAGCGTCAAGTTCTCAGATGACCTCAGGGATCGCACATGTGTGTCACGAAGGAATCTAAAACGTTCTTTGAGATACGTAGGAGTAGTGGGATTGAAAAGAACGTTATATAATAATGCCAAAATATGAGCATTCCTGCGAAGACGAATTGGGAGCCACTTGAGTCTGTTGCGAAATTTAGAAACGTGATCATATTTACGTAAGCCGAATATGAATCTAATGCAAAAGTTTTAGAGACGCTCAAGCTTATCAAATTGCACCTCGGTGAGATCAGGATAGCTGACATCGGCGTAATCTAGTATAGGAAGAAGAAGAGATTGAGCAAGCGAAATTTTAGTAGAAGTTGGAAGGAAGTTTCGTAACCGCCGCAAAGCCCCTGCTGAAGCAAAAAGTTTCCGACTTGTTTCTTGGAGTTGAGGTCTCCAGGAAAAGGTATTGTCGAAGTAGATGCCCAAGTTTTTTACATTGGTACTAATTGGTAAAACAGCTCCTGCAAATTTGACTTGTGGTAGTTGCAACCAGTCAATTCTCGAAACTAACTGTGGACCACCTATGACAATTAATTGTGTTTTGGTTGGATTCACCGTGAGTCCATAATTTATACTCCACTCGGAAATATGCTCTAGCTACATGTTGATCGTACAAATAGCTTCTGGTAAGTTACTTAAGGAAGCTTGTGTATAAATTTGCAGATCATCAGCGTAAAGGTGGTAGGATGAAACAAGTTTTTCAGAGATGGAATTTATAAAAATTGTGAATAGTAAGGGAGATAAAACGCCACCCTGCGGTACGCCAGCTGTAGTGTTGCACCAAGAGGAATAGGATTCTTCGATGCGAACACGTTGCCGACGACCAAACAGGTAACTACGAAACCATTCAATAGCCGTTGGAGATATGTTAATAGAGCTGAGTGTACCAAGCAGAATGTAAAAAAAAAAAATTCGACTTACTCGAAATCACTTGTGAAAACAATAAATCTTGACTGAAGTTTAATTATTATTTGAGCAATTCTTCATATAGCACTAGCTTTTGCCCGCGGCTCCGCCCGCGTAGATGTCGGTTATCGCGACAAAACATGGCCTATGTCCTTTCCCAAGGTCTAATCTACCCCTGTACCAGATTTCAGCAAAATCGGTTCAGTGGTTTAGGCGTGAAAGCGTAACAGACAGACAGACAAACAGAGTTACTTTCACATTTATAATATTAAGTAAGGATTCCTTATTACGGTTCGCGCTGGAGCTTTCTCTGTGATTCAACCTCAGCCAACAACTAGTTTATTACAAAACAAATTTTCTTATTTCGTTCAAATTAAATCAGCAAATGTTTGCGTTGAAGGTAAAGTGCTCAGTGCTTCTATGTTTGATGCATGATTGCTATACCATTGAAATTATGCGATGCCTCTGTTTATAGAGCTATTACTAACTTGTGCTTATGCTAGCAATTCGGTGTAGTGCTAGTGTATTCTACTAAGTATAGTGCTCAAAGTCAAGTTAAGCGCTACCTAAATAATCGCTCCGAAATAAGTCTTCATAATTTATATATATTTCTACCAGCTGACACCGAATCGGTGCTCGGGCACCGCGAGTACGTACCGTTTGTCAAGTTGCGTGGCTAAGATGCACATTAGATATCTTTTCTATTTATATTGTAGAACCACAACCTTAGAATTTATTTAAAATCCAAAAGTATTTACCTGAATACAACCGCTTTGCCATTTTTTGTTCAATTACATGGTGTTTTACATTTTTCTAGTTGCTTTTAAAATTAACAATAATAATCACTGTGACCTATTTGACATTGAGTTTTAACCAAAGACATTTTTTTTTTTATATATTTCGTTTCTATAACGCAAAGTAACAGATTTTTTCTTCTATAATCTACCGCTCTTCTACTTAAAATCAACTAAGTCTGTTCACGCACTGATGTGCCGTGGACGGGCCGTACCCTGTCAGAGGTACAAAAAAATATAGTTGTGTACATTTTATATGAACTCGATCACACACATCCCTCCCTGCACGGGCTGGCGATGGATTTTCAGTGCCCGGGCCGACGCATTAGGCATTATTATCGTAGAATAAGGCCTGCTCAAAATTACTTTTTTCAAGTGTTGACATTCCCAGATATTTTATTAGTTTTTATTTAACACGGCGCCATCTAGGTGGGAAATTGTAACACTAACATCCACGTTGGGTCAAAATTATCCACGGTAAACGTACGATAATGGCTTATTTTGAGTTTTATGAATGAGACAATATTGTTTTATGCAGCTGTAAAATAAAATAACAAAAATATTAAACGACTAGCTGACCCGGCAGACTTCGTACTGCCTCAATCGATAACAACTTCCATATTTATTCACATTTTAAACCTTCTCTGGACCTCCACAAATAATTCAAGACCAAAATTAGCCAAATCGGTCCTGCCGTTCTCGAGTTTTAGCGAGACTAACGAACAGCAATTCATTTTTATATATAAAAAAAAGAAGAAGATGAAGTGGATCAAATTAAATTTGCAAGACTTGATGACGAGCATCGTGATAGGTGAAGTCTAATAAAAGCTTATAATTATATTTTTGTCTATTATATTATGTGAAGAGAGAAAATTCTTTCCACATTATAAAAATACTTATAATTTGTAGAATATACTGCTTCCGGGCTGTTTGGCCGGGTTTCATCGGAAACTTGTATTCCAGATGTTTCGTCGGTCACTGCGGTCGACATCTTCAGTGGTACACGTCGGGACGCCGTCGAGTGCGGAGAACCTACCTCGGCAACGAACTCGCTGCGACTGATGTAAAGGCCCGAGTCACTGGCGTATTTATAGGCGCAGTTGGAGGGGGCAAACGACGTGATCGGTTGAGAGCTACCTTTCGGAACATGAACGAAATAGCCGCCTCAGCTGATCGAGAAATATTTTCGCGATAAAGCCGGGGTGTGCGTGTTCGTTAGGGCGGATGTTTGCTGCCGCCGTTTGGCACTGACTTGAGAACCCCTCATTCTCTGTCCTTTCGCTACACGTAGATCATGCCCACTTTGCTGGACCTACTGCTGACGAATCGCCCAGCCCAGTACAGTGAGTCGCACCTCTCGCGGTCTCTGTTCTCGTTTTACACCCCTCTCTTGTACCCCGCAGGCAAGGACTGACTTAAGCGGTTTACCTATAGAACACTGTTTACCTTAACTTTTCTAGAAATAGCGGCACATCTATGTTGCTATTAGTTAATTGCATTTGTATATGCATTATATGTTTATTTCGTTCCTTGACGTGTTTTGTCCTATGATTATGTGGATGTGTTGTTAATACGTTTACAGCATTAAAATCGGCATCCTGCTTAAGTATAGTTAAGCTTTTATTGACAGTCGCAGGTCGTCTTTTAAAGCAGTTATTTATGTACCCATTCCATCCCTCACATACGTTATTCGTGCGATGCCGCTCACCGAAACAGCACCATAGTTTCTTCTTGTTTCTTCTTTCAACTATGTAATTAAATCCATCATCAATTTTTGATATAGGCAGAACAGGCAGAACCGTGCAAAGAACAAACAAGCAAAGAGGAAATATTTTTTAGGTAATATCTAACCTACCTATTTATGTCAATGGTGCCGATGAGACCATACCCATCAACAGTTTCGTTTGCACCATGGATGGTGCAAATGAGACTAGTTAGTTTCATTTGCACCATTGATGGTGCAGGTCAATGGTGCATACGGTACGACGGGACCGCATTTCGTACGGTTTTAGAGAGTACCAGAGGTGTTTTTCGCACAGGGCCTACCTTTTTTTTTTTTTTTTTTTTTATCGTGCGGAAATCCCTTCGGATACCCCCCCGCGTGCCAGCGGGGGTGGTTATGTCGGGCTTGAACCGATTGCATTAGGTTTATGTACTGACGTATTGCCGCGATACATTCCAAACTAAATACACCAGTCTAGCACATGCTGAACCATGGCCTATTAATCGGATTATTAATTTAGTTTCTTGTGAGCCTATGTATGAATAAATCCTACCTATCTTTCTAAAAACAAGTATAAAATGTTTATCAGGTTATTTTGATCTTCAACAATGACACACAAACCAAAAAAGTACTACAACTGACTGACTGACTGCCTGATGCTCTGAAAACCAATTTAAATAATAAACTTTATATCCATCTACCACTAGAGACTGAATTAATTTAATGGTATCAGTCTTTAATACGATGAATAAATAAATTGTGCTACACCAATCAGAGCAATCACATAATTCAGATAAAAAGAAAACAAACTACTTAGGAAAATCTTGTACGCGTTTTTATTTTATACAAGTCCGGATTCAGGGTGAGAGAAAGGTGGCATAGGGTATAATATATTTCATGGGTCATCTTCAAAATGTCTAGTAGTGAAATATTGACAGAAATTTTCATTATTTTAGCGTCGAATGTGAAAAATCAGTAGACTCGTCGATTCTTTTCAATTTCAAATATCGTTGCAATCGCAGACAAACTGAAAAAATAAGACCAACATTTATAAGACACAAGCGACTCGCCCCGGCTTCGCACGGGTGCAATGGATGTTATTATACATATAAACCTTCCTCTTCAATCACTCTATCTATTAAAAAAAACGCATCAAAATCCGTGCGTAGTTTTAAAGATTTAATTATACATAGGGACAGCGACTTTGTTTTATACTATGTAGTGATAACAGACCTTACTAACATGAGCCTTTAACAATGTACTGAACTATTGGATAAACTGATGTGGGAAGTATAGGATTTATTTCAAATTCTACTATTGCATATTGCATTTTGAAGTGAATTCTTCATTTGCAATCAGGTCATGAGTAATTGAACACGAACTTTCAATAACTTTGTACTGAAGGCAGTCAAGAATAGTCTAAATGAAAGTCGGTAACTTAGATATCAAATGAATACACTTGATGATAAGCAGTTACAGTGGCGTTTATCGTTTGCAACACATTAGATGTCATTCGCATTGCTACCTGCACATGGTAAGGGGATACAAAAAGAAAGAATAAGATGAAGGAAAAAGAAAAGGAAGAATATTTTACCCTCGCTTTGAGCAGAATAGCCTACAATCGGAAATCACCTAAGGAAAGATGTAGAACGTGTATGAGGCTACCCACGAAGACCCGCCGGCGCATTTTTTTCAATACTACCAAATAATACTAATAGCTCTTTTGTAAGTACTTTTTTGTAATGCCAATATTAGAAAAGTAACAACTGCTTAATATACAGAAATATTTTTATTGCACAAAGAACTTTAAAATAGGCCTAAAATATATATGTATATTAGCGGCATGGTACTTTTCTCTAAAATATTTCAAACTATCAATACTACTGGTACCTGATTCAAAAATCCATCCGTCTTCGTCATATTTTCTTGCTTTGACAAAGTATTCTGGTAGTAAAAACTATACGCTATCATGAGGAGCACAGGAAAAACAACCATATAGATTCCACACACTGATTTCCTGTCTGATAAGCGATTCCTTAACGTGCCGCTGTAGTCCTGCAGACCGCTGATGACGTCGATCATAGATGGAAACTTTGTGCGACAGGTTCCAAACAGTGGCCTCGCGCAGGCACCCATGTAGAGTCCTGGGCATTAGAGTAAATATTGTAAATGACCTACAGTATATACGGCTCTATGAATATCTTTGGGACACAAGTCAATCTCACCTACTGGTCGGTGTACCTTCTAAACAACAGATGAGGTTTATGCCTATACCTTGATTTTCGTTATCAAATTTCTATATTTCTCTGCACCGACAATAGCGAATGCGATTTCCAGCTTCAGTGGGCTTACTAAGACGCGTATTAAGTAATTCAGTTTTGGGCAGCAGTTCAGAGCTTTGTGCTTTAGCTCCATCTAAAAGTAATCTCCATTTAAAAGTACGCCAAGCTTAGCCTTTTCCATTCCTCAGTGAGCAACTTCCCACTAGTTATAATAGTTCAATGCAGTTTCAAGTTTTAAGATGAAAATATAGTGCGTAAATAGATGAACGATACTCAACCATACTGCCTTATAATTTAAGAATTAATTTAAGTTCAAAGGTCACTTAGCGATTTGATGTAAATTAATTTCAAGATTCTTTGATGTCAGACTACTGTGTGAGCAGATGTTAGAATAAATTCTGTCACATCCAGCTTTTGGAAGTCTTTATTTCCTAAATTTATGTCTTATAGATGAAATATCCATGATTATAGTTTATGCAACATAATTTTACTCGTCATTATTCATAACCTACATCGCTACAAAATTTCAAAGTCGATTTGCAGAAAATGTATTAAATTTGCCTTCATACAAACCATTTTGTGAAAGAAGTATAAATCATAGTTTAAAAAAATATTCAATAATAAGCTTATACCTGAACCTTATATACTGTATTAATATTACCTTAAATATTAAGTATTATATGCTTCAACTAAATTTTTAAGCATTTTGTATGCTTTCTTTTTCTAAAGATTTAGATCGGAAAAACAAAAAACATCTAGAACGGGACTTGAACCCGCGACCAGTCCCTTACAGGGGGAATTCTCTGACCAGCTGAGCTATCTAGACACGTCCCAGATATTCGAAATTCTCCGATATATTATAGACGTCTTAAGGCGACGGTGGAGCCATCTGCTATAATTCTTGCGAACTACGGAAACAATGAATAACTTTATTATATGCTTGTTAGTATGAAGTATTGACATCTAAATAAAGACGTGTGAATTTTTGGATTGGGAATCAGTATTATTTTTGTATATCTTTCATACATTTAAAAGCTTCCATTCTTAACTTACAATAGGCGATGACCCACCCGACAG
This sequence comes from Cybosia mesomella, assembly GCA_946251805.1. Taxonomy (NCBI): domain Eukaryota; kingdom Metazoa; phylum Arthropoda; class Insecta; order Lepidoptera; family Erebidae; genus Cybosia; species Cybosia mesomella. The sequence continues at coordinate 25,291,118 of OX276397.1, read as the reverse complement.
TGAGCTTATAAAGACTTTGGACGTTTTTATATATTTCCTGGTTTGTGGTTTAGTTACGTGTCTTTTCTCTAGTTATGAGTATTATTAATATTTTTTAGGGATTTTCTTTAGAAAAGCCCTATTGCTATCGAGTTGTCGTCGACGTCGTCGTTGCCAATTTTCTGTCACGGTTTTGGGTATGAAGGAGATGAGCTATCGAGTTGCTGTTGTCGGTAATAGATTCGTGCTGGGGTGAACCATTGCAACATAAAGAAAAAATCGCAAAAAATCGCAAAAAATAATCGCAAAATCGAACATCCCTTGTATTTCGGCTGAGCTCGTCTCAGGAATTCAACTTGTTTGTGTGAACATTCATAATTCCTTCTTCAGTCTTTATTAATTTCGAATGTATCCAAAGCTTGTAATTTGGAACCAGGGATCTGCTCTTCGCCCTTTATGTTATTTTAGTTTATCCTGATATGATTATCTTTGTCTTCTTAAGCGTAGCGAGCCGAAGGCGAGCGAAGCGTCTTTGGTTTCAAAGTTGCATTTCAAACAAATGATACTCCTCCGAGACTGTTTGACCGATCTCGACCAAATTTGCCACGGTGATCAAGTAGACATTACTGAGTGTCGTAAGGGGTCGAATGTCCAGATCGGTCCTACCATCGAGGAATAATCACCGAAAAACCAAATCAATGGAAAAAGTCGACCGGTCACGTTGACCTATTGTTGGATAGGCAAATCTCGCTACGCTTAAGTTTGGGTTGATTGCCAAGCTGGCAACCGTCCTAGTTTTAGTTGATCTTTACAGGAATGTTCAACTCGCCATCGTCGGAAGAAAGGCCTGCGTGCGCCAGAGCTTTGTTAGTCAATTAGGGTGTCTACCGACTTGCAGGTCAGGTTGGCTGAGCTACGAAGATATTAATGGAGCCCCATATACTCGTAGCCAAGAGTGATTGAACATATCTACTTCGTCAAAACTGCACAAGTTAAACTTGTGCAACATACGTGTTTTAGAATACAAATTTTGAAAGGTCTGTCCATCGGTTCGGGGTATTATCTTCTTACGTCTCGTTTCAATAAAAACAGAATAATTCACCAGCGATTATAATCGATGAATATCTGGATGATATTTACACGTAATATCGTACTTTTCATGATTCCTAAGCATTTATAAACGCGCTAAGCGTAAACCGACAATGCTGTCTATATTTGTTGACGAGAAGTATTTAAATCCTAAAGTAAATTACAATAAAACAAACCAATAAAACAATTCCCTCGCAACCCGGCTGAAATAGTATCTATTCTGTGAAATAGGTCTTACTTGTACTTCATACATTAAGCGGCGTGAATTGAAGAAACTATTTTATTAAAGTTTAATTACATAAAATAGAAAACCAACATAATCATACCTGGATAGGACAGATACCTCGCCATTTTTTTGTAGTTAAATCACATTATTATCTAAATTATATTTCTAATAGATAAATTTGACTTTGACAATAACAGTTATGATAGATTGAAATTACGTTCCATTACCTATAGTACCTCCTACAACTCCGTTTGGGTACATATAGCGCTGTGTTACTATGTCCCAGAATATTCAAATTATTATTATTATGAAGCCCTTAAGCACTATCTATGGAACATTTGTAGAAATATTGCTGTAAAGCACAACAATCTTTAAAAGATGACTTGAAGGAACCCCCAAATATTATGCACGTATTTTAGTTAAACTTTTGCTCTTCATGCTTGATGTTACCAGAGTCATCTTGATTTGAACGCCAATGGGGTTCACTCTCCTGCTCTTCCTTTTATTGTTATGTTTTGTTCCATGGGAGCTACTGCCGTCCGACCTTCTAACACCAAGAAAAAGGCTTGCTCCATATCCTAGTTCATCAATCACCAGGTGTATTGGCTTGCTAGATATAACGGTTGGCTTGTGCCCTAAATATCTTGGTGGGGAACCACACCAGTAAGTATACCCACAATATACTATAAATTATGATAAATCTTATCAGACTTTTTATACAAAAATAATTGAGAGTATCAAAAACTTTCAATATATTATACGCCATTTGAGACCCTGTGATCCTGTTAAGCAGTAACAAATTTCGAAGACAAGAAGAGCTCCAGTACAATTCGCCATGCTAAGTTTTTTTGCGAAAGAGTCTCTTTCTCTGCAGTTTCTTTTTGTTAAATATTCTACATCTATCTTGTAGTTTTCTCTAAGTTGCGAAAAGTTGTAGGTCGCTTTATATCTTCAGTTATGGGTGAATAAATAAGAGGTATAATGATTTATCATTTATTTTACGATACATATATACATAATAAACTGGTAATTTATCACATTTTATAACGAAGAACAACAACTATTGGATTTATATTACAACATTTATAACATTCTATGCGCACTAAATATTTTTTATTTAATAATACACTAATAGTTACGATATTTTCTTGCTTTAATATTTTTTTTTACGTTTTTACATTTTTCGTAACATTAAACCTGAATATAGTTACAGAATTAATTCTAACTAGATATATAATAAACAGAACAGAATCACAGAGTGTAATGTGTTGTAGGAATCATTATGGTATTACCATAAATGCTAAATTATTTAATCTAAAATTTAATGCTGGATGACATATATCTCAAGGTACTTCTTATTTCCATGATAAAATTAGCTTTAATAATAGTTTCTTTCATTAGAATAGATAATCTGAAGCCCAGTAAACAAGAATTTACTGAAAGTCGTGAAGAACAAAGATTGAATTAAGAGGTTCAGAATCAAAGAGCAGAAAAAGAAGGTAAGCACGAGTTATACATGGCCCAGAATTCTGTAATTTTAGGACAATATAAGCATCTAATGTCTGTGTTTTAGAAACAAAATTGTTGCTAGAATTATTTGGGTTCTGATTAACAGGCTAACTGAAAAAGTAATTAGTTAACTTGAATATACCGCAAATATCTAAAAATGAAAAAAAGTTTCCGAAACTATTTTATCTTTCAGTGAGCGTTTGTATAGGTCGGCTTTGAGTCATGTAACTTTATTACACTTGTGTGGTTTTTGCTCATCCAAAATTATATAGAAGATTTGGAAATGTTAATTACTTTTATATCATTACATGATAATTAACAGTAGGCAGGTATATAATAGTAATGATATTAGTGGGCTTTAAGAAAAGAACTTTAAAGTACAAATTTTACTACTCGTTTTAGTTTGCCTTGTATACTTAGTCCAACTTATTATACTCCAAATTGACTACAGTCCTTGAAAGCTCAGCTTGTACAAAGACGTATTTTAACACAACTGGCTGAAGAATGTGTTTCGTATAAGCCAACCTCTTGCATATTTATTTCTGGGTTTGAATCATGAAAACCATTTCTACCAGCTGCTTTTTTTTTTAACGCTGCCAAAGCTAAACTATCTAAAACTGTGGATGTTTCGGTAATTTTCAAACTTATATTAGAGGCAGTGGATGCAATGTGAAAAATTCTAACTTGAATATTGCAACAACTACCCAAGGATCATTTTTAGTTTGTGTAGTTAGTCAGATGAGGATATTTAGCATATCATGTGCACATTTCTACTAGCAATTTAATAGTTAGTGAAGCACCATTGTCATCGCCTGTCGTCATCGTAACAGCACATTGAGCAGCAAGAAGTACGGATGCCTATGTATTTTGAACACTGCCGCGATTTCGAAAGGTGATCTGAAAATTTCAAGTAAAAATAAATTTGAATACAGTAATTATTAAATGTTAAAAATGCATCAGTATGAGTCGTCCCATGGGAATAATGGAATATTATTAAAAAAATATATCAGTATCAGTATCCCTGTAATAAATTTTAGCCTGATCCGTTCAGCCGTTGAGTAAAAAATATCTTAACATCTAATCTTCTTTCACATTTATAATATTAATAGGAAGTAAGATACTAACGTTTTGGTATGCAGGTGGGAGAAAAAGCTGGTGGTACACAGGGAGTACGGGTGTTTTCTTCCAGATTAGGTGTCTTCGGACCACATGCTTTCAATGCTTTCGGTGACGTCTTACTGAAATATTATTTTGTTTCAAGTTTAATATAAGCATCTCATAAAAATATATCACAAAATTTTCTAAATTTATGTTAACATGGATGAGTCTAGTTAAATTGTGTTATTATTATTGAACTATATGCTATTCCAGACTAAAACCTATCTCTGTGCAAATTGAATACAAATCCGTTCAGCTATTTTTTTATTTTTTTTTATGGATGATAGGCTCACGTTTGACCTCTATCTCACCTGGTCGTAAGTGACGATGTGGTCTACGATGGATCACGTTTGCCTAGAAGGAACCTATTCACTCGAGACTTGAATATTCCCAGGTTATAGCTTTCCGGAAACACAGACTCAGGCAGGCAATTCCACTCCTTAACTGTACGCATAATAAATGTGTCGCCGAAACGTTTCGTGCGTATGAGTGGAATATCCAAGTAACAAACATAAATCATCAATCCTTCTATCCAAATATTCGCATTTATAATAGTTTACTACTATTATAAATGCAATTACATTATCGGTTGGTCCGGTTTTATGGTTTTATACCTTGTCTCCAAATATTTGTAAGTTCAGGTTATACTCTATCCCTATTATACCAAATTTCAGCCAGATCCGCTCAGCCGTTTGCGCGTAATTAAGTAACGTCTAAAAATCTTCACAAATTTTCGCATTTATAATATTAGTAGGATAGTAAGATATAGTATTATTTTTCTTGCCTGGAGTCTTGGCTGACATGCGATGCACTTTGTCGGTGGCAAGAAGGGCAGATCTGAAATAAGAAGAAAGAACAAGATAGTATCACGAAGTATAAATAATGGATTCTAGACAAGCTAAGGGGCTTTAATAAATATGCCAAATTTAATATATGGAGATTAAATAGTTTTCGAGTTGTGAAGGGGTTAAAGTCAAAGTCAAAAATCATTTATGCTGCATAGACCATTATAACGTCACTTAAAAAACATAAAAAAAAAATACTAATTCAATTAAATTTTTAAGCATTTAGTATGCTTACTTTTTCTAAAGATTTAGATCGGAAAAAGAGAACATCTAGAACGGGACTTAACCCCCGACCAGTCCCTTACAGGGGGAATGCTCTGACCAGCTGAGCTATCTAGACACGTCCCAGATATTCGAAATTCTCCGATATATTATATACGTCTTTCTAGGTGTTCTCTTTTTCCGATCTAAAAAAATAAATGACTAATGTTAGCAACCCTGTCATGGGAATATTCTAGCAAGATACTCAGCGGGCTGTTTATATGTTGGTCTATTTACAAACATGTTTTCTTAATCTAATTACAATATTTTATTTGAATAGCATAGTGAGAGAGCGAACAGTTCATCTCCAAGCTTGTTTGTCGACTAAATATTCTTCAATTTTATAATAGCCTTTATGGCAAAGTTTAGTTTTAATTTGACTTTTAATTTTCAGAGGAGTCAAAAGTAGCTCGAAATGTTTCGTTTAAGTGTACACACTTCTGCTGCTTCATTCTTGGCTTTTGACTGGCCCCAAAGATTTTGTTGCCAAGGTTAATTTGGTTAAGGTGGCAAAGACCCCTAGGATTTATCCTTTCGAGGTGCCCGGCAATGGACACTTGGAGAGGACACCGTGTGGTTTTAGTCGGTCCGATTCCGACATGCCCACCCCATCGTCGGCACCGATGGGGTGAAGCCCGTGGGGATTACCACACGTATAAAAAAAAAGTTGGCAAAGCTGTTAAAGTTTATAGCCATAAAAAGCATCTTCTATACTATCATAAAATTGTAAAATAGTTGTCTGTATATTGGGTTATGATATATGAACGATTTTTTAATACTTTTTTATTAAATATTTTCTTTGGAATTCTTGCCTGTTTGTCTGTTTGTTAGCGATGGACACAAAAACTACTTAACAGATTTTGATGTGATTTTTTCTATTAGGAAGATCTTGGTCAGACTTAAAATCTGCCGTATCTTCGATTGCAATTGGTTAAGAAGAACCGGAGATATTACCAAAAATACCCGACTTCTACGCGGGTGGAGTCGCGGGCATCAGCTAATTATATTTTATAGTTAATTTTACAAAACAGTATTTTTGATGCCGATTATGTGAACCAACACTGAGAAATCCAATTACCTCAGAACGATAAATAAGCTTGTATAAAGAACTCACATTGGAACAAGTAGAAAGCCTAATTTCTCTTATAAGCTTTTCTTCAGCACTCGACCTGCTGGTGATAAGATTTCTATGACCACTTGGCTTCTTAGCGATGCTGTTAATGCTAGGTCCAATTGTCGATCCTGTGCCTTTATCACAACACAACATTACATTAGGTGAGCAATTCTCTTTCTTATTTTTCCGTGACGCGCTGCACCTCAGAGTGAGGTCTCTTGGCCTAATACACGTTTTACTTCCAGCTTTATCTAAAATAAGAACAACCGTTTAGACTGCTATTAACAAGGCGAACAAGCATATAACCACCGGATGATGAGTGATCACCGTAGAAAATTAATACCAGTGTTATACTTGCGCACGCCACAGAGTTTAGGTTTTATAGCCCTACCAACTTCTTTGAGGGTCAAGCTAACTTCAGCTGCAAGTTGGCGCACCTGCTAAATAACTGATGAGGCTATGGCGCAGACTGTCCTCTCATGGTTCGGAGGTCAGATGGCAGTGGCTCCTGGAAAAGCCGAAATACCAATAAAAAATAATAAGCGGACGTCAAATTTTGAACGCAACTGGGAAATCGCTATGAGGATCATGATGATGACACTTGCACGCCACCGTGACTAAAAATCATTAAAGCTAACATTTCTAGATTCATTTGTTTCAAATTTATAAGTAACTTTATTAGGATAAGAGGAAGATACTTTATGGGAGAACTTCTAGACTTAATTCTTATTCCGATTAACTGATCTTCTTGACTGCTGTGTGTTGGAAGTTTTACTTGCATGTCTGTCACTCGTCCAGTTCTTAACTCACCTAAAGATAAGATTATACGTGTGCCCAACCTCTGTTTTATAACCTCAAAAGTTAATATTTTACGTGTAGCCGGTCCTTCATAACCAAGGCAGAAAATGGAGGTAATCATACGAGGTTTAGTCGGTTACCAAGTTTACCAAGTTACCAAAGTTAAATATGTACTCTTGTTACAAACCGTTGCTTCAAGGATTTCTATTTAACTTATAACCTATGTGTAGTGCAGATTACTTTACAATACTAACATTGTTTTATAACTTGTAATGAATTATATAGCCCGCGTTACCAAGGAAACATTATTTATCATTTCAGATGTAGATGGTTGAAATGATGGAACTTTTAATATTAGAGACGTCTTTAAGCTCACGTCAGACAAAGGAACTCTTGGGTTAGGAAAAATACTATTTGCTTTAGAAGCGGTTTACACTTAGTGAGGATAGTTTTATGGATGCCGATGTTCTATAGCCTTCAAATCATTCTCATTTACATGGAGTATCTTTTTCTTTTTTTTTATTGTCCCGCCGGCCAGCGGGGGCGATTATGTCGGGCTTGAACCGACTAAAACCGCACGCCGTCTCGGGTCTACAGACGCCGGGGTGTAAGGTTACCCATAGAGCATATCCCTCGCACTCCGACTGACCCTGGGCCATTCGCAGTGTCCCCTCTGATAACAGCAGAGGGGTACCTGGAGCGACCACCCCGCAGGCCCGCCATACCCCGACTCCCTCGTGCAATGGGGTCAGCTGGCCCTGAAAAGGGCCGGTTGGTCAGACTCTTGGCCGTTGACGTTGACGCCAGCTACTCCAGAGGAGCAATCAATGATGCGTCATCGCCCACGTTGCCCAGGGTGCACCAAACTTGGAGGTGATCCAACCAGTCGCACCCCTTACATGGAGTACCTACTATCCATATTCTATCATGCTGGTCTCACCTTGTATGACTCTGCATGGAGGGTCACGGGTTGACATTTGTCTTAGGAAGTACATGGCCAGGATCACGACACTACCCAGTGCCGCGGTTATCAACACAAGAGACTTCTTAGCGAAATCCTCAAAACGTTCAATAAATTCATCCATGTAGTCTTCCAAACAGTCAAACAGGGCTTGATTGTATGAGGTCATTGAAAGCCATGAAATTAAAACGTATAATAAATGTACCTGCAAACAAACTTTGCTCACATACATGAAATAGTTTAAGATTTCTGTTGTTATATCCACGTGAAAGTAAATAAATAATAGATAAGTGTACCGTACCTACCAAGCTATCCTTTTTACATTTTTAAAATATTGCGAATATTTTTTTAAAGGAAAAACAGAGCGCATAGTATGTCAGGATTTTGTGAATTTTTAATTATATGAGATGCACATAATATTGACAGATGACACCGTCAAAAACACCATTGAAAACTACGATTAAAACGATCGAAAAACACCTCAAATCCGTGGACGGGAAGAATCTCTCTGACGCGATCTGACGTTATTTATATCATATACATTTATGTAGGTAATAAGGTACAGTATTGAGTGTGTTTTAAATAGTTTGAAACCAAAAACTTTGTGAAAACCATGGACACAAGGAAATAGAAGAATTACCAAAGAGGTAATCACAGAGAATTGTATACAGCAGTCGACGATAAATTACTGCAACTGCAATGACGACGTTTTGGAAAATGATATTTCTTGCAGGCAACCTATGGATGGACATGTATTTGGACATTAATGGACAATCATACCTTCTATTTTCTTTTTAAATTTATCAAACGGAAAGTATAAAATTATGTTATGATTTTGATATAGTTCTTTTGAAAAAAAAAAACTAAAACGCCTGGAATTTTGAGATAATTTTGAGTATTTGAAGTCTATATCCTTTAGTATTATGACCTAGTATTCAATCATTAATTTATCAAACAATTTAATCGATAAATAGCTTTACGTACGTGGGGTACTTCATATCACATAGCGAAAATATTGGAATGCCGAAACGAATAAAAATGTAGTTCAGGAGCGTTATAAATTTATCGAATATGCATTGAGCTATTAAATTCCAATACGTTGGAGGCTTCGGTTAGTGCAACAGCTTGGGACCAGATGTGCCTGACCGCACTGTTCATCGAGCACGTTCCATAAACTATATGTGAAGATGAAACATTTGAGTTCAGTTTGATGATTAAAAAATTGAATGAAAAAACCAACCAACAGTGAATTAGACTAGCGCACTGAGAGTTCCGTTCAAAGTTGGATTGAGAGACAAACTTGAAGTTGCTGTTGGTAAAAGCTTTTGCCCATCCATCGTTATAGGTGGCGAATGCTATAGTCGGTTCAAGCTCAACATACTTACCTCACTCTTAGCTCCAGTGAGGTGAAACCTAAAATAAGAGGGGCTGCGACCTGAGTACTTGTTATTAATTTCAACTTGATACCTTCCACGCGTTGAAGAGAAAAAGTGAAAAAAAACCGATCGACAACGAAGCAGACCTTCAAGGGTTCCTTTTCTCCTTTTAAGGAACGGGATCCTAAAAATATAAGCATATAAGGTAATATCTCACCCGAGGATTTATTTACAATTGTTTTTATGATCAAATTTCGCAATTGAAACTGAATGTAACACAACTCTACACTATACTGAAGGTAAATAGAAAGGTTGTGTACTTTCGAGGCATGGTTGGTTTAGAAAGTACCTGTATCGTGTAGTTCAGGGGCTAACATCTGAACGCCACTATCACTATAGCTGCAGTGTGGATGCCCAGATTGATATGCCCCCCCCCCCCCCGCCACGGGCTGGCGGGGGGGGGGGGGGTTATCCGAAGAGATTTCCGCACGTAAAAAAAAGCCCTTAATTTATTAATTTCTTAATTTTGAGTTAATTCTTTTTGATGTCAAATTTAATTTCATAATTACCTCTCTTAAAATAGTAATTTTCAGTTTTGAGTTGTCGTTACAAGCCCTAGAATTGGATCAAACTTTTAACATATTTTATCTCTAGACACCATACTCGTTTGTATCAATAAGCTAAGCCATCATAAGTATGTTGCCGAAGTAATACTAAACCGATATCGGTGAAACTTCTTTCAGTTGTAAATATACATAAATAGTAATAAGTAAAAATAAATATTCTATGACATTTTACATAGCGCCATCTAGACTCATACTAAGTAGAGCTTGTCATATGGGTTCTATAATGCGGATAAACATACATATTATATGTGATCAAACGAACTTCTGGAATGAAGTTCGATCAATATTATGAGTAAGCTTCGTTCGAAGATATAAGTACACTATGTAGTCCTCTAACCATACAGGTAACTATCGCAAGTTTTTTAGAGTAATTAAATCGATAATTTGAGTCGATTTTTAAAGTTTAAGTTGGTCACACTGTTCCCAACACTACGGCTCCCGCGCTCGGCGCCATCATTCTTTAGAGTTATTTTACGAAACTGATCATGGGTTTTGGGTGGGAGGGTCTTTATATCTTCGAATGAAGCTTACTCATATAATATTGATCGAACTTCATTCCAGAAGTTCGTTTGATCACATATTATATTTCGTAGCTTCATTCTTCAGATATAAGTACACTATGTAGATGTTTAGAGTAGGAAGTTTCGTGATTTATATTTTGTTAACATGTTAAAATAAAATATTTATTGTGATCAATCGTTTTATTTTCCAACATAAAGACTCTCCTAGAAATATTATGTATGATTTAAAGAGATAATAATTAATTACTATTGCTATCACAATCGGTTTGATAGGCAAAAACTGACTTAGCAAAACTTGTAACATCATCAATAGGTCGCTGATAGAACCTAGCGAACGTAACGGAAGATTTGGTCCATCCAGCAGCTTTGCGTATTGCGTCTAAAGATGCACCACTCGCGCGAGCGGCGGACGTGGCCGCATGCCGTGTGCTATGCGCGCTGTACACAGACACGTCCACGCCGCTCGCGCAGAGTGTCTGCTTAATCCATCTACTGATGTACTGAGCAGAAGCCGCTTTGTAAGGTCGTTCATGCGTAAGAAATAAGTTTAAATTCGTTTCCGGCCTCAATTGCTCAATTATTTCTAAATAATCAACTAAGGTGGTGGCTGGACAAATCCTTCTGTTTTGTTCGAAGTAAGGTAAGAACATAACGGGTTGTTCCCGGCCAGGTGCTGAGGTTTTAATTAAATCGGAAATAACAATCTTCACTCCTTCCGAACCCAAGATTATATTGTATTGTGTTTACAAAGTTTGCACTCTTTGCGCGGTACACAAAGCTAATAACACCGCTAATTTTTTGGTTATTTGTTCTATTGAAAGACTTTTGTTTGGGTACCAATTTGACACAAAGTTGATAACAATTTGGGGATCCCATGTGGCTGAGTATTTAGGGACAGAGGGTCTTAATCTATAAGCACCTTTCAAAAGTCTTTTGATGTTGTTGTCTTCACTTACTTCGCTTCCAAACAGGAAGGAGAGTGCTGACCGGTGGGTGTTCAAAGTGCCATATGCGGATCCATTTTCAAACTGTTTAGACAGAAAAATAAGCATATGTGATTTTGAGGCTTCTAGGAAGTGAAGATTGTTATCTCGACAGAATTGCCACCATAATCTGAAGGTTACATTGTATTGTAGTGAGGTCTGTTTTGCGAGGGAAGCTATCATAAGGTTCAAAGCAGCTGTTGGTGTTCCTCTTTTGATTAGTGCAAGCCTGATAGTCTCCCTACAGCCAGGGTACTCTCCTTGAAGAGCTGATGACACGTCCTGAAAGAGGAGTGACGAAGAGTGTGAGCAAGATCTAAAAATAAGATATCTGATCTAAGCATGCTCATTAAAAGAGGGAACCAAGGCTGCGAGGGCCAATAAGGGAAAACAAATATTCCCTCTGCCTGGTCATTCAAAATCTTTCTTAGACATTTCAAGATTAAAGGGAAAGGTGGGAAAGCGTAGAAGTACCATTGATTCCAGTTTAGAGTGAAAGCATCGACCTCGAAAGAGTCGGGGTCTTGTTTCCACGAAACATATATCTCGCACTTAGAATTGGTGCGAGAAGCGAATAGGTCTATTTCCGGGTCACCGAAAGATTGTTTAATCTCTTGGAAAGCATCGTCAGATAAAGACCATTCTATATCTGGATTAAGCCTTCGTGACTCTTCTTCAGCTTCTACATTTTGTTTAGTGTTGATGTAATTAGCGAAGAGCCAGATATTTCGCTTCTCGCACCATTCCCATATAGTTTTGGCCAGATCATTGAGATGGGGGAATTGAATTCCTCCCATTCTATTAATGTAGCTTATTGCTGTGGTGTTATCTACACGTAATAATATAGTGCTGTTGTACAAGTCCTTGGCAAAACATTTTAGACCTAGAAATATAGCCATTAGTTCAAGATAGTTAATGTGAAATTTTCTCTCACATTCTTTCCAGCTACCATTTACTCGTTTTTGGTTACAGTACGCGCCCCATCCGTTTAGAGAAGCGTCTGTAAACATTTCTAGGGCGAAACTCAAAGGTTGGATTGAGTTTTTTGCTGTCATAATGTTTTCTATCCACCAAACTAAATCAGACAGAATTATCTTCGCAGGACGAAATTTTGCTTCATAGTTATTGTATTTTTGGAGTGCTAAAAACTTCTCTCTCTCGAGAAGTTTTGTGTGGCCCCATCCGTATTTCACTGCGGGACAAGCTGCGGTCAAAGTTCCGATAAGATGAGCAAAATCTCTAATTGAACATGACGGTAAAGATTTGAACTTGTGCAAAAGCTGTACTATATTGTTGCGTTTTTCTTCTGGTAATGCAATAGACATATCTAGTGAGTTGAAGATGAAATACAGATATCTACAAGATGGTTTGGGTTCAAGGCTACTCTTCTTATAATTTATTATGAAACCTAGACATTCAAGTAACTGAATAGTTTCTCGAACGTTGTTCAGGCATTCATAATATTCTTGTCCAATACAGAAAATATCGTCTAGATATATGACAGATGTGAAACCACGTGATCGCAGGTAAGTTATAACTTCTTTCATTAACTTGGTAAAAGTTCTTGGGGCTACAGAAAGGCCGTAAGGCATAGCTGTGAATTCGTAAATAGACATTTGACCATTTATATCCTCAAACTGAAAACGTAAGTATTTTCGATCAACTTTTGAGATTGGAAGAAGAAGATATGCTTCTTTTAGATCTATAGAAGCCAAATAGTTATTTTTTGTGATAAGCTTGGCGGCCGTTCTGTAGTCCTCCATTTTAAAGTGAAATCTAGATATGAACTTGTTTAACAGTTTCAAATTAAGAATGAATCTTTTACTTCCATCCGATTTAGGGGCTATGAAAATCTTAGAGATAAACTGCTTTTCACCTGGTTCACATTGGACGATCGCACCCATATCTAACAACTTTTGGATAGCGATTCTCATATCATGTTTCTCTGTTGTATTAGAGAAAGTGTTTCGAGGTGTCTCATTTTGAGAAACTTCGGTATTAAAAGGTATCGAGAAACCATTATTTACCCAGTTAAGTATGGTTGTGTTGTTTGATACTTTTAGCCAACAATCATAAAAATGCATTAATCTACCGGCATGACATACCGAAGTCAATTCCGACGAGCACCTCGCTTGGATTGACTGTGGTTCCTGGTCGATGACGTCGCTGCAGTGGCTGTCTTGTGGGTCGGTGTAGACGTCCTCACTGGTCCTCCCTTCCCCCCCCCTGTTCGACGACTGTTGGCGGAAGGGGGCTGTCCAGTTTCCCTGATAGCGGTTTCTCGTCGTCGTTTGTGAAGTTGAGGGAGCTTGCTTTTGTGGTGGAGCATTCTTTTTTATTTGCAGGCCTTGCTTCTCGATTGTTTTAGAAGCTTTAATCTTGTCGGCGAGCTTAGATCCAAAAAGGGTTTCGTTCCTTTCGACGTTTTCAATGACATGAAGGAATGCTTTATCTAGGGCCGGTGTAATGGCTTTGATTCGGGCCTGTGTCTCCACGAAATGAAGGTCTGATAAGATGCGGCAGCCCTCAGATAGCATCTTTACGACCTGTACTTTGGTTTCCTTTTCCTCGCCATTCGACACAAGAACTGAAAGGGCTCTAGTGATACTAGATATTCCCAGGCCTAGTTGCTGTTGCGCCGCTTCGAATTTTTTGTCCCGTTTTCTAGCGCTCTCTGAAATGGCGGCTGATATCTCAGGGTTGAGGGTAGGAGCCCTGAGCAATCTGCAGTTATCGGGAATTGTCAGCTCCGTAAGTAAGGTGTCTTTATTTTCTTTTGATATTCCGCGACGAAGTGTAGGTAACCAACGATCTGCAAGATTTTGGTGGATTTTTTCGCCATAAGTCGGTTTTTCGTCGATTGGATCTCCCAAAGCCAGCAAAAATTCGGCATCTATTTCAGGCGCTACCTCGGCCTCAGAAGTGGGTGTGGGATCCTGGGCTGGTTGATCAGAACTAGTAGGATCTCCTATTGGTGGCGATCCTGTCGCAGGATTATCCACTTGATTCGTATTTTCTGAAACGTACAGAAAAATACTAGGTTAGAACGGTAAATAATCCTCGTGAAAGGAAATTTAACAATTAAGATCGTCGTGTTAGCTTACGTCTAACCTCCCGATCGTACGATTAAAGTATTGGCCTATAAAAGTACTCGTATGTCGTTAAAAGCTTGCAAAACTATAGCTTTCAATAACTAGAAGCGGTTATCGTGTTAGCTCTCGTCTAACCTCTAAACCTGAATATATAATTACGAAAGAAGTCCTCTGTGTTGCCTCTCGGACAACCTCCGGGACGAAGCCCTTTGTGTTGATTTGCATTCAACCTCTAGGGCTATGTACAATATCTCGTCGTAGGTATATTTCCCACTAAGTATCACAGATTCACTTTTTACGTTAGATAAAAGTAAGATTACTCACCATTTTCTGAATCCGAATCAGAATATATTATAACACGACGACGTCGGGGTCGTGCTTCATCATTTTCCTTTAATTTTCTAATGTTATCTTCATAATATTGAATTTTTGCATTATTTTTTCTTTTCGGCATAATGTCGGTGGAAAAAGAAAATATTTGAATTCAGACCGACACAACGTGCTAACGTTACCACGCACAGATAAAGAATGATGGCGCCGAGCGCGGGAGCCGTAGTGTTGGGAACAGTGTGGCCAACTTAAACTTTAAAAATCGACTCAAATTATCGATTTAATTACTCTAAAAAACGTGCGATAGTTACCTGTATGGTTAGAGGACTACATAGTGTACTTATATCTGAAGAATGAAGCTACGAAATATAATAAATAGAAACACCCAAATCAATGTAAATGAACGAAACAAACGAAATAATATCAAGAGATTAAGGACGGCCAATTTAATGTGTTCCCGAGGATGACACATAGTTTTGTTGGTCTGCAAATATTTTGCAAATAAAATGAAATATAGTAGATTGTTCAACAAGGGACTAAAACTAGCCATAATGACACGAGATGTTTTAGCCACCCGAGCGAAGCGTGAATGTCTAATATTTCGAGTGTCATTATGGTTGTTTAGTCCCACGTTAAACACTCTACTTTTCACTTTGAATGCGAGGAAAAAAAACGACGTTCTATACAAAATTATAATATTTATAATAACAAAGTTTCTTAAAATTACGTATTAGTCGTTAATCTAACCTAAGAAAAGTTAAAAGTGCAATTTGTATATTTATTTACATTTAAATGTATGGTTTTCCCTGGTACATTAACGTGGGTCTCCGTGCTTTGTATTTGAGCATGTTGAATATCTTCACTCGGAGTAAAAGTTGGAGAGAACGCAAGCTTAGTACGAATAATCTATTCAAAATTCAAATTGCAAAGAAATTTGTCCCGCGGTTTTTTTTTGTTAAGTGCGCTTTAGATGCTTGCAGATTTAGCCAACAGATTCAAAATTAAAAATAATTTAATACTAATTGGAAATGCATAATAAAATGAATTAATTCTTAATACTTACATAATAATTAATTAAATTAATATCATTAATCGTGTTTCACGAAATTAAATGGGTTTTTAGATTTTTCCAAATGTCATTTTGAGGTTATTTCTATACACAATCACTAAAAAGGTGATAATCCTCCCATTCACAAACACCGTGATTGGCTGTTTAGGAGTTTTCAAAGTAATTTAAAAAAAAATACTTTAGTCCCTAGAGATTAATAAGGAACTTTAGTCCCGATATGCAAAGACTAAAGTAACATTTTAAGAGCATGAGAAGTGAAAAACATCTAATATTTCCGTGGCTAGTATGCTCTACGTCATTAGCGCTCATCGATGATGGATCGGTTGGATACGTTCACTTTCAATTCATTGCACTATATTCTATGAGCCATTTTTGTACCCTTTTTATGTCAAGTTTCAACGAACACACAGTTATTCGTCCAATCTAACAGACGCTACCTAGATTAATTTTTCTGCATTCTTAAAAATAATCTATGTTGAATAAATTATAGCTCAAAACTTCATTTAAAACTTTTAAAATGAATTTTTAGGATTGTGGAATTGCTATAATTCAGCTGTAATAAAAGAGCGCAGCTGTGTAATAATGAGTGCATAACATTTTATTCATATTACTCTTATAGAAGAATCATTTGTGTAATATAAATCAGTACAGAGTTATAATGTATGCCAGTGGATTCATTTGTTCAGTTTTTTGCCACATCGAAATAGTATATTAGCAAAACCAAAAAAATTAAGGTAACTGAAAAAGTCACCCGTTTTAAGTTATTTTTTAAATATTCAGCCCATTGATTGTCTGTACCCTGCTAAATGGTGAGAAGCTAGGGTGAAGTCGAGAATATATGAGCCACCATCCCAGATGTTGACAATCCTAAAATGGTTTTCCCTACCTTGATGGCTTCAACAGATGGTTTTTCACGCCTAACTTGAAGAGCCCGGGATTGTAAGATGAAGGAAACACGTGCGCGGGCCTCTGCACGATAAAGAGCTGGAATGCTCTCATTCCAGCTCTTTATCGTGCGATAAATAAAGGAAGCACCGAACCGCTGAGTCTGAACCTTATGGTTTTCAATGTGTGCGGGTGGCATCGCAGTCCAGCACGTGTTATTCTGGAACGGAATGGATACCTTGGTTCTATCATTTGTGTTGATGGTTACATAGACACTGACGTTAGTCATCGTGCACCGTATAAGCACAGCTTTCTGCCGTGATAAAAATATAAAGCAGCAATACGTAAAGCACTGATACTTCAGACCAGAATTTAAAAATAATTTGCTAGTTATTTAAAAAGCAGCAAAAACAAACAGAACTATTCTCGATAAGCTTATAGAATTCTATTGAGATTGTTAAAGTCATGCAATGGACGACCACCGAATCATATTATTACAAGGAAATTCTTAGTTTATACCAGTTCGATATTTATTTATGTATAATGAGTAGAACTGCGAATAACCATAGTAATAAGCAATAGTTTTCGCAGGAAAGGAAAAAAAAACCTGAATTATTCACAACCGATGGGTGTAGACGTGTCCTGTCCGAAGTAAGTGATTAATGCCTGCAATAGATCTTGCTTCAGGCTACCGTCTGGCTTTATTTGGCTCAATTTCAAACTGTTGTCTTTTTGCTAAATCCATAGTGTATGCCAAGTGAAGTCTGATTAGGTAAACAATAAAATTATACTTGTTTTTTTTTATACTACTTCGGCAGCAAAAGGTTACCTAGTATGATGGCTCACTCATTAGGAGCGTTACTTATGTGTTTCCACCAGCAAACGTGAAGCGAAGTGTAAGAAAATGTGAAGGTGAAAAGTGACTCCAGCTCAAAGCTCACCATGATGTAATCCGCTTCTAGATTGAGCTCTTTAAAATTTGAATAAACTGCCGTGAGTCCTTCACAAGAGACAGTGTTTTGCCTAAAAATAATTGCAATACTGACGCAACGTACTTCACGAGATTCAACATTAAGTATACTTTATTCAATAACAATTTACATTGTGATTGAACATTTATTAATAATTTATAATAATTAAAAATGATTTGATTTAGTATTGAAATTACATGTAGGTAGGAGATCGTAAGTAGGAGATGATATTTGACTTACAATTGGCCGCAGCGGCACGTTAGGCATGTGTATTTTTGTTATTGCTGAGAGGGTCAAGGAACACATTACAGCTGTAAAGAACCGTCACACGAGCAAATCAGCGATTGCAGATCAACTTCTAAAAGCAGACACCAATCACTGGATTGAATTTCACCATACGCAAGTCCTCTTCACCGAACGTCAGTTCTTATTCAATGGGTTTAAATTATCTGCAGTGATAAAAAACTTGCAACCTTGCTTTTCTGAACCATTCAGTTTAGAAATAAATGATATTATATAAGAAACCTCAATATCATTTTTGAAGACCTATCCATAGAGATCCCACACGTATGGGTTTGAGGAAAAAGATTTTTTGAATTTCAGTTATGTTTTTGAGGGGGGAACGCCAAAAATTATTGTTTTTTTTTTCTATTTTTGTGTGAAAATCTTAATGCGGTTCACAGAATATATCTACTTACCAAGTTTAAACAGCATAGTTCTTACCCACGGCGGCACTCAAGGCGGTCCGGTCGGCACGTACAGAAATTTTTTATATTATAAGTATGAATATATTTAACGTGTAAAAATTGTAATCTAAAGACACAGAATACATATTCGAAGTACAAACAAATTATAATACAATCTCCGTAAAGTGAAAATACAATATCAACTGTACATATTCTAAAAGAAAAAATACATTGTAAGCTCCATTTGCGTTCAACAAGGTGACAATGTAATTTCCTGTGTCTCAGGTGGGAACACGAATGAATAATCGACTCGAAGTTCACGTGAACTCCTGATATTTGATTGAGACAATAGTTATTATGACAATGGCTTGTTTCAAGTTGCAAATATATTTTCCTGGTAGAAACCCAAAGAATGACTACCGGTACAGACATATATGAATCACTTTTTATACAAGTAACGAAATCTTTAAAGATCTTCTTATTAAAGTCTTCGATAGGTAGAAAGTTGTTTCGGTCTTTCACTCAACTGAGGGTTATGTTGTATGATGCTGGGGATCTGCACCATTGTGGGAATATTAATTTAAAGCCCCAATATCACCTCTAAATAAATAAAGTTTAAAAAAAAATAGACCGACTCGCAACATCGAGAATAGAAAAGTATTTTTTTTCTAAAATTTAAGGATTTAATAGAAAAGAAAAAAGTGCGCGTAAGGCGTGTTTATATGTGCTACATATTGATCTGTTAAAAGTCATGACAAGCCAAACAGTTATAAGGTAAGTATGTATAATACATCCACTACTGCCAAACCACATTTTAAATGACCGTAACATCAGCTCAGGCACAGCAAGCAAGGTTGGCACCGACTTTTATCAAAATCTCGAAGGATTTGTATGGAATGTTGATACAAAGTGGATACAAAGTATCCGGTGGAATCGTGGAACATCTTACACTATCCCACTTTTAGTATCTATCGCACCCTGTTACTTAAAATCAGAAGGAACATAATAATATTTATTCGAACACTGCGTAAATATACTTCAACAAGTTAAACATTAATAACAAGCTAAAAAATTTAATAACAAGCTTTTATTGAATAATATTGCATTGTCCCGTGATATAATTTTGCGTGCAAAATTTTATCACAATCGGAAACCGGAAAGTGTATAAAATTTAACTTGCAAGATTTGATTACTTACAAAGGATAAGTGCAAGCTAATATAAAGCTTGTAAAAAGAATTACACCTCTGATATTTACACATGGAAGCAAAATTCAACATCTAACATCGAACATTTCCTAGATTCTTTACCATTTATATTTTTTATGGTTGAACACGTTGGATGACAAACTATCCTTCGTGTTTATGGTAACCTGTGGGAGATTGATGATTCTGCGTACAAAAAATTCAGGCGAAACGCCGCAACGAACGTTGAAGATTTACTTTGATAAGAATATACATATACATATTCTGAAAAAGAGTTTCACTACACCTAAAATATGTCTTCCTAAAATTTGCTAGCTTTCTTCAATGTGTAGAGTCTGACCATTTTGATAATGACAATGTAAACTGAACTCATATTTGTATTGAAATGACAGCTCCTTTATATCCAATGTTTTCTGTCAAAAGCATGTCAAACCAGGTGGATGTGATCACCTTACCGAACTATAATAAAAATCCAGTTGTGATTGGAAGCAGTCTGCATGGTGCAGACTGGCAGCAATATCTTTACCACCATCGTAGTCAAAGAACAAAGCGGCAAAGTCGTGCTTTTGCCATTACAGCCGGATTCACTGACTAATGTATAACGTAGAGGTTTGTCCTCTACGTTTGACATTTGCAGTGTAAACAGAATTCAAATTTAAAAAAAAATTAAGATTCAAAATAGAACTGTCAATAGTCCTAGGTACTTACTTAGTGGAGCCGGCTGTAGTAGCTACCACCCTTTCACCTAATGAATTAGTCCATTGAAATGTTACAATTTAAGGACCTAATATTGCATTTGTTAGAGGACGCAATTTTATTTTTGGGACATGTGTGAGGGTCAATAGAAGCTTAACCGCAAGTTTGTAGGGTAGCCGCCCTTGTCCTCCGGCCGCCATCTTGGAAAAAGGGGTGCAAACACCTTTTTCGCTATATCTCGGAAACTATGCGTCCTACGAAAAATTCGTAAATACATAATTTGTTGCAAATCGCTTTGCCTACAAATAGGTTCATAAAACTTTTTGCCCTAAATTTAAAATTAAAGAAGTACTGGTTACTACTGGTGATAGAAATTTGATAAAACAAATTTGTCACAAAATTCGGCCGGGAAGGTACCTCCGTGCACGATTGCGAAAAACCCTCCATAGTAATCCAATTTCGGTTTGATTGCGTTCAAGGGTCAGCAAGTGCATAGCCGGGCAGGGGGATTGTGGTCGCAGCACTAGTGGGAGCGGTGGGTGTCACGTGGTGCTGCGACGGCAATCCTCTTCTGATGAGGCCGTCAAGCTGAGTGCCACCGTTGTTAACATGATACGTGTATGTAATGGTAACCCTCTTTCCTGAGACTTTACCTTCACCTTAGCATCAGGCGAGGTGAAGTCAAATGGACGTGTCCTAAATATACAAAAAAAAAAGTTTTAAGCAAAAAAGTGAGAAAATTTCTTTAATTTATACATTTTACAAAAAAATTACCTCGGACTAATCTTGTAGATGGTCTTTTGAGGAAAAATTTTCTCAATTTTTTTTTAAATTTTATTCATTTCAAACGCTATTACAGCGCTCCAAAGTTGACCGGGTTCGCCAATGCTCATGAGAATCCGGTCAAAACGAAATGTTTAACTTAGTTTTATAATCTTTTTATTGTAAATACATTCTTAATTTTTTATTGTTAAATCCGTACTACTTTACTTATTCGTTCCCAACTGTTTTCCTTACTATAGAACTTAACAAATTAGTTAGCGTATATATCTGAATATACCTACCGAACCTATGCATTAAAGATGTTAGTACTATTATCTATTCATTGCTACAGTCTTAATTATTTACACATTAGATTATTAAATTCATAGAAATATGATAATATAAGTAATAACATAAAATTTATAGGCGATATAATTTACTATTGGGTATCCAATTTTTACTAATTATACAATAATTACAATTATTCATATATTAAATGATGCTTCCAAATCAATGTTCGCAGAAATGGTGTGAGCTGTTACTCTCTGTATAAAGTCTGAAGTAAATTCTTTCCTGTATTCCGCAACACGCAACAAAATGTTTATATGATACCAGTTACCGCCTGGGCAAGGATTTACAAATTAGTGGTGCCAGGTAGACACACATTTTTTCCATAGAACTTCGATTTGGGCATTGGTATTTTTTAGAAAAGCGCGTTATGCACATTATCCTCTTCCTGCGTTGACATCATTTCAAAAAGATCATCATGAAGTGTTACAAATGTTACGACTTCGTAAATGTAATTTCTCGGACAATTTTCGATTTAAATATTGGTTTACAGGACTTCAAATCAATGATTTAAATTTACCTTTTTCAATTACATAGACAACGCACTATGGTCTAAAGATATTAAAATATAAATGTTGTTATCCCAAAAAGTTATAATAAATAGGTCGATTCAAATATTGCTTTTCAAATTGCGAATACATTTCTTTTAACTATAAATCTAGTGGGGCGGAAATCACACAGTGATTGTCAAACTTCGGGCCAAACTTAGATATTTTTGTTGCAGTATTTTTATTCAAAATTACAGACCTTAGGCTTCATGCATATTATTCGACGCGTCTTTATATATTGAGCAATAAATATGAAGAAAATGAAATCAAATCAAATGTCTTCGACGTCAAAAACACAAAAAAAAAAATTTTATATTTCAATTTATTTCAGACTCTGGTTGTTTTTTATAAATATACAATATACGTACTGTCATTGTCACTCAAATGTCAAAGTCAAATACGCGTTACTCTGATAACTCGAAAGAAACTCACTTGTAAAAGTTTTTTTAGGGACAATTTGTATGGTAGGTACCCGAAACCTGGGGTGTGTGTTGGGTAACCTCCTCGAGTGTCGCTCCGATTCCGATCCCGCTGCAGTCCGGGGGGAACGGAATCGGAGCGGCCGGTACACCCTGGGCGGCGGTCAATGGCTTCCCCTTCACCCCTTCATAGGGTTGGCATTGATCGTCGGCCAATACCCAACGTGGCGGGAACACATCGCTCTCCGTACTCCTCTGCTTTCAGAGGAGACAGGATGAGCGATGCTGTTAGTGGTGAGATGGCCCAGGGTCAGCCGGGGTGCGAGGGATATGCTCTATGGGTAACCTTACACCCCGGCGTCTGAAGACCCGAGACGGCGTGCGGTTTTAGTCGGTGCAAGCCCGACATAACCGCCCCCGCTGGCCGGCGGGGGGGTATCCGAAGGGATTTCCGCACGATAACAAAAAAAAAAAAAAAAAAAGGTACCCGAAACCTTGAACGTACAAACCCCAAAATCTAATCAGTTCTTCCCATTAACCAAACAAGATGATTGGCGAAAGAATTTTTTAAATCGGATAAGTGGTTCTTGAGTTATTGCGTAAACAGACATCCAGACATCCAGACCAACAGACAGATACAATTTTTTTTTTGCTTAATTAGACTTAGAATCATGTGAAACGTCGAGAAAAGTGATAAAAAGTGGGTGTAAGATTTAGATATTTTTTTGCGTGATTTTAAGACTTCGGTGTCCACCTGGTTGGTGGCCCGAAGTAAAATTCTAAAGAGTTCAGATTAATTCCCTCGTGCAATAATGTATTAATAACAGATGTAAGAGTGATATATCATTATAACAGTTTGCCTGCTTTTTACGTCTTTTACCTTTCTTAGAGCGAAAATAAACTTTTTTATTTTCGTGCATGTAAAATTGTGTAAAGATTTTGTAATTACGATTTTACTCATGATTTTCTAAAAATGAATTCGGAAAGTACATTCGGCTTAAGAACAAAATCCCATAAAATACGAAAGTTTAATTTGAATATGCAAATGTATTTTAGGCACCCTTTTAATTAGGTATTATACTTTCATCAAACAAATTCAGAAGACTACATTCATAACTAAGTATTAAAAATAGATCCAATTTAATTAGTTTATTTGTTGCTCTGTTACATTTTAATGCACCGCAGCTGAGCTTAAATTGATGAATAGATTAAATTTGTCTGATGTCAAATGGACAACGAAAGCTTTTCTGTAAAAGTTTATTAACCTCTTTCAATTTTAGGTGATTTATTTTGTTGTTTATATTTATCGGTTAAAGTCTCAGTAGCGTGGGTCAATAATCAGTGCCCAGTAAACGGCAATAGGCTATCCTCTTATTATGTGGGACCGAATACAGATATTGGTGATATTTTTCTGGACCCACGCCAGTCTTGGCTGAATATTTACTGTCGGATGAGGAATAATACGTTCCATTATTCGCCTTGTACGACACCCACAGGCAAAAATAGTCTTGTCATAAATTACATTTATTTTTTATACCTACTTTTTAGGCTAAAAATATTTTTATTACATAATATGGTGTTGCTCAGAGCCCTGCCGCGTAAAATACTGGTCCCGCGACCTACAGGAAAAATAAAATGTAGCGTATATGATATTCCAGACTATAATCAATAGCTATGCCCATACATATCCATTCACCATGCGTCCATTCATCCTCACAAACTTTAAGTAGGATTTTATATTTCATTTCTTAGAACATCCAACTGATTATTTTCTTAATCAATTTTATTTCTTTTAATAGTTAAAAGAAATAATCGCAAAATATTTAAACAAAAACGGGGTCCTTTGAACTGATTAAGGAACGTGAGGCGTGAGGAAGCTGACCCAGAAAAGGATTTACATACATCATACATAACTTCACGCCTGTATCACCGAAGGGGTAGGCAGAGGTGTATTACACACCCACGATTCGCCAGTTATATTAAGGTCCCAATGTAATAGGGGGCGAGCCTATTGCCATCTACCGGGCATATTGTTAAGCGAGCGATAATTAACATTTATTAATACACACATAACTACGAAAAGTCAGAGGTGTGTGCCCGGGGCGACTGGGGATCGAACTCGAGACCTCGTCTCAGCAGTCCGTTACGTACGCCCCGGGCTATCGCCGCTTAAAAGGATTTGTCATGAAAGGTAAATCCTTAAAATGTGTTTCCAATGGTGTACTTTGATAATTGATTTCTATTTACTTTTCCGAAACATAGTGATTAAAATCTAAAGCACATCTCTACCTACATACCTACAACATTATCAGAGTTCAAGTTCCTAATTGAGAAATTTGCATGAAGGCCGAAGGAATATAGATTTGTGAAGTAAACAACTCATGCTTTCAAAAAAAGGACTACCAGAGAAGTCCAAGCTGCCTTATTCAGCTTAACCTACCACAACTTGAATATGTGCGTTCGTATTAGCCAACGAATCACAACCACTCTTAATTGAAAAAGGGAACTAATTTTTTGAGCTGTTATTTAAATATTCGAGATGTTATTGTGATCAGTTGGAAAACATATTGAGTAGTTATTTAATTTTATGGCGGTTTTATAATTATTGCGACAGTAAAACATGGACAGTAATAAAAAATCAATTAGTCGGTTTTATCAATTTTATCATACAATGCAATTCTAAAAATAATTGAGCAGTTCAATAACTGAATGAGCGGTAAAATGATGGAATGAGCGGTTCGATAAAGCCGCAGGAGCGAGCGAAGCGAGCTCGTGGACACCGCGCGCCCCGACACGGATAGATATAGGTTAGAAGGATCGGCGAGACCTCCGCAATAACCCTTCGTGTTAGGTCACTTGTGATAAGTTTAAGTTCTGATTTTTTTTTATTTTATTTTACCACCTCATTGTTTATAGAATTGCTTAGAATAAGATTTCTTACCGACAAATTCCGATTTATACTGCCCACACGTAACCACTCGTTCAATAATTTTTACCGTCCATTTAATTAAATTATATATTCACTGATCCATTTCATTATTTTTTATTACTCATTTTTGTTTACTTTACTGCTTAGTTTTAACTGCTGAACTAGTTATTAAACTTGTCATTTATAATTTTTAACTTACCAAAACTGCTATTTACAACTGCCTCTTTAAATCAGTGCCATTGGAAAACACCGACTCCAAACTTTGAAACTGTGATTAACACTTGTTTCCAAACATAAAATATTCCAGCGCGGCGGTAATATTATCGTTACAATAACGTATTTTGGATTTACGTCATTATGTATTATTTGTGTATTCTTGCTATTAGGGTGGCCATTACCTCGCTCAAAGAATTGGCATTGGCATTCTCAATTCTTAATTCATATACCTATTGCATTCCATAATGTGATACAGTTGTCAGATTAAAATTAAGTTAGAATTATGGACCCTGTCGGGCACAGCACAAATTTGGAGAGAGGAATTGTTTGATAAACTTAATTACTATATTAGCTTAGTATTAGTTCATATTATTGCACAACCAATATATTTCAATGAAGTATATTATTTTGATTCTTATTCATTTAGTTTATTTTTATATTGTAATGTAATAAACTTTTTATTTTATTTCATGATTGATGTAAGTAAACTTAAATCCTATCTGTTACAGAGTTACATCCATTAATATAATTTAATAATACATAGTCAATACGATTCGATTTAATACAATACAATTTTTGCTCTATAGTATATCAAAATCATTCATGTAGTTAAATATCATACAATCTTAAAATTACATTTATACTTTATGAATTTAATCATTATTTCATTAAATGACGCCATGATGTTGCATGGTATATGTAACAATAGATATAATTGCCTTGAAATCACCAATCAGTTGTGTTATATAGTACCTAGAACTGTTCATCGACGAACGGTGCGTGTGCCCCAGTTGTTCTACACGGGAACTTGCAAAACTAACGCAGGGATCCACGCACCTATTCGTCGTCTCGTTGAAATCTATAACACACTTTTTAATGAGACTGACATCTTCGCATTTTCCAGCGAACAATTTAAAAGTCGTGTCGTGAGCTCTTGTCAGCTCTGTAATTGATACCACCTTATTATTTTTTTATTTCATGTTTTAGGCAAATGAAAATTTGTTATAAACTTGTTATGAATTTCATATTTCACATAATCTTTTGTTATTATGAGATCGTGACTACAACTTGGCTTGAGCTTCTTTCTCTTTTATTGTAAATCCGCGAACAATAGTGTGGGTTATATGTTCACCAATCTGTTATATTATCTATACCTAATTTGTTAACTAGTTTAGCATGTAACTGTTTTTGTTCCAAATAAATAAAACAAAAAAAAATGTAATTATAACAAATGCAAATACTTACGCATTAGAGTGAAGAAATTTAATGTAAATGTCAATATAAAACTTAATGTCAATTTCATACATAAATTTACAGTACAAACATAAAATGGGGTTCAGGTAACATGGTAATGCCACCAGGCTTCTGGGCACGGAACCAGTAGATATCGCTGGGGTGGAATACTTCCATACCTAAGCTTAGAATCTCGATTTTTTATTTTGCAAGGTATAGTTCTGTATATAATTTATGATTAGTTGTACAATGTACATATATTTCAAGGTTCAGTTTCAGAACGATATCACTAAACTCTCTTAACTTTACCCAAAAATCACAGTTTGCTACAATTGGTTGTTCCAATCTTGATAAATTTTCGAAAACTTACTCAACAAATCCGGGTCCAGTTCCAGAATTATTATTATGAATCTCAAGGTATATGTTAAATGAAAGAAAAATCCTATTTATTTTTTTTCTGTCTAATTTACTATAAAAATAAGGTTTGCTTTAGAGGTTTGCTATCTGAAGTCCAGTAACATACCATCACTCTAAACCATCGATTTTAATAAGATTTGAGTTTGTAAGTTTAACAAGTTATCAAAATTAAACTTGTTATTGTTATTTGGTCCAAGAGGCTCATCAAAATGATGCGCTGGTTGAGGGTAGGCTTCAAAGCCTGGACCATCGACGCAGAGTTGCTAGCGTTTCGGTATTTTTTCGGGAAATGTGCGCTAGGGTTGCATAACCTGTGGGCCTACCGGCCAAGTGTCGTCGATATCACAGCCGTCGAAATTTTGCGCTGGTCAAGGTCGACGGCCATTTTGTACCACCCCATTGATAATCGATGCCGGCGCGGCGTAAGAATGAATGAAACGCTGTTTTTGACAGTTAAATAGCTGCCGCCTAAAAAAATTCAAATCTACGGCGTCGCTTTGAAGTGTCATTTCATTACGGCACCTCATGAGGTGCCGTAATGAAATGACACTTCACACAATGAGCTGTCGTTTTGAATATTATTTTCTTTTCCGACGGTTGATTACGATGCCGATTGCACCTAACACTGGGCTAATATGGCTTTTATGGGGGCGACTGCCGACGAGCGGGTTCTGCCCTCCTATTGCACCTAACAATGGGCTACTATGGCTTTTATGGGGGCGACTGGGTTCTGCCCTCCTATTGTACCTAGCACTGGGCTACTATGGCTTTTATGGGGGCGACTGCCGACGAGTGGATTCTGCCCTCCTATTGTACCTAACACTGGGCTACTATGGCTTTTATGGGGGCGACTGGGTTCTGCCCTCCTATTGCACCTAACACTGGGCTACTATGGCTTTTATGGGGGCGACTGGGTTCTACCCTCCTATTGTACCTAACACTGGGCTACTATGGCTTTTTTGGGGGCAACTGGGTTCTGCCCTCCTATTGTACCTAACACTGGGCTACTATGGCTTTTATGGGGGCGACTGGGTTCTGCCCTCCTATTGTACCTAACACTGGGCTACTATGGCTTTTATGGGGGCGACTGGGTTCTGCCCTCCTATTGCACCTAACACTGGGCTACTATGGCTTTTATGGGGGCGACTGGGTTCTGCCCTCCTATTGTACTTAACATTGGGCTACTATGGCTTTTATGGGGGCGACTGGGTTCTGCCCTCCTATTGTACCTAACACTGGGCTACTATGGCTTTTATGGGGGCGACTGGGTTCTGCCCTCCTATTGCACCTAACACTGAGCTACTATGGCATTTATGGGTGCGACTGGGTTCTGCTCTCCTATTGCACCTAACACTGAGCTACTATGGTTTTTAGGGGGCGACTGGGTTCTGCCCTCCTATTGCACCTAACACTGGGCTACTATGGCTTTTATGGGGGCGACTGGGTTCTGCCCTCCTATTGTACCTGCGACTAATTAAAACACTCTTTAATCTTTACCTTACCTACTTAAACGTTTATGCTGTGTTGTTTGTTGTTTTCGTATGTTTCAGAAGGAAGGAATAGGCGAAGGAGTTGGAGGACGAAATTCCATCGTCGGCAGTCGCCCCCATAAAAGCCATAGTAGCCCAGTGTTAGGTGCAATAGAAGGGCAGAACCCAGTCGCCCCCATAAAAGCCATAGTAGCCCAGTGTTAGGTACAATAGGAGGGCAGAATCCACTCGTCGGCAGTCGCCCCCATAAAATCATAGTAGCCCAGTGTTAGGTACAATAGGAGGGCAGAACCCAGCCGCCCCAATAAAAGCCATAGAAGCCCAGTGTTAAGTGCAATAGGAGGGCAGAGCCCACTCGTCGGCAGTCGCCCCCATAAAAGCCATAGTAGACAGTGTTAGGTGCAATAGGACGGCAGAACCTACTCGTCGGCAGTCGCACCCATAAAAGCCATAGTACCCCAGTGTTAGGTGCAATCGGCATCGTAATCAACCGTCGGAAAAGAAAATAATATTCAAAACGACAGCTCATGAGACGCGGTCGATTTGAATTTTTTTAGGCGGCAGCTATTAACTGTCAAAAACAGCGTTTCATTCATTCATTCTTACGCCGCGCCGGCATCGATTATCAATGGGGCGGTACAAAATGGCCGTCGACCTTGACCAGTGCAACATTTCGACGGCTGTGATATCGACGACACTTGGGCGGTAGGCCCACTGATTCTTCCACGCCCTTCCCATCATCGAACGACCAGACGTACGGCGACGCGCCATCAATACATGTGAGATATTCCGCTCGTACGCATGAACCGCTAGTAATACGTTCATTATGCGTACTACCGTAGAGTGGACTGCCCTGGCTAAGTTTGTGTTTCCGGAAAGCTATATTACCTGGAAATCTTCAAGTCTAAACTAAATAGGTTGCGAGTAGGCAAGCATGCTCCATCATCGACCACATAATGAGATAGTGATCAAACGCGAGCCTATCTTGTAATAAAAAAAATATGACATCGAACACTTATACATTTCGGTAAGCAACCTCTACACTTTTTTTTAAACACAATTCATTTAATGGAGTTTAAAAACTTTTGTTATTTGGACACTTTTTACGCAGGAAAATGGATGTCAATTTTATTATTATATCGGCAACAAATATAATATTTCATCAAAGACTGAACCGGTCTGAGTGATGCTTATCCGTACCGTATCTGCAGCAAAATATCCAACGAAAGCTGGGATAAAAGACGTTTCTAGAGCTATAAGGCCGGGGATTTTATATAACCCACTGGGAGATTTGAGCCGGCTTGACACCAGAATACATCCTCTGTACCCCGACCCAATTCTTACACGTGTCTACCTTCATGTTTTACTAAACAGATTTCTAAATATTCGCTAACAATTTTTTAACAATTTAGTTGATGTTATTGGTAGAATATATGAATATATTATAAAGAAAAGTCTATATGATTCCGATACATTAGGTTGATCTGTCTTTGGAATTAGTCACATATGTATTATTTGGAATCAATTAAGGATAATCACTTTTTTATTTCATCCAAACTCATTATGATGTTTAATAGTATTTTATGAAGACCTTGGCAGAAATGATCTTTTACAAATTTTCTCCACTTGTAATTTTATTTTAACATTTAGTCCGTCAATTGATTGAAAGCCGCCGGATGGTCAGAAGCTGGGGTGAAGTCAAGAAGATACAGATCCAGAAGTCCAAGATGCTGAACATCCTAAAATGGTGACGGCCTCAACAAATGTTTCTTCGTGCCCCGCTTGAAGGAACCGAAAAAACTGTTTAAATGAGAAAATATTTTTAAAGGTTAACTTGTTAAGTATCTAGTTACAACAATCTTCTCACACATAACATGAATCCACAGTGCGGACTGGATCTATTACAAAATACATACTTTTAGGAGCGATAGCAACTGTTCCTGGATTCAATTCCTGGGTAATAAATTGAGAGTGTATGAAGGGCCGAAATTCAACATGTTGTACATTTTCAAAGTTTTGAGAATTAAACCAATTAATTAGTAAATTTTAATTTTTCAAACAGAATAGAATATACTTCTGTTTATATCAAGCATGTAATAACGTAAAATTATCCCGTATTCATCCCGTCTCCTTTCTAATATAGTTGAAAAGCAATCACATTTTGACGACATATCAAAGGCCTTTTATATTGACCACAAAACAGTTCGCCTTTCTAAGAGATATGACAGCTCTGAACTTCTGCTTACAGAAAAACATACGAATGTCATATATATAAATGATATATCCATCACATGCTCAAAGAGAGTTTGTATAAATGTTATTATAAATGTGAAAGTTTATGAAGATGTTTGGATGTTTGTTACTCAATGGTTGAACGGATCTGGCTGAAATTTGGTAAGTAGAGGGGTAGGTTATAGTCTGGAATAACACATACTTTTTATTGCTATAATAGGGTTCCTATGGGAAGTGGGAATGGGAACAGAATTCTACGCGGTCAGCTAGTCTTATATAAATGATATTGCAATAGAAAGATAGTATGGATTATATTTTCCACCTATCCGTCTTCAAGTATTTCTTAGATCTCCTTGAGGTCAGAGTTCATTGTTTCGAGTTTAGCTTGCTCTCTAGTGTCTTTGTCCGATCAGTTTAGTGACTAACCGATAGTCAGGAATGTTATCATATACTTATGGTTATCAGCTCACTTAACCCACGCTGCGCCGCTAGGATTATCGACATCCGTAGTGCATCCTTATACAACCATGACGCTCACTGAAATTTCAACAAAGGAATTAAATATATTATTTTTATCCTTAAATAAAAATAATGTAATTCGAATATAATAGTCTCTTGCATCAGACATAAAGAATGCGATGCGGTATATCCGTGAAAGAGAATAGCCACTAGCCTCTAGCAGGTCTTGGATATTGCAGGCGACCCCATCCTTTAGAAGAGCAATTGGTCCTTCCCTCATGAGAAGTGTGTAGCAAAAATAAAATCAGTCAATCAATGTAACTTCGTAATGGTTTTTCTTTATTGCAATCTCGAAGAGCTATTGTTGCTATCTAGTGCTATGAATTAGTCATTCGTTGCTGTTCATTAGTCGGAAGGAGTCTGTGTCAGATCAACTATCATGAGATTTAAATGAAATGTACCTCCCGCGTCCATTTACAAAAACAATGCCTAAAAATAAAGTTCAGCGTATAATTCTGTAGAGGTTAGGTGTATCATTACGACTGTAGGTTTGCCTAGGGTGATAATAGTTTTATTCTGCTGACTTTTGCTCATCGTATTCTAAGTAATTATTGACATTGATGGCTATTTTCAAATAGCTGAGCCTTATTAGACTATAGTTCTATGATAACTTGAATAATCCAAGGCACAGCGCAACGGTTATACTATTCAGCGCACCTACTTTGCGTACAACATAAAAAAATAATAGGTAATCAGAAGAGTCAGAATTCTATGTCATCGCTAACCATTACTTGCCACCCTTCTCATTTAGATAAGCCTGTAATTACTGAAGAGCATATATTATGAACTAACTGATTCCCGCAACTTCGTCCGCGTTTAGTACGAGATAGATCAAAGTATATTGACTTCGGCACAACATGTGTTAAGTTGTAATTTGGTCTATTTTAAGTTTTAACTACTTTTTATACAAATATTTAACTAGGACGGTTGCCAGCTTGGCAATCAACCCAAACTTAAGCGTAGCGAGATTTGCCTATCCAACAATCGAGGACTCAGGGCTGCACACGCTGGCGGACTGCCCGGCGTGGGAGGTGCCGAGGCGTGACCTCGTGGCAGCCATCGGGGTGGGAGTCCTCTCGCTCGGCAGCATGATTGCGGCAATGGTGCGGAGCGCGAGCGCGTGGTCCGCCGCCACCTCCTTCTGCGAGCATGTGATGCTCGCGAAGGAGATAGCGGAGCGCGCCTGGGAGAGGTTCAGAACCCTCCCGGCCCGCCGAGCCCTCAACGCGCTCGCCTCGCGTCGGAGGCGACTCAGGCGCCGGAGGTCGCTTAACGACCTCCGTCCTCCATGAGCGCAGGCCTGGGGGTGGCAGGTGAGGCCGCCTGTCACCCCAGCAGAAGGAGGCCGGGACGGTGGGGCGACTAGCGCCCCTCCCTCAAACCGGGGCAAGACGTGGACACCGTGGTTCCCAAACCCGAGGGGGCCATCTCGAAACCGAAGATGGCCCAGGGTCAGTCGGGGTGCGAGAGATATGCTAGTTATTCCATCGGTATATTTTGAATTCGAAATAGATTCCGCCCGGTTCATTAATATAGTAGCGTGAGGATATTAATTATGAAATGTTTATGATAATAATAATAAAATGTCCAAGAAAACCGCATATACCAGCGTCTTCCTGCCGCATAGTACCCGACGGTGTGCTTAAGGAAGGCGATTGTGCTCGCAGTGGATAAACCTGGTCTAAATCCGAACTGACCATCGTGAGCCTTGATGTGCTTATCAAGATGTGAATTAAGCACACCGTCAAGAACTTTGCTATTATGGTTGCCAGCGAGATAGGCCTGGTCTGATATGTCCCCCGTCTTATTTTAACCAGTGGCACTACCATTGTTTGTGTTATTTCAGATGGTAAATGCGAACGTCCCATACATAGGTTAAAAAATAGTGCACGTGCCACTCTTGGCATGTGACAGCCCGTATGTCGCAAGGGTTCAATGCTCAGACCATCGTTGGCCGGTAATTTGCCTCTTTTCATACTCTTAAGTATATGACGAGTCTTTGGCGGTTTATGAATCCCTAATCAACTATCTTTTATGCGTAGATAACTGTTGAGTTTCGAGTTTTTGTATTTTCTGTTCATCACCTTTCAACTATAGCATGATGATTTATAGTCTGGATGTTGATCATGTCAAATTTCCACCTAGTTGCAAAATTTTGTGAAGATCTGCCTTGTCATAATTAAACTATAATCAATAAGAGCAAGGTCTACTTTGCTCTGCTACTCCTATCAGACTTGTAATAGCGTAATGATATATACCCAAGTTTATGACAATACCCTAGAAGAACGTACGTGCAAAATTTCAGGTGAATTTGTTCAGCGGTTTTCAAGTGATGCTCGAACATCGATAATAAGCTGCAGACAAACAGAAAAAAAACTAAAAATCAAATTTTTGACATCGATGTCACTCCTAGAACACATTTCAACTATTTTTTGACAAAATATTCAATGTACAGTTTTCACCTCGTTACGATTTTATTATAATATATGTATAGATGTTGGAAATGTATAAACTTGTTGATTGTTACTTAAAGAAATCCCTATAATCCAGGAATCTATTTATAACTAACTAATTTCGTTGGCAGATTCAGCGTACATCGTGTAGTTTGAAAGAAGTTAAGTTTTTTTATATATCCAAGTTCAGTTATACTCACGCTAATTAAACTTTGATAGTTTGGAACCTCCAATATATAGCTTTTAGCTTTAAGTAAGTTGACTTCGTCTACATATTTAAATAAGCTTTGCAAAAACTTTGGGAACCCTTATCCCCTCCGTTTATCCACCGATTTTCTTCTTTTTCATTGACGAACTTTAGTAATTTAGTACCAATAAAAATACACCTTGACTCATATTTCTATCAAGGTGAATAATGATTATGGTGGAATTTCGATCAAATCACGAACACTAGTACCTTTTATTTGCACTCAATAGCAATCGAAATAGAAGAAAATATCCAGTGATTTATTGCAGAAGCGTTCAGCTTAGGAATTTCAATGCTGTAATGTATTGTGTTATCAATTGAGACTTGATAGTGGAATGGTAACGTGATAATGTTTGGTGTCGCGCAAAGCTGGTTTTTATATTTTTAAATGTCAAGCATTCTTCTAGTTACAAAGGGGGTTAATACCACAGGAATGGATCAAATAATTTATTCAAAAATTTTAATGATGGAATTTAAAGAAATAAATAATTAAACGCTTATTTCCAACGAGGTGCCAATCACTACCTGCAGAGAGGAGCAAAGGAACAGACGAGAACAATAATACACAAGAAACTGAAAAAGTTCTGTAGTAGCAACAACCATACCAATACTACATCGTACATACGTACTCTTCAATGTTGACTTTAAGTGAAACCTTATAAAATCTCTGTGTACCTTGAAAATTGTATAATATTTGTTGAAATAAATAGTATGAAGGGTACTTTGATACTAGATACATTTGTCTCCCATTCACTTTTCAGTTTAGAGTTAAGAACCACAGACCACAATGCCGCAATAAACATGATAATGTAAAGCACTTAATCCTTACATTTCACAAATGTTGCTGTTTTCGATTATATATCAAAGAGGAACTAGTTTATTTTACAAAATAGGTATCTAACGCTTAATTAGGTATTTTACCTTTGTCTGTTTTAATCCTTTAGTCATCGTCCCAAATCTTTGTGACAGTCGGTTATCAGATAGAAACGGGTCATTTAAAGCTACAATTGTCTCAAATATAATTAACATTTATGTATTATTTCGTTCTCTAACTTTAAAAGGTTTTCTATTTGATGTAAATATTTGACATATCTTTTAATCCTACTTTAAAGAACCAAATAGTAAAACTATTTTATTAAACTAAATACAGGTGTTCATGCAGTAGAGTGGTATCAGAAAATTGTTACAACCGAATTTAAGAGAACAGAGAATTATCACATTGTAGTTTATTAAAATGTAAGTTTATCTTATGGCTATAATTTATAACATTACCTATCTGCCAGTGAAAGACCCGTCAAAGCCAGCCAAGCCGTTCCAGCGATTACCTAATTC
This sequence comes from Cybosia mesomella, assembly GCA_946251805.1. NCBI lineage: Eukaryota > Metazoa > Arthropoda > Insecta > Lepidoptera > Erebidae > Cybosia > Cybosia mesomella. Next base: position 25,255,595 of record OX276397.1, on the reverse strand, counting down.
AAATAGACAGAAAGACAGATAGACCAGAATTAAAAAAAATGCTTTTATTTTATGTATACATACACTCATAAGCATTTATTTAAAACCTGTCATTTTAATATTATAAACAGACACTTCAATTTTATCTATTTGTATAGATATAGATTTAAATAACCAAAAATCAGACCAAGAATTATGAGGTTCCTGCTAATTATATTCCTTGCAGGCAATGACGTTTGATGGCTACTACCAGTCACCTATTTAAAATCAAAGATTTTAGAACTTTTGGAGCCTCTGCTGTATCGTACGTGTGTAATGCGGAGCTAATTTCAAGCAGATAATTTGTACAAAATCGTGCAAAAGAATCCAGATGATTGGCACGAAATCGCACTAAGAAATTCATACGATTTGTACGACGCGTGGGTAGGGTCTATTGAAACCGGTGGACTTGCATGATAGGTTTAGTGACTATAGAGGAACCTATGAAGTGTGCGTGAGAATAGGAGCAGATGACAGGTTGTTGTTTTTATTATATTTTTTTATTATAATTAGCCTATGTTATGCCTTGTAACATTACCTATCTGCCAGTAAAAGTTCCGACATAATCGGACCAGCCGTCTTTTCCTTACTTTTGGATAGGTGTTGGGATATTCGGTTTCTCCGCGTTTCTCTCTTGTGCATAATAGTACACTTGACTCTCACCTAGGGACTTCCTAATTTCCAAGATTAACTCACCAAAAAAATATTCAATCATTATCCACCAAACGTACATTACGCACAATACACTATTAACACCTGAAATTCTTTAAGTAGCAAATTACTCTACTAACGTTATATAACTTTAATTCAACAATTCTAAGAGCACTATGGCAATCACCTGTATCAACCTTGCGACATTAGTGCTATATTTATGATGTTTATTCAAAGTTTAGCTGCATTACCTACAGTTTTGCAGAATTATTATTTCAGTTTGAATCATACTCCAGAACTCTGATTTTAATGTAAATTTTTGTTTTTTCTATTCCTACTTCAAATATATTTGTGTCCACCATTCCTTCAATAATATAGGTAGTTAATTTTTATGTTCATTAACTTGTTTATTACTTCATTCTTTCTTATGTACGTGTACATGATAAGCATGAGCGTTATCGACTCATTATACTATTGTTAGTGAGACATCGTAACGTGTAGTTTATTTGTGTTAGATGGTGATAAGTTAGCAAATGTTCATAACTACAATGTGTTACAAGTACTTAAATTGAATTTTAACTGAAATATCAAGCAAAAAGTTTCAATTTAGGGAGTAACACAAATGCATAGAAATAATGAAATATTGGTTCATGTGACCAAACTTTGTTTACTATTTGCTCTAGTACTATGTATAGTATACAATTTAAGGACAATGATATATACTGTAACACCAGTGTTTAGAGAACCTTATTTAAAATATATTCTACTATGGACAAACTCATCTATAGAACCATTAAATTATTTTGGTACAGGTCAAGATAAGTTTTTGGATTACCAGTGTCCTGTGAATAACTGTTACATCACATCGGATAGACATTTTCTGAACTCTTTGACCGATTTCCATGCAATTATATTTCACGGTCCTGATCTAAATAGAAGTGATATTGTTGTACCTGATATTAGACAGTCTCACCAAAAATATGTGTTTGCTAGTATGGAATCCCCTGCATACTATTCTATATTTGATGAAAAATATGACAACTTCTTTAATTGGACTTGGACGTACAAGCTGAATTCAGATCTGTACTTTGGCTATATTATAATAAAGACCAATGATGGTGAAGTAATTGGACCAAAAGAAGTAATGCACTGGATGAAGTTTGAAGAAATGAAACCTGTAAACACGACTTTTAAACAGGAACTGGGGCATAAGAAAAGGTTAGCTGCTTGGTTCGTGTCTAACTGTAGAACGCTAAGTAAAAGAGAAAAATATGTAAAGGCAATGCGACATGAACTAGCGAAATACAATAAAAGTCATTTAGCTGTAGACATATTTGGAAAATGTAAAAAACAAAAATGTCCTATTGATAATCAGGAGCGATGCACACTTGTGATAAAAAAAGCCTATTATTTCTATTTATCCTTTGAGAATTCATTTTGTGATGACTATGTCACCGAAAAACTATTAACTGCTTTACAAAATAATGCTGTTCCTGTGGTTTATGGAGGTGCTAACTACACCAGGTAATATAATTTAATGGAAGCCATCTACGTTTTGTGCTCGTGTGCATCTTTAAAAATGTTTCAGGTCAAGATATCGATTAATCGTGATCTATGTGGTTCTATTCTGTGAATCTTTTTGATTTATGATGATGATGATTATATGTATATGTTACCGCTAATGTGCGTAAATCAGTTAGAGATTATCTGGTCCAGTCCGTTTGTTCCAAATGTTTCAGTTCTAACATTAACTAGTTAATTAATCTGCAGATTTCCTGAGTAATCTGTAGACTTACGGCCAAGCATACGGTAAAGTTAATAAAACAGTTTCTTTGCTTAATAAAACCTTCGAATTCATTGTAATTATTTATTTAATGTGTTAAAGGCAAGCGCCACGGGAGTGAGTGAAGCGAGTTCGTGGACACCGCGCACCCCGACACGGTTAAGTTACTTGTGATAATGCACGAACTCCGACGAAACCCTAATTCATAAAGTAGAAAAAACTATACTATATTATATTAACTTATGTTATAATAATATATTATTAAAATAACTAGGTTAAGTGGAGTAATCTGCTACTTTAAGTCAAATTTTACACTTTAACTTGGGAGATTTCCTAGTTAATTTGTATATTAACGCCGCCGAATTCTAACGGTAAGATACATAATCTCATTTAAAGTCTTTGAATATGTTTAAGATATGGCTATCAATACACACTTAACATAATTGTACATATTATAATTTGCTTAAATAGGCTATGCTCGGTGTTTCTTTTTCTCGACATTATTTAATACATGCTGCCTAATCGTTTGGCATTTAAAATATAATGAGTTGATTTGAAGTAAATAAACATTGTAAATGTCTTATGTCCACATTTCATTAATATGTGGAACCCTAATGACGTCTTCCAATCCTATTTAATTTTTTTAATATTTTTGTACCGACGAGAAAGGATCTTTATGTTTTTCGTGAATCAGAGAAACCATGGTTTTTCCTCAGTTTGACTCTATCATGGCCACTTCGTCATGCCTTTGGTGAAACGGTGCTAATAGTTGCACACGGAAAAAGTGTTTGTTAAATAATCTAACTTCAAAACGTAGTTATTCAAATAATTCATCTTAAGATTCTCAACTTTATAATTTTATAGTAAGAACAACGTAAACCATCTCTTCTGGACTAGCACTTTAAATAAATTTAAGAATATTAACCTATTTCTTTACAATAAAACTAATAATGACTTAAGATTATTCGAAATTAACACTCAATACTCAATATTTACTAAATAAATAAATATTCTACGACATTCTACACAGTGTTATTTAGACCTAAAGTAAGCATGGTTTAACTAGCTGTGTTATGGGTTCCAGAATGTGGATAAACATACTTATGTACTTTTTTATATATATATATATATACATATATTATATATATATATTTTAGATATATACATATTAAATAGATAAATAGACATAATATATAAATACAGACATATATATAAATAGGCAAATAGACATATTAGATTATGGGTTATTATAAATTATTATGGTATATAATTTGAAAGTAATTAAGTATTTCTTTTAATTACAGATTTATGCCAGATGGTGCTTACCTGAATGCAAGGAAATTCAGTGCTGAAGCTTTAGTCCAGCGAATGGTTGAAATTGTAAACAATATTACAAGTTACTACGATTTTTTCAGATGGAAAAACTATTATTCTTACCATCAGTTAATGCAAGGTCCAGAAACAAATTACTTGTGTAGATTTTGTAGTAAGATTAACGAGCAAACGCCTAATATACGTAAATTAAGTTATTATACAACGTTTCGAAAATGGTGGAATAACCCCACTCCAGAAGGTTAGAAAATTATTTGTAAACATTCCAATAAAACAGAATCGATGATCGTAAATATTAAGAATGGTTCTCACTATACTTTCGCTGTAATTTTTATTTTCTTTAATTGTCAATAATTATGTAGATATAGTACTCATTTAAAAGAGGATAAAGGTTAACTAAGATATAAGTACGAGTATGTCAGTGTACAATTCTCTTGCGGATGAAACCGCCAAACTGTCCTATAACTCGTGTAGAGGTGAAACACGTGTCGAAGTTTTACAACATGTGACATGCAAGACTCAGCATTGTTTGATTATTTTCTGTCATTAATTATTGCTACGCATTGAGACTATCAGGCCTGGTGGGATGACGATCTGCGAAAGACTGCGGGCAGATGCTGGATGCGGAAAGCTGAAGACAGGGGGCTATGGCGCTCAGGGGAGACCTATGTCCAGCAGTAGATTAGAATAGGTTGATGATGATGATGATGATGATTGAGACTATCAACCCTGTCTATAGACTAATAGCAAAAATATAATTTTTTGCCCGGCGTTCTGTTATTTATTAATATAAATACACTCATTGCCAAGGGTGAATGAGGCCCCACCAAGATCTTCATGGCCCAAGCCTACCTGCGGGTCTATACACCGACTGATTGACGAACGGGTCTGTCCAGTCGGCAGTCCCGCCCTTAAAAGCCAAGATAAGCCAAATCAAGAAAAGCCGTAAGAGAGCTGGCCCCGGGTTTCAAAATACAAGTCTTGGCTGCAACTAGGAATAACGACGAAAATTATGATACTCGTTGCCATGACAAATAGCGCAGAGTACTGTATTACTGAGGATTTACATCAACTGTTAGTGGAGTGGATCTGAACACGGGTGATGAAGGAGCTTCCGTTGGGAATCTCTGATATACGATCAAACGATATTGGGATATTCAATAATATTCTGGACGCAACTCTTTCTGAAGATGCCATTCTAATATATTAAATGGTATATGAAGTTATGAAAGCCTAGAGTACATTTTATTATAATATGATTATTCTTAACTCGTATCCTAAGTTGTACAGTAAAAGATCCTATGGAGAGCCGAGCTTCTCACTCTATTCACACCAATCTAACAGTCTAAATCTTATCATAGCGTATCTGAACGCACAGTGGCGCGCATGCCAAGTTCCAGCAACAGGCCGCGCGCATGCCGTGAACTATTTACACGAACCATTTCGAAAAACTTTTGACCCCCCTGTACCTTTTTTTTTTTTTTTTCGTGCGGAAATCCCCTCGGATACCCCCCCGCCGGCCAGCGGGGGCGGTTATGTCGGGCTTGAACCGACTAAAACCGCACGCCGTCTCGGGTCTGCAGACGCCGGGGTGTAAGGTTGCCCATAGAGCATATCCCTCGCACCCCGACTGACCCTGGGCCATCTCCGGTTTCGAGATGGCCCCCTCGGGTTTGGGAACCACGGTGTCCCCGTCTTGCCCCGGTTTGGGGGAGGGGCGCTAGTCGCCCCACCGTCCCGGCCTGCTTCTGCTGGGGTGACAGGCGGCCTCACCTGCCACCCCTGTAGTGTATGGTAGCTAGCGTTTTATAGTTATAAGTATATATGTTGTTTACGCCGATAGGCCTTACATGTGATTGGTTTGCTTTCTGTTTAGTTCGGAATAAAACGTTGTTCGAATCGGTTGCGTTTCTTTAGTACTTACCCTAGGCCTCCAGTATATTACAGTGGCGCAGTTGAGCAAATAAGTAGATAAGATTCGGGAGTGTTATACGGATATTAGTACTTTCTGTGTAGTGTTGTGAACATTTACAATGCCTGTAGGTCACATTCACGAATTCGAGCTAGTTTCCGGGTCGTGGAATACCTACATTGATAGGATTGAGCAGTATTTTACGGCTAACGCGGTAGAAGAAACTCGGCAAGTGCCGACGCTGATAGCGTGTGTTGGTGATGCTACCTATGAACTTATGGCTGATTTATGTTCCCCGAAGAAACCCAAGGAATATAAATTCACAGAACTGGTAGAAATCGTGCGAAAACATCTACAACCTACGCCGTCTTTGCTGGCCGAAAGATACAAATTTAGAAAGAGGGTACAAGAAAAGGAGGAGAATGAGGCACAGTTTGTCGCGGCTTTGAAGCATTTGGGTCGAACCTGTGAGTTTAGGGATAAGCTGGAAGAGAACATCCGAGACCAACTTGTATGTGGATTATCTAGCGAAGTGATAAGACAACGGTTGTTTTGTGAGAACGACCCATCTTACGCTGAGGCGTATAAGTTGGCAATATCACTAGAGGCAGCAGCGAGAGACGCAGCAGCGGTCGAACAGCCGAATGGAGACAACACGGTGCAGGCACTGCGCGCGGGCCCGAGCGGCCACCGCGGCGGGCAGCGGCGGCGGGCGGGCGGCGCGAGCGGCGCGGGCGCGGGACCGCCACCGCGCACCGGGAACCAATGTTATTGCTGTGGCAGCAGCAATCATCTGAAGAGTGCATGCAAGTTTAAGGAGTACACTTGTAGGGTGTGCATGCAAGTTGGGCACCTGGCCCGGATGTGCCAGAACGGAAGGCAAGGCAGAGCAGACCGGCAGGTGTTGCAGCTGGAGCGAGACACGGGCGCGGGATGCGTGTGCGGCGGGCGCGACGTCGTCGGCGGCGAGGACGGCCCGGGCGGGCTGTACATGGTGCAGCTGCGCGGCAGCGAGCCCATCATCGCGGACGTCGAGGTGGCGGGCCGCAGTCTGCGCATGCATGTGGACACAGGTTCCCCAATTTCGTGTATCAGTGCGGGTATGTACAATCAATTATATAAGGAACATAAGCTACAGATAGACTTGCACGGTTACAAATTTAAAGGTTACGATGGACAAACAATAAACTGTTTGGGACATTTCCACGCGAGTGTGAGTTTTGGTAGTTTTACTAAAATGCTTAAACTATACGTGATTGAAAACGGTGCCGTACCCTTGCTAGGTCGTGTGTGGCTGAAGGAGCTACAGATGGACGTGATTGTAGTGAACGCATTACAGGCCTATAGTGAGCGTAAATCATGTGGTGAAAAGAGGTTTAATGTAGATGAATTAGTGAATAAGTATCCTAGCGTATTTAGTGGTAAGTTAGGCTCGCTACGCGGGCAGACGGCGACGCCCGTGTTCCGGCGCGCGCGCCGATGCCGCTGGCGCTGCGCGCGCGCGTGGACGCCGAGCTGGAGCGCATGGAGGCGGCAGGTATCATTTCGCCGGTGCCATCCTCAGACTGGGCGTCTAGTTTAGTTGTAGTTTTAAAGAGTAGCGGGGCGTTGAGAATTTGTGGCGATTTTAAAAGTACCGTCAACCCAGTGTTGGAAGTAGATAAATATCCACTTCCCCGTACTGAAGTGCTCTTCAATAATTTAAATGGAGGTCAGAGATTTTCTAAAATTGATCTCTCGGAGGCATATCTGCAGGTGCGTTTAGATGCATCAAAAAAATACACGGTAGTGAACACTCACCGAGGGTTATACGTTTATAATCGGTTGATATACGGCTTGGCGTCGGCACCAAGTCTGTTTCAACGTATAATCGACCAGACCATGGCAGGGATACCCTACGTTTCAACATTCTTAGACAATATCTTGGTGACAGGACCTACGGAGGGGGAGCATCTTAAAAATCTAAACACGGTGTTCGGAAGATTAGAAAGGGCAGGTTTAACTGTGCGTAAAGAAAAATGCGTGTTTTTTGCTAAAGAAGTCAGTTATTTAGGGTTCGTTATATCAGAACATGGGGTTAGGACCGATGACAGCAAGGTTGAGGCTATGTTGAAAGCACCTTCACCCACCAATGTGTCAGAATTGAAGTCCTTTTTAGGCATGGTAACTTTTTATTCAAAGTTCGTTCGTAATTTTGCGAGCATTTTAAACCCTTTATATGATTTGCTTAAGAAAGATGCGCCCTGGAGTTGGATTGAGGCGCATGACACGGCGTTCATACAAATCAAAGAGGCACTAAGTACTTGTCTCGTACTAATGCATTATGATGAAAAGTTACCGTTGATAGTAACGTGTGATGCGAGTGCGCGGGGTGTCGGGGCGGTGTTAACGCAGCGAACGGCCAACGGCGAGCGCCCAGTGTGTTATAGTTCGAGAACGCTCTCACCGGCCGAGGTTAACTATAGTCAGGTACAGCGCGAGGCTTTAGCTATAGTATTCGCGGTTAAGAAATTTCACTCTTACGTATATGGCCGTAAGTTCACTTTACGAATGGACCACCAACCGTTAACCACTATTTTTGGATGTTTGAAAGATTTACCTCATACAGCGTCGGGTAGGTTGATCCGCTGGGCCATTTTATTGTCAGGGTATCAGTACGAGATCGAGTACATACGGTCAGCGGCTAATAACGCTGACGGGCTGTCTAGGTTACCTATTTCAGGCCAAACGGAGAAAGGGAATGAGGATGAGTCATTCATAAGATTTATAGAAGATAATTTTCCTATTAATGCAGAGGAAATTAAGGTAGAATCACAGAAAGACAAATGTATAGGTAGGGCTCTGGAGTATGTGCGGAGTGGGTGGCCTGCATCGGGGGCACAAGGTCTTACGGAGCCCGAGTTGGGGGCGCTGTGGCGGCGGCGGGAGCAGCTCACGGTGGAGGGCGGCTGTCTCATGGTGGGCTGTCGCGTGCTCGTGCCGGCTGCGCTGCGCGCACGGGTGCTCGCGGAGATACACGGGGCGCATCTAGGGATGGTCAAGTGTAAGGGGCTCGCCAGGAGCTATGTGTGGTGGCCGGGGCTGGACGACGAGATCGAGAGAATGTGTGCGGCTTGTCGTATATGAGCAGAGACAGCGAACTTACCACCTCGGTCAGAAATAGTACCGTGGTCGTGGCCGGCGCATCCTTTTGAAAGAGTGCATATCGATTTTTTTCATTTTAATAATTTGACTTACCTCGTACTCGTAGATGCACATTCGAAATGGATAGAAGTCGCGGCAATGTCATCGACTACGGCAGGGAATACAATTAACCAACTAAGAATAATTTTCTCGCGATTTGGTATACCAAAAGCAATGGTATCAGATAATGGCCCGCCATTTAAAAGCGATGAATTTTTACTGTTTTTGAAGAGAAATGGCATAAAACAAATAACATCTAGTCCATATCAGCCCTCCAGCAACGGAGAGGCCGAAAATGCGGTCTCCATAGTGAAACGGGCTTTAAGTAAGGGTTTATTGGAGAAATTGACCCCACAAGAATTTTTGCCGAGATTTTTGATGGACTACCGCAATAGTGTCCATAGCACAACCGGTGAAACACCGGCTCGTCTCATGTTAGGGCGTAATATAAGAACAAGGTTAGATTTGTTAAAGGAAGGGATGGTCGAATCAGTATCGAAGAAGCTACAATCTAGGGCAGAGGCCAAGGGAGGAGCACGGCGGTACTGGGAAGAAGGAGATAGGGTTTGGGCGCGAGATTTTAGAGACAATAAGAAATGGGCGAAAGGGGTAGTGGTAGTTCGCAAAGGAAGTAATTTATATGAAATCAGGACTGAGGAGGGACTTCGGTGGACTAGACATGCGGACCAGTTGCGCTCTAGCTCGGAGCCGGCAGAGACCTCGAGTCCTATGATGAGTGGGGGTGCGCCGACTCAGGCTGATAACGCGAGTCCAGGGGGGTCCAGCCCCAAGCGGCTTTTAGCGCGAAGGTACCTCAGTCGCCGCGTCCCCGGCGTGTAATACGACCGGTACTACGTTACGGTTATGATTAATGGATGGTTGTTTCTTGTAATAGTATTGTAAGTTAGCATGATAAGAAAGTAACTAAAATGTGTAAAATTATTAAGTAGATATAGAAACAAATACCTAGTTGCAATCGTTAAATACCTACTCTTTTCCCTCATCTACAGACTTTAATAATGCCTTCCTAATATGTAATACCAAACTTGTCAACGATTTATCTATAATTTAGCATGAAATCAAAAAGGCATTAAAGAGGGAGATAATGTAGTGTATGGTAGCTAGCGTTTTATAGTTATAAGTATATATGTTGTTTACGCCGATAGGCCTTACATGTGATTGGTTTGCTTTCTGTTTAGTTCGGAATAAAACGTTGTTCGAATCGGTTGCGTTTCTTTAGTACTTACCCTAGGCCTCCAGTATATTACAACCCCCAGGCCTGCGCTTATGGAGGACGGAGGTCGTTAAGCGACCTCTGGCGCCTGAGTCGCCTGCGACGCGAGGCGAGCATATTGCGGGCTCGGCGGGCCGGGAGGGTTCTGAACCTCTCCCGGGCGCGCTCCGCCATCTCCTTCGCGAGCATCACATGCTCGCAGAAGGAGGTGGCGGCGGCCCACGCGCTCGCGCTCCGCACCATTGCCGCAATCATGCTGCCGAGCGAGAGGACTCCCACCCCGATGGCTGCCACGAGGTCACGCCTCGGCACCTCCCACGCCGGGCAGTCCGCCAGCGTGTGCAGCCCTGAGTCCTCGCTCGCGTCACAGTGATGACACTCAGGCGTTGGCTCCTTCCTGATCCGATGCAGGTGGTCCCCGAAGCACCCCTTCCCGGAGATCACCTGCGTCAGTCGGTACGAGAGGCTTCCGTGTCGCCTCTCTAGCCAATGCTCCATGATGGGCCTTACCGCCGCTATTGCGGCGTGCCCTGCGCTTGGTCGCCCAAGTCGTTCCTTCCACTCCACCACGATGGCCTGGTGGAGCTGGGACTGCATGGCCTCGATTTCTCGATGCTCGGGGTTCAGTCCCTGCTCCCGCGCCTCCTTTCGCCACTGGTACAGTTGCGAAAGGGCTCTCGCCTCCAGGTCCCATGGCGGAGTTCCGGCAAGGAGACTCGCCGCCTCGAAGGAGATCGTGCGGTACCCGCGGATGACCCTGATGGCCATCACTCGCTGCGGAGCGCGCAGCATCCGTACACTTCCGGCCTTCAGGGCCTCCGCCCATATTGGGCACCCATACAAGGCCATGGACCGCACGATCCCCGCGTAGAGTCTCCTGCAGGAGTCATCAGACCCCTTCATGTTGGGCAGCAGCCGCGCCAGAGCGAGAGCTGTGCCCTTCAGTTTGGGGGCCAGACTTCGGATGTGCTCTCCGAAGTCCCATCGGCCGTCGAGCACGAGCCCCAAATATTTCATTTGGGGCTTGATGCCGATGCGATTACCTCCCACGATGAGACTGGATCCCTCAGGTGGCTTGCTCCGAGGCCCATGAAAGAATAGGGCCTCGGTTTTATGCAGAGCCACCTCGAGACCCAGCCGCCGGATCCGCTCCACGACTTGGGCAACCGCGGTCGTGGCCTTCAGGGTCGCTTCGCGGTATGTCGCTCCGCACGCCGTCACGAGCGTGTCGTCCGCGTAACACGTGACGGCGGCACCGTCTGCGAGCTCACCGCGAAGCACCCAGTCGTATCCGATGTTCCACAGGAGCGGCCCCAGGACCGATCCCTGCGGAACACCGCACGACATCTCACGCCGGCCGAGACCGGTCACCCCCCTGTACCTCAGTGCCTATTGCAAGTATAGAAATAAAATTGTATCTACGTAATCATATACTTGTACTAAAGCAGTATGCCAAATTTCATAGATATATAACTTCAGTAGATCCTGAAATATGACCCTGCGAATAAAGCTAATGACCGGAAATCTAAACCTTTAGGCCACTTCCAATTTTGTCCTAGCGTTATGAAATTTGGCACACAGATCGTGTGTTATATGTAGATTAACAAAACATTAAGAAATTTAAGAAATCGGTCAAGCTTGAGTTGGCTCAATCTAATATCGAATTTTTAATAAAAATATTTATGAACCAGTGATACAATGCGAATACGAAGAGGAGGGGGGGGGGGTCTTAAATATGGCACAAAAAGAAAAAAATAGGTACGATTTCTTGAAAAAAAGTATTGAAATCCCACTATTGTTAGGTTTTAATTATATAAATAATAAATTTAATTATACAATAAGTCAAGTGTTACGTACAGCACGAAATCCTGCCAAGATCAAATGCAGAAGTATTATAATTTTAGATATTTTTAACCAAGTAGGTATCTACGTATTTTCACAACTATACCATATTTTAAGTTGGGTGTATGGTAAAGTGAATTTCGGCCAGATGGACCGTTGACGGGAATACAGTGGCGGGTAGCGGCTGGATGCAGAAGGCGGAGGACTGGGTGTGGTGGCGAGTTTTGGGAATGGCAAATGTTTACCAGGGATCAGGCTTTTGTTGAAGATGGTTATGATCGATTTTAAAGTGCATCTAAACTTGGCATTGGATTGGATTTCAACCCTTTTTTAGGCGAACTATTAACCGATAGGAATTTGGCCCCTTTTTTTTCAGGTATGTTTTTGGTGGGATAGTGTTCTACATGAAGTCTAGTCTAAGTTCTATTTCTGTTTACCATGTTTGATTTTCTACTTGAATCAAAGAAAACTAAATAAGAAAGCTTCTATCGGTGTGAACTTCATTTTGGAGTTCCAGTCATTATTACCCTCACGATGGAGAGTAACAGCCAAAAACTGCGTGTAAGTCCTTTCCTATAATAATTTAATTACACAACAACTGAAATTATTATTTTCTTTATTCATCAAATATAACTACTATATAAATTACATTTTTAAATATACATATAGAATATATTTACAAAAATATAAAATAGTATTCCACCGGCATCGGGAGGGACAAAGATACCGGTAGTTAGGGCTGGAGGGAGGAATCCAAATACGGGTCGTATCGAGGAGAACAGCCTTCTGCATCAAGCCAATCAAGCCATCAAGCAAGCAAAAGGCTCGCGTTACCGATAGGGCTATCGGAACAATGATCGTCGAATCCAGATTCCACATGTCGACAACCTCGTTAGCCAAATTCTATTATTTTATTTGTTTATCGTCTTATTGAGTAAGATAAGTATTTTAAAATGTTAGATATTCCTAAATATGTATTTAAACAAAGGTAATATGAATATACTACGCACAAACCAAGTAAATATAAATAAATGGGTAAAACACACACTCACCCTCACGTACACAAACTCACCCTCATACACTAACACACATATTTACTAACGCGCGCACGCTAGCAAATACAGTATACTCAATAGATTTTATTTCTTGTTATGTAAAATATTGAAAAAAAAAACATATTTTTGTAAAACTTAACACCAGTCGTCCTAGAGGTGGGAGCCTGGTGATTTGTAACACAGGTTTTCCTACTACAGACACCAGCCTCTCACAAAGGCACGAGAGTAACAAAATGATCTGTAATATGAAAATTGTACCTTACCTTTGTGAAAGAGAAATAAATAAAACTTTTTCATTTATTACGAGCGCGTGTATTCATGTTACGGTTGGTCATACGATTAAGGGGGCTGATTGGTTGTGTACATGTTCTCGAAAATTCCAATATTTACAATCTCGGTAGCAATCAAATCTGCCTCGGTGTCTGCTCTCCTACTCCTTTGCTTATGGATAGGTTTATATAGGCTTTTACGCATACGTAGTTTTTTAACACATAAGCTCACGCCTGTGCCAAGGGGTAGGCAGAGGTGTATTTACACACCCACGATTCGCCAGTTATGTTTAGGTCCCAATTTAATAGGAGGCGGGCCTATTGCCATTTACCGGGCACATTGCTAAGCGAGCGATAATTTTCATTTTTCTTAACTAATTACAATTATCATCAAATACAAATATTCTAAGACAATGAAAAGCAATGTCTGTGAAGCACAGCACGATTTTTTAAAGATTTTTGCCAATACCGGTTTTGCGATAGTTTTTATGATCATTTTATACCTTCATGCGTACGCCCATCAAAATATAAAGTTGTAAATTTTATCATTCTGCGGTTTCTTCCCAATAATGGTACATTTGCACGTACAATTTTGTATACAGAATTTACCTTACGTTCTACTTTACGTCACGCATGAAATATTAATATTATGGTATTCCTAACAAGAAAATCATGCGTAACGTCAAAGTAAATACGAATTATAATATGAATGATTGGAGATTATAGTACGTACGACCAGACAAATAAGGTTACACAGGAAGACTTCAGAGGGACTAGACTAGGGGTCGAAATAACACAACATTTTATCAAAACCAGTAATTTCCATTATTCCGAACCTAACCCGAAAACCTGACCTGGTCGCGGGTTAGGTAGGAAACTTGAATAAAAAAGGTAATATTTGTTCCGAACGTAACCCTCTTCGTAACCTGACCCGACGTCTCGTTCCTCATAACCCGAATTGCGCAGATACGTTTAATTACTTGCCTAGTTTTTTCAATCAAACAACTTAGAAAATGACTTATTTCGGCATGGTTATAAAAAAAATAACCACGAAGGCTTAATGCGGGAGCTACGCTCCGCTCCCGCATTAGCCTTCTAACCTAACCTATCCAAGTTCGGATTCTAAATATTAAATACTGATTTGACACATATGTACTTTTTATTTCGAGATAGATTAGAGAGAATGATCAATCTGCGCAATTCGGGTTATGATAGGAACGAGACGTCGGGTCAGGTTAGGGTTAGGTTTCTAACCTAACCCGCGATCGGATCAGGTTTTCGGGTCTGGTTCGGAATAATCAGTAATTTCGGCATTGACCTCAGATGAATACCAGTATATTGGCACTTTCAGTGTTACATAGAAGTTTATTTTTTATTTTTTACTAGCTGACCCGGCAGACTTCGTACTGCCTCAATCGGTAACAACTTCCATATTTATTCACCTTTTAAACCTTCTCTGGACCTCCACAAATAATTCAAGACCAAAATTAGCCAAATCGGTTCAGCCGTTCTCGAGTTTTAGCGGGACTAACGAACAGCAATTAATTTTTATATATAAAGATTACCAAATTAAACAATACAGGTATAATAACAATACAGTAGCATTAATAAACCACTGAGGTTTGTGATAAATACTACAATCACGTCGTGTTTACTAAGAAATGCATGCATTTGTTTTCAAATATATTTTTCTACTATTTTGTCAATAGAAGAAAGTAGCGTAATAGTACGATAGTTAGCATACTCATCTCGTTTACCTTTTTTAAAGACTGGTCTCACACATCCTAGTTTTAGCTCATTTGGGTATATTCCACACGTTACACTGCTATTTATCAGATTGGCTATAGCTTCTGATATAGCAAAACCTGTCATTTTAATATCTGATACTTTTATTTAATCTATTCCAGATGCCTTGTTTGTATTTAATTTGTTTATAATTTTATGTATTTTATCACCAGTAGCTTTATTAAAGTATAAGGAAGAGTTTAAAGGTTCACAAGTAGACTTATCTGAAAGTTTTTGGGTAAAATTTGGAATTATGGTTCTTACAGCTTTGTCAAAACCTTTCGCAAAGTTGTCGGCAATCATTTTAGTGGTGAAATCCTGAGCATCAAAAGCTTTGTAAATCACTGCATCAATTGATTGTGTCACTCGCCCCAGTATCTGGTTAATAAAGTTTTTATTAATTACGTTCATATAATAGGCATTTCTTCTACTTTCTAAAATTTTATGTACCTTGTTACGGGTCTTATTGTACTGCAACCTTAATTGAGCGTCGTCAGGACTTTTTTCCAGGAGCAAAATAACGCATCAAGTTTGATACAGAGACGATTGACATTTTCATTGATCCAGGGTACCCTTGTTTTATTATTATTACTATGTTTATATTTCTTATAATTTTTTTCACAACTAGCAATATTGATAGCGTTTTGATGTGAATTACGGATGAAGTCATAAATGTCGTTTGGGTTATCCATACCCATAGTTAAAAGCCAATTTACTTTTTTTAATTCGTCTCTCAATATTTCATTGTTAAGTATTGTTTTTGTAACAGCCTGTATACACTTGGTAGGCGCGTCATCAACGCAGGTAACAATGACTGGGGTGTGTGTTGGGTAACCTCCTCGAGTGTCGCTCCGATTCCGATCCCGCTGCAGTCCGGGGGGAACGGAATCGGAGCGGCTGGTACACCCTGGGCGGCGGTCAATGGCTTCCCCTTCACCCCTTCATAGGGTTGGCATTGATCGTCGGCCAATACCCAACGTGGCGGGAACATATCGCTCTCCGTACTCCTCTGCTTTCAGAGGAGACAGGATGAGCGATGCTGTTAGTGGTGAGATGGCACAGGGTCAGCCGGGGTGCGAGGGATATGCTCTATGGGTAACCTTACACCCCGGCGTCTGAAGACCCGAGACGGCGTGCGGTTTTAATCGGTGCAAGCCCGACATAACCGCCCCCGCTGGCCGGCGGGGAGGTATCCGAAGGGATTTCCGCACGATAAAAAAAAAGGTAACAATGACTGCTCGATGGTTGGCTAGTACGGTATCTAACACCGCCGAGTACGGAACAAATGTGGGGAATCGTGTAAAAATTTGGTCAATGCAAGATTTAGTGATAATATTTAGTTTTTTTTCTATCCGGGTGTAGTCGGATACTCCACACATTAATCCGTGCTCGCTAAGTGTTTCTAGATCTAGTTTTCTATTTCTTTGTGGGATGATATGGATTTTAGGTCAATATTAGTGTCGCCGATTACTAGTAGATTTTGTTTTGAGTCTAACTGAAAAAGATATGTACCAAGCTCCTTAACAAATATTCGTTTATTGGTGTTTGGTGGTTTATAGATGGCACACACAACTATGTTCTGATTTGAATTTATTTTTACAATGCCTGTTAGACTTTCAAACATAAAACTTTTTTGCTGAAATAAAGTGAACTTAATATGATTTTTGACATAAACAATAATACCTCCACCTTTTTTACCACTTCGTAGTTGTGAGAATAAATAACTAGGGATATTATAAAGGTGGGGTGTGTGTTGGGTTGGGGTGTGTGTTGGGTAACCTCCTCGAGTGTCGCTCCGATTCCGATCCCGCTGCAGTCCGGGGGGAACGGAATCGGAGCGGCCGGTACACCCTGGGCGGCGGTCTATGGCTTCCCCTTCACCCCTTCATAGGGTTGGCATTGATCGTCGGCCAATACCCAACGTGGCGGGAACACATCGCTCTCCGTACTCCTCTGCTTTCAGAGGAGACAGGATGAGCGATGCTGTTAGTGGTGAGATGGCCCAGGGTCAGCCGGGGTGCGAGGGATATGCTCTATGGGTAACCTTACACCCCGGCGTCTGAAGACCCGAGACGGCGTGCGATTTTAGTCGGTGCAAGCCCGACATAACCACCCCCGCTGGCCGGCGGGGGGGTATCCGAAGGGATTTCCGCACGATAAAAAAAAAAAAAAAAAAAGGGATATTATAAAGGTTTACAACTGAATCGGAAATGCCAGCTTCAGTAATTACGATAACGTCTAGCGGAAAGGTGCAATTATGCACGATTTGCAGTAATTTGGTAAAGTTTCTCTTAAGTGATCTAATATTAATATGTATACATGAGAAACTGAAATGACTTCTAGGAGGTAGTTGTTGGAAGTAGTCACTAGTATTACTACAGTTATATATTTCTTTGATTTGAGTATCCATAATGAGATTTTACAGTGTAGGTATATAAACAGCGCTAGCAGGGTCAGTCGGGGTGCGAGGGATATGCTCTATGGGCAACCTTACACCCCGGCGTCTGCAGACCCAAGACGGCGTGCGGTTTTAGTCGGTTCGAGCCCGACATAACCGCCCCCGCTGGCCGGCGGGGGGGTATCCGAGGGGATTTCCGCACGAAAAAAAAAAAAAAAAAAAAAAAAAAAGGTATATAAACAGCTTACAAATTTTGTAGGTGGTAGAGTCAAGCAACAGTCATTTTGGTCGTTGCATGAATGGGCCGATTCGACCGGGGAAGCACCACCCTCTCACAGAATATCGACGCCAAGTAACAGTATTTCAACTGTTGCGTTCTGTTTGGTGAGTGAGAGTGCCGGAGCCCAAACTCTTTTCCCATCCCCTCCCAAACACCTTTCCCATCCCTTCCCAAACTACTTTCCCACCCCCTTTCCTTTACAGGGTCGGCAGCGCGAGTGTGACGCCACTGGTGTTGCACACGTCCATAGGCCGCGGTAACCGCTTCCCATCAGGTGGGCCGTGTGCTTGTCTGCCACCTTAGTGGTATAAAAAAAAAACAAATTTTGTAATGAAGTGGAGTCGTTGTTTGGTTTCAAAATTTGGTTAATATCTTCTATTGAGCGAATGTAATAAATTTTACTATTGTTATACTTCATAACGCAAACTTTACCATCTTTACACCAAATGAACTGATGAGACTTAGCTAATTTCTGTTTTACGTTATACAACAAGGTTTTCAAATACTTGGTAAGAGCTTCTCTAATGTAGACTCTATCCTCCGCTCTCTCCTTTGGAACTTCTGGCTTCAGTACTCCCAGGGTGAGGCACTTTGCCTTACCAGCATCAATCCACTTCCTCTGAGCCAACTTTGTCTTCATCTCTAGAATAATAGGTCCTGGCCTTTCCTTGGGTCCTGGTAAGCGACGGGAAGTAAGTATATCACCCGCATCCATTTCTAGTTTGTCAGCGATCACCTCTATAGTTAACCCGAGGGCTTCAGGGGTAGTTTCAGGTATTCCAGCGATTTCCAAGGAGCTAGTCAGAGCTTTTTGCTCGACGGTTTTCATTTCTTGTTCTAAAGCAGCTACTCAAAGCTCTAAATTCTTATTTTTATTTTGAAGATCTTGACTTTTGTCTTTGATTTTTAAGTTTTGGTTTTTTATAGACTGCTCCATGTTGTTGATTTGGTCACCGTAAAACTCTAGTGCGGATGCAAGATTACTTATCTCCTCACGGAATGTCTTCTTTAATTCTCGGCTTATATCTTGCACAAGTTTTTGTGTATCTAAGGCTATCGAAGAACCTTTACCGGACTTATCTTCATCGGTGTCATCGTCTGGAATCAAGAACGATGACCTACGAGAGACGTTCTTCATACAGTCCTCGCAGCTCCATTCAATACCCGGGGAATTTTGAAGAGTATTAAGTTGGTTATTGGACAGTTTAGAACATGTCGGATCAGCATGTACTATCTTCTCGCATCTGCTACATTCCACGCCGGGAAGTTTTTTGGTAATGTTTTTATTGCACTTTAAACTTTAGTTAGGTACTAATTAGATATCTACTTTAATGGTAGTTCATTGTTTGGTTACAACATTCATTCATTATACACTCCTATTTATTATCTTTTTTTTTTTTTTTTTATAACACTAAGGTGGCAGACAAGCACACGGCCCACCTGATGGGAAGCGGTTACCGCGGCCTATGGACGTCTGCAATACCAGTGGCATCACACTCGCGCTGCCGACCCTGTAAAGGAAAGGGGATGGGAGAGGAGTTTGGAAGGGGATGGGAGAGGAGTTTGGGAGGGGATGGGAAAGGAGTTTGGCCTCCGGCACTCTCACTCACCAAACGGAACGCAACAATTCAAATACTGTTACTTGGCGTCGATATTCTGTGAGAGGGTGGTGCTTCCCCGGTCGAGTCGGCCCATTCATGCAACGGCCAAAATGACTGTTGCTTGACTCTACCATTGACTCTACTAGC
Source organism: Cybosia mesomella (assembly GCA_946251805.1). Lineage (NCBI taxonomy): Eukaryota > Metazoa > Arthropoda > Insecta > Lepidoptera > Erebidae > Cybosia > Cybosia mesomella. The sequence continues at coordinate 25,236,105 of OX276397.1, read as the reverse complement.
TGTAGTTAAAATAAAGAATTGACTTGTATAATGTGTAAGTAGAGTCTTTTTGTAGGAGGAAAGTACTATAAGTATACACAAGAAATTAAGATTATTTTCTGCTTCTTCGAATGAAACCGCAAACTATGAAAAGTGCTTTGAAATTTGAAGGTCAATAAAATATTCCTCGTAACCATCATCAGTCTGAAAACAAAAAAAGTCCTTTTTGATGACAAATTTCATCTTCGTATAGTACAAAAAACCGATCAATTGCGAATCGGACTCGCGCACTCAGGGTTCCGTACAAAACTGAATACCTTATTTGAGGTTAGTGCCAATTAAGCTAGACCTCTGAATTGTATAAGCATCCATGCAACTCCGAGGCCTATCTTAATTGGTGGTAACTATGTATGTATGTATGTACACCCTTTAATATTCAATATTTTTATTTTTTGGAATTTTTCTTTTATCTATGCTATAAGACCTTGCTTTTTACCAAATTTCGTGATTCTAGGTCAACAGGAACTACGTATGGTACTTCAGGTTGACCTAGAATTGTCAATTTTCACAAGTAAAGGGAAAATTCTAAAATATAAACGAAGTTGAAAATTAAGCGAAATTTTGGTACTTACAAGTTTTCGCAAAAATCTAAATTTGCCCGTATCTTTTTATCGTGTTCACTCAGGACCTTAATTTTTATACAACTAATAGGGACTATAGACCTCAGTATCTGGTATAAATTTCGAATTGCTAGGTCCACTCATTCTTGAGGAAATCGGTGGTGACACAAGGACAGACGGACAGACAGACAGACAGAGAGGAAACTTATTAGGGTTCCTTTTTCACCTTTTGAGATACGGAACCCTTAAAACTATTATTTGTATAACGTTTTCAATTTATGTTTGCTAACAGGGAATATCCGAAAGTATTCAAATAGGCTTGGTGGCCCTACATACTGATAATGTCTACGGAGTAAGTTACATTTAGTACACATAAACTCTTTATACAAGTGTTGTGTTGTGCGACTCTTAGTTAATAAACAATTGTAATATAGTTTTATCGTGATATAATACTACGATTATAATCATTACAAATAACAGTTACAACCGTCTTGCTCGCATCGTTTCACATTCGCTGTTGGACATTCAATTGTAATAAAGTGTCCTTATATAGTGTACTTATTTTTTGGTTTGTATCTCTAGTGTTACTATCTTAAAATATTAAGTCTACTATGATGAAGCAAGGATTGAAATGTATTATATTGTCTTGAAGAGAACAAATAATAATGAATTTAAATGTGTTATCTGATTTTAGTGCATAATTATGAAAATTAATAGTCGTAAATAAATGAATAAATGTTTTGAGATTACGGCTTTAAAACTTCTGAACAATATATTTTTTTAAATTATAAAATCTCTTAATAATGCCAGTTACCACTACGAGTAACTCATTTAGATTAAAGAAAATATGCATTATAACAATCATAATTGTTGCATTGATTGTGATGTGGGTCGAAACTAATATTTATCATAAAGAGATACAACAATTACCATTTTTACAGAACGGAGAACAAGTGACACAGAAATCCGTTGTAAAATACATATTACTATGGACATTGCCAACTAGAGATCCAATAAAATATTTAGGCAAAGGTCAAAATACATTTATAAATCGAAAATGTTCTATTATAAATTGTTATGTATCAGAGGATAGATATTTATTTAATAACGTTACAATATTTGATGTTCTTATATTTCATAGTTCCGATATAGATATAACTGATTTACCAAAATCGCGATTAGCACATCAAAAGTATGTTTTTGCCAGCATGGAATCCTCAGATAACTACCCGTTTAGGAACGGAATCTTCAATAATTTTTTTAATTGGACTTGGACCTATAAGATAAATTCTGATGAACAATATGGTTATATAAGTATTAAAAATAGTGATGGAATTATAATAGGCCCTAAAGAAGTTATGCATTGGAAGAATATTGAAGAGATGAAACCTATTGATGAAGATTTGAAAAACAAGTTGAGTACGAAAAAATATGCTGCTGCTTGGTTTGTATCAAACTGTCAATCACATAGTAAACGAGAACGTGTAGCTTTAAAACTTATGCATGCTATGAAGAAACATAATTTGATATTAGATATTTACGGTAATTGTGGGTCAAAAAAATGTCCTCGATCTAATATGTCTGAGTGCTTGCAGCAATTGGCCCGAGATTATTACTTCTATTTATCATTCGAGAACTCATTTAGTCCAGACTACGTGACAGAAAAGCTACTTCATGCTTTACAGCACTACACGATACCCATTGTATTTGGCGGTGCTAATTACACAAGGTAATGTCTTCATATAGCTGCTCCACGGCATTTTGTTGATTTTATAAATAAAAAAATGATGGTCTTATATTGATAGTAAATATAACCTAACCTAAATTGAATGCAATAGATGAAAAAACTGATGTTGCATCTTGAGACGATTCATAACTAATATGTCCATCAATCATTTTTATTCATTAAAAGAGGAAATTCGGTTGGATAGAATCAAAGTTTTTTGTAATATTGCATTTTTTAATATATTTGTGTTTTTGACTACCTTTAAAGGAGGGTCATAGGGGGTCTGAATTTTCACAATTTTTTTTCATTTATTTTTGCCAATTAAATTATCAACCAATATATATATATATATATATATATATATATTTGGTTTTGGAAGAATAATAAATAAGAAGATTAGAAAAAGAACTTCTCAGATACTTACTAGAACTCTTAGAAATTATGAATTATAGAAAATCGCTAGTTTTATCTTAAAATATCTGAAATTAGCTCATCCTGAGTCTTGAAGTGGAGAAATGTGAGAAAGAAAGAATTTGGTTTTCATGAGATCATCGATTAATTACGTAATCGATTACACAATAATCATAAATAGAAAACTGCACTAGGTTTTAGCCCAAAGTAATTATATGCACGGTATATAGGGTCATTATTATTTATTGAACAATAATATTTTTAATGTATTCTGTACATTTTTGAATCGTCCGAAACTTTTAATTCTTTATTTGTAGTTTCTATGTAGCTCATACCTCTTAGTGGAGGACTGTATTGCTTGTTACTGTTTCAGAGAAATTCTTAACAGAAACACCCAATAATATATCTACTACCACTGTGCCAATAAAGCTAGCTTTTTATAATAATAATATGTTGAATTTAATTGATCTTGAACATTTCTTCTACAGATTCATGCCGGATGGGATATACCTGGACGCTAAAAAAATGTCAGCTACTCAATTAGCTGCAAAAATGGCGGAGTTAATCAACAATGAAGAACAATATAACAGTTATTTCAAATGGCATAATTACTATTCTTATCATAATGTTGAAGATTCTCCCATATCTGATCCTTATTGTAAATTATGTTCAATGATCAACCAACGATTTGAAGAAAGAAGTACATACGAGGATTTTTCAATGTGGTGGAGTACTTAGTAAAGCAATAGACGTAGATAATTCGTTATGTACATAGATACTGATGCAAATGAGTATCGTTCAACATGAGAATAATATTAGTGATTAACTAATACAGTTGCTTCTACTAATCTTTACTATTTAGGGCAAATTAGCACATATAGTGCTTACAATTTTATAAGAATATAGTAAAATGAACAACCAAACCAAGAACAATACAACAACAGCATAAAGTTTATATTCACTAATGACCTTGCTTTAGCCAAATAAATTAAAGAAGGTTGGACAAATTTTGACACTGAAAAACACAGGACAATAAAACATTGCTCTAGGTTTTTCAGAACTACAATCTTATTTCTTTCGTTATAGTCATACCAATATTTTGGTAGCGTAATAACGTTCACCAATCGCTACAAAAATGAAATACCTATTCCATATTCCAAGCTAGTGGTAGATTTGCGTGGCTGGTGGTAGCATTAGGTCAGGCAACGCCGGGTAGCATAATGCAGGAAATATACAGGAGGAGATGAAGAGAAGCTTACAGTTCTTCTCAGATAAATTTGATGAATTCCAAGAAGTAATTAATAGCTACGAAGAAACTATTAAAATAACGAATAGGCAGTACAAAAATTTAAATAACATATATACACACATTAAGAACAAATCAGATTTTTAGAACAGAAAATAAACACGTTAGAATAAAAAGATATGAACAATCAACCAATCAATCAACAAGTATGTGGCATTATCAAACAGGACTGAAAACCTTTGGAGATAAAACAAAAAATTGTATCAAAATTGAAACTGAAATAAAAACTGTCACTAAAGTATATAGAAAACATAGCAAGTCAACCGAAGGACAAAAGAGGAATGCAGAGACTCTTGTCATGATCCTGAAAGACGATCAAAGAGATATGTGGTTAGAAACTGCGAAACTAAAAACCATAACCGAACAAGACATTGGGAGTCAGGGTAACTCCCTCAGGATATACCTAAGGGAGGCACTTACCTCGGCTACTACTCATCTCCGATGGCGTGCAAAGACGGACCTGAAGCTTACCAACCTGGTGAAATTTATGTGGTGCAAACGCGGAAATGTTTTGATACGTAAAGATGAATCAGACAGAATAAGTTTTATCCGATCAGAAGAGGACATTACGAAATGGGTTCAGGAATTAACCCTATATATAAATTAGCCAATTACCTACCTTTTATCTAAACTAGCCCTCGATGGATAGCAAAACTAATAATGTACACGAGGCGACTTTAAATGTATGGAATGCCTATATAACGTAATTGCCTAAATAAAAACAATTAATAACAACTTTACATGTAAATATATTCACTGTAAATATATAATCATATTAAATTTTGCACAAATTGAACAAATTGTTACTTCAAGTCCGCAGGTAGTTTATATTATTGTACTGACCGAAGTCAACATAAGGGGGCCTCCCTTATGTTGACTTCGTTCAGCATTATTTGTTTTACCTAACAGGTACACTAACTTAAGAGCTAATAAGAGAGGGGGTGGCGTGATTATTGTATGCACATAAAAAAAAATTGTTAGAACACCCGTGTATTCCTTTTTTAGCGAGGTTATTATGGGCCAAATAGAAATAGACAGTGAAAAAAAATATATAATCAGTTTGTATAAGGCCACCAGACCTATCAGTTAAGAGTTTTATAGAAGAAATTACGAATTAAGTTAAAAACAAGGCCGAAAAGTGCAACCTTCTGCTCATTGGTGACATTAATCTCAATACTATGAAAAATAGTAAAATTAAATCCGAGTATATAAACAGCTTGTACGAGTTAGGCTTAATAACTTGTATAAATCAGTATACTCGTGTGGAAAAAAAGGCAGCTTGATCACAAAGTCATGCATAGATCACATCTTTGTGCGGAACAGCTCGGCAACAACTGCTACGATCTATACCGCGGTAGTGAATGAGTCGCCAGCGGGATCACTATTATAACGGCGTTAGTCTATGAACGGCCGCCGCCGGCCGGTTAAAGATAATTCAAACAAGCGCGTTGAATATACCTACAGCTGATGACCGAGCTGCGCCGCGCGGATTGGAATGCGCCCCTTAGCTAACTCACTTAATGGCATTTATGCAACAATATATAATATATTTTATGCCACCTATAATTTATGTAAACAGGCCAAAACAAAATTAAATAAATATGAATCAAAGACCTGTAAGTGGGTAAATAAAAGAGTCGTGCACATGTGTAAGCAGCGAAATGACATATTTAAAATATATGAAAGAGTACCTACAATTGAAAATAAAATAATTTATAAAAGATATAGGAATAAGACAAATAAATATATTAATTATATAAGAAACAAATTCTACAAAAGAGAAATTGTAAACAATTTCAACAATTCTAAAAAATTGTGGCCACTAATAAATGAATTATGTGGCAAGTTGATGATGAAATGATTCAAACATATTTTTCTTTATCTGAAAATGATGCCGCCAATATGTTTGCAAGGGAATTTAATCAAAGTACACAAAAATAATTAAATTCGTGTGAGAAGAAACTATTGACTGGGCTAACGACTGGCACCAAAACTGGGGTAGAGGTGACAATGAGAATACCAAAAATTAATAATGAGGAGACATCTAAAATCATACAAAGTTAAAACACTAATAAAAGCCCCGGTTTAGACGGAATCAGAGCTATCGATTTAAAAAATATCAATAAAGAAATAACGCCAAAACACACCTGATCAACTGCATTGTCATACTACTGTCAATACTAGGTGACCCGGCAAACGTTATTTTGCCATGTATATGATTTCTAGGAATCATTTTTTTAGTTCAATAAAAATAACTATCTACTATAAGTGTGCGGGGATTTACTTATAATCGAAAGCGTTGTAGACAATAAAAGTATGCTTTATTTAGGTTAATAAATTAATCTTTATCAAAGTGTATCTTAAATTACAATTCTCGATAGCTATCTAAACATTAAAAATAATTATTCATATTTTTACTATCAATTATGGTAGTTGAAAAAAAAAAAGATTTATCTCTCAGCTCAATATTGAACGAATATATAATGTATGTAAACCAAATGTGCAACCTATTTACACACGGCTCAGTATACCAGTTTGCTGACGACACGTGTTTATTGGTAGCAGAAAAGGACATAAAAGCAGCTGAGTTCAAATTACAGCAAAACTTTGACAGAATGTGTCAATGGGCTCACGATCTTGGTCTGGTGATAAATGCTCAAAAAACTAAACTCATGTGCATAGAATCCTCGCATTACCTACACCAGTACATACTCGCCTAGTATAATGGTGCACGATCACGAATGTTTACATAACAATCTTAAGTGCAAGTGTAGCAGCGTATGTACGAATCTAGTTATAGTCAAGGAACATAAATGTACCTGGGGCTGATGATAGATAATCGTTTTAACTAACATAGAACATGTTTGTAATAGATTAAGAGCTGTACTTAGTAGACTATATATATATATATATATATTGAAATACGAAATGACATTTAAATCCTTGCGTTTACTGTATCTCGCTTTGGCAGACTCTGTTAATAATTATGGGATATGTAGCTATGGACGCACTTACAAAACATATATTGAAAAAGTATAGGTACAAGTTGCAGTTACCTCCGTCCTCCATGAGCGCAGGCCTGGGGGTGGCGGGTGAGGCCACCTGTCACCCCAGCAGAAGCAGGCCGGGACGGTGGGGCGACTAGCGCCCCTCCCCCAAACCGGGGCAAGACGGGGACACCGTGGTTCCCAAACCCGAGGGGGCCATCTCGAAACCGGAGATGGCCCAGGGTCAGTCGGGGTGCGAGGGATATGCTCTATGGGCAACCTTACACCCCGGCGTCTGTAGACCCGAGACGGCGTGCGGTTTTAGTCGGTTCAAGCCCGACATAACCGCCCCCGCTGGCACGCGGGGGGGTATCCGAAGGGATTTCCGCACGATAAAAAAAAAAAAAAAAAAAAAAAAAAAAAAAGGTACAAGTTGCAGTTAAGGTTGTTGAAAACGATAGTTCCATTGAATGTAAAAAATAAATATAAAGATAATTACAACGAATTATTTAAATATTGTGAATGCAAAACTAAAATAGCCATTATGTAAGAAGAAAGCATAAATAAAAATCAGTTACGTGCAAAAAACCCAAACGATAATCTGCGGCAATTGACATATTTAAATTGATATCTTATACCAAAATCAACAATTGTATATGGAACCAGAACATGTCAATATAACTACCCTATATTTTAAATAGCTTGCCAGAACAAATAGTTCAAGAATATATAACACAGCAACCATTTATAAAAAGTTTACAAAGCCATTTCTTAAACAAGATTCTGTACTTAGTTTGTTTTAGATTATAATTTTTCACTTATGTAATTATTTAGTTTATAACCAATATGCGAACTCCCACTCGCATAAAAACAATCGTGTGTAACGAAGAGGTATAGGCCGAGATTGGGCGAAGATGTATATTTGGAATAATAGGCAGCGTCAATACAGTTGTTGTTTATTCAGCGTCTTACAGCGAACTGAGAGCTCAAATGATTGTACATCGTGTTTTTATAACCGCGTACAATGATACCCACTCAAAAAATAATTGTCTCGATACATCGTTATTCAATTTAGCACTTAATCAATTATTAATGACTAATCAGAAATTAACTTTTAAAACAATAATCTGAAATCTATATAACTTAATTAAATACTAATTATAAGGAATGCAGAATTAGACTGACGGTGATGTCACTACTTCCCCTAGTCTCTTCACGTTTGTAACACTCGGCCATCCTGCATACGCCGTGTCTCACGGCGATCGTTCCGTCTCTTGTCGTCGTCATATTTTTTTGGAACTGAAATAATAAAAATATCACGCAGTTTATGCCCTTATAAACTTAAAATCCTAAAATGTTATTCGATACAAATTTTTTGGACACTAGGCAGCCAAGTATATGCACACATATATGATATACTCCTTCAGCTTTATGTAGGTACCTAAGTATAATGATCTTTCTAGACTACGGATAATCACCATATTACTGTTATACACAGATGTAAACCGTCATAGTTTAGTAGATACACTCAGTAGGGTAAACATATTTAAGTGTTCATGTAGTTTGTTGTATCACACAGCTTTGTTGTATCTTTCTTTGTTATCTTTTATTGCATCACAATACAATTTCTATTTGTTTAATTTCTTATGTACCATAACATCATATGGATATGTTATGGGTTCACATAGATCTAGAATACCGTACCATACCGCTAAGTAAAATAGATAGATTATGTACAGCTAGAATACCTACATGTTAAATTGATATTCCTTTCAATATATATCACATATTTTAACTTCGTTTCACATAGATCTATACACAGTATCACACAGCTTTATAGTATAATTGATGTTATATTTATGTTTCTTGTCATGTATCACGTATATTTGTAAATACGTCTCACACAGATCTGGACTGCACCATAACACAGCCTTGTGGAATAGATGTATTATATGTCTTGTTATGTATCAAGGATACTTTTTAACGTTGTTTCAAATAGATCTAGACTACAGTATCACACAGCCTTATATAATTATTTGTGTATTATTTAAACAGTTAAACCTGCTAACAGCCCCATCTATGTACATGTTTGAGTGTTGCAACTTCGTTAAAAGTCATAAATATTTATTTAAAACATGTGAAGACCACTATAAGTTCAATACACGTTATCCTGGTCGACTGTTAATACCTTCGATAGAAACGGAGCAATATACGAGAAGCTGATATCCAATGACCATCAAATTTTTAATAAATTACCAAATTACATGAAAGATCTGCCTGTAAATATTTTCTGAAGAAACTTAGCTGGTTGAAAGACATGTGTTTCTACAGTGTCCAGGAACATCTAGAGATGTCATTTTTAAGATAGCAAATAATGCAAATAACTCAGACATGATGAACATACAGTTGATAATTAATAATAACATTGATATATTTATCGACATTTTCCTTTCATTTTGACATTATCTATTTAGTATTATTGACATTGCAAGACATTTTTTTATTTTGTTTGAAGAATTGTGTTAATTTGTTTATTCATTTTAAAAATGTAATATCTCTGCATGTAGTCTCACATGCCAGCAATGGCGAATATGAGGATGCGATTTAATGTCATCTACCACCAATATGTAACCATATTCTTTGATGTTCATATTATTATTATTCTTGTAAATTTACTATTGAAGTCTCTTACTTCGTTGATATTAAATTAGGACCTTTATCACACAGTCATCCTATTTATATACCATCACACAGCTGTCTTTCATTTATATAGACTTGATCACATAGCCGTCTTCATTTATATGGACTTGGTCACAAAGCCGTCCTCATTTATATGGACTTGATCACAAAGCCATCCTCATTTATATGGACTTGATCACAAAGCCGTCCTTATTTATATAGACTCGATCACACAGCACTCATTTATATCGACTTGATCACACAGCCGTCCTATTTATATGGACTTGATCACACAGCCGTCCTATTTATATGGACTTGATCACACAGCCGTCCTATTTATGTGGACTTGATCACACAGCCGTCCTATTTATATGGACTTGATCACACAGCCGTCCTATTTATATGGACTTGATCACACAGCCGTCCTATTTATATGGACTTGATCACACAGCCGTCCTATTTATATGGACTTGATCACACAGCCGTCCCCTTTTAGCTATCCACTATAGACTTTGTTTTTGTTATTCTAATCCGACTTCTAATGTCTAATGTATTTTGTACAATTTTATTATTCTGTTATTCTATCAATTTTAATTTGATTTTCATTTGAATGATTTTTTAAACTTAACATGCAACGTATGATATACTTACATTGGTTAATAATGATCTATTCTATTACTTCTGCAAGACAATCAGTCAATGATGTGCATATTTGTAATTGGTGTAGCACATGCAATATTTCCATTGTAACTAGATAATGTTGGTGTTGACAATATTGGTGTTGACACTGTTGGTGTTTACGCTGTTAATATGCTTTAATACATGAATGAAATAAATAGACTTAGTCTCACAGCCATTTCATTATGATATAGGTTATGCAGTTGTCCTGAATGACCAATACTCATAGCACAGTTACTTGTTATCATTATGTCCTCTGTACATTAAAAAATAATAAATATCAATTATTTATTGATTTCTTTCAATGTGAAGATCGTTTGTAGTTGTTTTTAGTATTCAGCAACTTCTGGGGGCGACTGCAGGTACCCAGTGAAGTTAAAGCTTTAAGATTCATAAAATTTTAGAAGACTGGTTGCTTGAAATATGTTTTAATCCATTACGGACTTTTCATTCACCCGTTGTAATAGATCCGTTTTGACGCGCGAATCTCGGGAACTACTGGTACGAATTGAGAAATTCTTACATTCTGTTTGGTTATAGGCTATATGTCATCGCGTTACTACCTAGAAGAGCGAAACAGTAACATAAATGTGAACAAATCGGGCAAATCCATAGATTATTGTAGATCTATTCCTAGTCATAAGACATTTAGTGGTCGTAATCACAATATTCTAATAACAAAAATTATTATTAATCATTCCTTTGACAGCTTATTCACATTTATTAAAGTGAACAGGACTACTTGATCGTAATATTTTTCACAAATTCTATTTGGAAAGTTTTAGAGTAGCACACCTTGCCATTCAATGCAATATTTACAATACTTGGATTAGTCATCCCTTGTTGTGTTGTGTTCATCTTGCAAGTATGTAATGTTGAACTCAAATCTGCCAATCAATTTGAAAAACTGAACTCTTCACAACCGAGCATTTGCGAGTCTCGTAATTTCTACTATGTATATCTATAACTGTAAACATTTATGTCTAACGACACGTATTACACTCATCTATTTCACAAAAATCAATATTCGCAAATGTAGCAAATTTTTGTTTTCTTGTCAGGATAGGTACTTTAACATCTAACTATCGGTATCTACCGTGTACTAATCCGTATTGCCTATGTTTATCACTCGTAGTTGGTACGATTTTTGTGTTTAAACAGTTTGATGAATAAAATAATAAAGGATTGCTCTCGTAACTAGCAAAGTATTCAATGGTGTATAGTGTTCTGTGTAAATACAAGCATCGCAACAACAGCTCCTCATGTTAATAGTGAAACTTTTACATCTACACTAATATTATTAAGAGAGAATATTTGTATTTTGGATGGTTGTATGTAACGAATAAACATAAAAACTATTGGGCCGATTTCAAAAATTCTTTTATCATTTTAGTGAGACATTATCAGCGAGTAACATTGGCTATTTTTACTACTAGAAAAATCAACTCGAAGGTATAAAAATATTAGTCATAAAATCTTTCATCGCATGCGCTGCGGTAAGTATTGATGATAGAGCAATGTTCTACAATATTATAGAACATATCAATATTTACAAAAAACTTCGAGAGACCTTATGTCCAACTACTCGTATTGTAGTTATGTCAGTAAAACTACTTTTTTACATTTTTAAAGTTAATAGGAATGCCCATCAAAATCAGACAATGCTATCCATATTTGTATTAATTCTTATCCACATATATGGTTGCGTATTCAAGACTGTTTCAATACCTGTTGATTACATTTGGTATTATTGAAATCGGAATATTCCATTCAAAAGATGTTAGGAAATTAAGGATACGACATAGTTCGTTGGTCGCGATCATCGACATCTACGCGGGCGGAACCGCGGGCAACGGCTAGTAGTCAGATGCAGACTAAGAACTTAACGCTTGAGAAGTTGGTACCTACGTACCTGGTTCACTTTTGGATGGATGGTTGTCAAATAACTATTTATATTGTTTAGATTAACATTCGTCGGTATGAAGTTTAAATCGTACTTTGCTTAGTGACAGTGTATGTAAACCTCGAAGCCTTTGACTAGTTTAAACTCGGAATTGTGTGTGTGAACAGAAGCAGATGATGGATCTGGATAATTTTCTATGCCCAACTTGGGTAATAAATATGTGAGAATAGGTTTTGTATGTATGTAGGTTAACTTACAGCCGTAATTTCTAAATCTCTAGTATAAACTAGGTAGACCTCTCGTATTCGTAATTATCAGCCAACAATCGATTATTAATCGAAACAAATTTTACAAATAATGCGGATATAGTTTTTAGAATGCAAATAGTAGTGAACTATACATTCCGTACCAGTAGCGTGTGCTGGGGCCTCCGTGATTCGTGATGCAAAGAAGTAGTATACTACGCAGCTCTGGAAGCGGGCTGCGAAGTACCGGCTGCATAGCAGCAGGTGGCAGCGGCTGGGCCATCCCGCCAGTTGTAGCAGGTCCTCGGCGCGGGCGGCGCTTGCTGCTGTCCCTTACTGCCAGATCGATTTTTCTCCCAATGTTTTTGATGTGTAAATGTATAAAGAGATTATTATTATTCTACCTTCATAGAATTTTCAAAAGCTGATAAAATCCTTGGATTTTTTTTTCGTTTTATCATTTTCTCATAGGCGGTCAACAAATAAGTGGAACGGGGAAATGCTTTTGTTAACCTATCTTTCCAATTAGTTCATGAGGTGCCGTAATCATCCAGATCATTATGTTATTCCCGTGCTACGCCACGAAGACGAATTTGTATGAAAAAAATATTGTCACACTCACTAACTTCGTAGAGGCTCCTAGCTACTCGATTTTGTGTAACCAACCTTTTACATTTGTGCATAGAAAAGTAGAAGTTCAGGATCAAACTTAGGGATGATTTCAGCGTCCAAATGTGTGGTAGGTACTCAGAAAAAAAAATTGCTTACATTTTCGTCTTCACTGGTCGTATTAGCTGAAGTCTCGCTGGATATTCATTTCCTCGAACTGCTGGAGTGTGGTGGCATTCTTATTTTGTTCTATCCCACTTCTGAAGTGTAACGAAGAGGTATAGGCCGAGATTGGGCGAAGATGTATATTTGGAATAATAGGCAGCGTCAATACAGTTGTTGTTTATTCAGCGTCTTACAGCGAACTGAGAGCTCAAATGATTGTACATCGTGTTTTTATAACCGCGTACAATGATACCCACTCAAAAAATAATTGTCTCGATACATCGTTATTCAATTTAGCACTTAATCAATTATTAATGACTAATCAGAAATTAACTTTTAAAACAATAATCTGAAATCTATATAACTTAATTAAATACTAATTATAAGGAATGCAGAATTAGACTGACGGTGATGTCACTACTTCCCCTAGTCTCTTCACGTTTGTAACACGTGGTTTAAACATAAATAATGTATATGAATTTACCAATAAAAAAAATAAAAAGGTTTTTTTATGGCTTTTCGAATAATCGTTAAAATTCATTGCTCTTAAACTGATTTCAAGATCACGGACAAAACTGCTCTGGATCAGTGCATCTTCATAGGTACTAGTAATTTATGGCCAACAGGCTTGGCACTTTGTATATCTGCATTGTGGCATGGATTTGTTCAGCAAATAGATATCACCTTAATTGACAGCTGCTATATCTGATCATCTACTTACAAAACAGGTCTAATCTTCTCTCCGCTTTGGTAAATATTGCCCCTAACCAGGGCGCCTTATGCCAATACCACCGAGCAAATATCACTACACTTAAATAAATGAATAAAATATAACTAACTAAACTAAAACTAAACTAAACATTTTGGCATAAACGTACTGTTTAGATTTAAGATTTAGTTTATTATTTGCATAAAAGTTTATTAACCCTATGTAGTATTAGCTATAAACGCCTGCCTTTATTTCAATAGCAATTAGCCTTGTATATTTTTAATTGCCACTAGCTTAAGCTTAGTTTCGAAAAGCTTGTACTGGAGTCCTTGATTTGACCTCAAGCGGACATTACACGTCTTCTCAAGTCACGCCGATTTTTATTTAATTTCCTGATTTCCTGGACTGGAAGCTCCCCAACATTGGTCACTTCAGCCGGATATACCGAAGAATTATACTTTCGCCCAGCTGAAATCCTGAAAAATCGGCAATTTAAAAAGAAGTGTTCGCCTTATATCGGGCTCATACTGAGGTGCACGTGGTACCTTTGATCTTCGATGTGAGATCCTGAAAATTCCCCGTCAGTGTGCAAGTGAAGAATAAAGGACTACTTACCCAACACTCAGGTAGTTTAAGGTTCATTTAAATTGTATAGGAACATATGTATCCTAATCTTTTAATCAAGGTCAGTGTTTAATTTTTATATTACCGTGTTAATTAATTAGTTATTAATGTCAGTAGTGATTTAGTCTGCTAGGTACTTTACTAGTTTTGTGTAGAAAGTACTCAGTTAAATATTTGCATATCTATTTATAGAATATGTATCTACTTACTACATAATCTTATGTCCCTTCTAGTTTTAGTACATACCTGCAAGTAATTAATAATTAAAACTCATATTTTGCTGGATCACTTTTTATTAACACGTTCCCGGGCAGTGAGTCACCCTACTTTAGCACTATTTTTTTGTATGGGATTTTTGCGATTGCTCTAGCATTTCCGTCACGATGCGTACCAACCAACACCATCAAGTGCGATGCGAATGCTATAGCAGACGACTGCTTAAGCATTTGTGCCACATCCCATCACAAATATTGTGATACCATTTGACGCGAATGTTATAGCAGACGACTGCTCAAGCATTCGTGCCACAAACTATCGCGTATTTTGTGATACCATGTGGCGCGAATGCTATAGCATAAGACTGCTAAAGCATTCGCGTCGTGTTACATGACTTAGAGGTGTAAGCAGTGTGACGCAAATACCATAGCAGACGACTAATTTAAAAATGTTTATTGACCCAGCATAACGTTCGCAGGAACAGTCATAGACTATGTCATTAGGGAAATGTATTTATTATAATTAAGCTCATTTTATATCGGTGAACCGTCTTAAATACAAAATAAAAGACAGGTACTGAAAGTTTAGGGCACGCCGCAATAGCGGCGGTAAGGCCCATCATGGAGGATTGGCTGGAGAGGCGACACGGGAGCCTCTCCTACCGACTGACGCAGGTGATCTCAGGGAAGGGGTGCTTCGGGGACCACCTGCATCGGATCAGGAAGGAGCCAACGCCTGAGTGTCATCACTGCGACGCGAGCGAGGACTCAGGGCTGCACACGCTGGCGGACTGCCCGGCGTGGGAGGCGCCGAGGCGTGACCTCGTGGCAGCCATCGGGGTGGGAGTCCTCTCGCTCGGCAGCATGATTGCGGCAATGGTGCGGAGCGCGAGCGCGTGGGCCGCCGCCGCCTTCTTCTGCGAGCATGTAATGCTCGCGAAGGAGGTGGCGGAGCGCGCCCGGGAGAGACTTAGAACTCTCCCGGTCCGCCGAGCCCGCAACTTGCTCGCCGCGCGTCGCAGGCAACTCAGGCGCCGGAGGTCGCTTAACGACCTCCGTCCTCCATGAGCGCAGGCCTGGGGGTGGCGGGTGAGGCCACCTGTCACCCCAGCAGAAGCAGGCCGGGACGGTGGGGCGACTAGCGCCCCTCCCCCAAACCGGGGCAAGACGGGGACACCGTGGTTCCCAAACCCGAGGGGGCCATCTCGAAACCGGAGATGGCCCAGGGTCAGTCGGGGTGCGAGGGATATGCTCTATGGGCAACCTTACACCCCGGCGTCTGTAGACCCGAGACGGCGTGCGGTTTTAGTCGGTTCAAGCCCGACATAACCGCCCCCGCTGGCACGCGGGGGGGTATCCGAAGGGATTTCCGCACGAAAAAAAAAAAAAAAAAAAAAAAAAAAAAAAAAAAAAGGTACTGAAAGTTTTGTAGTTTAGTTTTAATCTTTAAGAACTATGTTTTTCGACGAAAGTCAAATAAGCGCTTTAATTTATTTAACACAATCACAGCTATCAGCTTTTTAAACTAAAACTAACCATTATCTATATATCTCTTGAAACAAATACTTATACAATTTTTAGTATCAAAATCAGGTTTATGTTATAATTAACTACTTAGTAAGAACAGTTATAGAATTCTCTTAGAACAAATAGGTTACAACTAGTACTTAAACGTTAATTATTATCACAATCGGGAACACGTATTGCATAAGTAGTTAGGAACTTAGGCAGTAATCATATAGCATCAATCGCTTATTCAGTCTTCCATTATAGTCTTTACCATTTACTTATAACTAAGCACACTTAATTCACCATTTCTGATCAGCCCTACGACTAAGTCTTGGGGTCGGAATATATCCACTGAACAGAATGTAAATAGACATAATTTTATTCTTCTATCTCTTGTCCGAAGCTTAGATCCAAGTGCCATGTCTCAAAGCATCCTGGGCAAAGAGGTGGATGATCATGGCATCCCTTGCAACGGTAGCTGGTCTGCTTTACGGTCTTGTTTTTAGTACAAACGCGACATTTTAAGAAAACTTTTGAACGTTTTGTTGTTTCAGAGACAGGTATAAGTTCAGGCCAATGCCCAAATTGCTGAGGTTGTTCCAGTTGCTGCTGTTGATTATTGGCAGTTGACCTCCCGGCTCTCGAACCACGTCTGTTTGATGTTGTTTTTATTTAGCTAACAAAGGTTTTCACGTCGTTCAATGTGGAACTTTTTACTTGTAAAAAGGATCTTATGATTCTTTCTCGGAAGTTCAATAGGCTTGAATTTGGGTCACAATATTTTCTGAATAAATAGAATGCGTTCCAAACTATCATGTCGAACAAGTGGAAGAACACTTTCTTGTACCAGCGTAGTGTTTTCTTCGGTGTCGAGTAGTACGACATCATCTGATCAGATTTGTCAACCCCTGACATATGCTTATTGTAGTCGACGACTTCTACAGGCTTTATTTTTGCCTGCCCATACCTATTTCGGGAAACGACCAGACGCGGATGGTGTTTTGTGGTGACCACGTGTACGACCCGTTTGTCTTTCCATATAGATGCACACACGACCCTTCCGCTGCCAGAAACGCTTTTGACATATTTTGAAACATTTGAAATATTTTTAGCGAACAGTCGTTTCGGATTTTCTTTGCGATCTTTCCGTAAAGTTCCTGTAGTGTGCGTCTTTCGCTGCAGCAGTTTCTGAGATAGGGATAAACTGTTATAATAATTATCCATATATAGTTAATGCCCTTTGTCTAGGTAGAGATTCATAAGGGTCATAACCAAGTGCTCCAACTTAGATGTAGATTCGCCACTGTTTTCGGAAGCGGTCGGAAGCAATTGTTTCCCTTCGTATATTTTATAGTTCAAAATATAACCGTCGTCAGTTGTCCGTACATAGAACTTTATGCCGTACCTGGACTTTTTTGATTTAATATACTGCCTGAAAGACAGTCTTCGTCTAAAGACAGCTCTTGACCAGGCTTGTTTACATTTTGAAAGTTAATTTTTACAGCTCTTGCAAAATCTCTTACTTTATTCATACCTTTGGAATTTAATTCTGATATGCATAAACAACGCAACAGCTCATCAAATCGTCTGCATGACATAATGAATGGAAAGATGGGATGAAAGAAAAGCGGATCCGTTTGCGTAAAAAGATTTCTGATATTTGGCGAATCAATTTGGCCCTGTAACAGGCATAATGCCAGGAACTTCTTCAATTTTGTTGGTTTGAATGAAAGTCGACGAGATCCTCGTGTATGTGGCCTATTTGAGTTACACAAAGATTCAGCGTATGCATTCATGTACGTCACCATATGCTCCACCAGTTCATCAGTAAAGCATACATTAAATAGACTTATTGGTGTTGTATTTTCGTCAAGATGAACTGTCCTGCATTCGCTTCGTCAAACTCGAATTGCGGCATTGGTGCAGTGTCATTTTGCCACGAACTCTCACTGTTAGTTGGTGATCTGTTTTGACTATTGCTTGTATTTGATAATGGTATGTCTGGTCCTGGTGGCGAAGGTGCGGTTGTAATTGACACAGGTTGTAGGGTAACAATTTCATTGCTCAACTTTAAGGGTTGTGGGTAAGCTGATGTTGTAACTAATGCGGATGGTAAAGCAATATCTTGTTCATTCAAAGTTGACGCAGTTACCGGGTCAGATTCTACAGCCGCATCTGAATTACAAAGAGACTCGAGGGGTTGTGGAGACAGCAAATTTGGAGATGGATTGCCTTCATTCTCTATTTCGAAACTAATTTCCACTTCTGTTTCTTTAGAGATGACGTCAGACGAAGAAGTAGGGTGCATTCTGACTGAAGCAGCAGGAGCTAAATTATCTATAACATGGTGTATTTGTGGATGGAAAACTAGCTGTCTTGCTAGAGGGTTAGACTCAAAGTCACTTACTGTTTTATCGGAGTCACTATTTTCATTCAATTGGCGTACTTGCTTGTATACCTTTTGATGACGATGAAGAATCAGACAGCATACCTTCATCTTCAGCAGGGTTGTAGTTGCCATCGGACCCAAATTCTCCGTCAGCATCACTGTAGGGATCATGTTCTTCTTCAGATGACGGTAGAAGATCGTTTGCTATACCTTGAGGTACCTTCATTGGTTTCCCTTGCGTTCATCAGAGGATTTTTCAGATTCTTCAATGCTGGGAGCCGAAGAATCATCTGAAACTTCTTCAAACAACCTCAAGATTTGCTCTGATTCTGAAATTTTGAAAGCTCGAGGACGTTTTTTGGGTGGCATCTGTGAATGTAAATAATGCGAATTAGGTATTTTTTCGGCTTGTTTAGCGTTATTACCTAGTTAGTCTTGTAAATAGCATCATAATAACCAAAAAAGAATAAAAGAAATCATGAAAATAATTGTACTTACGATGTTTGTAATATGTTGGCGAGAAACGAAAATGCACAACGCACTGACGACCTTTACGTGCGGCAGTGGCCGCTACACTGAATGGATCTCAATACATTTGACGCATGCTATAGCATACGCTACCACGCGGGGTACGTCGGTCGAGGGTGTAGGGGATGGGTAAACACTGTTTTTCTTTATGTGCAGAAAATGTCTCATGTGGCAGTAAGCGATCTGTGGTTGTGTGAGCAGTGACAGTAAGACATAGACTACCTATATTTTATAGGGATAAAGCAACTGCTCAAGCATAACTGACAAGAAAACCCAATAAACTTGGAATGCTATAGCATCCGCGACATAATTAACCTGTCCAATGCGAATGGTATAGCATGCTCGTCCGGGATCGTGTTAACTATTATTACACAGCATTGTAATTAATTAGGTAATATTTACAACTTAATTAGGTATATGTACAACTTAATTAGGTTTATTTACAACTTAAAAGCTAACTTATCTAATGAACTATTATATAACTTAACTATTTACATTTATAAATTGTTGTTTCATAATACAATTGCAGGTGCTCCTGTTTCCCAAAATGACAGATTTAACTAAGAAACGCGGTAGTTATAAGGGACAGTTAACATCATTTGTTAACTATTTAAATACTTTAAAAGGTCCCTTCAGCCAGTCTCAGGTAAATGAACTAAAATCTAAATTAAATAGATTAACCCGTGTCTATGAATGCTACGATGAAGTTCAGCTTGCCATTGAGTGCTCAGTGGAGGATCCGACCACTCAACTTCCTGACAGAGAGGAATTTGAATCTATTTATCATAGAGCGTTCGGTGTTGCACAAGCAATTCTTGATGAAAATAACAGTAATAATGTTTGTAGTGCTCCTTCAGAACCTACTTCATGCAACAAGGTTAATCCTTTTAAGTTACCCACTATTCAACTGCCAAAATTTAGTGGCTCATATGAAAATTGGTTAGGTTTTCATGATACTTTTAATAGCATGATTACCTCAAATGAGGCATTAGATGACATAGCCAAGTTCCACTATTTAAAGTCAGCATTAGAGGGCTCAGCAGCTGAGTGTATTAGCTCAATAGAAGTTTCTGAAGCTAATTTCAGTGTCGCTTGGAACATTCTTTGTGAGAGGTTTAACAATAAACGTCAGTTAGTGCAAAATCATCTGTCAGCATTATTGAGTGTTGATTTAGGGACCAAGGAATGTTCACTATCTATAAAGCGGTTAATAGATCAAACAAATAAAAACCTACGCTCATTGGAATCACTGGGTGAACCCACTACTCACTGGGATACCATTGTTATTTACATAATTTCTCACAAACTTGATAGGAAAACTCATCGTGAGTGGGAGGAGTATAAAAATAAGATGGATAAAGACTTGACAATCACACTTAAAGATTTTCTCACATGTCTAAGCAACAGAGCCAATTTGTTAGAGTCCACCCATAAAACCACCACTAAACATAAAACTATGATGACAGTTCAAAGATCTTCCAAAGAGTCATCAACTGCAAAGTCCTGTCCACAATGCAGCCAAGAACATTCACTAGCCCAATGTCCAGATTTTGTAAGACTGAACAATGAACAACGTTTGGCATCATTGTCAAAGTTCAAGATTTGCCACAATTGTTTCCACACCGGTCACTATTCTAACCGGTGTCATAAGCCAGGCTGTAAATTGTGTCGGCGCAAGCATCATACTATGGTACATGTTGATAATTTTAAGGTCAACCCGAATGACAATAAGTCCTCATTACAACCGGTAAGTAACAGGCAGTGTGAGAACGCTAGCTCTTCAGGCGGAAGCTCTAATAAGACTTCCGCGAGTAATGTGTCTGTGTCACTATCTGCTCGCATGGCCGGCTGTAACTCAAACCCAGTTATTTTATCAACCGCACTTGTCAAACTTTATGATAAACATGATAATTACGTGATTGCACGCGCTGTATTAGACAGTGGCAGTACGTCATGCATTTTGACAGATGACATGTTTAAAAAATTAAACTTGTCATATATCGATATAAACCAATCGATTACTGGGATAAGTAATGCCAGTTTACCGGTCCAAAAAATGTGCCAAGTTAAATTGAAATCATGTGATAATAGTTATTGTGCTAGTATTAATTGTTTTGTGTTACCAGTTATAACTGATAAAGTACCATGTCAGCAAATAAATTTAAGTACTTTGAACATTCCAACTGATATTCATCTCGCAGACCCTAACTTTCATACCCCGTCCAATGTGGATTTAATTATAGGTGCTGATCTCTTTTGGGATTTATTAGGATCCAATAGAATTAGGTTAGGAAAGGGTAAGCCCGTACTCACCGATACTAGACTTCGCTGGTTAGTGTCAGGACATATTCCAGCGTCCTCTCATTCCTCTCAAAAATTAAGATGTCATTGTGTTACCGCTAGTTCACAGCAGTTTGGTGATATTTTTAATGAACAGATTCAAAATCAGCTTGCTCGATTTTGGAAAATTGAGGAAGCTTCAAGTAAGTCCTCATATTATTCCCCTGAGGAACAAGCATGCGAAGATCACTTCGTGAAAAATACTACTCGCCTTAGCAACGGCCGGTTTTGCGTCCGAGTTCCACTTAAACAGGCTTCAAATGCGTTAGGAGACTCCCTGCCGCGTGCAAAGCAGTGCTTTGCTTCCTTGGAACGACGATTGAACAAGCAGCCACTTTTGAAATCTATGTATGTAGATTTCATGCATAAATATTTAAAACTGGGTCATATGACTGAGACGGGTTTTAATTCAAACGAAAAATCTTATTTCATTCCACATCATGGCATTCTTCGCGAGAACAGCTCCACAACCAAGCTAAGAGTTGTTTTTAATGCTAGTAGCGTAACCACCTCCGGTCTATCTTTAAACAGCATTCAAATGGTTGGACCGACTATACAAGACGATCTTCTCTCTATCCTCATTCGGTTCCGTGTGCATCGGTACGTGATAGCGGCTGATATAGAGAAAATGTACCGCCAGGTGCTTGTCCATCCAGATGATAGAAAGATCCAGCAGATCGTCTGGCGCAGTGATGAGTCTGAGCAGTTGAAAGCCTTTCAATTAAATACAGTCAGCTACGGTACAGCCAGTGCGCCGTTTTTGGCAATCAGATGTCTTAAACAACTAGGCTTACAATGCGCCAACAAGGCAATAGCTGACGTCATCATTCATGACTTCTACGTCGATGACCTGCTGTCTGGAGCAAACACCTTGGAGGACGTCATCAATATTCAACGAGAGGTTACTGCTACTCTTGCTTCCGCTCAGATGCCGTTACGTAAATGGAAGTCTAACGAGCCTAAACTTTTCACGGACAGTTCCAACCAGGATCTGGTAGATTTAAATATCGGTTCCATTGAATTAAGCAAAACCTTGGGACTCAATTGGTTAACCAATTCCGACGAATTGTGTTTTCCGATAGATATTAATCATAATGGAGAATGTACAAAGCGCAATGTATTGTCTATCATCAGCCAAATATTTGACCCACTGGGCCTTTTAGCTCCATGTGTTGTACCATTAAAAATAATGCTACAGAAGCTTTGGCTTCACAAATTAACCTGGGACGAGCTGTTGCCTCCTGGGCTAGTCAAATTGTGGCTAGATTTAATAAGGTCACTACCGGCATTAAACTCTCTCCGCATTCCTCGACTAGCGTTTGTAACTACAAGCGTTGAAATTCATATTTTCACAGATGCGTCACAAGATGCCTACGGTGCTTGTGCATATATTTGTTGCTGGAACGGCTTTGTTATAAGTACTGTACGGTTGATGTTAGCTAAAAGCAGAGTGGCACCACTTAAACCACATACAATTCCTCGGCTTGAGTTGTGTGGGGCGTTGATAGGGGCTCGAATTTATGAAAAATTGGTTTCTTCGTTAAGAACTGAGGTCCGCCGCACAGTTTTTTGGACGGATTCGTCCATTGTGCTGGGCTGGCTTAAAATGATACCTAATAACCTTCAACCGTTCGTTAGGAATAGGGTCTCTGCATTTTAGAATTGACAGGTGCGTGTTCATGGCGGCATGTTCGAACGAACGAAAATCCTGCTGACCTCATTACGCGAGGCCTATATCCTAATTCCCTTAATGTATGCGAACTATGGTGGTCCGGACCTAGCTTTTTATGTAAACCCGAGTCTGAATGGCCCTCTCGCTTCACCGTTCCAGAACAACTTCCTGAAGTTCATTCAGAACAGAGTTTTTATATAACTGTAACTCCTAATAACTCCTTAATTCAATTTTCGAATTTTTCAAATTTTAACAGGCTGCTACGTGCCTTTCTTACGTTTTATAAATAGATGTAGAAATAAAAAATCTATATTGCATTATGAACATCTTACCGTCGATGAATTAAACACGGCGTTAAACATTCTAATTAAAGTCTCACAGTCAGAATCATTTCCTGAGTATAGATTGCTGAGTGATGGAAAGAGTGTTTCGAAGTCTAGTTACTTAGCTAAATTTAATATAATGCTCGATGAAAACAAACTACTTCGCATTGGTGGTCGTCTTCAAAATTCTGAATTTTCTTTTGATAAAAAACACCCAATTTTATTACAGTCCACTCATCGTTTAACTAAATTGCTTTTTGAATACGAGCACCAACACTTAATGCATGCAGGCCCTCAGCTCCTTTTAAACGTAATCAGTGAACGGTACTGGGTTATAGGAGGGCGTAATCTCGCCAAGAAGTGCTACCGACAGTGTCTGAAATGCTGTCGAATGAAGGGTAAAGTGTGCGCTCCCCTTATGGGCAATCTTCCCCGTGACCGCTTATCCCCAGGTTTCGCATTTGAAAACGTAGGTACTGATTACGCTGGACCTATTATGTCGGCTAATCGCCAAGGGCGAGGCTGCAAATTAGTGAAGGTTTACATTATTATTTTTGTTTGTTTTTCAACCAAGGCTATACATGTTGAGTTAGTGGGTGACTTAAGTAGTAATAATTTTTTGTGTGCATCGGTTTTGCTCTCGAAGAGGGAAACCCAATAAAATTTATTCTGATAATGGCACAGCCTTTGTTGGTGCGTGCAATGATTTATCAAAATTTCTTAAAACTCATTCTAGTTCCCTATCTGAGACTGCAGCTAACGAGGGAATTAACTTTCATTTTTCTCCTGCGTATGCGCCCCACTTTGGGGGGATCTGGGAAGCAGGAGTCAAATCTATAAAGTATCATTTGTACAGAGTGTTGGGTAATTCTCATCTCACTTATGAAGAACTCACTACTGTTTTGGTGCAGATAGAAGGCATCTTGAACTCCCGACCTCTTACACCATTGTCATCAGAACCTGAAGATTTGTCACCCTTGACACCTGGCCATTTTCTCATCGGGCGTGCTATTACTTCACCACCTACTGCTCACGACGTAGATTATTCAAGGACTTGCCTATCACGCTATCAAAGACTGGAGCAAATTCGTCGCAGTTTCTGGTCGAGATGGAGCACTGAATATGTCTCCCAATTACAGCAGCGAGTTAAATGGCAATCACAGCAAGATGTCCTGAAGTTGAATGCTTTAGTCGTGCTGAAAGAAGACAACCTCCCACCATTAAAATGGAGACTTGGTCGTATTACAGCCCTCTATCCAGGTGCAGATAACATTTGTAGAGTAGCAGACGTGAAAACAGCCAACGGTGTGGTCAGGAGAGCATTTAGTAAGATTTGCGTTCTTCCGGAACTTGAAGATGGTTGAAAGTCAAGCCTTTCAACGCCCGGGGGCATGTTTAGATTTAAGATTTAGTTTATTAAGCGTAGTTTCGAAAAGCTTGTACTGGAGTCCTTGATTTGACCTCAAGCGGACATTACACGTCTTCTCAAGTCACGCCGATTTTTATTTAATTTCCTGATTTCCTGGACTGGAAGCTCCCCAACACGTACAGTAAATGCAGGACATTTCCAGACGCGCAACACATACCGTTGGTTTCTTGAGTCCATTTTTTAGCAAAACATTTCGGACAAATATTATTCATTGCTCCGATTTGTATGCTGTTCTTATGAGCATAATCAATTTGTGGATCGTAGCTGAATGCCGATCTATTACTATGACGACTACTACGACTGTTGCCTATCTCTCTGTTCCATAAGCCGCTGCGAGCATTCCGCGCTAGATTCCCGTGCCCGCGTTTGTGAGTTTCTAACTTTATTCTCAGCGAGGCGCTGCGAGTGTTCAGCGTTAGATTCCCTTGCGCATGCTCGTGAGATTCTGGCCCGGTTTTCAGCAAGGCGCTGCGAACGTTCGGCGCTAGATTCTCTGGGTCGCAACTGCGATACGTACTCTCTGTGACTTGCGAGATGTTCTGAATTTTCAGAAGAAGATGCTCCGATAGGACGTATCTAGTTATCTAGTGTAAGTAGTTCTGAAAATAACTTTTTAACCGGAAGGTTTAAATAGTTCTGAAACGAACTTTTGAATGGAAGGTTGAAATATGTAGTTCTAATAAGCACTTTTGGTAATAAGGACTTAGTAGTTCTGAAAATAATTAAAAACGTGCTAAAACAAAATAATATTTCTTCAAAATTACTCAACGTTGGTTACGTCCGCTGCGTAGGGAGCCGACCTCGCGAATGAGCCGCGCGGCTACCTATTTTTTTTCGTTCGGAAATCCCCTCGGATACCCCCCCGCCGGGCTGGGGGGTATCCGAGGGGCTGGGGCTCCCAGCCCCTCGGATACCCCCCGTATCTGAGGGGCTGGGAGCCCTTCGGGTTTGGGAACCACGGTGTCCTCGTCTTGCCCCGGTTTGGGGAGGGGCGCTAGTCACCCCGCCGTCCCGGCCTGCTTCTGCTGGGGTGATTGGCGGCATCACCTGCCACCACCAGGCCTGCGCTCATGGAGGATGGAGGTCGTTATGTTATTTTCGGCGCCTGAGTCGCCTCCTTCTCGAGCATTACATGCGCGCAGCAGGAGGCGGCGGCGACCCACACGCTCCCGCTCCGCACCATTGCCGCAATCATGCTGTCGAGCGAGAGGACTCCCACGCCGGGCAGTCCACCAGCGTGTGCAGCGTCACAGATCACCTACGTCAGTCGGTACCTGATGAGTCTTCCGTGTCGCCTCTCTAGCCAATCCTCTATGATGGGCCTTACCGCCGCTATTGCGGCGTGCCTTCCGCGCGGCCACCTATTTCATAGATGTGCCCGTCTCCTGCACTCCAGTCCCGTCGCTCCGGCGTATCAGGGCGGCGTAGCGGCAAATTAATATTATTTCAATTTTATTAAACTCGTAATATCTTTCGAATGGAATGTCCGATTTTAATAAACTATAAAGTAATATACAGGTATTTAAATAGCCTTGCTTGAGAAATGATTTATTTAGGTAAGTATTAAGGCACAGGTATAAATAACTTGATCTGATTTTGGTCGGAATTTCTATTAAATTCTAAAATGTTAAAAAGTAGTTATAGTAACACAACTACAATACTTAGACACGTGCTATCCCGACATTTTTTTTAGATATTGATATGTTCTTAATGTTGTGAAACATTTTTTTGTTCTATCATCAATAGTTTTCGCAGCGCATGCGATGAAATATATTAGTAGGGATTATATTTTAGTAGGGATCCTTATTTTTTCTTGCAATTAAAATAGCCTGTATTAATCAGTGATAATGTAGCATTCAAATGGTGAAAGAATTTTTAAAATCGATCCAGTACTTATTGAGCCAATTCGTTACAAACATACTTACATACAAACCTTTCCTCTTTATAATATTAGTATAGATAAAATAAATTGCAAATAGATTTAAAAAGCCGACAAGAGGAAAATGAATGCAGCCCACTCCTTGTTGCACAAAGATCAGCAAAGGATCAGAGGTGTGAAACTAACAAAGGTTTATTACTATGTAATTTAACACAAAGTCAAAATCCATGACTTCTAACAATTCTGTAACAGTAACTTCCGTAACAAGCTAACAATAACTGAGTTGTATTATAGAAGGTAACCATAAAAATTCAAATAAAATAGTTAATTTGAAGATGCAAGCGATCTTTATGGCGTGTTTTAGAAGATTATCATAGTTAAGTACCGTGGCGACGTTCTGGCGCTTAAGTATAATATTACCTGGGCTGTATGTCACATTACATTATGATATACTAGCTGCTACCTGCGGCTTCGCCTGCCTGGAATTCTTTGGACATCTGTCCAAATTGTTAAATCGGTTATAATAAAAAAGTTGAAAACATTATTAGCGCTTCGGTAATTCATTGACAGTTTTTAATGAATGAAGGTTCTTCTTGTTCATAAATGCGCGGGAATAGGCACCTATGTGACGCGCCGCCTAGCGCTGTGAAACAGGCCGCGACACATTGACCACTTTAAGTATTCCACTATTCCCTCATAATTTATGACAAAGGACATAGGACCGTCAGAAATGCTTTATTAGGATATGATTTAACGAAAAATGACTTTATGGTCTATGTAGTCTAATAAAATAAACACAATGTAGAAATATATTCAGGATTGGAATAAAAATGCAGTTTCCGTGATGAGAAGTAAAAATGTAATGAACGAAAAAATGGATACATACAAAATATCACAAAAATTAAGAAACAAGTAGGTATGCAAAAGTGCATTAATTAAAAACGCCTACTTGATTAGCGTTAGCAAAGAAAGTTAACTATTTAGGTTGCGTTGACCATTTGAAAGGGTCTAAACATGCCCCCGGGCGTTGAAAGATTGCCTTTCAACCATCTTCTTCAAGGAGACAGCATATCTTCGAAAAAGGTCTTCGCACCACACCGGTTGCTGTATTGACATCCGCAACACGATTAATACCATCGGGACCGGGATAAACAGCCACGATGCGACCCAGCTTCCACTTCAGAGGTGGTAAATTGTCTTCTTTGAGGACCACAATTGCATTCAATTTCAATGAATCTGAGCATGCCTTCCATTTAACGCGCTTCTGTAACTCGCTTTAGTATTCTTTACTTCAGCGCTTCCAAAAATGTTGTCTCAACTGTTTCAATTCTCTCGAATCGATTCAGGCTAGACGTTGTACAATCGTCATAACTTGGAGCAGGCAAGGAAAGAAGTAAGCGCCCGACCAGAAAGTGTGCAGGCGTAAGGGGCAGCAAAAATTAGGATCCGTTGAAAAGGCAGTTAACGGGCGTAAGTTCAATATTGCCTCGATTTGCACCAAAATCGTGTTTATCTCCTCATAAGTTAGATGACAATTTCCCAGTACTCGCTTTAGATGAAATTTTATCGATTTTACTCCTGCCTCCCAAAGACCACCGAAATGAGGAGTAAAGTGAAAACTGATCCCATCGTTCGCAACGGTCTCAGATAGTGAGCCAGAGCAAGACTTTAAAAATTTACCGATGTCGTTGTACGCACCAACAAATGAAGTGCCGTTGTCGGAATATATGTTTATTGGTTTACCACGTCGTGACATAAATCTTTTGAGTGCCGATAAGAAAGTATTAGTAGAAAGGTCACCTACGAGCTCAATATGAACAGCTTTAGTAGCAAAAAACACGAAGATGGCAATATAAACTTTAAATAGTTTACATCCTCCCCCTTGACGATTAGCTGCTAAAATAGGTCCAGCGTAATCAATACCTACATTCTCAAACGGAAAACTTGGTTCGAGACGCTGCTGTGGAAGGTTTCCCATTATCGGAGCTTTGGTTTTACCTTTAAAACGATTACACAAGATGCAACTATAATAAACCGATTTCGCCAAATTCCGACCACCAATAGGCCAATAATTGAGGCGGCATGCATAAGCCTTTTATGTTCATAATTAAAATAAAGTTTAGTGAATGAATGATTGGACTGTAAAAGTATAGGATGTTTTTTGTCATACGAATAATAAGAATTAACTAGACGCCCCCCTATGCGAATTAATTTATTGTCATCTAGAAAAACATTAAATTTTAGTAGAGGACTCTTGCTAGGTAATGGTTTTTTAGTAAATAATAATTCGTATTCGGGAAAGGATTCCCTTTGAGCCAATTTAATGAGAATAGTTAAGCCATCTGAAAGTTCTTCATTAGAAATATAAGAGGTCTTAACTGTTTGTCGTTTACAACGTGTGATAAATCTTAATACATACGCCATGCATCTTTTAAGCCTAGAAAAATTTGAAAATCGATTAAAATCTATCAATTTACTTTTGTTTTCAATTGTTATGTGTAAATTAATCTCAGGGTTCGTTTCTGGAAGTTTCTGTGAGGCGACTGGATCCGAGGGCCACTTAGTAGGACTTTTTATCATAAATTGGGGACCGTGCCACCACAAATCAGATGATTCGATCAAACTAGGATCGAGTCCTCTCGATATGAGATCAGCTGGGTTTTGATCGGTGGGGACATGCCGCCATGTGCAAGAATCAGTTGTCTCAAGAATCTCCCCTATGCGATTTCGCACAAAGGGTTGTAGTTTATTTGGCATAATTTTAAGCCAACCGAGAACGATTGTCGAATCAGTCCAGAATACTGTTTGTCTGATCTGAAGACGCAATGAACTTTTAACTTTGTCATACAGACGAGCGCCTACCAGTGCCCCACAAAGCTCGAGTCTAGGGATCGTGGTAGGTTTAATCGGAGCGACTCTGCTTTTGCTACACAGTAAACGTACTAATACATCATTAAAATTAGAATGATAAACGGGATATTTACCATGTTTAGTATCTTTTTCGAGAATCCGATATTTCGGCACTGTTACAAGTACCATGATCACGGATGTACTAAAGTTCTGCAAGCTAGTTGTTACTCGGCAAACCGTATCGGTCTACCCTCTTCCTCACTCGTTTCTGACGCGCGTCACCACTACCACTGTCCGCGTTCTCACTACGCACTCGATCACGTTCACGACACACAACACTCACAGTATCGGCTGGCACGGTTTTTGGAATTGTAGTTTGTTTGGGCCCTGTGAACATACGGATCACTGGATGCCAGACACTCGACAGTTGAAACCCATCCTCCCGGTTGAAGTTCTTGTACTTTTTAATTTCAATTGCTTCTTTCACCATTCTGGGTATGTAGTGGCGTTCTGTCGAGAGAATCTGAGGGTTATGTAACTCAATCCAGTGATTCGTCCCCTCCTCCAAAAGATGTTGAGCGATAGCCGATTTCTGTGGCTCGTTGTTTTTGACCGCCCTGATGTGCTCCTTGACGCGGCTTGAGACAGTACGTTTGGTCTGGCCTATATAGGAGCTCCCACAGCTGCAGTCAACTTTATAAACACCTGGATGTTCTAAGGGAAAACTGTCTTTGGGTGTGCGTAGGTATTGAGACAGCATTCCAGTGGAATATGCCGAACTTGTGCAGCACTGCATGGCCACGAATTACTTCGTATACCAAGGCGAGTACTACCTTCAAATAGACGGCGTGGCAATGGGCAGCCCAGTGGCTCCAGTGGTAGCCAACCTCTGGATGGAACACTTTGAAAACAGAGCCATTGCCACTGCACCTCAGGTTGTCAAAGTTTGGAAGAGGTATGCCGATGACGTTTTTTGTATACTGGAGGGTGACGAAAGTGTTGTGAAGGGATACTTGGCACATCTCAATAGCATTCATAGGAAGATCCAGTTTACCCATGAAATGGAAAGGGAAAGAAGTCTAGCATTTCTTGACGCAAAGGTGGTAGTTCAAGAAGATGGGTCCCTGGGTCACACAGTGTACAGGAAGCCCGCTCACACTGACCGATACCTGCACGCCAGCTCGCATCACCATCCCCGTCAACTGAACTCTGTAGTGACGTCACTTACCGACCGTGCATATAGTCTATGCGACGAGGAACATTTAAATGCTGAAATTGTACACCTAAGGGGCGTTCTACAGAGAAATGGTTACAAGAAGCGGATCATGCCACCTAGATACACACCAGCACCTAAGCGCCTGGACTATAAGGTTGAACGACAACCCGCGTACTTACCATACGTGAAAGGAGTGACAGATAAGGTCGCTAATATTTTAAAGAAGTTCTCGGTAAAAACTAT
The DNA here is from genome assembly GCA_946251805.1 of Cybosia mesomella. Taxonomy (NCBI): domain Eukaryota; kingdom Metazoa; phylum Arthropoda; class Insecta; order Lepidoptera; family Erebidae; genus Cybosia; species Cybosia mesomella. Next base: position 25,204,871 of record OX276397.1, on the reverse strand, counting down.
CTTCACTCCTTTTAAGAAACTGTCTCAATACCTACGCACACCCAAAGACAGTTTTCCCTTAGAACATCCAGGTGTTTATAAAGTTGACTGCAGCTGTGGGAGCTCCTATATAGGCCAGACCAAACGTACTGTCTCAAGCCGCGTCAAGGAGCACATCAGGGCGGTCAAAAACAACGAGCCACAGAAATCGGCTATCGCTCAACATCTTTTGGAGGAGGGGACGAATCACTGGATTGAGTTACATAACCCTCAGATTCTCTCGACAGAACGCCACTACATACCCAGAATGGTGAAAGAAGCAATTGAAATTAAAAAGTACAAGAACTTCAACCGGGAGGATGGGTTTCAACTGTCGAGTGTCTGGCATCCAGTGATCCGTATGTTCACAGGGCCCAAACAAACTACAATTCCAAAAACCGTGCCAGCCGATACTGTGAGTGTTGTGTGTCGTGAACGTGATCGAGTGCGTAGTGAGAACGCGGACAGTGGTAGTGGTGACGCGCGTCAGAAACGAGTGAGGAAGAGGGTAGACCGATACGGTTTGCCGAGTAACAACTAGCTTGCAGAACTTTAGTACATCCGTGATCATAGTACTTGTAACAGTGCCGAAATATCGGATTCTCGAAAAAGATACTAAACATGGTAAATATCCCGTTTATCATTCTAATTTTAATGTAAATGACCATGTCAATCTAAAATCTAATACATCATGTCCATTGCAACTTCGTAGATATACACAAGCACCATATGCAATGATAGATGCATCTGTAAACATATGAATATCCACAACGGTGTAGGAGTCACAAAGTACTCGTCGTGGAACACGAAGGCTATTTAAAGATGGTAGGGCATTTATTATTTTTAAAAATGAATTACTGATTTCAGAGGGTAATTTATCATCCCATAGTTTTTGTAGAATAGTCTTCATTAATATAACGCAAGGTGTAAGATGTCCGAGGGGATCGAAAATCTGAGCGATAGATGAGAGTATGCCACGTTTGGATAAATTGACGTCAAGTTCACCTTTCATAGGAAAACAAATAACGTCAGTGTCAGTGCACCACCCTACCCCCAATGTTGCACATAGTTCCAACTTGCCTATGTTCAAGTCAACCGGTGCACATGGTAAAGACATTAATAGTGGTGCATTTGACTTCAACTTCATACATGCGGACTCTAAAGCAGCAGTAACTCCATCTTTAATTGTAATCACTTCATTTAAAGTGTCTCCACCGCTAGTAAGTCATCCACGTAAAAGTTGTGCTGAATTATTTCCGAAATCGTACTATCCATACACTCTATACCAAGTTGCTTAAGACACCTAATTGCTAAATAGGGAGCACTGGCAGTCCCATACGTAACAGTATTTAATTGGTATGTCTTTATGGGACTGGTTGGATCTTCGCGCCAGACTATTTGTTGCAGATGTCTGTCGTCCGGCTGTATGACTACCTGCCTATACATCTTTTCAACATCTGCTGCTAAGACATATTTGTGCTGTTTAAATCTCAAAAGAATAGAAACTAAATCATCCTGTATCGTGGGTCCCATCATTTGTATGCTATTCAGAGACACACCAGAGCTAGTAGGTGAGCTGGCGTTAAACACCACTCTTAATTTAGTGGTGGAGCTGCTTTCCCTAACCACTCCATGATGAGGAATGTAATAAGCAATATCAGATTTATTCTGACACACTGACATGTGACCCAGGTTAAAATATTCGGACATAAGTGATAATTGTTCCTTAAATCGCCTTTCTAAAGACAACAAACATTGAGTGGCTCGTTGTAATGAGTTTCCCAAGACACTCTCAGATTGTTTTAACGGAATACGTACACAAAACCGACCACTATCTAGCCGAACCGTATTCTCAACAAAGTGTGCTTCACACCTCTGTTCCTCAGCTGAATAGGATGACTTAAGGCTCACTTCTTCAATTTGCCAAAATCGTCTAAGTTGATTATGAATATCATCATTCCGTGACTTGTCGTCTGAATTAGGAAGAATCCGATGCATAGCCGCTGTTTATTGGGCCAGAGACTAACCAACCAAGAGAAGTCTCATAAAGCACTGGACTATTAACTCCTAAACTAATTTTCTGCGATCCTAATAAGTCCCAAAATAAATCGGCGCCTATAATTAAATCAATGAGCGAAGGCACATTAAAATTAGGATCAGCTAAGTCAAGGTCACTAGGAATATTTAACGAAGACAGGTATATTTGTTGATGAGGGATCATATCTGTAATCGAAGGCAAAACAAAACAAGTTAAATTATTACAATAACCTTCATTTAAGGATTTCATTGATACACGAACCATTCTATGTATATGAGAAACTGTATTATTAATACCTGACACAGATTTGTCGACCTCATAGGTTACTAAATTTAATTTACTGCACATAATATTTCAGTCATAAGACACGATGTACTGCCGCTGTCCAGAAGGGCGCGAGCGACATGCGGTCTATTTTGATTGTCATACAACTTGACTAAGGCTGTTGACAGTAGTATTTCACGACCGTAAGTGGCAGTAGCCGTAACACATGAGAGCGTCACAATATCATGCGTTTCTAATGGTTCTGACTGTACCACCGAATTTGACACTGGCTTTGATTTCATGTCTACATGAACAAGTGTATTGTGCTTACGTTTACACAACCTGCAGCCGTTCCGTTTGCAATGGTTAGCATAATTACCTGGTCGAAAGCAGTTCCGACAAATCTTATAAGTATATAATTGCTTCAACCTCTCCTCAGTAGAAAGTGATAAAAATGTAGAACAATTATATAAATAATGCTCACCCTTACAGTTTGGACAGGAAGCTACGGCTGAGTTAGTAGTCTGCTGACTTGTCGCTTGTGGTGATGGAGTTGTAACGGACACGAAACTTCTGTGTTTAACATTCTTCACATTTGATTGGATCCGTTGGAGGCCACCACGAGGTAGCTCTAAGGACTCCAACAGGTCAGCTCTGCTCCGTAAAAATTCAAAAAATGTGACTAATGTCACATATATATATATATAATATCACATATATATAATATACGTAAGTCCCTTTGCAACGTTCCCTTATACTCCTCCCACTCATTATTGGTTTTTGTAGCTAATTTATTGGCAGCAATGTATATGAGCAGAGTGTCCCAATTGTTAGTCGGTTCGTCAAGAGCATTCAACGCACACAAATTCTTTTTTAACTGGTCTATTATACCTTTTTGGCCGTTTGCAGACTCTTTTTGCATAGGTTCTATGTTAAATAAGGCAGATACGTGATGTTGTACTAATAAACGCTTATTATCAAATCGTTCACATAATAAACTCCAAGCAATAGGATAATTTTTGACAGAAAATTCAACCGATTGGATGACCACAGCAGCTGACCCTTCCAATGAACCCCGTAAGTAATGAAATTTGTCAATGTCAGCCATTTCATCATTGGAGTGGATGAGGCTTTCAAACGTATCGTGAAATGCTAACCAACCATCGTATGTTCCGCTAAATTTAGGTACTTGAAGTGTAGGTAACTGAACAGACTTTTTACTCTTCTTCGAGGTACTTACCTCTTCAGTTTTATTGTTAACTTTACTATTACGCGACACGAGGCATGTCGCCTTAGACATCAGTTGACAATAAGTAGATTCAAATTCGTTACGCTCAGACATTTGACTGTCTGGATCATCAACCAAGCATTCCAACTTTAATTGCACATCATCATATTGATCGTACAACGACTCAATCTTTTGAATACGTAATTTAAGCTCACCTACCTCGAAAGGGGTCAATGTTTCCTCTAAACCATTTAGGTAACAGCAAAACATTGTTAAACGAACTTTGTAGCTACCGCGTTTTCTAATAAACTCCTTTAACTCATCCTTATCGGCCATCTTTAAGAGTAGAATGCAATCGATCTGTAATTTTATACAAAAAAAAACTTAAAGTTTAAAGTTAACAACTAGGTACCTACTTTTTTTTATCTACCGACGTTAACGGGTTAACTTTGCAAATAATTATTTTCAATAAGTAATGGTGTTATCGCAATGAAGTTAATTTGCAGCGTAAAACATCAAAATATTATATAATAATAATAATAATAATAATCTTTATTTGTCTGAATATGGTGGTACAATACGGGTCTTATATTAAAGGGTAGGTTCAGCATATTCTACCATTACTGGTGTACAATTTTTTTAAGCACATGCAAGCGCAAAATATAATAACAAAAGTCAATAATACCTATTTATATAAGATTAATAGTACCTATTACCTACTAACATTAAAATACTTGCTTTTCGGCACAAACGTAAAACTTATCGAACCAATTTTACAAACAAAAAAAAACATCAAACCAGTACCAAACAATCTAAATATGGAAATACTAATGAAATGATTACATCAATAATATGTTGAAGACTATTTCAAAAGGTAACACAATGAACAATGACTTGATATACTTTATTTTAAATCAATGTAGGTGGGTGATTAACTTTCAATACAAACGCTCAATTATAATAACAATTAAGCTAATTCATCGTAAAAATGTAAGCAAATAAATGCACTTATTACAAAGCTGCTACCTGCACCTACCTTTTGTAAAAAAATACAAGTAATTCACAAATTCAAATTATTAATTATTATTAAATAATAACTGTGTACTAACCTTTAACTTCACAGAAAATGCTTAATATGTATATAATACCTGATTACGAGTACTGGGTGAAACACTGAAATAGATAAGTACTAAAACACTGGTGCAAATTTAAACAAACGCCGTCGTTGATGAGACTTAACTCCACGTTAGTACTTCGTCCAGATATATCGCTCGAATCGAATCTTGTAATCCGCTGTATATATTCAACTTTTATCAAATATAATCAATTATCCGGCTCGTTACGACCATGTAGAAATATATTCAGGATTGGAATAAAAATGCAGTTTCCGTGATGAGAAGTAAAAATGTAATGAACGTAAAAATGGATACATACAAAATATCACAAAAATTGAGAAACAAGTAGGTATGCAAAAGTGCATTAATTAAAAACGCCTACTTGATTAGCGTTAGCAAAGAAAGTTAACTATTTAGGTTGCGTTGACCATTTGAAAGGGTCTAAACACACAACAACAAAAATAATTATAGCTGTTTACAAAATAATCAAACTGCTCAAAATCGAACGTGGAAGACGTTCGATTCACAATAGGCACTTTTTATGCTTTTATGCTATTGTATTTTAGCGTATTTAATGTGTCTCTACAAGTTTTCACGAATTCGAAGTCGTACGACCACCACTGCATAACTCATTACGAGTTTCGTATTCACGAGTAGAAACAAGTCGTTTTATCACAAATAAAAGTCTAGGGCCAAGTTATGGAGGCTACCGCGGTGTATCCTTCGTGCACCAAATTCATTATTTAGATATTCACGCACTGCGTATGCATAATAAGCCGGATGGACGACATGGTAGGTACCTACTAATAGAGGCATATCCTCTAATAATTCTGATATTACTGTACCTACACAGCATTACTAGGTACAAACTACCAGGGAGATGACCACAACAGATGGGCCCTAAGAATTGATCGGTAATGATACCGGCACAAACAACCGCGCAACCAACTGAAGATGGCGCCGCGCCTGCGAGATGGCGCGTACGTCGCCATTCGAGTCCTGACATGTTTCCACTGGCGCTGTGAGAATCCGCTTCTGATTGGACGTATTGCGGATTAATAAAAAAATGTTTACTCGTTAGAGTCCATTGATTTATTTATTATTTACATACGCTTATATACTAGTTGTTTTGCCATTAGTTAGAGAGGGGCTGGTGCTTGTAGCTGCTTTCTGCTGACGCCTTCCTTTGTTACTATGGCAGCGGACGTGATTTCTTATTTGGTGTTTACGTGTGTATTTACTTCCTTGTAGAAATTACGCCGCTTGTTCATGGCTGCCATAGAACTCCCCCCTTAATTTCCTTGTGGTGCTTCTTGTTTCCGGTGTTAAGCATTATTGAGGTTTGCTATTCTTTTGTCGATTTTTCTGTTTATTGATTTTGTTATTTTTCTTATTGCAAATGCTGCGGTCACGATTACAGCTAATGTTATAATAATCGCGACTAGTGCTGTCATCCAAGTTTTAATATGTTCAATTTCACTTGTTACGTGAACTTGGCCATTTTCTTTGAGGTTGTTTGTTTGCACCATGCTGATCTGCTCCTTTTCATGAGTAGCGCTGTTTCCCATGTTTTTCGTTGGTGATGACTATTGTGTGACTGATGTTCCTTTTTTCTGTCGCCCTTTTATATTATATTTTAAAACGAACGGTAGGGCGTGATGCTCGTCCGGAACGTGTGATTTTTATATCTAAGTTCTTGACTGTTTTATCTTGATCTTCGGGTTTTTTCTTATCTTCCTCGCTAATCAAGAATGCTGGTTTCAATCTTTCTATTGACACGTTTGTTTCCTTGCCGTTTCGCTGAATCGTGAATACCTTGTCGTTACGTTTTATCACTTGAAACGGTCCGTCATAGGGTGGTGTCAATGTAGGACGTAGCTTATCGCAGCGTAGAAACACGTGTATACAGTCGGCTAATCTTGGATGGACGAATGTTTTTGTAATTGAGCTCTGCCTTTGTGGTATTGATGTCATGTGTACGATGTTTTCTTTAATTTTCTCTACGAATTCTGAATACGTAGCGCTTTTAGAACAGTCGCCAAAATATGTTGCTGGTAATTTTATTGTTGTTCCGTAGACCAGTTCGGCTGTTGAGTATCCAGTATCTTGTCGAATACTGGTACGCAGTCCAAATAATACCGATGGTAATTCTTTTCTCCAGTTTACGGTATTTCCTCTTGCCATCAAAGCTGCTTTCATGGTTCTGTGTAGTCTTTCTACTTTGGAGTTTGCTTGAGGGTGATATGGCGTAGTACGGATTTTTTCAATTCCCAGGAAATTGGTTAGGCTTCTGAATAGCTCAGACTCAAATTGTCGTCCTTGATCCGTTGTGATATAATTGAGACATCGAAAACGTGTGATCCAGCCTTCGTATAGGGTTTTCGCTATAGTTTCGGCTGTGATGTCCGAAATCGGATATGCTTCCCGCCACGACGTACAACGGTCGATCATGGTTACAATGTATCTTTTATTTTGTGATGTCGATAGGGGACCCACAATATCTATGTGAATGTGGCTAAATCGTTCTGCTGGCATGAATTTTCCCAGGGGTGATACTGTGTGACGATGAACCTTTGATTGCTGGCACTGTAGACATGTTTTACACATTTCGTATATGTCTTTGTGCATGTTTGTCCAGAAGTATTGTGAGGTTATCAGCTTTTTCGTTGTATTTTTCCCCGGGTGACTCATGTTGTGAAAACTATCAAAAATTGTTTTTTTGAACTTTTGTGGTAGGTATGGACTTGTTGTACCGGTAGATATATCACAATAAATTTTGGTATTATTGTTTTGTACTGGTACCAGTGCCATTGTTAGTGACCTGTTTTCTTTCAGTTTTGCTAACTCCGGGTCACTGTCTTGGTTTTTTCTTACTTCCTGCCAGTTGAGGATATGAGGTAGATATATAGTTTCAATTACTCGTAATAGTGCGTCGGCTACCACGTTTTTGATGCCTGTGACGTGCCTTATGTCTGTGCAAAATTATGCAATATATTCTAGGTATCTTATTCTTCTAGGGGACTCGTCCACTGATGCCTTCTTGTCGAATGCGTGAATCAATGGCTTATAGTCCGTGTAAATTGTAAATATGCGACCTTCTATTAGCCGTCTAAAGTGTTTTATCGCCATGTAAATGCCCAATAGCTCTCGATCGTATGTGGAATATTTTGTCTGTGCTTCGCTCAACCCCTTTGAAAAGAATGATATCGGTTTCCATTTTCCTTGAACTTTTTGTTGAAGGACGGCGCCTACACATTTTAAACTAGCATCCGTCATGATGGCTATCCATGGCTATGGCATGATGGTGTGTCCATTTCCGGGAACGCGAGGCTTATGACATCTCTTATGTCCTGTTTACAGGTTTCAAATGCTTGGTTAGCTTATCAGTATTGGAGAGGTAGAGTTTATCAGGTATTTGTTGAGCGGAGCTTGGTGTCTTGCTGCGTGTGGAATGATATTTCTGTAGAAGTTCATCATTCCCAAAAATCGACGTAGCTCCTTTACTACCTTTGGTTTAGGGTATTCGCTTGTTGCTCGTACTTTCTCAGACGTAGGAGTGATTCCTTGGCTCGTTATATGATAACCTAGGAAGTCTATCTCTGTCTTTTCGAATTCGCACTTGCTTATATTAATTGAAAGTCCGTTTTTGCTTAAACGGGCGAACACTTCTTCTAATTGAACGTAATGTTGTTCGGCATTCTGGCTCGCAATGAGTATGTCATCCACAAAAACATATATATAGTCCAGATCTCGGAACAGGGAGTCCATAAATCTCTGGAACGTTTGCCCACTTCCGGAGAGCCCAAATGGCATTGTCTTCCACTGGAACAGTCCTAGGGGCGTGATTATTGCTATCTTTTCTGGTTCAGCAACCCTGACTTGGTGGAAAGCCTTTTTTATGTCAATTTTGCTAAAGACTGTTTTTTTACTTGCAACGTATGTAAAATCTAATAGTCTTGGTAAGGGGTATCTGTCGGGAACTGTAATTTTATTTAACACGCGATAATCTCCGCACTGTCTCTATTCCCCATTCTTTTTCGTCACCATGTGTAGCGGAGATGCCCATGGACTACTTGACGGTTCCAGTATTCCTAAGTTTATTAGCTCTTGGAATTCCTTTTTTGCTGCTTTATATTTGTCGGGCGGAAGAGGGCGCGCACGTGCGTATACGGGAGGACCTTTGGTTATGATGTGATGCTGTACTCCATGTTCTGGAGGTTTTTAAACGAAGTCATTCGTGTTACACTTTCGTGTTTTTCTAACAGGCGCTTTATACTAAGTTCGCATCGATCGATCTGACTGAAGGTACTTTTGCTGTTACTTTTTTGGCAGGCGTTTTTAATTTTGTTTCTTGGTCGATCAATCGTTTCCCATGCAAATCCACTAGTAATTTTTGGTGCTCTAGGAAGTCAGCTCCTAAAATAGGCATTTTGACATCTGCGATTATGAACGTCCAGGTAAAAGGTCTGCGTAACCCCAGGTCCAATGTTAACGTGCGTTCGCCGTATGTTTCTATTATCTACCCATTTGCAGCATACAATTTGTAGTTGGTTGGGTTTTTCTTGCCCTGTGCGTTTTGTACTACCGAAATATTTGCCCCTGTGTCTATTAAAATCTATAACCACTGTTTGAGTCAGTTATAGTCAGACGGTTGGCGGGGTGTATGGCACAGAGTCCCGTCTCATTCTGCGCTAATGCTCTGTTCCCGAATTTTGATCGGGTTTATTTTTCCATGAGCACGGCTGTTCGCATTTATACGCTTTTGTTTTGAAACTTTTGTGGTAATAACATAGCCGTGTCCGTGACCGTGATCGTGATTGCGACCTTGCTCGGAATTTGCTGCTTTGCAAAGGTCGGCGATTACTCATACCACGGAGCTCGTTGATTTCAACTCGCATAGCTGCAATTTGCGACGTCAGCATAGTTATCAAGTTTACGTCGGTGGATTCTTGTGACAAGTTATTTGTTTTGGTTTTGTATCGCATATTTTCATAGATTCGATCTGCCATTTCGCATAATTTTATTAGGTCGAGGTTGTCGGAGACTGCCAGTATGGAGGTGATTGAAACCGGAAGCTGTCTAAACCATAATAATCGAATGGTGTCGTCGGTCATTTTGCCGCAGCTGGCTTCCTTCATTTTTCTCAACAGCTGTGATGGTGTCGAGTCACCTAGGTCCATCTCCGCCAGTGATTTGTGGAAGCGTCGCTGCTCACTTTCCTCGTAGCACGCAAGTAATCTTTCCTTAATTGTGGCATATTTGTCTGCGTCAGGCGGTTTTGTCAGGATGTCACTAATCTGATGTATGACCTCCTTTGGTAGTTTTGCGATGACAATATTATACTTGTACTCGTCACCTTGTTTTTGCGAGGCTACGATGGCTTCAAATTGGGCGAACCATAGGCACGGTGAATCTGTCCAAAATTGTGGTATTTTCTCCGCAATGCTAATTGCAGCCACCACCTGGCTGTCGCTGGTTGACTCAGCTGATGTGCCGGGGTTTTTTGACGGTGTCCCGGCTGGAATTATCAGTGCCATGATTGCGTCTACCCTCTTGAAATTTCAGCTGGTTAGACCCGCTTGTGGGAAGCCAACTGAAATGTGCTTGTTCGCTGGTGGTGGTGGTCGGTAGGCTGGTGGGCTGTTGGGTTAATTTTCCCAAATATGGTTCCCTAGATTTGCTGCTGAAAACCTTTTCAGGGCTGCAGTCGGCCTGCAATTACATCAGCAATAGGGAATATTCGTAGATCACGTCGGGATCACTAATATTGCGGATTAATAAAAAAATGTTTACTCGTTAGGACTCATTGATTTATTTATTATTTACATACGCTTATATACTAGTTGTTTTGCCATTAGTTAGAGAGGGGCTGGTGCTTGTAGCAGCTTTCTGTTGACGCCTTCCTTTGTTGCTAAGGCAGCGGACGTGATTTCTTAATTGGTGTTTACGTGTGTATTTGCTTCCTTGTAGAAATCACGCTGCTTGTTCATTGCTGCCATAGACGTATACCAAATCCATAAATGTTGAATGAAAATAATCGTAGTAAAACGTAGTAAGCGTATTACGGGAAATTGAAAGGAGTTACCAAGAGTTCTCATTTGATTTGTGCAAATGACATAAATTTTGAAATTTTCATTAAAAAAATATATATTTTTGTTTTACAAATAAAAAATAGTTACAGGCTTACATGTTATCGAAACTGTGCCAAAAATATTACGTTCCAAAAAGACTATAAACTCAGCGTGTGAACAAGAATTGCTCCTTTAAAGGTATTAGATAAGTGGACGAATAATGGTGTTAGTTCTAAGACATGAAAAATAAAATAAATCATACCTAGTCAATAAATTAGGGTCTGTTCCAGTTAGTTTCATTAATGTAATGAGTTGAATACTTTTAGTCCTACTTGGACTAAAAGTATTCAACTCATTACATTTTTTTGAAATTTTATTTCAATATAACTAATGAGACTTTGTTAATTCTAAGTAGTTACGCGTGTACGCATTGACTCCTTTTAGTTCTATCAAAATAGGAATCACCCTTGTATTAATTCTAAAGAACCTGAAAATTTACATGAACGTTGGGGCTACCGTTATAATGAAATTGTGAAAATTCCATATTTCACGCGTGCAAAAAAAGTTGTTCGAGGTCAAAGGACAAACATTTTTGTTTTTACGTACATATATTTGTGAAACGGGGAGAGCTACTGGAAAAATATTTTAGAGGGTTTTGTAGAGTGTAATATTGTCTTCAAAAAAGGTACGTTTCCTTTTTTCCCTACGAAGCCCCAGACTGTAGGAAAGTCATATTCAACGGAAAATGCACACACTTTCATACTACTTTTTTTTTCCGTGCGGAAATCCCTTCGGATACCCCCCCCCCGCCAGCCAGCGGGGGTGGTTATATCGGGCTTGAACCGACTAAAACCTTACGCCGTCTCAGGTCTACAGACGCTGGGGTGTAAGGTTTCCCATAGGGCATTTCCTCGTAACTTCCATACTACCTACCTATTTGACGCATTTTTAACGTAGTTTCATGGGTTACCGTGATTTTTGGCGCTTTGTATCTCAATAGGAAAATATGGAATCCATATAGGGTCACTTTGTTGTTTGTCTCTTCGTTTACCCGTATGTCCATTTGTCTATTAAGATACTTTTCTCAGGAACACGTGGAAGTATCAAATAGAAATTTATATTCAACATTCAAGTCTGCAATCTCTTAAGGCTGTGAAAAACATTAAACTTCTAAGTCAACACGATCAAAACTAACAGCCGTTTATCCAATACATTTAAACACTTCTTAGATTATCTAAGCCTATCTATAGGGTACTTTTTGTTAACCTAGAATCATGACATTTGGCAAGAAGGTCTTATAGCATAAGAAAAAGAGAAAGTTTCGAAAACACAAAAAAAAACGATTAATCAATTTAAGTCTTCTTATTGATTTTATTCTAAGAATATCTCACGAATGGTGAAACGTAAGAAAAAATAAAGAACTATTTTGATAGTTAGTTGCATGATCTTTAACTTTAACTCTAAAACTTACCATTTATGACAAAAATGCCAAAAACCAATATTAAATTTGTGACCTCTGTCCTTGAATTAAAAATTTGCACTTTTTTCACAATTTCATTATAATGGTAACCCTTGTTTTTCGGGCGGACATTCCCCTTTAAACCCCCCTCCGGCCGCAGGGGTGCTTATGTCGTATTCGAACCGACTAAAATTGCACCCCGGTTGACCAAGGGCCATCTCCGGTTTCGAGATGGCCCCTTCGAATGGTACCCCTAACATTCATGCAAATTTTTAGCTTCTTTGTAATTAATGAAATATAATAAAATATATGGGTATACCCATGTATACTCATATGTTTCGCGCTAACATGACTGAACTATATTCTGATCATTTATTTCGTTGATTTCCAGTTTGGCTGCAACACATTTGAATGCCGACTAGTCGGTATTGTATGCCTATATGAATTTCGTTCTTTAATAATAACAAATATTTCTTTTGAAGTAATCCTTTACAGAAATAAATGTTCCATTGCTAAATGGCAAAAAACGAAATCCTTATAGATTAGTCATGTCTATCTGTCTGTCCGTATGTCACAGCCACTTTTTTTCCGAAACTATAAAACAAAAACTATGCTGTTAAAACTTGGTAAGTAGATGCGTATTCTGTGAACCGCATTAAGATTTTCACACAAAAATAGAAAAAAAGCAATAAATTTTGGGGGTATTAAATACTTAGAACTGAAATTAAAATATTTTTTTTTCATCATACTCATACGTGGATCATTTATGGATAGGTCTTCCAAAATGATATTGAGGTTTCTAATATCATTTTTTTCTAAACTGAATATTTTGCACAAGAGACACAACTTCCAAAGTGGTAAAATGTGTGTCTCCCCCCTCCCTGTATCTTCTAAAATAATATATATGTATATGATAAAACTAAAAAAAATATATGATGTACATTACCATGTAAACTTCCACCGAAAATTGGTTTGAACTAGATAATATAAAAAAAAAATTTGGTTTTCCGGGAGCCCCAAGCCAGAGATCAGGCATTGAAGTCTCCCAGGACCAAGACAGGGCGAGGACGGCACGCACTTGGCAGGCTTTTTGTTGTTTTTGTTGTAAAAAAAAAAAAAATGACGTAAACATATGACTAATCTATACATTGAAACCACATTGGTCTTAAAGGGGACTGAGTATAATAATCTATGGGACTGAGAGAGCAGGCCTAGACTTGACATTGGCGTCTTCGCCATTAATAGTTTTATAAACATTTATTAGTACTTCGTGATTCGTACTCGATATTAGTAGTATTATATGTATACACTTAGGTAGTAACGCTACGTGACACCACTCTTCCTATCACTAAGTTGAGGGTAAACCAAATAATTTTAATGGCGGTAGTTCGGCCCCACGTCGGCCCAGTCGCGCTACTGGAGCTCATTCGCTATTTAGTGCTTCACCACTCGACACTATTTAAAATAATTCCTAGTATTTTTGCTCAAAAATGCATTAAAAAAAAAACCTGATGTAGATAATTTGGAGTATTTTCGTAAGAAATTAAGGAAATTAGAAAGTGAAATGGAAAAAATCGCGTCGAAACAGAAGGCGCTTCCTCTTTTCGTCATCATCAAGGGAATCCTCGCCTGTTCCGAAGATCCAGCAAGGTATTTACAAGTGTAAATTATTTAGTGAAATTTAAACCTAGATACCGGCGCGGGCGCCTATTCGACGCACTACATAAACCTACCCTCATGTATTTTCATACGCATTAAAAATATTTTACGTATTGAATCGGTTTACGTGTAATTCTTTGGGAATTACATCTTACCGGAACGCATAAACGAACAAAGTTGGTACGTATGCAACTCGAGCTGTTTATGGGACTATCTCAATGCATAAATACCAAAATCTGTTGGGTGTAACTCAATTGGAATTACACTCTTACTACGCGTAATTCTGTGGGAATTATGTCTGTATAAGGTGACTTATTATGGTCATAAACATTAGGCTTCGCGTTACCCTGAGGGGGTCACGCAAACCGCCTACAAATACCTGTCTAGGTATGTTATCACTTAGATATTACGCATAATTCTGTGGGAATTATGTTTTATATTTATTTATAGAAGACGACTAATTACTGTCGCCAACACTTGGGCTTCGCGTCACCCTTCGGGGGTCACGCATACCGCCTGTATTTATTCACCTAGGTGTATCAATCTCATTATTACGCATAATTCCGTGGGAATTATGTTTCGACTTATTTATAGTCAAAAGCATCTGGGCTTTGCGGCGCCCTGCGGCGGGGGGTTACGCTAATCACCTATTATTACCTCATTTTAAGTTGTACACAACAATGTCTAATAGACATTCTTTCACCTACCTACCGTCACTTTCTAGACGGAACAAATCAAACCCACACTGCGACAGCATCACCGACGCAGGCCACGACGGAGCCAGCAACAGACAGCCTCTACGACGGCCGCGTGGACGAGGATATCGACCTCGCGGATGAGACCGTGGACGCACAACCTTCTACAAGTACAGCTGCAAAGATGGATGACGAAAACCCGTCAACAGCATCTGTAGAACTAGCAGACACTGCCCCGTCGGACGACACATTTGACAGCATTCTGTTAGACATATTAGGTGACGATCCTTCGAGCACCCAAGAATATGGCCAAGATATTCAAAAAGACTTGGCGAACCGTGTTGATCACCTCGCCACTAATGGCCTTGACCCTAAAACGCGTAAAGAATTGTCAATTAAGTACCTGATTCCTGCTAATTGCATCGCGGCACCTCTGCTCAATGCAGAGATTAAAGCTGCTTTGCCAGAGGCTATGCTAAAGAGAGACAAAAGTCTCGAATCCAGGCAAAAACAGCTTGCAACTGCCGTAGCATGTCTCGTCTCAGCGATGACAGACCAACTGACTTTGAAACCGAACAATCAAGATCTTTTGAGAAAACTCATGGACACAGCTAGGCTGCTTTGCGACATTCAACATACAGACTCCAATACCAGGCGTAATTTTGCAATGTACTCTGTCAAGAAAGACATGAAGGAACACCTGTCTAGTACTAAACAAGACAAATTTCTTTTCGGAGAAAACCTTTCTGACACCCTCAGGGCAGCCAAAGCCGTGAATAAATCTAGTACAGAGCTTGAAGTACCACTACCTAGATTGCCAAAAAAGCCTGTAGCACAAACTACAACAACACCTTCCAATAAAAATTTAAACTGGAAGGCTCCGGCCCCAGCACGCAGGACGCTGGCGCCACCGAGGAGCCGGGAGCCTGCCTCACGCCGCGCTCAGACCGCTCCCTCATCCAGGCAGTTACCTCCTCCGCGGCGGCCTACCCGCCGTCGGTAGACCCGGTACGTTACGCTGGACAATTATCTCTCTTTCATAAACAATGGTCACTGATTACATCAGACCGACTGATTTTAGACTGGATAAAGGGATATAAAATACAAATTTCTCAACCTATCTTGCAACAACACGTACCCATGCCCTCTCATAAACGTTCCGAATTTGTGACGTCTCACTTCAATAACTCCATTAATAACCTACACCATATCGGAGCTATATCCCAGTGTACTCCTTATGACCAACAGTTCGTTTCGAACATATTTTTAAGACCTAAACCTAACGGTCAAATGAGATTCATTCCGAATTTAAAACATCTTAATAAATACATTAAGACTATCGCACTTCAAATTAGATGATCTTCGAACAGCCGTTAAATTAGTTTCTAACGACTATTACCTAGCTACGGTAGACATGAAGGAAGCCTATTTCTTTATAAAAATAGACGAAGAATCAAGGAAATACCTTAGATTCTCATGGGACGGGCAATTAAATCAGTTTAATATTTTACCTTTCGGTCTAAACACGGCTCCATACATTTTCACAAAACTAATGAAGCCTGTTGTAAAATTATTGAGATCAGCGGGATATCTATCTACCATATAATATATCTAGAGGACATTTTACCCCTAGGCGGAAACTATAATGAATGTTTGGACAATATAAGAATCATCAAAAATTTATTTAGTGCTTTTTAAAACAAATGAAGAAAAAAGTCACCTTGTCCCCTCGCTCTCATGCATGATACCCATAAAATGCAAATAGGTCTGCCTAAAGAAAAACAAGTCCATATTAAGCAGGAATTACTTACGTTATCTGAAACTTCACGCTGCACAATTCGTCGGTTCGCTCATATCATTGGGCTATCGATATCAGCGTGCCCCGCAGTCGAATATGGACTTTTGTACATAAAAGCGCTTGAACGTTACAAGTTCCTAAACTTAAGATCGGATACTGACTTTGACAAATATATGGAAGTGCGTCAATTCTCATCTTCTGATATTTCGTGGTGGCTACGGGCTATCGAAAATCGAATCAAAGCCGATAGCTAGCCGTAGAGATATTTTCTGACGCCTCAACTACGGGATGGGGGGCTGCATGCGGACACGAGACGGCGTGTGGCCAGCGGTCTGCTGAGGAACGCAAACTCCATATCAATCACCTTGAGTTGCTGGCAGAATACTTTGCCATCTAAATATTTGCCAAACATCTTCTTAACTGCCAAATTTTACTACGCGTTGACAACTCTACCGCAGTAGCGTACATAAATCGCATGGGTGGAATACAATATCTACACCTCACGGATGTAGCTAAGAAGGTTTGGCAATGGTGCGTGGCACGTAAACTTTTTGTATTTGCATAAACATAACATAACATAAACTAATAAACCTGCGATAAATACACACATAACTTCGAAAAGCATCGAAAAGTCATTGGTGTGTGCCATGGTAATACCTGGGATCGAACCCGAGACCTCGTCTCAGCAGTCCTTTACCCATACCACTAGGCTACCGCGGTATTTGCATCGTACATAAAATCTAAAGATATTATAATTGCCGACGCAGAGTCTAGGAAATGCCATCCAGATATCGCAGATACTTCTGACGTTGTGAAACTAACTGCAAATAAACATGTAACCATTTTCAATTTCAGCAATCACAGCATCAAGTTCAACTTGACGCTAGTTGCCGCGATGTTAGCCGGACAGCACTGCTCCGTCGCGACGTGCCCGAGTCTTCCATAGATATCGTAATGGCGTCTATATCACCTAATTCGTATAAGCAATATAGTGTTTATATTAGGAAACGGTGTAAATATTGTAAGGATAATAACGTCCCTATATATGATGCCTGCATTAGCATCGTAATCGATTTTTTGACCATGTTATTCGACAGCGGCAGTCTATATTCCTCTCTAAATAGCTGCAAAGCGGCGCTTGCTCTAATTCCTGGACCGAATATATCGGAAGACAATAGAATTCAAAGATTTTTTAAAGGCGTCTTTCGATTAAGACCCCCAGCGCCCAAGTACGAGATGACTTGGGACACGAATAGCGTTTTAGATATCCTCGCTACCTGGTATCCCAACCAAGAGATATCTTTAGAATTACTCTCTAAAAAATGCGTAACGTTGCTGGCACTAATCACAGCATATAGAGTGCAAACTCTTTCCAAAATTAACAATAAAAACATTGGGATTTTACCATCTAAATTATTGATAAAGATCCCCGACATCATTAAAACTTCCAGAGTTGGCAATAAACAACCACTATTACAGATACCTTTCTTTGAGGAAAAACCGCAAATTTGTCCCGCTAGGACAGTTCAGGCATATATAACCAGAACTGCAGATTTACGTAGATCCAACACACATTTTATCAGTTTTAAAAATCCCCACAAACCTGTTACAACTCAAACGTTGAGCCGGTGGATAAAGTGCACTCTGGAAGCCAGCGGCGTTGACATATCGATATTTAGCGCGCACAGCACGCGGCACGCCGCCACATCGCACGCACACGCCCTGGGTGTCGGTATTGATCAAATCCGCAAAGCGGCGGGGTGGAGTGCAAATTCCACCACTTTCGCCAAATTCTACAATAGAACTATTGTATCTTCTGACGAAACGGCGCTAGCTAAGGCTATCCTTAATTAATTGCCTAAATATGATTAATTGTCACAATTAACACAAGTCTCTGACCTGTTGTATGATTTAGCCACCTACAATAAGTATATAATTAAAACAATAATCATTATGTTAAAATGTTTGATTTTATTCAGATATACATTTCCAAAACCTCAAACTCTCAAAGTCTACCTAAGTGTATACATATAATACTACTAATATCGAGTACGAATCACGAAGTACTAATTGATGATTAAACGAACTTACCTGTAAGTGAAGTTCTATCACAATTATACGAGTGATTCGTACGAAGATATTAGTACTTATCACCCTCCCACCCAAGAACTTTCCCGGAGGGGTTTTGGAAATATCTCCGGAGAAGTGGTTCAGACTCCAAACGAATGAGCTCCAGTAGCGCGACTGGGCCGACGTGGGGCCGAACTACCGCCATTAAAATTATTTGGTTTACCCTCAACTTAGTGATAGGAAGAGTGGTGTCACGTAGCGTTACTACCTAAGTGTATACATATAATACTACTAATATCTTCGTACGAATCACTCGTATAATTGTGATAGAACTTCACTTACAGGTAAGTTCGTTTAATCATCAATTATATTTTACTAGCGATTGGCGAAATTGTGGTGATTCTACTGCAGAAGCCATTAACTAAAAGAAGAAGAAGAAGAAACCACATTGATAGACACCACATTGACACTGAACAGTGATTTTGAATAACTGTTCTATAAAGTTGTACTTTTCTGTAAAATTATGAAAATTGGAACTACGGTTGTCACTGTCAAATGCCATTAATGTGCACTATACATTAGTGCTGTCAGATTTCATTACACAAATTACCCAACATAATTCCGAGCGGACGGATTACGTCTTTATTTTCCAAGTATAAAATTATTCATATATTTAACACCCTTCGTCAAATGTGAAAGTATATATATATAAGTATAGGGTACCGTCTCAACTAAAGGGAAAACTAAACTCAAAAAATTTACTCGGTAGTTCCGTAGAAAAATATAATAAGTGGGAAAACGAACTTTGTGTAATGTGAAAAACGGATTCATTCATATAATATTATTTGCTAACTTTCCTGATTTTAGTGCATATAAATGCCAATTAGTAACGCTGAAGCGATAGTGACAAAAGGCCCCAAGAGACCAGGAGGTTGCGGTTCATCCGAGGGCTCCTGCGCCGCCAGGGGGGGTGCCTACGTCGGCGCCAAATTCGGCGCCAAAACCGGCGCAATAGTCGGCACCTAAGGCGGCGCCAAAACAGCGCCTAGGCCGGAATAGGTCTGGATGACGCGACTACAACGGAGGAAGTCATTTTCGCCGTCGTGGAGGCGGGCGGCTGCCCCCGGGATCAGGTGAGAGCTGGAGAAATCCGCTTCAGCTCCACCGGTCACGGCACGGCGGTCGTCAACTGCCCCATCGCAGCGGCGCAAAAAATTGCGGACGAATGGAGCCTCCTCGTTGGGGCCTTCCTAAAGGCGCGGGTGCAACTCCTGCAGCCCTGCGTGACCAGGTGCTTCAGGTGCCTGGCCGTGGGACATGTAGGAGTGCAGTGCACAGCGGGAGACACCGTGGGGGATCGGTGCTTCCGCTGCAGTCAGCCCGGTCACAAGGCCAGTGCCTGTGATGCTCCTCCGCGCTGCTACAAGTGCGTAGCGGAGGGCAAAGCGGCGGAGCACCGGGCGGACAGACGTACCTGCGCCGCCTCAAGGCCAAAGCCCCGTTCGTCCGCAACGGGTAGCGGGGGTGCCGCTCAAGAACGGCCACATTCGCGGCGGGATACGGAGATGTACCAGAGCATAGTGCAGTGGTGTGGTCGTGGTCGCTGAGCCGTACTGGGTCCACCTCGGAAGCCCGGTGGACCTGGATAGCGTAGCGACTGTCTTCGGGGGGTCCGCCGCGGACACCTCGCGCCTTGCAGTCATTGCAAGGGGCCGAGGCTGTGTCGCGGCGGACTATGAGGGGTTAGCTGTCGTGGCCGTCTACTTCTCGCCAAGCCTTGACCAGTATGAGCTTGAGCTATGGCTCGCTGGACTGGACATCGTTCTCGCTGCGTGCCGTCCTCGCCCTGTCTTGGTCCTGGGAGACTTCAATGCCTGGTCTCTGGCTTGGGGCTCCCGGAAAACCAATGCCAAGGGGCGAGTTCTGGAGGAATGGGCCAACACCCGTGGCCTAGACCTCCTCAACCGGGGGAGTGTCGCCACCTGGGAGCGGGGGGGCTCAGTTCGGTCGTGGATGTTGCATTCGCGACGCCTGCTCTCGCCCGCCGCGTCCAGGGTTGGCGCGTGGTGGAGGAGGAGGAGATGGATTCCGACCACTGGTACATTCGGTTCAACATCTCCCCTCCACCTAACCTGCCGCTGACTATTGCGAATCCCCCAGATCCACGTTGGGCGCTCAGGCGCCTGGATCGGGAGGCTTTCCTGGAGGCATCCATAGTGCAGGCCTGGACTCCGTCACCGGCCAGGCCTGCCAATGTCGACGCAGAGGTTGAATGGTTCAGGAGAGCCATGTCGCATATCTGCGATGCGGCGATGCCTAGGGTTAAGCCCGGCCCGGCAAAGAAATAGGTGTACTGGAGGTCAGCGGAGATCGCACAGCTGCGAGCAGCGTGCGTGACCGCTCGCCGCCAGTACACAAGGTTTCGCCGGAGGCGTCGCCGCCCAGACGATGCGGCAGCCTGAGAGGCGGAGCTGTATGAGGTGTACAAGGGATCCAAGAGGACCCTCCAGGAAGCCATAAAGCAGGCCAAATGGCGGGCCCGCGAATAGCTGCTGGAGTCTCTGTAGCAGAACCCATGGGGGCGCCCTTACCTTGCGGTAAGGGGCAAAATCCGCCCAAGGGCGCCCCTACTGACCGAGAGCCTCCAGCCGGAGCAGCTGGAGGGGATCCTGGGCTCCCTGTTACCTGCGAGAGCGGAGGAGCATGTCCCTCCGCGTATGGCTCCGCCTCAGGCGTCTGACGCTGATAATAGCGAGAGCGATGTGCCCGAAGTCAGGGAGAGTGAACTGGGGGTAGCAGTTGTCCGGCTTAAAGCTCGGAAATGCACTGCCCCCGGACCCGACGGCATTCCAGGCCGAGGATAGGTCCTGGCCCTTGAGGAACTAGGGCCTCGACTGGTGGCGCTCTTTAGCGCATGCCTCGAAAGGGGCCAGTTTCCAAAGGCGTGGAAGACGGGGAAACTGGTCCTTATCCGAAAGGCGGGGCGGCCGGCGGATCAGCCATCCGGTTACCGGCCGATCGTGTTGCTCGACGAGGTGTGCAAGCTCTTTGAGCGGATTATTGCAGAGCGCCTCGTCGAGCATCTCACGAACGTGGGGCCAGATCTAGCGGACAACCAGTTCGGTTTCCGCCGGGGGCGCTCCACCGTGGAAGTGATCATGCGCGTTAGGGGCCTGGCGGAGAAAGTAGTCTCGCGGGGAGGGGTGGTGGTGGCGGTGTCTCTCGACATCGCCAACGCCTTCAACACCCTACCCTGGAGCTGCGTTAGGGAGGCGCTTGCGTTTCACGGAGTGCCTCCTTACCACCGCCGCATTGTCGGGGCATACCTATCTGAGAGGGCCATAGTTTACCCGAGCTGGCTAGGGCCAGGGCGGCGAGAAGTATCGTGCGGTGTTCCACAGGGGTCGGTCCTAGGGCCACTCCTGTGGAACATCGGATACGATTGGGTGCTGTGCGGTTCGTTGCTCGAGGGCGTCAGCATAGTTTGGTATGCTGACGACACCCTCGTGATGGCGCGGGGAGCAACACACCGAAGCGCGGCACTAAAGGCCACGGCAGGGGTTGCTCAAGTCGTGGGTCGAATACGGCGGCTGGGACTCAAGGTGGCTCTCCACAAATCCGAGGCTATGTGTTTTCACGGGCCTCGGAGGGGGCCACCTGCGGGAACCAGCATAACCGCGTAAGCATCGGCATCGAGCCCACAATGAAGTACCTTGGGCTCGTACTCGATAGCCGATGGGACTTCGGACCTCATCTCCGAAGTCTGGTCCCGAAACTGAGGGGGCTGCGGCCGGACCCAACGCCCCCACTAAGAGACTGTACCTGGGGATCGTGCGAAGCATGGCCCTGTACGGGGCCCCCGTATGGGCGGAGACTCTGGCGGCCCGCAATGTGGCTGTTTTAAACAGCCCGTTAAAGGCGATGGCCGTCAGAGTCATAAGGGGATATCGCACGATCTCCGTCGAGGTGGCATGTCTCCTAGCCGGGACCCCTCCATGGGACCCGGAAGCGAGAGCCCTTGCGTCATTGTACCAATGACGTAAGGAGGCGTTGGAGCGGGGCTATAGGCCGGAGGGCCGAGAGATCAGAGCTCAGCGGTCCCAGCTCCGCCAGGAACTCATGGAGACATGGAGGGTGCGACTTGAGCACCCAAGGTGGGGCGCCTACACCATTGCGGCGGTGAGGCCGATCATGAAGAAGTGGTTGGAGAGGGACCATGGGGACCTCTCCTACCGGATGTGCCAGGTGGTTACCGGACACGGGTTTTTCGGTAAGTATCTGTGGCACATCCACCGGGAGATAACGCCGCAGTGCCAGCACTGCGAGGATCCTTTCGAAGACCCGGCGCTCCACACGTTGGTGGAGTGCCCTGCGTGGGCGAGTCAACGCCGGGATCTCTTTGCGGTCCTGGACGTGGACGTTCTCTCGTTGGAGACCATGGTGAGGGCCGTGGTCTCCGTCAGGAGCAAGTGGCACGCCGTGCCGCCGCGTCTTTCTGCGAGCAGGTAATGCGCGCGAAAGAGACGGCGGAGAGGGAGCGGGAGAGAACCCTGCCTCCCGAGTTCCGCAGTCTGCGGCGGGGACGCCGCAGACTCGCCTACGCCCGGGACTACCGACCTCCATGATCGGGGCCTGAGGACGGCAGTTGGCCGACTTGTCGTCCTTACAGAAGCAGGCCGGGGCGGAGGTGTGTCGTGTGTGTCCTACACACGCCTGCCTACTCACCGACGCGGGATAAAACCCAACCCCACCAGGCGAGGCCGCGCTGGCGGCCAAGGTCCGCCGGTAAACCTGGGGTTATCCTTTCGAGGGCTTACCCGGGGTGCCCGGCAATGGACACTTGGGCAGGACACCGTGCGGTTTTAGTCGATGCACGACATAACCAACCCCCCTGCCCGGCGGGGGGGTATCCGAAGGGATTTCCTCACGTAAAAAAAAAAGGCCACTGAATCATAAGCTAACTATAACTAACTAAATAACCAAATTAATCCCCTTCGGCCACAATCATAAGGAGGAAGGAAACCGTTAAAGTTTTCATTATAATGACTTATTATATACATTGGCTCATGTTGCATTGAGATTAAAGAATACCATTGTTAGTTTTGGTACCTATGTGACTGAGCTTCGTTCGGGTTTTTTTATTAATATAATTTATATAATTTTCGTCAATTGACTGCACCCCGCTGGATGGTGAGAAGTCCAGAAGATATGGGCCACCATCCCAGATGCTGATGATCCTAAAATGGTAGCCCATACCTTGACGGCCTGAAAAGATGCTTTTTCACGCCCCGCTTAGTTTTTCAGAATACTTCAATCGATGCAGATATACTTAGAAAGTAAAATACTAATAAATAACGAACGCTTGTCCAAGTTGTATTTATTCGTAGGTTCTGACATGGCGGTAGTTTGAAAATAAAACACTTTTGCATTTAGGTTATATTTTTCGGATTGAATAAAAATTCAAGACAAAAATAATAATCAGGAGTAGTGTGTTGGGTTAGGACAGAAGTATATGGCGGGCTGTTGTCTGCTAATACCAAAGGGATAAAGGCGTGAGTATTACGTATGCATGTATGTATAAACATGTACTCAACGGTATTTTCTCGAATGCCACATGAAAAAAAAAGAATATAAGGAAACAGCATTTTGAATCGGTACATGAGTTCTACAAGATAAGGTCTTTTAAAATAATTCATCATCATCATCATCAACCTCTATTAGTCCACGGCTGGACATAGGTCTCCCCGAATGAGCGCCATAAGTACGATAACGCTGTAAAAAACCAGCAACAGTGAAGTAGGTACAGGCATATACGGGAAAAACCGAGCGCTAATGTTTTGCGTTATTCGGTTTTTCCGGGTCACTTTGAAAAGGAGACGTTACAATAAAGCACACGTTTAGCCATATCCGATTTTTTTTCGAGCGTGGCCATAACTTTTAAGTCTGTATCTGACTAGCAATGAACAGAAACTAGGTGACACAAACCAATGTCCGGCCAAGCCGTAACTCTGACTGAGTCAACTGAAGGCTGGATAATTGTGACCCCACCAAGATCATCCGGGCCACGCTAACCGCACCTGCCAGCCGGTACATCTGCTGATTGATGGACGTAACTCTGGCGCAGGCTTTCCTCTAGGAGTCGGGAAGTCAGACAGCAATCGCTCTCATTAAAATCGTACGAGCCAGACCTAAATTTGGAGGAGTAAGCGGAACAACGCTAAGAAGATGATGAGTTGACTGGGGAAACTCTGTCTCGTCTCGGTATTTAATTTAAAATACGATTTTACTGAAAAGGTTGGGTAAACGCTGTTTTCCGTGCTGTTCCTCTTCATGCTTAAATTTTCAAGCATCTCTTCGAAGTTCGTATACCCCATTCGAAAATATTACCAACAGCCAACTTAAAGAAAAAAGTAAAGTAAGTAATAATGATAGCAAAATATTAAACGCTTAAAAATACCTGTGTGCCTCGTAGCAAATGTCACAAATAGATCTAGAAATAAATAAAATTGAAGTGCTAGTTGTAATCTATACAAACAAAATTTAAATGTTTGTTTGTAATGTCAAAATAACTGCATCTTTTTAAATGCATATATGAGTATGGGTTACATATAATTACAACTAAACTTATCTTAACTAATTTCAACATAACTACGGTCGATTCACATATTATGTTCATAGAGCATATTTGGTTGACTCTACTACTGTTCTATTCACCTAAGTTTGATTGAACTAAAATCAGTTATACTAACGAACGAACTTACTAATGGTTTGATGAGCTATTGAATATTTCAAATATATTTGAAATATTTATTGGACGACTGGCCTACGGTTTATTATTACTGCGCGCTGAATTTATTTCTAAAGTGGTGGGTAGTCACAATAAAAGAAAAAAGAAAAAAAAGAATACAAATCAATATTACAAGTCAATACTACAAGTCAAGTCAATATTACAAGTGTCAATGACATTTCATTTTATATTACCCTTGAGAACTGAATTCAATGTTTTTTATAATATGTAACTATTACAGTTTTTTTTTTTTTTACGTGAGGAATCCTATTAGGCATGCTGCCCCCGATATGGGGGATATCTGGAGGCCGTATGTGGGACTCACCTCTTCGGGCATACCCACTAAACCTCACGACGCCCACTTCATCGCCTTCAGGTCAGATCACAGGATAGGCAGGCGTTTCTTCACTGCGATCCGGCTGGCGTTGCCCAACGAGCGGGCTCGACTCCCAGGGGTTGGGCCAGTGCCCTTCTCCTGTAACGTCACATGTTAGCGCCCCCTGAACACTAGGGGGACCATTATTAGGTCGGTGGATCCCCCTATCCTCCTTCCAAGGCCAGGCGGCTGGTGTACTGCATACGCCGCCGCCCCGACGCTGTGGGCCGTCGAGGAGGAAGCGTCAAACCGCTACGTTCCCTCTCTTTGAGCGTCTCTCGTTTTGCCGTCATGACTGTCTCAGCGAATGAGACGACGGCGGCCCAGCCCTCTTCGCTGTCGACCATGGCTCGAACCACGGCCGGCAACGAGAGGTCTTGTCCGATCCTACCTACTAGAGCTCCCCGCTCCAAGCCGTGCACACGACGCGCGTATGCTCCGCCGTGTCCACAGCCCCACCGCTACAGTGGCGGCTCCGGCTCAATGCCGACCACCTCCCACAAGTACTTCCCGAAGCAACCGTGCCCCGTTAAGAGTTGTGTAAGGTGGAACGTTAGAGTCCCGTGCCGTCTTTCGACGTAAGGCCGCAGAATGGGTTGGGTGGCAGAAACCAGTTACTTCCGACTGAATAGGGCCAGGTTAGGTTAGGTTCTCTATTATTGGTGAATCACACATGATTCGCACATGAGTCGCTTTCAAGGCCAAACATGATGATCCGTACAAGACAGCAGGTCTGATCATGGTCTTATAAATTTTCCCCTTGAATTTAAGGGGAAATTGCGGGTCGCATATCTTGCCTCTGACCTGCTGCCACTTCATCCAACCTGTGTCAATTCTGTGCTTCACTGCACGATCAATCTCCCCATCGGCCTGGATAAGAGAGCCGAGGTACCTGAAATTGGAGCAGACTGGTATTGGTGAACCGTCTAGCATCATGGGTGTAAAACTGGAGAGACCACCGAAATCAAAGAACATTTACTCAGTTTTCTTCTACTGATTTTCAAGCCTATACACTGCCATTTCTCCAATCTACTCTGGACCTCAAGTCCGTCTTTAGCGACGAGCACAATGTCATGGGCAAACAGCATAAACCACGTGTCCGTCCTGTCTCTCTTTCTGTGTCTCCGATGTCAAAACATCCATTATTAGCAGGAAGAAGGAAGAAAGAAAAAAGAAGAAAGAGAAGGAACTTAGCGCCGAGCTTATGTTTCTCTATCACATTCTCCTAAACTTCATACGTGGGTAACTCTGTGGAATTTCAAGATTTTGCATTATTAGGTATAGCGTGATGAGTTATAGTTTGGATTTTGACCATGTCTGAGTTCTGCTGAACTAGAAAATTTCGTAAAGATCTACCTTGTAATAATAAAGGTGTCATCAATAATAGTTAAGACTGATTTTGATCTAATGCTCCTATCATACCTATAATAGCATGATGATATATAAAGTAGTTTATGACAATGCCCTAGAAGAATGTTCAACATCGATAAATAAAAGCAGACAAACAGACAAACAGACAAACCGACAAACAGAATACTAAAAATTACATTTTCGGCATCGGCATGGCTCCTAGAACACACATCAATTATTTTTTTGGGAAAGTATTCAATGGATTTAGATTTTAGGGTTTTGACTTCATTTGTGCGCAGAACCCATATTTTTTTCCTAAAATAAAAGTAGCTTATGTTCCTATCTGTCAGTGAAATACAGATAGAAATAAATTTTAAAAATTGTATTTTGTTCATTAGTATCGGGTATACATTCTACAATCATAAAAATCTGTTAGTTTAATATTACAAACAGACACTTCAATTTATTAATTTGTATAGATAAATCGAATTGTCATGTAAGGTTTATTACAATTTTGTTTGTATAGGAGCGGACCCTGGGCCTCAAAATGCAAGCTTTGGAAGAATACAACTGGGATTACCGCTCGGATAAAGAATATTTCTAACAAATTGTATTATTAGGCTGAATCGACATAAGCTCCGATGAACCACGGCCCATATGTAGCCGTTATCTACAGAGGAAAAACAATTCCATATGTAGGTACATATGGTAAAACCATATGTTATGATAGGGAACAGTATAATGCAGCGTCCACAGTAATGGTGGGTCCATACTATCTGGAAATGAAGTCGAAATCACGATAATTAAGGCAAAAATAAACGGCATTCACATTGTCGTTAAATAAGACGTAAGGGGCCATACACCGATAGCGCGACAGGGTTGCGACCTCGTCGCGTCGGCTGACGCCCTGTAGCGTTTGTCCTTATTAAAAATTAAGTATAGCTATGGAGTTAATAACGAGAAAGTAATTGCGTTTGTCGAAATTCTGCAAACACAGGCCATGTTTGTGGGATCCGAGACTCAAAATTTAGAACTATTTTTTTCAAAAGAAGAACTTTTTTTCTAAATTATATTTTCAAATTCTACTGGTAGTTCTAGAGATTAGCGCATTCAAAGCGTTGAACTCTTGAGCTTCATAGCATTAGTATAAATAAAATGTAAACCAATAAACATAAATAGACTTGAACAGTGTACGTTTCTTGTACATTTGTAGCATCTATCTTATTCTTCTTCGTGTTCTTTTTTTTAGTTCGATATTAATCAATGGCATTGATGTAATACTGCAGTGACAGGCGGCCTCACCTACCAACCCCAGGCCTGCGCTCATGGAGGACGGAAATCACCTGAGTCGCGAGGCGCGCATATTGTGGGCTTGGTGGGCCGCGAGGGTTCTAAATCTTTTCCGGGCCCGCTTCTTCGCCTCCTCGAGCATTACTTGCTCGCAGGAGGAGGCGGCGGCCCAAACAAACAATGGCCGCAATCATGGTGCCAAGCTCCCACCCTGATTGCCACCACGAGTTCACACCTAGGCAGCTACCACGCCAGGTATTCTGCCAGCGTGTGCAGCCCCGAGTTCTCGCTCACGTCGCAGTGATGGCACTCAGACGTTGGCTCCTTCCTGATCCAAAGCAGGTGATCCCCGAAGCTCCCCTTACCGGAGATCAACGGCGTCTGTCGGTATGCGAGGCTTTCGTGTAGCCTCTTAAGCCAATCTTCCATCACGGGTCTTATCGCATCTACAATGGCGTACCCTGCGCTTGGTTGCTCATATCTCTACTTCCACTCCACCAGGATGGCCTAGTTGAGCTGGGATTTCTGGACCTTAATTTCTCGAGACTCAGAATTCCGTCCCAGCTCCCACGCCTCTTTGCGCCACTTGTAAAGGGCTGCGAGGGCTCTCACTTCCAGATCCCATGACGGAGTTCCGCTAAGGAGCCTCGCCGCTTCGAAGGAGATCGTGCGGTACCCCCTTATGAATCTGTTGGCCATTACCCGCTGCGGTTCCCGCAGTAGCCGGGCATAGTTGGCCTGCAGGATCTCTGCCCACACTGGGCACCCTTATAGGGCCATGGACCGCACAATACTCCGTTAAGCCCTGCAGGAGTCATCGGGTCCTCTCATGTTGGGCAGCAGCCGCGCCTGAGCGTTGGCTGTGCCCTTAAGCTTGGGGAGCAAATATCGGAGATATTTTCCGAAGTTCCACCGGCCGTCGAGTACAAGCCCCAAATCCTTCATTTGGAGCTCGATGCCGATGCGAATGCCTCCTACCATAAGACTGGATCCATAAGGTGGCTCGCTCTGAGGCCCATGAAAGAACTAGGCCTCGGATCGCTTTACAGTACCTTCTTATTAAGTTCTATCTGTGTGATTGGACGTCATTTTGTGCAAGAGTAAGTGTACATCTTTGTATAATTAAACGAATAATGATTAATGAGAAAAAACGATAAATGAAAATTAACTGACTTCGCGTCGATATCCGGGCGCCTCTTATAGTTTTTAACTAGGACTGCAAGGCGAATCGCTGCTTGCAATGTTAAGCTGAGTGAGACATCGTGATTCTTGTCCAATAGATTTGACCGCTATTGCGGAATCAGATATTGAAAATTTTGAACTGTGATCATTCCTCCGTGGCAAGTCCAAATTTGAAAATTATTTTTGAAAGTCACATCTCTGGACATGCTTTCTGAGCGTGTAAAGTTTGGTCACAGTGTCTCGAGCGGTTATTATGTAATTCCATCTGGAATTTTTTTAACGGTGATCATTCCTCTATGGTCGCATTAATTTTTTCAAAATATATTCATAAACCTTCCTCTGATTGACCTCTTTAATCATGCCAAATTTGGTTCTGATTGGATTAGTAGTTTAGGAGGAGACCTGTGACAAAGAAAATCCTGAAGTCTGGTATGAGGAGTTTTCGCTCGACTTCGTCTCACTCAGCTCACTTCGGAGCGTAGTATGTTACAAAATCATCTAGAGATAAGGCACGTTAGGTACCTAAATAGAGCGTTCGAGAATTAAAGCAGGACAGGTACCTACAACAGTAGTAGGTACAGACGCGCCAACATTCAAGGTGAATAACCTTGTATTCAAGATTGTAGGTACCTTTTGTTTTTTTTTCGTGCGGAAATCCCTTCGGATGTCCCCCCGCCGGCCAGCGGGGGTGGTTATGTCGGGCTTGAACCGACTAATCACTAACCACTAATCGGTAGAGTACTTCGACACTAGCAATGCGTTTTAATTTCCTGAAGATTGGGTGAGTAGTTTTCGAGATATCGACGCTCGTTGGCTCGATGGGACCTGGAAGCGAGGGCCCTTGCGTCATTGTACCAATGGTGCAAGGAGGCGCTGGAGCGGGGCCATAGGCTGGATATACAAAAGCAGGCCAAGATGGAGGCGTGTCGTGTGTGTCCAAAACACACCTGCCAACTCACCGTCGCGGGATAATACCCGGAGAGGCCAAAGTCCACTGGTAACCCTGGGATTATCTTTTCAAGGGGTTTCCCAGGGTGCCCGGCAATGGAAACTTGGGAAAGACACCGTGTGGTTTTAGTCGGTCCGATTCCGACACGCCCATCCCATCGTTGGCACCGAAGGAGTGAAGCCCGTGCCGGTTTCCACACGTTAAAAAAAAGTTTATAATTCACGTTTTGTTACTAACATAGTTCATAAGTCACGTTATGTTACTAACATAGTTTATAAATCACGTTTTATTACTAACATAATGAGTCTGAGCCAATTTAATGAATAAATAGTTTATAAATCACGTTTTATTACTAACATAATGAGTCTGAGCCAATTTAATGAATAAATATTTATATTAATTAGGGTTTTCTCATTTAAAAAATACGGGGTTTTCTCCAAAAAATGGCAAAACGTCAAATTGTAGCAAAGGAATATATTTTTGCAATAATGCCATAATATAATTGGACACTTTAAATTTATAAGGGTTCGGAAAGATTCTTTCATTTTGAAAAATAATTTGTTATCTATTATTTGAAAAGTGACATTTAAAAAATATAGTTTAGCAATCCAGGGTTAATGTTCCTGAAATTTTAAAGATGTACAATGAATAATTACCGAATCGGAAAAAGAACACGAAGAAGAAAAAGATAGATGCTACAAATGCGCAAGAAACGTACACTGTAAATGCCTATTTATGTTAATTAGTTTAAATTTTATCTATACTAATAATATAAAGCTTAAGAGTTTGTTTATTTGGACAGGCTAATATATTGAAATACGAGTGGGATTTGGAATAATAATTTTCGGACGTGAATGCCGTTAATTATCGCGATAATTAAGGTGGGTCCACACTTTCCAGTGTGGACCCACCTTAATAAATTTATACATTCATGTATTTAGTTCAAAATACGCGTTTGAGCGAATTGTAGTATCTTTGCACCAAACCATGTCTCATAGATACCTACTTTATTTTTGAAATATTAGTATCGATATCACACGTTGTTGAATAAGATTTAGTTTATGTTGATCGCGGCGCCAATAAACACTCCTGAACAAAGAAGTTTTATATTTAGTGAATATGCCAAATCGATTTTTCAAAAAACCACTGTATTGTATTGCAATATTATTGTTATTATTGTTTATATACGACAGACTTAAAACACTATATGACAGTGAACACGTAACATCTAAAATAAAATATCATATTCGTCCACCTCTACAGGACAGTGTAATAATGAAACCTGAAAAAGTAATAAATCCTGAAGAAAAAACTTATGGCCTTCGCAGTCAACCTATGGTGAATAGTGTGAAACCCAGTGTATTAGTGAAACAGAAGCAAAAAGAAAAAAGTGATTTTAAATACATCTTACAATGGACTTCCCCGAATTATTTTCTTTTCACGTATATGGGAAAAGGTCAACAAGGATTTATTGACAGAAAATGTCCTTATACTAACTGTATAGTGACATCAGATTGGTCAATATTGAGCGATTATTCAAAGTTTGATGTCATAGTTTTCGCCGGGCCAGAAGTAGTCCATATGTATGATTTACCAAAAAAAAGATCTCCACATCAGAAATACGTATTTGCAACTATAGAATCTGCACATAATTACCCGGTATGCTCAAACAGATTTGATGGATTCTTCAACTGGACATGGACATATAAATTGGACTCTGAAGTACGATGGGGTTATATGTATATAAGAGATAAAAATAATGCTATAGTTGGCCCTAATAAACAAATGAGCTGGATGAAATTGGAAGACATGGACCCAATAAGCGAGGAGTTTAAGAAGCAACTTAGCTCGAAAACTAAAGCAGCGGCATGGTTTGTGTCGAATTGTTACAGCAACAGCAAAAGAGAGCATTTTGTTAGATCACTACAATCCGAATTAAATAAATACAATCTAGAAGTTGATATATATGGCGGGTGCGGCAAACTAACCTGCTCTCGTACTAATGAGGAAAAATGTGATCAATTAGTCAAAGAGAAATATTACTTTTACTTGTCATTTGAAAATGCATTTAGTGAAGATTATGTAACGGAGAAGTTGTGGCGTGCCTTGAAGAATGATGCAATTCCTGTAGTCTATGGTGGTGCTAACTATGCTAGGTAATATAACTTTTGATTTTATCGGTCATAATGTACCATAATGTAACTATATTGGTCATAATGCAACTATAACGCACGTCTTTTTTAGGTTTATGCCAGACGGAATTTATTTGGATTCCAGAGAGCTAGGTGTTGAAAATTTAGCAAGAAAAATGAATGAACTAATCCAGGATCCAGAAAAATATTTTGAGTATTTCAAATGGAAAAAATATTATAGTTACCACCAACAACATACAAGTGTTCATACGGAACCATACTGTTTATTTTGTACTACGTTAAATGATAAGGAAATGGTGGAAAGGACAACGATTTATAAAGATTTCAGAAAGTGGTGGGATCCTCCAAATATATGCTGATTATGAAATAGGAAAACTAGATAAATTACTCATTAACTAACTATTGGTGTCACAATGCTGTGAAGATGTTCAACGTCTTAATTTGTGTTGCTACTATTTTTAATTGGGAACAAACCTAAAAGTAAATTTCAGTTATATGTACTTTTAGGTTTGTTTAGTGTGACGTGATTGGTATAACTTGCGAGAGTCTGGTGACACTAGTTACCATGCTAACGAGTTTTAAAGGCATCTAGATTTGATTTTATACTCCGTGATGGTAAGCTTACGCTTAATGCTTGCTTGATCTAAATGTTAATTCAAGCCGTCCAATACCGTCCAATGGGTCAGAAAGGAATTAGAAGTAGAAGATGGAGACCGATATTCTTAACAATCCATGGATTCTCCGTGCGGGTGCCGGGTCCATCGCGTTGCTGAGTTGGGAACTCGGGTCGCTAGAAATTGTTGAATAATATTAAAGTAAAGCATTATAGTGAATATGTATATATATATAACATTTATTGCACTTAAATAATCTGCAATAGTATTGGCTCGTGGCTAAGTGATAACCAAACAGGTTAGAATTTTGCAAGGTTAAAAGCATTACTAGGCAGGTTAGTCGTATGATGTGTGACCATCCTTAACACACTGAGATTTCTCCGTACCTCGAAGAGCACGGTAAACTGTAAGTCCCGGTTACCAAACGACCATTTATGGCATTCGTTAGTTAAAGCCCTAAGGTCGACTAACTGGTCTACATGTAGAACTTCGGTAGTGCCAGTGGGCTGTGGAGGTCATTATGGCAGTCGCTAATGGAAAATATTGAAGTTCAGCTGTTCCGTAAGTAGACTGAAAGCCGAGCCCAACTGAGTTGTGAAAAGACTCAAACGGATGATGAATCTGCAATTGTTTTGAAAACGACATTATCCAAGAAATTCGCGTGAAAACTTTGCCTGTTTTCCCATCACCCCTAGTAATTTTTCTTGAAACCTCAAAAAGAAATAAGAAACCAATATGGGATCACTTCGTTGTTTGGTTTTCGCCTGTCTATCTATCATTCAAGATCTTTTTCTGAAGTTTAAATGAATATCAAAATAATACTCAAATCTATAATTTGTATACCTACTAGACTAATCTATTAGTTTAGTCTAAAATAGATTTGAGTATTATTTTGATATTCATTTAAACAGTATATACAAATGCCAATATGTGCTAATTATTTTTAGACTTTAGACTTAGGTCTACAGTCTAAAAATAATTTGTATATACTGGAATTTATTTATGTTAAGAATTAGTTAAAATAAGATTAACTTATTTTGTTTACGCAGGCCGTATGTTTTCTTTATGTGTAAAAATAAAGCAATTTCTCTAAAGATAATCTGACAATAAAGGTACAGAAATATATTTTCTAAACTCTGGTAAGCCCCATAAGCCATTGCTGATGAAATCAGCCAATCAAGAATAGCAAAACTTTAATCACTTTAAATATTGAGTATTTATCCTATGTTAATTTATTTATTTACTACTTCTTCTGCCATATTCACAGATCATTTATAGTCTAAATAATTGTTCCTCCCATCATTATTCTTCTGTGTTTTAAATAAGAGTTGTAAGTCGACGGCTTATTGACTTTTGATCTTAGCAATGGCCGGAGGTTTGCCGGACGATGGTCTCTTAGACCATTAATCTAGGCTCTAAAATACAAATATAATTAATGTATGTGTCTCTGTGTAAATGGCGCGTGTGTGAAACAGTAACCTAGCGAGCAATCGACAATAGATTGTATTATGAATAATGAGAATAAAAGAATTTAAAGGCTTATCCGTATCTTTTGTTACCTATTAATTGAAATAAATATATAAAAACGCTTTAAATATTATATACGCCTTATTATTATTTTTCATTGAATTTATTTCTTTTCTTTCCAAAACTTTTCTTAAGAAACATTACAGTACAATTTCAACTATAATTTAACTAGTGTACGGGATGCAGGTAAGCGTGGAGTGGTTACGGGTTCGTGTAAATAAGCAAGAAGACTTTTGGATAGTAGGTAAGTATCGCCTGAGCGCAAACTATCTCAACGTGTAACTTCGGGCTACTGCTGTATGCGACTGACGCGCCATCTACGGTGCATCCAATTTAAAACGTATGACGTAGTGTGCGAGCAGGTAATAAAGTATCTTTATTGTAATAAACACAGGTATGTAGGCAGGTACAACATTAAGGTAAGTCTACAATTTATAATAAGTTTGGCCAAACAATCAATTAGTCTTTAAAGTGGTTAAAACAAGGTTGAATTTGGAATATATTTTTTTAAGTTCTAAACATATTTTTATTTCGCAGGTTCATCGCGAGGCGGGGTGCTTGGTTGGGGACCTCCACGCGGTGCACCCTGGGCAACGGAGACAGCAGCGCCTCTCTCCTAGGACGGGAGAGACGCTGCCGCCTACGGCCAACTCCGACCGACGCGAGGACGGCCCTGTTGAGGGCTGTTCGGAAGCTTTCCACGTGTACCTCTGATTAGCAGATGGCACAGTGGAGAGCAAGTGGGGGGGGTCATCTCGAAACCGGAGATGGCCCAGGGTCAGTCGGGGTGCGAGGGATATGCTCTATGGGTAACCTTACACCCCGGCGTCTTAAGACCCGAGACGGCGTGCGGTTTTAGTCGGTTCAAGCACGACATAACCGCCCCCGCTAGCTGGCGGGGGGGTATCCGAAGGGGTTTCCGCACGAAAAAAAAAAAAAAGGTTCATCGCGAGGCACGTCGTCTACAACTAGTATAATACTAGTTAAATTTTAGTTGAAATTGAACTACAATATATAATAAATTGAAAAATGGTATTTTTTATAATTCTATTGAACTAACTACACATCCCCATCCAAATTTTATGTAACAAAAAACTTACGAATCAAATACAAAACCGCGCTTATCTCTATTTGACCTCTCTGTAGATTATAAGTTTTTTTTTGCATAAGTACGCCCTTATCTCTCTGTGGATACGTCAGTCTTGTGATATCGTAGTAGATATTGAGTGTAAATATAACAGAACTACACGTTAGTGATTACGGTTTCATTGCAAGTTAGTCACGGTCAATATATAGCGACAGACGGGAATGAATAAAGTAATGTCATATCATCTTACAATGCCAAATCTGTGTTTTAAAAAACCCGTGTACTGTATCGCAATTTTACTATTGTTATTTTTTTTATACTACAGATTAAAATTAATAGACGACCGTCAACAAGTGATTTACACAAAAGTAAATTCTTACAGCTCTCAACCTACTACAGAGGACAGTGTTAAGCCTAGTGTAACAGTGAAACAGGAGCAAAAAGAAAAAAGTGATTTAAAATACATCCTACAATGGACTTCTCCAAGTTATTTTCTTTTTACGTATATGGGAAAAGGTCGGCAAGGATTTATTGACAGAAAATGTCCTTATACTAACTGCATAGTGACATCAAACAGGTCATTGTTAGGTGACTATTCAAAGTTTGATGTCATAGCTTTCGCCGGGCCAGAAGTAGTCTATATGCATAGTTTACCTAAAATAAGATCTCCCCATCAGAAATATGTATTTGCAACTATAGAGTCTGCACATAATTACCCGGTATGTTCAAGCAGATTTGATAAATTTTTCAATTGGACATGGACATATAAATTGGACTCTGAAGTACGATGGGGTTATATGTATATTAGAGATAAAAATAATGCTATAATTGGCCCCAATAAACAAATGAGCTGGATGAAATTGGAAGACATGGACCCAATAAGTGACGAGTTTAAGAAGCAACTTAGTACAAAGACTAAAGCAGCGGCATGGTTTGTGTCCAATTGTTATAGCAAAAGTAGAAGAGAGGATTTTATTAGATCATTACAATCCGAATTAAAAAAATACAATCTAGAAGTTGATGTGTATGGCCAGTGTGGAAAGTTAAGGTGCTCTCGTGATAATGAGGGTATATGTGATCAGTTAGTTAAAGAGAAATATTACTTTTACTTGTCGTTTGAAAATGCATTTAGTGAAGATTATGTAACGGAGAAATTGTGGCGTGCCTTAACAAATGATGCTATCCCTATAGTTTATGGTGGCGCTAACTATACGAGGTAATACAAAATTTGGTTTTGTCGGCCATAATGAAATAATTTATAAAATAATAATGCATAATTTTGTTATAGATTTATGCCAGATGGAATTTATTTGAATGCCAGGGAGTTTGGAGTTGAAAACTTAGCAAGAAAGATGAATGAGTTAATCCAGGATCCAGAAAAATATTTTAAGTATTTTAAATGGAAAAAATATTATAGTTATCATCAACAGCATACAAGTGTTAATACGGAGCCATACTGTTTATTTTGTACTAACTTAAATGATAAAGCTATGGTAGAAAGAACTACAATTTACCAAGATTTTCAAAAATGGTGGGATCCTCCAAATATATGCTAAATTTAATATTTAATACTTCAAATGTTAAGAAATTTCGTGAAATAGTTTGGAAAGATGTTAAGGGGAGAAGATGGATAAAAATGGTCCCTCAATCAATGAATCTTACGCATTTGGCAATTCTTGGATAATTTTGGTTGTACAAAGGAGTATGTTTAATGAATATTTACGTTAGGTACTTCATTAAACTAATCTGTAATAGATATATTAGTAAACAAAATCCTCAGAAATTATGTTTTTGCTTTGTTTTCCACTATTTATTTTGGAACTGAACTGAATTGAAAACGGCAGTGAGTTTTGCATTTTTTATAATTAGATGTTTGGATTTTTAAGTTGATCCATCAAACAGCCTTGGAGTTTATCAATCTCATGTATAGCCCTCCATTTATATACAGGTATAATTATATAATATACAATTGTGAGCATGACATAAATTTAAGCATTTACTTAAATTATTAAAGTAAGTTATTTTGTTAAAATATGTAAGTACGTACTCGTATAATAACTAAAATAAACATAGTATTTACGATTATTTTTGTTGTTTTGTAAGTTTAGTCATACAACCAACCATACGTAACGTAACCAACCATATGATTGATTTATTTATCCTAGTTTAGGTTTTAGTTGCAACTCTGTTTTCCTGTATAATCTTAAGCCAATTTTTTTATTTTTATATTTAGGACACGTCAAATTTACTTCACCTCGCCTGATGGCAAGCTGAAGGTAAAGTCTCAGGAAAGAGGGTCACCATTACATACACGTACCATGTTAACAATGGTGGCACTCAGCTTGACGGCCTCATCAGAAGAGGATTGTCGTCGCAGCACCGCGTGACACCCACCGGTCCCACTAGTGCTGCGACGACAATCCCCCTGCCCGGCTATGCACTTGCTGACCCCTGAACGCAATCAAACCGAAATTGAATTACTATGGAGGGTTTTTCGCAATCGTGCACGGTGGTACCTACCCGGCCGAATTTTGTGACAAATTTGTGTCATCAAATTTCTACCACCAGTACCAGTACTTTGTACAAATAATTAAGTACAATTTCAGAGATGTAAATAAAATGTAATATTATTATTTATAACTAAATTTCGTGCCACTTAAACGTAAAGACTATGTGCAGTCAACGATAAAAGTAGCTTCACATATTTCAATAAATCTCGGTGAGCGATAAGGTTGCCCTTTGTACATTTGAATAACAACGTTAATTAATGTTCTATAATGCATTGTAAACATAGTTCATCAGTCTGCCTCAATAGTTCGTATACACATTTAAATTTACAAAACACCTGAACACTACAATCTGTCATAAATAAATGTCGTAACTAGAGATCAAAAGAATCTTGAAATTGGAGATACGAAAAAGTCACTTAAAACCGCCTTTCTATTAATTGATTAACATCAATTTCATTTTGTATATTATGATACCAATCGCAAGAAGCGCCAAAATTAGCTTAACAAAAAATATTTTCAATGTTTGAAAATGTGAATCTAATTTTGTAGCCCATAGTGTTCAGCAACATATTATGAAACGGTGCTAGTTAGTATGTAATTAGGTGTCGTTTGACATTATTGGTGTAATAAGAGGAACTCTGCTATAATATATATAATAAATTATTCAAAATAAATCTTTCAAAAATTTGAATCAATTCTAATTATTATAGTAGGTGCTCAATTTAAAAAACCTAAATATGAAATCGATATAAAACAAATTGAATGTACAGAATATTAGTCTGTAAAAGTTAATATTTAATTTCAAATTCGAAAATAATTGTATGTTTACTTAAATACTAAATTAAAAAAAACATTTGGTTTGGTTTTGCATGAAAATGAATATGTTAAATAGTGAATTATAGTTATAAATAATAATATTAAAATAAAATGGATGTAAATGAACATACGAGTAGTAATTTAAAAATAAAATTTAATTAATATACCACCTGACACCTTGTTTCATAATGGTTGCTATTAGAAGTATGATACCTGTTTTGATTGTAATTAATATAATATTTAAAAATTAAATTTATATAAATATAAGAATTCAAATTATGATCTGTCTTTTTATATAAATAAGTTAATTTAGAAATATCTAATTGTTATAACGCCTTTGAAAATAATATTAAATAAATAACAGTCTGGCCAGAAATACTGTTACATCAAAACTTTTCTTTCTTTTTCAACTTTTTAATTATTATATTATTTTATTGAACCAGCGACCCGACCCTGCTTCGCACTTCTATTTTTTAAATGTTCGTTGAAGTCCAAGGATGGTTTTTACGGAGAGAAAAGTTTAAAAAATTGCCTAAAAAATTAAAGGCATGTTTGGGATAAATAGGTGCCACGGGGCGAAGTATGCCACGGGCGAAGCCGCGGGGGACAGCTAGTTATACATATAAACCTTCCTCTTCAATCACTCTATCTATTAAAAAAACTGCATCAAAATCCGTTGCTTAGTTTTAAAGATTTAACCATACATAGGAACAGAGAAAGCGACTTTGTTTTATACATGTAGTGATTTGGAACACGTATATTATTTTAAAAACTTCTTTCGATTTCGCGCCATTTCACATATTTTTTCGTGTTCATTATCGAATTACAATATGGAATGGGGTGTTAAAGAAAATAGGATCGCAGTGATCGCCTTGCACAAAGTGGGTATGGAGCCGTTGGTCATACTCCAGACACTTCAAAAACTTGGTATCAGCCGTAGGTTCGTATATCGTACTATCAATAGATACAACAACACTTCGTCTGTCGAAGACCAGAAAAGATCGGGGCGACCGCGTGCTGTTAAAACTACAAAGGCTATTAATGCTGTTAGCGGTAAGCTGAGGGTAAAGTCTCAGGAAAGAGGGTCACCATTACATCCACGTATCATGTTAACAATGGTGGCACTCAGCTTGACGGCCTCATCAGAAGAGGATTGTCGTCGCAGCACCGCGTGACACCCACCGGTCCCACTAGTGCAAGTGCTGAGACCACAATCCCCCTGCCCGGCTATGCACTTGCTGACCCCTGAACGCTATCAAACCGAAATTGGATTACTATGGAGGGTTTTTCGCATACATCTATTTTACAAATAAATATATACATACGAGTCGGGTTAAATCTATCTGGACCCATTATCATTAACATTTTGAGTACCTATATCTCGTAAAAATAATCAAATGTTCCCTTTTCATAATTAACCGAATTCTATTCTTTTATTTTACGTGCGGAAATCCCTTCGGATACCCCCTCGCCGGCCGCCGGGGGTGGTTATGTCGTGTATCGACTAAAACCGCACGGTGTCCTCCCCAAGTGTCCGTTGCCGGGCACCCCGGGTAAGCCCTCGAACTTTGGTCGCCACCGCGGCCTCGCCTGGTGGGGTTCGGGTTTTATCCCGCTTCGGTGAGTTGGCAGGCGTGTGTAGGGCACACACGACACGCCTTCGCCACGGCTTGCTTCTGTAAGGATGGCGAGTCGGCCAACTGGCGTCCTCAGGCCCCGATCATGGAGGTTGGTAGTCCCGGGCGTAGATGAGTCTGCGGCGTCCTCGCCGCAGACTGCAAAACTCGTGGGGCAGGGTTCTCTCCCGCTCCCTCTCCGCCGTCTCTTTCGCGCGCATTACCTGCTCGCAGAAAGAGGCGGTGGCGTGCCACTTGCTCCCGTCGGAGACCACGGCCCTCATCATGGTCTCCAACGAGAGAACGTCCACGCCCAAGACCGCAACGAGATCCCGGCATTGACTCGCCCACGCATTGACTCCACCAACGTGTGGAGCGCCGTGTCTTCGCCAGGATCCTCGCAGTGCTGGCACTGCGGCGTTGTCTCCCGGTGGATGCGCCACAGTTACTTACCGAAACACCCGTGTCCGGAAACCATCTGACACATCCGGTAGGAAAGGTCCCCATGGTCCCTCTCCAACCACTCCTTCATGATCGGTCTCACCGTCGCAATGGTGGATTCCCCCCACCATGGGTGCTCAAGTCGCACCCTCCATGTCTCCATGAGTTACTGGTGGAGCTGGGACCGCTGAGCCCCGTTTTCTCGGGGTTCCGGCCTATGGCCCCGCTCCAGCGCCTCCTTGCACCACTGGTACAGCAGCGCAAGGGCTCTCGCTTCCAGGTCCCATGGAGGGGTCCCGGCTAGGAGACATGCCGCCTCGACGGAGATCATGCGATACCCCCTGATGACTCTGATGGCCATCGCTTTTAACGGGCTGTTTAACACAGCTACGTTGCGGGCCGCCAGAGTCTCCGCCCATACGGGGGCCCCATACAGACTATGCTTCGCACGATCCCCAGGTACAGTCTCCTAGTGGGGGCGTTGGGTCCCTTAACGTTGGGCATCAGCCGCGATAGCGCGGCCGCAGCTCCCCTCAGGTTCGGGTCAAGACTTCGGAGATGAGGTCCGAAGTCCCATAGGCTATCGAGTATGAGCCCAAGGTACTTCATCGTGGGCTCGATGCCGATGCTTACGCCCTCTACGGTTATGCTGTTTCCCGCAGGTGGCCCCCTCCGAGGCCCGTGGAAACAAATAGCCTCGGATTTGTGGGGAGCCACCTCGAGTCCCAGCCGCCGTATTCGACCCACGACTTGAGCAACCCCTGCCGTGGCCTTTAGTGCCGCGCTTCGGTGCGTTGCTCCCGGCGCTATAACGAGGGTGTCGTCAGCACCCTACCGCGTGACCCCCTAACAATGAGAAAGAAACTAGCATCAGAGCGTCGTCTGTGAATCAGCAGGTATACCGGCATGCAGGTGAAATTGGCTTGAACCTTGAAGATGTTGGCCCCATACCAACGTGGGGTCCAAATGCTATTTGAACATATCGGTCAATTTAAGAAGAGCAAAACTGTCAACTGAATTAATATCGCGAATTGACCCTGATCATCGCTTATTTACTATGGCTTTGGTATATAAAATTGTAATTGTATAACTATTTACAAAAATGTATTCATGGGGTTTGGTAAATATCCGGGTAGGGTTAAGGGTTTAGTAGATTCCAAATTAGTTATTAATGAATTATTTTCCATTACCCGCACATTACGACAGCAAAAACACTGCGACTTTTTTACATAAATACGTTCATATCGTTCTGGAGATACGTCACTCATGTGATATCATCGTTGATATTGATGTTAATATGATAAAACTACACGTTAGTGATTACGACTTCATTGCAAGTTGGCCACGATACGCATAGAGTGATAGACGCGAATGAAATAACAATTTTTATTCTGCTACAATGCTAAATACGTGTTTTAAAAAACCTTTTTATGTCATTGCTCTATTGTTGGTATTATTATTTTTATACGATAGACTAAAAATAATATACGACAATCAAGAAGGAATAAAATATACTAAAGTTATGTCTGATAGTTATCAACCTTTAGTGGACAGTGTAACAGTGATACATGAAGCAAAAGAAATAAGTGATTTAAAATATATTTTACAATGGACTTCACCAAAGAATGTACCTTTTGTGTACATGGGAAAAGGTCAACAAGGATTTATTGACAGAAAATGTCCTTATACTAACTGCATTGTGACATCGAATAGGTCATATTTCCAAGACTTTTCAAAGTTTGATGTAATAGCTTTCGCCGGGCCGGAAGTAGTTCGTATGTACGACTTACCTAAAGAAAGATCCCCCCATCAGAAATTTGTATTTGCGTCTATTGAATCGGCACATAACTACCCTGTATGTTCAAATAGGTTTGATGGATATTTCAATTGGACGTGGACATATATATTGGACTCTGAAGTACGGTGGGGTTATATGTATATCAAAGATAAAGATAATGCTATCGTTGGACCCAATAAACAAATGAATTGGATGAAGTTGGAAGACATGGACCAAATAAGTGATGAGTTTAAGAAGCAGCTTAGTACAAAAACAAAAGCAGCAGCATGGTTTGTGTCTAATTGTTACAGCAAAAGCCAAAGAGAACAGTTTGTTAGATCATTAAAATCCGAGTTAAAAAAATACAATCTAGAAGTTGATGTGTATGGCCAATGTGGAAAGTTAAAGTGCTCCCGTGATGATGAGGATCAATGTGATCAGTTAGTTAAAGACAAATATTACTTTTACTTGTCGTTTGAAAATGCATTTAGTGAAGATTACGTAACGGAAAAATTGTTGCGAGCCTTACAGAATGACGCCATTCCTATAGTTTATGGAGGCGCTAACTATACTAGGTAAAGTAAAATTTGATACATGGGTCTAATATCTACACATCTTTTAATAACTTTTTTTTTCCTAATAACGTTCCGTATGCAATACTTACTTTAGTTATATTACAATCTAGCCTTGTTGACTAATAAGTAAGTAAATTTCAGCTGAATTACAATGTAAACATAAATCTAAGAATTCGTTCATTAACACTTACTTAGTTTTTATTAAGGCGAAGACAATTTGATCATGTGTTCCTTGTAAGCAGCACTTAACACTAAATTTATTCATTTGTGACTAAAACACTACACTAACCCGAACGGTTTCGTTCGTTTCAGTCTTCTTAATATATTAGTGATATCAATAAGCTGGATTGCCTCAACATTTACATGGTGATGAAGCCTGTTTTCGTGATCTTCTGCATATTTTTGGGTAATACGATCTACACAGTCCATGTTTAGGTCCCGGTGTAGATCGCAGTTCCGAATGTAGCAGGGCGCATTGACTATATCCCTGAGCACTTTGTTTTGAAATCGTTGGATGATTTCATAATTGCTCTTACTGGTACAGTCCCAAAGCTGGATACCA
Organism: Cybosia mesomella; assembly: GCA_946251805.1. Taxonomy (NCBI): domain Eukaryota; kingdom Metazoa; phylum Arthropoda; class Insecta; order Lepidoptera; family Erebidae; genus Cybosia; species Cybosia mesomella. The sequence continues at coordinate 25,160,844 of OX276397.1, read as the reverse complement.
TACGTCCATACGGGCATCACCTGTTTGCATAATAGAACTTAATAACTAGAACGCATATATTTTTTTAGGTTTATGCCAGATGGAATCTATTTGAATGCAAGAGAGCTAGGCGTAGAAAATTTGGCAAAGAAGATGAATGAGCTAATTCATGACCCAGAACAATATTTAGAGTATTTTAAATGGAAAAAATATTATAGTTACCATAAACAGCATACAAGTGTGGAAACTGAGCCATATTGTTTATTCTGTACTACTTTAAATAATGAAGAAATGGTAAATAGGACAACAATATATAAAGATTTTCATCAGTGGTGGGGTCCTCCAAGTATATGCTAGTAATATGTTTAATACAGTCGCACTCAGAGATGGCTGACCACTAGTTAATTTAAAAATGATCTTTAAATTGAAATAGATTAATATATTATTGATATATTGTTAATTTTGTAATCTTCAGAGGACAAATTTAACATTTTTCAATTTTCGTTTATTATTTTATGTAAAGACATAGAACTAAGGTGGTCAGTTACTTCGTACTTTGAATGTTTAAAGCTAATGCCGATGGTGACTGTTCTACAGCTGTCAGGAAATACTATCAGATGGGTTGGAAAAGAATTATGAGGTGAAAAGGGATAGAATAGTCACTTAAAGTTCTTCTTCAATATTACTCCAAAGCTATCTAAAATATTTTTGCACTGAAATTATCTGCAATTTTTAGTATAAGTTTCAATATACATTTTTGTATGTTATCATTCATTATCTAATTAATTATATATTTTTTTGTATTAAGTACAGTTTATTGAAATATTTTCTTCTAATCATGAAACTCAGTGTAGTTGCCACTTTTCAATCTTCACGTATTTAAAAATTATTTATAATATAATATGAGTAACCATAAGAAATGTGTTATCATGATAGTATTTCGATTATCTATTTGTATTCCTACAATAATTCTGATATATAAAAATATGTGCTAGTAAATTATACGCTACATAGCATATACATAGAAAACACATTCTCAGATGGCAGTGTTGCTCGCCAGAGTAGAGGTTGCCTGTAACCTCTTCTCCGAACTCTGTGATTCCGGGCTGCAACATAAAGAAGCAATCAGGTGGTGGAAGAATCTCATGAAGGTAAATTGCGAAGTCTAAGACTTTAACCAAGTCTTTTTTTATTTACCTTGCGAAGGTCTAGTTACATAGTTGATGTCAAATGGTAACCTGCCATAAAATATGATGCCATGATGAATACACAAAATGCGGTAAAAGCATTCCATGAAGATGATTATCGAATTTCCAGAATGAGAGAGGTGTTTTATATGGCAGACGATTTACTTCTAATAGAGGAGTCGGAGAATAAATTCAGAATTATTTATTATATTGATATTAATGGTCTATAAGTAAACGATAAAATTTGAATACATGCACCGCTATTTCTCTAGACCATAGCAACATTCTGAAAACATTTATATTCGAATATCTCGTGTTCCTATTTAGTGTTTTGAATTACATGTAGCAGAGATAACAATGTTAAGGTGGATGTTCAGTTAGCTACAAGAAATTAGACCTACTGGCATATAATTTTATAGTTAAATAATTTTACTGATTTTGGGAGTCTGCAAAACTTAATGATAAATCTTTTATTCCGCTTGACTTCTCATGTCCGTTATTGGTAGCAATTCTGTTGTTTAAAAACTCTCTAAACTAAACTAAAAATCACTAAAATTTAGTTTAGTGATGTCAAACGACGTTTTGTATTCTGAAAACGTATGACTAAACTATTATTAGTTTGACACAACCAAAATTAGCTTAGTTACTCAACTTAGTCCAAATTTGCTTATTGGTATTCTGTTGTACGTCCTAAACGTCTAAAATTAGAAACGTCACACTAAAATTAGACGCCATCTAAAATACTGCCGACCAGTTATAGTGATAATTGTAATTTCGTTAAAATTTCAATTCAAATAACATTTTTATGATGAATAACATTTGTTTTTTTTTTTTTTTACGTGCGGAAATCCCTTCGGATACCCCCACGCTGGCCAGCGGGGGTGGTTATGTCGTGTCTTGACTAAAACCGCACGGTGTCCTCCCCAAGTGTCCGTTGCCGGGCACCCCGGGTAAGCCCTCGAAAGGATAACCCTAGGGTTGCCGGCGGACTCTGGCCGCCACCGCGGCCTCGCCTGGTGGGGTCGGGTTTTATCCCGCTTCGGTGAGTTGGCAGGCGTGTGTGGGCACACACGACACGCCTCCGCCACGGCCTGCTTCTGTAAGGACGGCGAGTCGGCCAACTGCCGTCCTCAGGCCCCGATCATGGAGGTCGGTAGTCCCGGGCTTAGATGAGTCTGCGGCGTCCTCGCCGCAGACTGCGAAACTCGGGGGGCAGGGTTCTCTCCCGCTCTCTCTCCGCCGTCTCTTTCGCGCGCATTACCTGCTCGCAGAAAGAGGCGGCGGTGTGCCACTTGCTCCCGTCGGAGACCACGGCCCTCACCATGGTCTCCAACGAGAGAACGTCTGTTCGATACAAGTATCCGAACATGGATTTAAGTAGTTGTGTTGGTAGTTTTACTTTAAACACTCACTCTGTACGCTTGTACTGTACTGTGTAGTCGAATCAATAAATTACTATGAGATCTATAATCTCGCCAGTTTTATTTATGTTACAATCGCAAAACCAGCCAATTACGAGTATATAAAGTGGCTAACAACGTCCACGCCCAGGACCGCAACGAGATCCCGGCGTTGACTCGCCCACGCAGGGTACTCCACCAACGTGTGGAGCGCCGTGTCTTCGCCAGGATCCTCGCAGTGCTGGCACTGCGGCGTTGTCTCCCGGTGGATGCGCCACAGATACTTACCGAAACACCCGTGTCCGGTAACCATCTGGCACATCCGGTAGGAGAGGTCCCCATGGTCCCTCTCCAACCACTCCTTCATGATCGGTCTCACCGCCGCAATGGTGGATTCCCCCCACCTTGGGTGCTCAAGTCGCACCCTCCATGTCTCATGATGAATAACATAACATAACTTCACGCCTGTATCCCCGAAGGGGTAGGCAGAGGGGTATTACACACCCACGATTCGCCAGTTATGTTAAGGTCCCAATGTAATAGGGGGCGAGCCTATTGCCATCTACCGGGCACGTTATTAAGCGAGTGATAATTAACATTTATTAATGCACACATAACTACGAAAAGTCAGAGGTGTGTGCCCGGGGCGACTGGGGATCGAACTCGAGACCTCGTCTCAGCAGTCCGTTACGTACGCCACTGGGCTATCGCCGCAATGATGAATAACGATTTCGTGATTTTGGCTTTGGCCAGTCAAAGTTAAAGTCAAAAATCATTTATTCTGTATAGACCATTAATACGGCCCTTACAAAGCCTTAAAAAATTGGAAATGTTTCTTCTAACATACAAAAGATTTTCAAAAATATATTGAGACACTACAGAGACTCTTGGGCCCAACTTATAAATTGCCCGCACAGCCCGCTTTTGCAATACAAAGATTGTATTTAAATCTGCGGCATTACCCCAAAGGAGAATGCCGTAGCTCATAATACTATGGAAATAACTGAAATAAACTATTCTAGCGGTATCTATGTCTGTTAAAGTCCTAATCTTTTTCACAGACAAATGCGGGCAGAATTAATTGAAAGAAATTTTAATTAAAAACATATAATTCGTTTTAAATAAAGTTTTTTTTTATACATATAATGACATATTAATAATCTAAGCATATAATCACCAAAAATCACAATCAACAATCACAATCACATCAACACTATGTTACGAATAGTTTCTTGTAAGGTGCTATTGCTTTCATGCAGGGCATTCACTAAGTTTTCATAGGCAGGAGGTCGTGAAGGCCTAGGCAATATGCGGCGTCTCGGCACAATCCGATGGCGAATGGGGCCAGCTTCTGCCGAGACACCAGATTGAGGCAGTTGTGGCTGCTGCACCTCCTGAGGAGATTGTACAGAGGGCAGCAATAGAGATACAGGTGGGGAGCTGCTCAATGTAATTCCCCAAAATAAATATTAAATTGTTCATGTATTTCAAATCAAGCAATTATTTCTTGCCAAATTTTTTACTGATCCGATATGTCAATTGTGTCATGTCACGTCAAATTGACTTGCACATATTCCAGCCAGAGATAGTTTAGTTGCGTAGATAACAAAGAGGTTTACACCGGGTTGCCAGGCTAGTGAACTGAATAAAACCGTTTGTACTTAGCTATGATTAAGAAAAATAACGGTTTGTTTACTGTTTGATCTATAATTTGCATTAATAATCATTTTTCGGCATTCTAAAAACCTAAGAATATAGTTTTTAAAGAATTTAATAATTCACTCTTTATCATTCATTCTTATTTTTTTTAATAACGGTAACACTTTCATATTTAAATTTTGGTGATGTCAGATTCAAATTTGGTGCTGTCATATTGAACACCAAATTTAGTTCGACGTAACAACAGAATAGCATTCCCTCTAAATTTCTCTAAAATAAGAAAATTTTAGAGAAAAGTTAGTTTAGTGATGTCAGCAACAGAATTGCTACCATTATCTGTTTCTTGCTAACGCACCACTAACTTTTGAAAATAGAGTTCTACACAGTACAATGTACAAGTACATCAAGGGTACAATCTTTTAGTTCTGTTCGTGTTTTGAGAGTATGATGTCAATAATAATTTTACTTTGTATTGTATCATATATAAACATGATATTTACAATTGTTTTATTAGGTGAATTTACTTCAAACTTAAACTACAAAGTTAGTTGGGATGTGAGTTTTAATAGTTTACTGAAAAATATTGCAACGTAATAACGGTTGATAGTATTGATGGTTTTTGAAATGTTTATTCGATTTCTAAGATTTTGATAAATAAAGTTACTAAGTATATTTTTACTGAATTTTGTGTATAATTAAGTTAGTTGTGCAACCCGAGCAACTCTATCTCTCTTTCTTCTCTTTTTCAGCTGTGATATAAGTGGTCTACGATTAAGGTAATTCAGGATTCGCAGAAGGCACTGTGGAGAGACAGCAAAGGGCTTACCGTCTCTGTATTTTTACAGAGGGGTGGACATGACCTGATACTGACCTGCGCCTGGCCTAACAGTAACCCTCAATGGCACTGTACAAGACCGATGGCTCATTCGGCTGCGAGAAAAACCCTCTATTAAAAGACACCCTCGGTAGAGCAAACGGACTCGATCTGACACAGAACACAGGGGGACTTGCACTCTTTCAAAAATGGTGAGTCCACCAACATAGGGCTGTTACTGGAATGGTGGGTATTCCGCACCGCCAGCCGCCATGTTATACGGGCCGAGCTAACATCCCTTGGTCCACAGTTGAGGAAAGTCGCGAACAACTTGTGTCTGAAATCAATACTGCTCTCACAGGAGTGTCCGATTGGGGAAGACTACCTTGACTTCCTGGACACATCACATCACTTACCATCTCCAAAAGTATCGGGATCCTCGGTATTGATATCTCTAATGATGTCCAGTACCGCAGTCATTTGGAAGACAAGATCAAGTTGGCATCTAAAAAACTCGGAATGCTCAACAGGGCGAAGCCGTACTTGACAGCGGGGCAGACTTCAACTTTATAAGTCGCAAGTCCGGCCTCACATGGAGTACTGTTGTCACCTTGTTGCCAGGGCACCTGCATATCAGCTTGACCTATTTAACTTGGTGCAAAGACAGGCGCTCAGGCAGGCATGTAGGCAACCTCTAAGTAATAGAAGAGATGTTGCCACTTTATGCGTGTTCTACCACCTATATAACGGTATGTGTTCAGAAGAATTGTTCGATATGATTGCCCACGGCTATATTTTATCATTGCACCGCTCACCACAGATCGGAGATTCCTGTCCACACGTTACAACCTGCAAAGTTGCGCACTGTGAGGTATGAAAGAAACTTCATTTCGCACACACTCAAACTATTTAAATGATCTCCCCGTTATGGTTTTCCCAAGTAACTACAATATGGGGTTCTTCAAGAAGTTTATTGGAAGGTTCATACGTCCATTGGCCACGGTAATCGCTACCCATCAGGTGTTCTGCTTGTCTGCCACCTAAGTGGCATAAAATAAACTACATTGAGGGGTAATAAGTCAAATGTCAGAGGCACCGTTTTGTTTTTTTTGGTTCAAATCTGGCACACCTATCTGTAGTTCAGATAGCTATGTCAGATTTATTATTGCCAACAGGGAAAAATAAACAAAATAACAGAGTAAGTAGGATTTTGAAAGTTATAGTGAGTAATATTTTTAATATAAGTTTAATTGCAGGTTTACAGTGAGTAATATTTTTAATATAACTTTAATTGCAGGTTTACGCATTTCGCAGGGAGTGTGAAAAATATTTATGTGACTGAAATAAACGTAGACTCGATTATTCATAATACTACTTTGATTTTCAAAAACGCTAACATTTCAATTATATCATCATCAACCTATGCTAGTCCACTGCTGGACATAGGTCTCCCCTAATGAGCGCAACAATTATCATATCACATTTATACATAGCAATAAATGGCATTGAATAAAGTTCGAATCAAATAAATAATTTCAATAATTACTGTGCCTGTAAACAGGAGTTTTAAATCTGATGATTGCACCTTTGATCTAGTGCTACCTATACATAGTCATCTCGCCATTTACCACTGCGCGGCCTGTTATCCGAACGAATATGATATGAGCTTTTCTTTCACTGCTTTGTGTATTCCGTGACATACCGTCAAACAGGTTGAAATAAAGGGGAGGAAGAAGATTAAATAGATCATTAGAGAAACGTCGGTAGCATAATGGGTAAGGAGTCAGCCTTATGATCGAGAGGTCACGTACCGACGTGAACCTACTCCTAACACAAGCAATTTAGCTCAGATGGAGGGGTTTACGCTAATACTAATAATTTTGGTTACCTATCTACGCTTTAAAAAAAAGTCACAAAACTATTTTCCTGTTTTGCAATGGTCATTTTTGCATGATCGCTTTATCTCTATTTACTCAACTCATTTGACCCGTATCTTATTTTGTAAACTACTTATTGACTGTTGAATGTAGTGAGCATAGAAATATTCATAGAAGAGGCGAAGAGATGTGTAGTTTCCAAAATTATAGTACTACCACAGTAAATGACTTACAACTGTAAATGACGACAAGTGTTCATGAATTAGATTGTGTATACATGTTAATAGATATGATTGTATCTGACATCATCGCTATCTGCGGTAGCAATTTTAAAACTTGCTCGTTGTGTAATATTTATAATACCTATGTCCAATTTTAAATTAAGATCATGAAAACGGCTTGTTTTAAAATTTACTGTACTTCCTATTTTGTTAGTCTTTCACACGCTGATACAAGATTGATAAAAACGATATAAATTAAAAACGATAATCAAGATTTCGATTATCCGCTTGTCATTGCACTGCATCTATGTACGAGTATTAAAAGAGCGTATTAGAATTTGTTTCTAAAACCTAGGCGCTGTATGAGTATGCTTTGCGGATTGGACTAGCTCGCACAAATAAATAATTTAAGATTAGCGAGATAGCTAATAACCTATAGTCATCTGATTTAAGTTTAAAAATAATTAAAATCAAAATCACCCTGCAGATATTAATTTCGAAATATTACTCAGATCTAATTGCCGCACATAGTCATGAGCTCTCAGTAGCTGTAGGTAAGTATCAACCTTATCTGTCGAGCACCTCACTTCAGGCTTACGTGCCTGCGACCAGGTCTTTTTGACCCAGCTCAACATCGACGTTGCTATTATGTGCCATGATTTAGTTTAAGGTTTTGTTTTTTTTACTTATTCACGCAATGGACTTGGAGGAGAGTCTTCAGAGAATGAAGAATATTATTTTTTTCTTCTGATAGTGAAAATGGAGAAAATAACAGTGTTCGTAGCCAAGATAGTAATACTGCAAAAAACAAGTTACAGTAAAGACGAAATTTTAAAACTCATCTTAGGCAAAATATTCACACTACAGTGAAGAATATTATTAAACAGAACCCTGGAGGCATAGGTGGCAGAAAAAATAGTCATCATTATTTTTAAATGAACACCTTTCTTTACGTAAAGGTTCATCAAAACCTACCTCAGAAAATGCACAAAAGAATAAATAAAAATACTAGTGAAACCTCTTCAGAACCCCCTGAAAAGCTTACTGGTTTTCGAACAAGATGCCAAGATTGCTTTACAAAATAAAATGAAATAGGAAGACAAGGATATATAACACTTGCCATAATAAACCCTGTACACGTGTTTTCTTCTTATAAAAACTGCAATGAAAACTTAACCCAAAACGACTAATAATAAGAAAGCTCCTGGTGTTTTTACCACGTTTTTCTTAGTTTCACTTCGTGTCTGTGTTTCTTTCCCTCTGAAGCCAAAAATTGACACTTAATTTTCGACCACTTCTGATCACTGATGTTGTTTACTCTTTTGAAATAATATTGGGATATATATATATTGTATACCACTTCTTTACTGTCTGGTTTCTATTTACCCCGTTAAAAGATTTTAGATATACGATCCGATTAGCCTTTTTTTTTCTTCGAATTATTTGTATTTTTGAACACGGTCCTCTGGCCTTATCTGAGTAATTTTCTAGAAGCTACGCTGCTACTGAGAATTTCCTATTAGAAAACCCAATAATGTTTATTTTAGCTATTTGTATATTAATATAAATAACAAATAGAGCCACCGAGAGATTGTGCGTTTAAGTAGAAGTAATACCAATTTACAAATTAGCATTTGCCCCCAAAAACCATAATGTTAAGGGGAGGGTATTCGTCGACCCCCCTTGTTTGGGGGGCAAGACGGGGACACCGTAGTTCCCAAATTCGAGGGGGCCATCTCGAAACCGGAGATGGCCCTGGGTCAGACGGGGTGCTAGGGAAATGGCTTATGGGCCACTTAACACTCGCTATGAAGACCTAAAACTGCGTGCGGTTTAAGTCGGTTGAAGCCCGAGTTACCCGCCTCCGCTGGCCTGCGGGGGGGTAAGGTGGTGTTGCAGTATCAACACAAATAATTACACAACTGTTATATACATAGAAGATCTTCTAGTAGCACTTTAGATAAAAGAATAAAGTTTATATTAATTATAATAATGTAATATAACTATCAGAAAGATGCTCCCGTAAAAGCTAATATGAACCAAATTATGTAAAAGAGAACTCGAACAGTGCACCCCGGGCACCAAACTGTAAGATACACTTACACACGTATGGGGCCCGTACATCCATGAGGAGCTGCTATACATATATATTATAATGCCGATAGATGAGTTAGTTTTAATATTTGTGCAATCAGTATCTACTGATTCACACAACTTATTCATTACAGAAAACAGTGTACTAATACTACACTGTATTTGCAAAAGTTCGACTCTCAACGTTTTATCACTGGAATTGTACATCTGGCACATCTCTACGATGTGGCATTTTCGCTAAGTGCCTCCATTTAAAAATCATACGATTTCGCTATGCGTCTGTCGCAAACTGACACACGTCTCACACGTTCCACTCGGGACTGGTTGACTCTCTGAACGCTTCATATGGGTAGAAAATAGGTATTTTGAATTTGCATGGTATAATTCAGAATTTATATAAATTTTGTTAACCGTCTGTTTGTCTGCTTTTTTATTATCGATGTCCGAGCATCACTTGAAAACCGCTGATCAGATTCAGCTGAAATTTTGCATCCACATTCTTCTAGGTTTTTTTTTTTTTTTTTTATATTTAGGACACGTCAATTTGACTTCACCTCGCCTGATGGTAAGCTGAAGGTAAAGTCTCAGGAAAGAGGGTCACCATTACATACACGTACCATGTTAACAATGGTGGCACTCAGCTTGACGGCCTCATCAGAAGAGGATTGTCGTCGCAGCACCGCGTGACACCCACTGGTCCCACTAGTGCTGCGACCACAATCCCAATGGCTAAAACTGCGTTAAATATATAATCTTAAGGCTTTCATGGCCGGCGTTGCATGTAGAATATACTGCTTCCGGGCCGGCCGCTACGTAGATGATACCTTTGTGGTTTGGAGTCATGGAGACAGGGATTTGACTAAGTTCCTGAATCACCTGAACAGGATCCATCCTAACATCCAGTTCACTATGGAAGTAGAGAAGAACGGAGACCTGCCATTCCTTGATCTCCTGATATCCAAAAAATAGAAGATGGCAGCCTTGGTCACCGGGTTTATCGAAAGTCCACACACGCCGACCGTTACTTACACAAAGACTCCAACCACCATCCCCGACAGAAAATGTCAGTCATCAAGACCCTGGTCCACCGAGCTAAGAGCATCTGTGAACCTCAACACCTTCAAAACGTGTTACGCCACCTAGACTCCAATGCCAATGCCAATGGATTCTCTTCCCAGGAGATACGGAGAGCTCTTCATCCGAGGCAATCTTTTCTAACGAACGAGGATGAGGAGAAGCCTGCCCCTCTAGGAAAGGCCTTTTTGCCATACATTCATGGCACAATGGATCATATCGGGAGACTGCTAGAAGCTTACAACATCAAGCCTATTTTCAAGCCCACGATGTAGTTACGTAATCTTCACCGTTCGGTCAAGGACCCTCGTGACCCACTATCTTCAGCTGGAGTTTACTGAAACCCTGATCATATGGCTCTGTAAACGTGGGCGCTACTCAAAACAGCATCAATACCCGCCTTTCGGAACATCATTATTATTATTTATTATTATTTCAGAACACTAAGGTTCTAGCCACCACTTCACATTTCTACCCACGGCTACTTCGAGAAGCCATCAAAATATTCAAGCATCCCAACAATTTTAATAGAAAAAACGAAGGTTTTCATCTCCATTGAGATTGGTACCCAGCACTGAGAGCCGCTCGTCATCACAATTCAAACATGACGAAGCCAACACCATCGGGCTTAGGCTCGACCAATCAGGATTGAGCGCATCGGATCCGCAGCTCTCACCCAATCAGGATCGATCATGTCGTTTCCCCCCTCCAACCGCGTCTATTAATACTCGTTGACTCGGGCTTCTACATCAGTCGCAGAGAAGTCGCCACCGAGGAGAGTTCTTCGCACTCGTCGGCGTCCAGACCTTACCACTGAGGATGTAGACCGCAGTGATCGAAGAAGCGTTTGGAACACAAGTTTCCTATGGACCACAGCCAAACAGCCCGGAAGCAGTATATTCTACATGCGTTAAAAGCGGCGATAGCCCAGTGGCGTACGTAACGGACTGCTGGAACGAGGTCTCGAGTTCGATCCCGAGTTACGTCGGGCACACATCTCTGACTTTTCGTAGGTAGTAGCTACCTGCATTAATAAATGTTAATTATCGCTCGCTTAATAATGTGCCCAGTAGATGGCGATAGGCTCGCCCCTTATTACATTGGGACCTTAACATAATTGGCGAATCGTGGGTATGTAGTACATCTCTGCCTACCCCTTCGGGGATACAGGCGTGAAGTTATGTTATGTGTTACGCTATTATAAGTGTGATAGGAGCAGCAGGGTAAAATTGACCAAATCTATGATTCATCATTTCTTTATTATTACAAAGGAGATCATCACGAAATTCTGAAGTTCGACAGGACTTGGACATGGTCAAAGTTCTGACTATAAAACATCACGCTATAGCTAAAAGGTGATGAGCAGTAAAATATGAAATCTAGTAACTATAGAGTTACGTACGTGCATAAGATAGTTGATTAACATTATATTATTACGGAACCGGGTAGAATTAATTTCGATGTTACATATAAACCTCTATTTCTTGATAATAAATGATTGAAAATATAACGATGAAATAGGTAAACTATTACATGTTGGGTTCGAAACTGCAGAAGTAAACATACCTTGATCTATTTCGAATTTAACGCAGACGAAGTCGCGGGTAACTAGTTTTGGTATAATTTTTCCTAACTCAAATACAGCTCAAATAAAACTGTGAACCATTTTGGATTAGACCAATCTTTGCGAGCAAATTCTATCGAGGAAAGTAAAAGTCATCGTGTATCGAATTACCGCAAAAACTAGTTCAAACAGCGTTGAACAACGTATTTATATGGTTTTCAGAATCATTGGACATCTCCAATACATCTAAAACACCTTTAAGAGTTTAGGAGTTTGAGCAACCTATAAACGGTGGAATAAGCACAGCACACAGAAGTTGGTTCCACCAAGTTCTTCTTGAGTTCTTCAATTCGACGTAAGCTCTACTCTTTAGTGTACTAGATGAGGTTTAAACTAGTAAACTCTTCATCGTAAGTTCAAATGGTTTTAAGTTACTAAAAAATCATTAAAATATTAATATTTAAAAAAAAAAGCTTTTAAAAGAAATCAGTTGTACTAAAACGAAAATGACAATTTTATACAAAGGTTTTGCTAATATCAAAAGCTTGTGCCGCGCACATTTTTCCTCTGATTTTTAATTGCTCTACAAACTTTTTTATTCAGATCAAATGAACAGAACAGAACCTTTGAACAAATGAACCCAAACTAGATAGGTTTACGTTGTTCAGTTTAGGAGTTGCTATGGCCACCTTCCTACTCCATCATTAGACTAGCTCCATAGTACCATATTAATGCATTATCATCCAAACTAAATGAGCATGCAAAATTTCATTTCAATCGGTTGTCGACAACGGTCTCAAAATTCAGTTGCAAAATTTTACCCGCATGAACATACATACAGAGCAAGTTGAACAAAAGCTGATTATTAAACTGCCATCGTTATCTCTGATTGGAAACGTATCCCAAGAAGATCTTTTTTCTTATCATTCATTTCATAAAACTTAGATAGCAAAATAACACACCCCCAAGAAAGTAATGGAGTTATTAAATATAAGAAATGCAAGTACATCGCTATTTACTCGGTCGTAGCAGTACCACTCTCTCAGTCAGATTTCCACGGTCGAGGAAGCTAATTTGTGTAAGGAAAAGTAGATCTGAATTTCTGGATTAAAAAAGGAACTTATCTCAACTGATTACACTCGACTATTGTATGGTGCTTATATCAAACTTTAAAATCAATGAGTTTTCGCATATGTAGTATTTATGATTGTGGAAAATAGATAGGTAAACATAATTTAAAATGCATGTGAAGATTAGAAAGCTAAATAGTTGTATAAATATCTGAAAGATGCGTATCTCATGGCCGCAGCGACCGGACATCCAGTTCAGCATCTGCCGAACTACAAGTGACATGCATTTATTACAGTTGCATGAAAAATCCGTAGTTTGAAGATAACCTTAGCGTATCATGGTACAAGCGTGCATATCGGAGTCGCAGTAATCTGAGGCTGACGGTATCGAACATCAAGCAGCCATGTCGCATCATCGTAGATTTAAATCGATAGAGGACTGAAATTTTTATTTAAAATCGTTATCCTTGACGGCCTCTGTGGTTTACTCGGTTCGACTCCGATATAACCAATTTCTTGTACCCTTTTCTTTTTTTTTTACGTGCGGAATTCCCTTTGAATCGCCGGCCAGCGGGGGTGGTTATGTCGTGTATCGACTAAAACCGCACGCTGTCCTCCCCAAGTGTCCGTTACCGGGCACCCCGGGTAAGCCCTCAAAAGGATAACCCCAGGGTTGCCGGCGGACTTTGGCCGCCACCGCGGCCTCACCTGGTGGGGTCGGTTTTTATCCCGCTTCGGTGAGTTGGCAGGCGTGTGTAGGACACACGACACGCCTCCGCCACGGCCTGCTTCTGTAAGGACGGCGAGTCGGCCAACTGCCGTCCTCAGGCCCCGATCATGGAGGTCGGTAGTCCCGGGCGTAGATGAGTCTGTGGCTTCTACGCTGCAGACTGCGAAACTCGGGGTTCTCTCCCGCTCCCTCTCCGCCGTCTCTTTCGCACGCATTACCTGCTCGCATAAAGTGGCTGCGGCGTGCCAATTTCTCCCGTCGGAGACCACGGCCCTCACCATGATCTCCAACGAGAGAACGTCCACGCCCAGGACCGCAACGAGGTCCCGGCGTTGACTCGCCCACGCAGGGCACTCCACCAACGTGTGGAGCGCCGTGGCTTCGCCAGGATCCTCGCAGTGCTGGCACTGCGGCGTTGTCTCCTGGTGGATGCTCCATAAATACTTACCGAAACACCCGTGTCCAGTGAATATCTGGCACATCTGGTAGGAGAGGTCCCCATGGTCCCTCTCCAAATTTGTCGTACCCTTGAAGAAACATAAATTAGTATTAAATCGGTAAGCAGTATTCATAAATACTTCCGTCAAATTAGTACTGCATGTATTTTTGAGGTAATTTACAAATAATTCTCATTTCACTCTGAGAGGCCGTCAAAAAGCTGAATTTATGAGTAGAGTAATTAAAAATTAAGAAATCATTTAGCGTGGAAGCTTGCGACCTCGGTTGAAGCTTATTGCGAGGCTCTAAACCTCCACCCAAATCCCTCTGTCGAGATGTTCTAATATTAATCTGGTTAACTTGACAAATTATTTTAGATTATAATTATTTAAGTTTTTGCCAAGACTTATTAAAATTTGGTTTTCTTACTGATTTTCAAATTTAAATTAGAAATCTAATCCTGGTTTCTTTGATTTTGAAGCGCCTGTTTGCTTGAAGCCTTAAAGTAGATACACGAGTAAGTGATTGTGGTAATATTATTTTATTTTCTTACATGTACTGTAATTTAGTACACTATTCAACAATGTAGAGCCACAATTCCAACTGACGACAATGGAAAGATTTCAAGGCCGCTTTATACCTACAAAAAAACTTTACGAAAAGTTTCAAACATGGGGTATTAAAACATCAAACAAGGTTTTGCAAACCTTGTAAGAGTTATTTAGAAATTTTCATTTGTTTCAAAGAAACAAGATTTCCTGCAGAGTTGAAACTTTATTACACTATGTTTTAGATTTATTAGATTGTTTGAGGCTTGTTGTTTCATTTTGCCCTTATTATTACAAAAGCAATAAAAACCTGGGATTAACTTGTCGATAATTATATTTTACCCAGACACCATTGTTTGGTGGACTTCTAATAATGCAAAAACAATGTAAACGCACCTTTTTTTTTTTTTTATCGTGCGGAAATCCCTTCGGATACCCCCCCGCCGGCCAGCGGGGGCGGTTATGTCGGGCTTGCACCGACTAAAACCGCACGCCGTCTCGGGTCTTCAGACGCCGGGGTGTAAGGTTACCCATAGAGCATATCCCTCGCACCCCGGCTGACCCTGGGCCATCTCACCACTAACAGCATCGCTCATCCTGTCTCCTCTGAAAGCAGAGGAGTACGGAGAGCGATGTATTCCCGCCACGTTGGGTATTGGCCGACGATCAATGCCAACCCTATGAAGGGGTGAAGGGGAAGCCATTGACCGCCGCCCAGGGTGTACCGGCCGCTCCGATTCCGTTCCCCCCGGACTGCAGCGGGATCGGAATCGGAGCGACACTCGAGGAGGTTACCCAACACACACCCCAATGTAAACGCACCTAATTTGAATTTGAATTTTTCATCGTATACTGGATTTAATTTTAGAAATGATTTATTTTATTATTAAAAGAACTGCCCATTTTACGTGTGAATAACATTCCATCCCATTGACACAAGAAGGACGTGTCATGAATTTGAGGTCCATCTAGGGCATAAAATGGCCATATTGGTTGGTGCTAAAATTGGCAGAACATAAAACACACACAATAATCATAGGTATATATGTGACATGCTTTTAGGATTTGAGTATAACTAAAGCTTTATACTCATGGCTGAGATTCTCCGTTACTGAGAATAGAACGGATTACTTGAGTTAAAAAGCCACGTAGTCTTTGGCTGCATTTATCGCTCTCAGGTCTATCTGTGATAGGCTCTTTGCCTAAACTTTAGGTGTTATTGAAGACTTCATCTCGTAGTGTAATGTCCTGGAATATCTATTTATTATTTAGTGCTGTTGCCCGCAACTTCGTCTGCGTTAAATTCGGAATGAATCAAGGTATGTTTACTTCTGCAGTTTCGAACCCAACATTTATTAGGTTATTTCATTGTCAGAGCACACCGTAGTAGCGACGGTAAGGCCCCTCACGGAGGACTGGTTACAGGGGCAACATGGGAAATTCTCGAACCGGCTGATGCAAGTATTCTCTGGGAAGGATGCTTCGGGAACAACCTGTGTCGGATCAGGAAGGAGCCAACGTTGGAGCGCCATCACTGTGATGCAAGCGAGGACTCGGTACAAACAGGCAAACAGATAAACAGATTAACAGACGAACAGACGAACAGACAAGACAAGACACAGAAAAATTGCATTTTCAGCGTCGGTACCGCTCCTAGGACATGCCAATTATTTTTTTGAAAAAAACTTCAACCTATTGCACATTTCTCCTCCTTACGATTTTATTATTATATGTATAGATTCATTTAATTATTTATTGCTATAGAAGGCTGACAGGGGGCGCGGGATCGATTCCCGCTCAGTGCAAATATTTGTATGCATAAATATGTCTATTTGCATTGGTCTGGGTGTTTCTATGTATAATAAGTATGTTTATATGTTAAGTATGTTTACAAAAAAAAAATATAAGTATGTTTATCCGCATTCTGGAACCCATAATACAAGCTAGTTAAACTATGCTTTCTTTGGGTCTAGAAAGCGCTGTGTAGAATGTCGTAGAGTATTTATTTATTATTATAGAAGATATGCAGTATATCCCATAAATATAAAAAAACCTCCGGGCCAAAACATAAATGGCAAGAATTGATTTTGAATTCCTAATAAAAAAATATTTTACAATTTTCCTGTTTTTTTTTTGTAAATGGTTAACAAAAATAAAAATAAATCTCCAGTTAGTAGTCAAAACTCATGTTAAAAAAAGGATTTAAAATGCACAAAAACAAATAAACACATTGTATAAATAACATCTATAACATTTTTATCAAAATAACATCTATTATAGGTGTTATTTTGATGAAATAAATTCTATCAGATTCTTTAATATAATAACGTAATGTTATTAATTACCAAAGGTTTATGATTTTTTGTGAGCGACGTACCGCCCGGTATATACCTACGTTGCCTACTAGCTGCAATTGCTCTAAGCTCAAATATCCAGAAACGATTATTTTATTTTATTTTATCGCCTACAGTCTCTAATCATGTATCTTTTATACGTAGGTAAATTTATAGTTTCGATATTTTTTTTTTACTACACATCATCTTTCAGCTATAGCGTTATGTTTTATTGTCCACATGTGTACCATGTTGGAGTTCTACCAATAATTGTAACAATAGAATTACCTATGATCAATATTCGTTTAGATTGATTTAACTCTGCATCTCCTTTCGCACCCATAATAGAGTGATTACATGTAGCTAAGTTTATGACCATACCCTATAAGAATGTTCATGCAAAATTTCCAACAGACTAATAGATAAACAGACAAACAGATAAAAATTCTAACAATCACATTTTGGGCATCGGTATCGCTCCTAGAACCTAGCAATTTTTCTTTTAATATTCAATGTACAGTTTTACCACGTTACGATTTTATTATATATATAGATAAATGTAGAAAAACATACACTACTGGCATTTAATATTCCGGTAGTGCTATAAAAACAATGAATTTTTCAGAAAATACACAAAAAATGCATCTCACTCTAGAACAAAAGAATTATAAGTGCTCCACATTACCTGGGTACCGTAGTATAAAACTGGTAGAAATAGATCAAAGGATCTCTGACTTGTTACTCGGGCATGCTCAGCGGTTTGAAAGCTTAACTTTTGTAGTATTGAAAAATTGAGTATTGGGGGTAGTGAGGTGGGGGACGACCCGAAGCTTACTTGAGCACGTCGCTCGGTAAGACTCAACGTGCTTATTGAACATTGTGAAAAATTCGCCTTTGAACTTTTGGGGACTTTTATCATCACGATGAAAATAATTATATAAGATGTAGGTACTCGATCACGTTACAATATCGTAAATGTACCTACTACAAGACATATACAAATTTTAAAGGAATTACTTTTATTGTCAATTACATCGGTAGCAGATAAGTGCGGCCGCAGTATGCTATTCCATTTTAGGGTCGAGCCAATTATTATTAGGTTTATCTGTTACGTAATTGTCAATAGCAGCAGTTGTATCTGGAAACTTGCTCGGAAATATCTGTAGGCTCGCCACTTACCGAATGATGAAACCATTACCCACCGATTTTAGCGGAATCACATTTATTTTTAGTGGCAAATAAAGTAATTCGATTTCCCAACGTAGAAAAACGTATAAATAAATATAATAAATATTTTGATAAATAATATTCAAAAATCTATGTCAAAACAGTGGCAACTTGTAGAGAACAAGGTCGCTCCCTGACCTGTTGCGTTATCCGGGCTAAAGTCAAACAAAGCCTCGCTGATATCATTGAATATTTTATCACTTGTAGGTAGATATATATTCTTATTTGTTCCCGGGAAATTAGGAAATAAATTTCCTAAAATAAAATAGTACAGAAGCTGCAAATACTTGCAACCTTAAAAAAATCACGCTGTCTTAAGTGTGTTAGATTTAGGTACTAATTAGTAACGATAGGTACGTAGATTTACAAGTATTAACACTATTACCAACGGCTTCGTCGCGCGTAGAATTCTGTACCCATTCCCGTAACCCATGGGAACCTATTTCTGAGATCTATCTATCACTGAAGCAAATTGCAGTCAGATCCGTTGAGACGTTGGAGCGTAATTGAGTAACTATCATCAAAACGTACAAACATCGTCACGAACTTAGGATACCTACAATATTTTAAAACCTTTCATATATTTTGTATGCCAATAATTCGAAATAATCTAAACAGATTTTGATTTAAAAGGTCAGAAAAAAAGTAAAAACATATATTTTCATTGTAATAATAATAATGCACACTGTGACAGGTAACGGAACGCACGGGTGCTTGGGAATATACCCGTACGGTACATATACATTATATATGGGATATGACATAAGAAAAAACTATTAGGCGGAAAATCCACGATGGCATTTCCGTTGAGTGTAGCGTAGGCCTTTTTTACCTGTGGAAACCCCCAAGGGCTTCACCCCATATCGGTGCCAACGATCTGTCATCTAGGGTGTAATTCCGTACGTTTAGGCGCTTCTATCATACTTACATATGACAGAAGCGCTTAAACGTTCATACGTATAATTGAAATAAAATGTAGGCTTACGGCATATACTAACAATAATGATAAGAATCAAGTCCGCAGTGCTTTCTCTGTTCTTTATTTAGGAAAAAGGTCAAACAACTTGGTTCTTTTCCACACAGCGGACTTGCATGAAAAGTTAAATGATGTTTTAGGGAAATGTATGTGTGTATGTAACAGTCTCTTCGATGGTATGTAAACTTAGAATAAATGAAAGGTTTCGGAAGTGACCTACTCCGGAAGGAGCAAGGTGTGAGCATTCCTTTGTCTATATTGTCTAAAGATAGGCTACGTAGTGATACGGATTCAATATTATCGCCGATCTCGCAGAAGGAGGTGGCGGCAGCCCACGCGCTCGCGCTCCACACCATGGCCGCAATCATGCTGCCGAGCGAGAGGACTCCCACTCCGATGGCTGCCACTAGGTCACGCCTCGGCGCCTCTCACGCTGGGCAGTCCACCAGCGTGTGCAGCCCCGAGTCCTCGCTCGCTTCGCAGTGATGGCACTCAGGCGTTGGCTCCTTCCTGATCCGATGTAGGTGGTCCCCGAAGCTCCCCTTCCCGGAGATCACCTGCGTCAGTCGATACGAGAGGCTTCTGTGTCGCCTCTCTAGCCAATCTTCAATGATGGGCTTGGTTGCCCAAGTTGTTCCTTCCACTCCACCACGATGGCCTGGCAGAGCTGGGACTGCATGGCCTCGATTTCTCGAGGTTCGGGGTTCCGTCCCTGCTCCCGCGCTTCCTTTCGCCACTGGTATAGTTGCGAAAGGACTCTCGCCTCCAGGTCCCATGGCGGAGTTTCGGCAAGGAGACTTGCCGCCTCGAAGGAGATCGTGTGGTACCCGCGGATGACCTGATGGCCATCACTCGCAGCGGAGCGCGCAGCATCCGCACACTTCTGGCCTTCAGGGCCTCTGCCCATATTGACCACCCACACAGGGCCATGGACCGCACGATCCCCGCGTAGAGTCTCCTGCAGGAGTCATCGGGCCCCTTCGTGTTGGGCAGCAGCCGCGCCAAAGCGAGAGCTGTGCCCTTCAACTTGGGTGCCAGACTTCGGATGTGCTCTCCGAAGTCCCATCGGCCGTCGAGCACGAGCCCCAAATATTTCATTTGGGGCTTGATGCCGATGCGATTACCTCCCACGATGAGACTGGATCCCTCAGGTGACTTGCTCCGAGGCCCATGAAAGAACAGGGCCTCGGTTTTATGCAGAGCCACCTCGAGACCCAGCCGCCGGATCCGCTCCACGACTTGGGCAACCGCGGTCGTGGCCTTCAGGGTCGTTTCGCAGTACGTCGCCCCGCACGCCGTCACGAGCGTGTCGTCCGCGTAGCACGTGACGGCGGCACCGTCTGCGAGCTCACCGCGAAGCACCCAGTCGTATCCGATGTTCCACAGGAGCGGCCCCAGGACCGATCCCTGCGGAACACCGCACGACATCTCACGTCGACCGAGACCGGTCACGGTTGGGTAGAAGACGGCTCTCTCCGTCAAATTCGCCACGACTATGCAGCGGAGGTAGAGAGGCACTTCGTAGTACACGAACACCTCCCTAATGCAACTCCAGGGCAAGGTGTTGAACGCGTTGGCGATGTCCAGGGACACCGCCAACATCACCTAACCCCGGGCGAGTTTATTTTGCCCTGAGACTCGCCTAGCAGTTTGACGCCTGGTGTCATTGCCATCTATCGGACACATTGCTAAGCGAGCGATAATCAACATTTTCAATACACACATAACTACGAGAAGTCAGAGGTGTGTGCCCGGGGCGAATGGGGATCGAACTCGAGACCTCGTCTCGGCAGTCCATTACGTACACCACTGGGCTATCGCCGCTGTACTACTAAACTAACTAAGAGCTATTTTAACGGACTCTATCGCGATTTATTTGATATTATTTTATTATTTACACTGAACCCGGCATTGTATGTATGTACAACAGAGAGAACCTACGGAGAGAACGCTTTACAAAACCGAAGTAAGTCGATCTTAGCCGGAGTCCCTCTCTTCTTCCCGACGACGTGCCAACCTAAGCGTCGGGACCTGTTACTAATTGCTACGTCATTACTTGTTTAAATTGGTTCTCATTTAAAAAACTTCTCATTAAAATTTCCGTTGTATTGTAAACTGCACATAGATACTCGCGAAGTATGCAGGCATCGGTATTGAAACATTTATTAAACTCCATAAATTGGCTAGTTCAGAAAAAAGTTTCTTAACATTTAACAAGGCAAGTTACTGGAAGTTGTGTCAACAATCAAGGTGGGGTATATTATTGTTGAGCCACAACTTGCTTGTAAGAGATTATAAGACTTTGTTTCTACTAACACATTTAGTAATTTACTAGAAGATTAAATATTATACTAGCTGTTGCCAGTGACTTCGTTCGCATCAAGTTCGGAATACATCAAGGTATGTATACTTCTGCAGTCTCGTTCCCAACATCTTTTAAGTTATGTCATTGTTATATTACTTCGGGCCACCAACCAGGTGGACACCGAAGTCTTAAAATCACGCAAAAAAAATCAAAATCTTACACCCACTTTTTATCACTTTTCTCGACGTTTCACATGATTCTAAGTCTAATTAAGCAAAAAAAATTTTGTGTCGGTCTGTCTGTTGGTCTGGATGTCTGGACGTCTGGATGTCTGGATGTCTGTTTACGCAATAACTCAAGAACCACTTATCCGATTTAAAAAATTCTTTCGCCAATCATCTTGTTTGGTTAATGGGAAGAACTGATTAGATTTTGGGGTTTGTACGTTCAAAGTTTCGGGTACCTACCATACAAATTGTCCCTAAAAAACTTTTACAAGTGAGTTTCTTTCGAGTTATCAGAGTAACGCGTATTTGACTTTGACATTTGAGTGACAATGAAGACGTTTGATTTGATTTCATTTTCTTCATATTTATTGCTCAATATATAAAGACGCGTCGAATAATATGTATAAAGCCTAAGGTCTGTAATTTTGAATAAAAATACTGCAACAAAAATATCTAAGTTTGGCCCGAAGTTTGACAATCACTGTGTGATTTCCGCCCCACTAGATTTATCAATTATATTTAAGTATTATGAAGAAATACATTTTTAGGGTGACTGACTCGTGGAGTTAATATACCGAAGCTAGAACTATCAATTTAAGATAGTAGGTTCATTTTAGAGCCCCTTTTTCATCGGTGAAAAACCCTTATAAACATAATGAAACACGCGTACCAGCCAAGATGCTTATATTTTAAGTTATAAGCTTCTAGGTATCAGCATTTACTAAATTCTTCAGTTACGAGTATTAAAGAGGTCTTAATTAGAATTGTGTAAAGTAGTGGGGGAAGCTAATTTCATATTACAGGAAAACTTTTGTAGAGAAAACCAAGTTCTGGAACGCTTACGACCGCCCATCTGAAAAAACAGCAAATGAAATAGTTGTGATAGACAAAATGTAAGAATTCAAATAAAGATGTTTCCTAGGTGAATGATACACGGGAATGTTGATCTAGAAAACGTATTGCAGCCTTTTTTTTTTTTTTTTTTAACACGCGGAAATCCCTTCGGATACCCCCCCGCCGGCCATCGGGGGTGGTTATGTCGTGTCTCAACTAAAACCGCACGGTGTCCTCCCCAAGTGTCCGTTGCCGGGCACCCCGGGTAAGCCCTCGAAAGGATAACCCCAGGGTTGCCGGCGGACTTTGGCCGCCACCGCGGCCTCGCCTGGTGGGGTCGGGTTTTATCCCGCTTCGGTGAGTTGGCAGGCGTGTGTAGGGCACACACGACACGCCTCCGCCACGGCCTGCTTCTGTAAGGACGGCGAGACGGCCAACTGCCGTCCTCAGGCCCCGATCATGGAGGTCGGTAGTCCCGGGCGTAGATGAGTCTGCGGCGAGGACGCTCGAAACTCGGGGGGCAGGGTTCTCTCCCGCTCCCTCTCCGCCGTCTCTTTCGCGCGCATTACCTGCTCGCAGAAAGAGGCGGCGGCGTGCCACTTGCTCCCGTCGGAGACCACGGCCCTCACCATGGTCTCCAACGAGAGAACGTCCACGCCCAGGACCGCAACGAGATCCCGGCGTTGACTCGCCCACGCAGGGCACTCCACCAACGTGTGGAGCGCCGTGTCTTCGCCAGGATCCTCGCAGTGCTGGCACTGCGGCGTTGTCTCCCGGTGGATGTGCCACAGATACTTACCGAAACACCCGTGTCCGGTAACCATCTGGCACATCCGGTAGGAGAGGTCCCCATGGTCCCTCTCCAACTACTCCTTCATGATTGGTCTCACCGCCGCAATGGTGGATTCCCTCCACCTTGGGTGCTCATGTCGCACCCTCCATGTCTCCATGAGTTCCTGGCGGAGCAGGGACCGCTGAGCCCTGATTTCTCGGGGCTCCGGCCTATGGCCCCGCTCCAGCGCCTCCTTGCGCCACTGGTACAGCAGCGCAAGGGCTCTCGCTTCCAGGTCCCATGGAGGGGTCCCGGCTAGGAGACATGCCGCCTCGACGGAGATCGTGCGATACGCCCTGATGACTCTGACGGCCATCGATTTTAACGGGCTGTTTAATACAGCCACGTTGCGGGCCGCCAGAGTCTCCGCCCATACTGGGGCCCCGTACAGGGCCATGCTTCGCACGATCCCCAGGTACAGTCTCCTAGTGGGGGCGTTGGGTCCCTTGACGTTGGGCATCAGCCGCGATAGCGCGGCCGCAGCCCCCCTCAGTTTCGGGACCAGACTTCGGAGATGAGGTCCGAAGTCCCATCGGCTATCGAGTACGAGCCCAAGGTACTTCATCGTGGGCTCGATGCCGATGCTTACGCCCCCTACGGGTATGCTGGTTCCCGCAGGTGGCCCCCTCCGAGGCCCGTGGAAACACATAGCCTCGGATTTGTGGAGAGCCACCTCGAGTCCCAAGCGCCGTATTCGACCCACGACTTGAGCAACCCCTGCCGTGGCCTTTAGTGCCGCGCTTCGGTGCGTTGCTCCCCGCGCCATAACGAGGGTGTCGTCAGCATAATACGTTATGCTGACACCCTCGAGCAACGAACCGCGCAGCACCCAGTCGTATCCGATGTTCCACAGGAGTGGCCCTAGGACCGACCCCTGCGGAACACCGCACGACACTTCTCGCCGCCCTGGCCCTAGCCAGCTCGGGTAAACTATGGCCCTCTCGGATAGGTATGCCTCGACAATGCGGCGGAGGTAAGGAGGCACTCCGTGATACGCGAGCGCCTCCCTAACGCAGCTCCAGGGTAGGGTGTTGAAGGCGTTGGCGATGTCAAGAGACACCGCCACCACCACCCCACCCCGCGAGACTACTTCCTCCGCCAGGCGCCTAACGCGCATGATCGCTTCCACGGTGGAGCGTTCCCGGCGGAAACCGAACTGGTTGTCCGCCAGATCTGGCCCCACATTCGTGAGATGCTCGACGAGGCGTTCTGCAATAATCCGCTCAAAGAGCTTGCACACCTCGTCGAGCAACACGATCGGCCGGTAACCGGATGGCTGGTCCGCCGGCCGCCCCGCCTTACGGATAAGGACCAGTTTCCCCGTCCTCCACGCCTTTGGAAACTGGCCCCTTTCGAGGCATGCGCTAAAGAGCACCACCAGTCGAGGCCCTAGTTCCTCCAGGGCCAGGACCCATGCTCGGCCTGGAATGCCGTCGGGTCCGGGGGCAGTGCATTTCCGGGCTTTAAGCCGGAGCACTGCTACCCCCAGTTCACTCTCCCTGACTTCGGGCACATCGCTCTCGCTATTATCAGCGTCAGGCGCCTGAGGCGGAGCCATACGCGGAGGGACATGCTCCTCCGCTCTCGCTAGGAACAAGGAGCCCAGTATCCCCTCCAGCCGCTCCGGCTGGAGGCTCTGGGTCAGCAGGGGCGCCCTTGGGCGGATTTTGCCCCTGACCGCAAGGTAAGGACGCCCCCATGGGTTCTGCTCCAGAGACTCCAGCAGCTCTTCGCGGGCCCGCCGTTTGGCCTGCTTTATGGCTTCCTGGAGGGTCCTCTTGGCCCCCTTGTACGCCTCATACAGCTCCGCCTCTCGGGCTGCCGCATCGTCTGGTCGGCGACGCCTCCGGCGAAACCTGGTGTACTGGCGGCGAGCGGTCACGCACGCTGCTCGCAGCTGTGCGATCTCCGTTGACCACCAGTACACCTGTTTCTTGGCCGGGCCGGGCTTAACCCTAGGCATCGCCGCATCGCAGATATGCGACATGGCTCTCCTGAACCATTCCGCCTCTGCGTCGACATCGGCAGGCCTGGCCGGTGACGGAATCCAGGCCTGCACTATGGATGCCTCCAGGAGAGCCTCCCGATCCAGGCGTCTGAGCGCCCAACGTGGATCCGGGGGATTCGCGATTGTCGGCGGCAGGTTAGTTGGAGGGGAGACGTTGAACCGAATGTACTTATGGTCGGAATCCGTCTCCTCCTCCTCCACCACGCGCCCACCCTGGACGCAGCGGGCGAGAGCAGGGGTCGCAAACGCGACATCCACGACCGAACTGAGCCCCCGCCGCTCCCAGGTGGCGACATTCCCCCGGTTGAGGACCTCTAGACCACGGGTGTTGGCCCAGTCCTCCAGTACTCGCCCCTTGTCATTGGTTTCCCGGGAGCCCCAGGCCTGAGACCAGGAGTTGAAGTCTCCCAGGACCAAGACAGGACGAGGACGGCACGCAGCGAGAACAATGTCCAGTTCAGCGAGCCTTAGCTCAAGCTCGTACTGGTCAAGGCTTGGCGAGAAGTAGACGGCCACGACAGCCAAGCCCTCATAGTCCGCCGCACGTATTGCAGCCTGGACAACGAAAGCGCTAATGCATCTCTTCCGTTCTCTGGGAGAGGCGTGGTTGCTTCCGCTTAATGTTTCGCCTAGGCAGAAGTGACACAAATGTTGTGTTACTCGGTGTCCCCACGTTAATGTCTGATTAGTAGAGGAAGCTATGGGGAAACAGCGAGGGAGATGGCGAGTTTGCAGTTTCTCTATTATTACATAGTGGTACGGTATTAAAGTTTCAAATTTCGGGGCTGCGATCAAGAAACCTCTATAAAAATTTCCTAATGAACTGAAGGTGCTTGGCTGGGTAGCTCGCCACTTTATTAACGGGCCAGTGAAAGTGGAGCTGGTGCGGTCTTTTCTCACAGTTCTTTGTTACACTTCTTTTAAAAAAACGGTCAAATGGGAGTCGGACTCGCGCATTGAGGGTTCCGTATAAAACTGGACACTGGTGAAGGGGTTAGTTTACAAATTGGACTGACCACATCTGCCGATGGACCGTTGGCCCCAAGCGTGTCCTAGAGTGGAGATCTCGCATAAATAACTAAAAAAGGTGGGACAGGACACACCCCAGCCAGATGTACTGACGACCCGAAAAAGGTAGCTAGTATAATACTATACACTATATTTTAATTAAGTTGCAAGTGTCTAAATATAGTGCATAAATGACCGAAGCTTTTAAATGGCATTTACATAGAAGCGTCAAGGGGTTGCAGACTTGTGAATTTGATATTAATTTCAACTTGATACCTCCGTGAGTTCATTTAAAAACTACCAAAATAAGAACCCCCTTTCACTCCCTTAGGGGTTGAATCTTCAAAAATTCTTTTTTATGCACATTTACGTTACTTAAGGAATATTTTTGCAAAATTCTATGGTTCTAGACCCAGCGGTGTCAGCTGTTTAGTTTCTGTTTTTATATTATACGGACAAAGTTGCGGGCAACAGCTAGCTAGCTAGCTAGTTAACTTTGGAATAGATTAAAGTATGTTTACATCTGCAGTTTCGATCTCAACGCTTCCAAAGAAAATGAAGGAATATAAGGCATGCATTGTCACAAACCATGGGAAATAGTGTGCGCAAATAGTAGTGTATCCACTTGATAGGAAATCATCACCTTAGCCTATGTGCGCCTGTCATACGAGTCAACCTTTTAAAGCTCTTTTTAGAAAAACCAGAACTGCAGTCAGCCAGCATACACATCCTATAAATATCCTATTGATGTTATACAGGGATAGATCATTGTCCGAAATAATACATAAGCTTTTTTATCCTTAGAATAGGTTCCCATAGGTTTCCACGCGGTCAGAACTGGGGGCATCAGTTAGTGTCGTGACCTATTATTTTTTTATCGAAGTAATGATCTAAGGAATGAGTGATTGAATCAAAGCTTTTACTTATGAGATAATCGGTGTAATTTAATAGTGTATCAGAATTGTAAAGTGCAGTGTTAGTTTAAAATGAGTAAGACAATTTCAATTAACAACTTCTTCTCTGTGTGATAAAACTTAGTACCTATAATTTGGTCTATCTATTATAATGTAACCATCTTTATTCACAAACACAAAACGGTTCTTCCAGCAAAGAAAGCAAAGCAAGCAGTTTGAGCAAAGTCACAAAGAATTTCAGAAATTACCTAAATGAAATTACCATTGTTATTCAAATTTAGTGTAAAGGAAATTTCCTCTATTCTAATAATGACTTGAACAAAATGCTTAAAAAATTGTAAGTATGAACCCATTCAAAATAGCATTAAGAATGAGCTTCATTGTTTCGAGTTCCCATAGAAATTGATTGCCCTATTAATGGGTGCCCGCTCATTTTTATTTCTACTGCTTAAAGCAACCTTAAATAATATTACTCAATACAATTACTGTTTTGTATTTTTTTATATTCGGTTTTTTTATATTTACTGCACCCGGCTGGATGGTGAGAAGCTGGGGTGAAGTCCAGAACATACGGGCCACCATCCCAGATGCAGACGATTCAAAAATGGTGGTCTCTGACTTAACGACCTCAACAAATGCTTTTTCACGCCCGCTTGAATAACCCAGGATTGTAAGAAGAAGGAAACACGCGTGCGGGTATTTTGATTCTTAATCATTATTGCTTCTATTTAATTTGTTTGTTTCGTCACGATACGGATTCGGGTCGTGACACGATAGCAGACGTTGTAATGTGTGCCCTTAGGCATGCAGGTGGCATTGGAGGAGACGGAAGCTCCTACATTTTCATAGCACTCCACCGCCCAATGCCGCAAAAAAGTTTTGGGCTAAGATTAATGCCTAGATTCAGGATTGTGCTTCGTGTTCTCTTTGGCGGTTGGGAGGTCAAATGGCAGTCACTCCCATAAAAATGGTATAGCCTAACCATAAGGAGGAGAAGGAGTAAGCGGACTCCGGGCTCCGGGAACAACGCTAAGACAATGATGATGAGGTTGAGCTCTGTAATGGAGAATTCGGCACCTTTTTGCTTTGCCGTACCATAAGGACTTGGAATTCTTTACCAGCACACGTGTTTTCTTCTTCTGGGTCCTTTAAGCGGGGCGTGAAAAGGCATTTGATTAGGCCGTCAAGCTGAAGGCCACTTTTGTAGCATTATTGGTATTTAAAAAGGTGACTCTTTTTTCTTAGACTTAATTCTCAGCTTATGTACGTAAGTCGAAGTCATATTGAGGTAACAGGCACAAAAAATTATTGTATTTGCTGGTATTGCCTGCCGAGGGTTCTACATCGTGGTGGTCCAACCTATGGCACTGTACGCTGCACTAGTGTGAGTACATGCCCTGACCATCCTCTACAGGCCCCTCTGTGCTAAATCTGTGGAGGGCAAAGTGCTTCAGTAATGTATATATTCTAGCTGGGGCCTTACCCCGACGCTCTTATATAGCTAACATGTATTGCTCCATCTCTCTCCCTCAGCTGAACTGTATTGCTTTTGAATTGCTATAAGAACGCCGAGAGCTTATCTGAGAGCTTATAATAGCCCTGACCTTATCTGCTACTGCAGCAGTCTATAAAAATTATAGGAATACAAACTCTGATATAAAAATGTTATCTAACTTTTTTTTCAAGAGATTATCTACTTCATGCTCGAATGATCTTTTATTTCTATAAATGTCTTCACTTAATTAAGTCATTAAAAAGAAACCACAATTGTCTATTTCTTTATTAACTTTCACGAAAAAAAAATATTATTCTCAAAATTAATATTCAATAGATTCTTTTGCGTTACAATTCTTCTACGATTCTCCCCTTATTTTCAAACCACGCAAATGTATATGTTTATTGTGATATCTCTTAGGTTTCACCTTGTTTGGTTTATTTTTATATTTTCCTATATCTAGATCCCAGCATTGACATTCACTTCTACTGGACTTCTTTCGAAGATTTAGCCTTATATTGGCGTTCATAAGAGCTTTAGCTTCCTGTATTTGCTGGGGTGTCGATTTGATGTAACAACGACATTCGTCATCCCAAGTTATATAAATAGAAGGAGGGCTTGCTGGTGAACGTAAACTAAATTTGATGATAAAATCAGACTGATCATGGTCATTGCTCACATATTTTGAGGCACTCGAATAAATTGATGTTTGTAGTAGTAAAATGCACCAAACTACTGAAATGGGAAATTGGTCATGAGTACCGTTCAAAGTAAGTTAAATGTTGAATTTGATTATATTCCTATACTAAGTATTATAAAATTGTAAATTAGTCGTGTCTGTACATCGGAGATATTTAAAAAAAATACTTGGGTTATGTTAAATAAAATATTCTGAACACAAAAACATTTTTATTGAAATTCTTTGTTTGTCTGTCTGTTTCTGACAAACAGACAAAATGTTACAAACAGATAACTGTTTGTCTGTTTATTCGCGATGGACGCAAAAACTGCTGATTGGATTTTGATGAGTTTTTTTATTAAAAAGTTGTTGATTAGTGTTAAAATCTGCCGCATGTTTGATTGCAATTGGTTAAGTAGAACCGGAGATATATACATTTATATAATGAAACTGAATACGTATTATTAATTTTAGATTTTTCTATCTATTTACTATTATTTGAAATGCTTTCACAGTGTGTATAAGTACTTTATATAAAATAAAGGTAGGTATTATGATGTAGTTATGATACAAGAGAGAATATCTTGTAACTTACTTATTACTGCAAAGTACATGATTGCACGCAATTATATTTTCGTAGTTTTCAATTGCAGCGGTTGGACAATGAATGAATATTTCAGCATTAGTTTTTAATTTACCATTTCGTTAATTATTTACTGATTTTATAAACATGTCATAGAATAGTAATTCTAAAGAACCATTTTTAGCGCGTAGTTTAATTATAAAACCCATTAAAAATGATGTCGTAATTTCCATTGGTTTGCATTATGTTAAAGTTATAGTTATGTCATGTCTGTCTGTTGCCCACCAGGCGAGGCCGCAGTGCCGTCCAAAGTCCGCCGGTAACCTTCGGGTTATCCTTTCGAGGGCTTACCCGGGGTGCCGGCAATGGACACTTTGGGACGACACCGTGTGGTTTTAGTCGGTCCGATTCTGACACGCCACCCCATCGTTGGCACAGATGGGGTGAAGCCTGTGGGGGTTTCCACACGTAAAAACAAATGTCTGTCTGTTCGCTCTCAGTTGAGTAAGCTGTATCTTTTTACTGATGTTCTTAGCTATAAGATTTCCATGCAATAAATAAATAAATAAAAGAATTTAAACTGAACATACTGATTTATTTATTGTTATAATTGTAATGGATGTATTTCTTCTTATGTGTATCTTATTTTTGTTTTTTTACACTCTTTTTTATTTTTATATAAGTTTTTTTTGCAAATTAATTTATTTTCTTTGTTTTTGATTATTATAATTTTATAATGTACCAAGTTCTAGTGGCACCCTCTGCTATATTATATGTCTTAATCTGTGGATAACGTAGTGGGTTGCAATATTGCCTATAGAATAACCAGTCTACTTAAAAAACAATTACTACACGTCTATTGTAACTGTTTGTTGTCCCTGAATAAATAAATTAAATTAAATTAATCTGCCCAAGTCGAGTGTAAGCCAAACCAGGAGGAGAAGTAAGTGTACCGTGGGGTATGAGGTCAAAGCCTCGGATGCAACCGGGTACAATGGCAAGTACCGCGGGGTATGAGGTCAAAGCCTCGGATGCAACCGGAAACAATGGCAAGATGATGATGATGTGCCTCATACCCCGCGGTAGCACATCATCATCATCTTGCCATTGTTCCCGGTTGCATCCGAGGCTTTGACCTCATACCCCGCGGTACTTGCCATTGTTCCCGGTTGCATCCGAGGCTTTGACCTCATACCCCGCGGTAAGCCACATCATCATCATCTTGCCATTGTTCCCGGTTGCATCCGAGGCTTTGACCTCATACCCCGTGGTACACTTACTTCTCCTCCTGGTTTGGCTTACACGGTTTCTAAGGGAGCGACTGCCGTCTGACCAACCAACCCTGAGAGAAAACCTGCACCAGTGCCTCGCCTGTCAAGCAGCAGGTGTACCAGTTTGCAGCTGAAATTGGCTTGACCCGGAAGGTCATAGTGGGAACCAAGCATATTGGGATGTTACGTAATTAATATATATTAATTATAAACCGCACGCCGTATCGAGTCTTCTGACGCCAGGGTGTAAGGTGCCTGGGCTATCTCCGGTTTCAAGATGGCCCCTTCGGGTTTGGGAACCACGGTGTCCCTATCTTGCCCCGGTTGGGGGGGGGAGGGGGTCGCCCCGCTCGCCGTCCCGGGCTGTTTCGGCTGGGGTGACAGGTGGCCTCACCAGTCACCCCTAGGCCTGCGCTCATGGAGATAGATAGATAACACTTTATTTGTACACCATTTACAAAACATACACAAGTAGCACATTAATTATTATTAATAAGGTTAGATAGTTAGTTTGTTAGTTTACCTGGGCTGTTCCGCACTTAGCCTCTTGATTGGGCCATTGTGCGTAGCATCTTACCTCTCACTCCAACCAACCCAGATCTTCCCAAAAAGCCAGCAGCCTTTTCAGGTTTCCACATGCTTCCCGGAGAGACGCTGGTGACTGGAGGAATTTCGCCCGTTGTTCGGCCACGCTCATGCACTCTGTAAGCACATGATGTGGCGTTTCTTCTGCCCCCATGCAGCCTCTGCACAGGGGGCTGTCCGTCACACCTATTGTAAATAGATGCTTGTTTAGGGGACAGTGACCGGTCAAGATGCCTATGACCTATGATTAGATTAAAAAGGGACCAGATCCGTAAATCTGGTCCCTTTTTAATCTAATGAAGTTTCGGCTAAACGTTTTTGATGCTACCGGAACTGCATTCTTTGTTTGCCTGCATCCTTCAATGTTTGTCCATTCTTTTTGATGGGTTTCTTCCGTATTTTTCCGCAGCCAAGTTTTGACCTGTGCTTGAGGTATAGGTAGTATTGGTTCCGGTCCATATACTGTTGCCCCTGATCCTCTCTTGGCCAATTCATCGGCTGCGTCGTTACCGAGGGAGTTGCTGTGTCCCTTGATCCATTGCAGCGTGACCTTGTTTGTGTTTGCAATGGATTGGAGTGTATTGTGACATTCCAATATGAGGACAGAGGTTATGGTGTTGCTTTTCAGAGCTTGGAGTACGGATGCACTGTCTGATATGATCTTTATATCTAGATCTCTGACGTCTCTGGCTGCAATCGTCTCCGCCGCTCTCGTTATGCCAATACATTCAGCTTGGAATATTGTACTTAGCTTGTCCAGGGTGGTTGTTATTTTGATGTTTAGGTCATTCGAGAAGACGCCTGCTCCGGTGTAACAATGCACATTGTTCTTTTAATGATATTGGTGGAATATGTAGTCGATTCCTTAGTTGATATCGATTCATAGCCTACTAATATTATCTGTATTCTTTCATCAACTCTGTCTATGGTTAGCTGTGGTCAACTCTATCGGCTGTGGCATATTAACTCCCACCAAGTCGCTTCTTTCAGCCGACGTTATAAATTACAGTGCAGCGGTTTTGCGAGCCCCTAATTTTCTGCATCGCATCCACAAGTGCATAGCTCTGGTACTGAGCCGTTGGTGAGAATTTTACAATTTATACATTATGTGTGCTAACCATTTTTATTACAGAGTGCTCATTAGTGTTGGAGGGTGACGTGGTACCAATGACCCACCAGGGATATTCCCTGTGGCCTCTTCATCTTCACCAATGGTGCCACGTCAGGTTCCCACTGCTATGCTCAGCTACTCCAGGCATCGCCTCGTTTTTTACGTGAACGAGGCTTGCCAACATTTATCCATGTATTGGAATTATATAGAATGTTATCATGCCACACTACACCTCTCTAGTCGTGGCAAAGTTTTCTAATTGGGATGCTGCTTTTTACGTGAGCAGTATCTATTTGTTTTAGTTGTGTAGCTATTACGCAAGGCATGCTTTCCCTTTTCACGCTTGTCAAAAGGACAATAACCTGTGCGGGCCACGCGGTCAGTGACCGCATGGTGAACAATCCTTCAGTGTCATCTATGTTTCTGAGCATCTGTTCCTGCTGCTTGCAAAGGCTGTGAACTGCCTGCTTTCGCAATAATGACCATAAGCATCACGTGCCTGGGGAAGCTTGTCACCTTTCTTACGCCTTCGGTATGCCCGGCCTGCACTAGCAGTATGTCTTCACATACTGAAAGCTTTGCCTTCTCCTTTCAGGTCCGCCGAGCGAGTCACGCAGCGGTTGGTGCCAGCGCGACACGCCGGGTCCCAAGCTAAGTGCAGACTCCTGGCTGCCGCGGGTCGTTCTTCACGTCCTCACATCTTCTTTTAATTCTTTAACTTCAAGTCTTAATTGAATTTATGTGTACTCACCCTTGAGATCACTTTTAATAATATTTAATATATGAAAGGTAAAACTAGTCTCATGTTTAATTTGCTATAACCTTATATCAAACCAACAATTAACTTCTAATAAGTTGTAATTTATAATCTACCTTAAATTTAACTACCCCTGTTACACCGGTACCATATTGTGGTTTTAGAGCCGTCTGTGTATATCCTAACTTCTTTGACGCCAGAGCTGTCTCTTTTTTCTTCAGTAAGTTGAATATGATAATTCCTTTCGAAGACGTGGTGACATGGTATTCTGTCTACGGGCGCCTCAAGAAGTGGTATCTTCTTTAGGATTCCCTGTAGAATTTTTCAATGCTTTGTTCCAGTATTCTCTTTCCAGAGCCCATTACTTTTCAGTCTTAAGGCTGCTGCCTTGGCCTCCTCCTGTATGATTAGATGCAGCGGTCTCAGGTTTAGGAGGTGCTCTAGTGCGGCTGATGGAGTGGTTCTCATGCATCCAGTGGCTGCTGTACTCGCTAGGCGTTGTAGACTCTGGAGCTTTTCTTTCACAGTGATCAGTTCTGTTCTGGGCCACCATACAACTGATCCATAGGTTAGAGAAGGCCTGATAATTGCCGTACACAGCCAAAGTGTTATCTTTGTGTTAAGACCCCAGTTCTTACCAACGAGTCTTCTGCATTGCCAAAAAGTTATGCAGGCCTTTTTCATTTTAGCATTTATGTGGCTAGTCCAATTCAACTTATTGTCAAGTATGAAGCCCAGATATTTAACTTGAGTTGTTAGGGCTAGTTTGGTATTAAATAGTTTTGGTAGTTGTAGTTCTGGTAACTTTCTTTTGTTGGTGAAAAGGATAAGTTCTGTTTTTTTCGGGTTTACTGATAATCGGTGTTCTTCGCACCATTCTTCCACAATCTGAAGGGCTGAGCGCATGACTTTGCATAGCACGTTCTCAGCCGTTCCGCTTATTAGTATTGCAAGATCATCCGCATACCCGATGGTGGTGTATCTTCTCTCATTTAGTCTCTTTAGAAGACTGTCTACTACTATGTTCTATAAGAGTGGTGATAGGACGCCTCCCTGGGGACATCCTCTGACTACCTTTGCTCTTGTGGTGGTGTTACTCATCACTATCTGGACTGCTCTTTTGCTTATCAGCTGAGTGATCCAGTCCCTTATGGCTGGTTCTACCTTACGCTTCCGTAAGGCTTCGTTAATGCTGCTGTGTACCGTTTTGTCGAAAGCCCCTTCTATATCTATGAAAGTAGCTAGTGTTGAGGCTTTATTTGTGATAGCCGATTCTATCTTGTGCACTACTATGTGTAGTGCGGACTCTGTTGATCTACCTTTTCTGTATGCATGTTGCTGAGGATATAGTGGGTTGTCTTTTAGTGTTCCATCCCTTAGGTATCGATCTACTAGTCTCTCCAACGTTTTGAGGAGGAATGATGTGAGACTAATGGGCCTGAATGATTTGGGATGTGTGTAGTCCTCCTTACCTGGTTTTGGTAGGAAGACTACTTTTGCCTCTCTCCATAATCTGGGTATGTATTTGAAGGCAATGCAGGCCCTGTAGATTGGAAGTAGATATTTTGCTATTCTTGTCAGTTGCCATTGTAGTAGTGCTGGGAATATTCCATCCAGCCCTGCAGACTTAAAGGGTTTGAAGGTTTTTATGGCCCACTCTATTTTGTCTGCAGTTACTACCTTGTTTGCGATTTCCCATTCTTGGGTTGTTGGTACACTATAGTGTTCTGGTGGCCAGTCAATGGAATCGATGGATGGTGTGACTTGACAACCAGGGAAGTGTGTTTCCAGCAGTACTGCGCTGGTTTCATTTTCCGTATTAGTGTAAGTGCCGTCTTCTCTCTTAAGTGAGCCCATGAGGTTGAGTTCACCTTTGGCCAGGACTTTCCTTACTCTTGCGGCTTGGTTTGTCGAGTTTATGCTACTACAGAAACTCTGCCAGGCCTCAGTTCTACGATACCTGATGCGTATCTTGTAGTATGTTTGTGCATTTTTGTATTTGTCTCAGTCCTCAGGGGTTCTGGTGTTTTTTGCTCGGTTGTAGAGCTTTCTCAGGCCTCCACGTAGTGGCTCGAGTTCTGGCCCCCACCAGGAGCTCTTTTCTGGACCTTTGGGTGTTACAACAGGACACGCTGGCTCGTAGCTTTCCAGCAGAGCTGCAGTGATAGAATGTACGTTGTGTTCTATGTTATCTGTACTAAGTGTTGTGTCGGGTAGTTGTGAATCACTTAGTGCCTTGTTTAGTGAGTTTGTGTACCGTGCTATATCTGTTTTGCGGGGGTTACGATATGGAACAGGGTCTGCTAGTTTACATTGTATTTGAAAGCAGATTCGGCGATGGTCCGCAAAGGATGGTTCCTTTGACACATGCCAACCCTTAATGAGGTTTGCTGCCGAGTGTGTTGCCAATGTGATATCTACTATGGTTTGACACCATGAGGTTACGGAAGTAGGTTCCGTACCTATATTTATAATGTTTAGGTTGGTTCGGAATAAGTATTCGGTTAGTAACTCACCTCTCTTGTTCGCGTCCTTACTTCCCCACAGAGGATGGTGAGCATTGCAGTCTGCACCGATGATTAAGTCCCAGGTGTGAGCCTCGCAGTGTTGTACCAGGTCGGCTAGCTCCTTTGGAGGTGGTTCACCTTCGCCCGGCATATACACTGAAGCTAGTACTAGGATGGTTGCATTATCTGAATGGATTTTCACAGCAGTGAGGTCTCTAGAACAGAATTGGTTAAGCAAAGTGGTGTTTATAGCGTTAGGTACGAACATGCAGGTTCTCGGTTTTTCAACCGTCGTATCTCGTATTAACTTATCGCCTATTTTATTTAGACCGCAGATATAGTTCTTATTTATCCAGGGCTCCTGGATTAGGGCTACGGTCTTTTTGGTTACCTCCAGTACTCTGCGTAGAGTGACCGTTGCTGCTTGTTTGTGCTGGAGGTTTGTTTGGATGATGTTTATGGGATCAGTGGCTGTTAAGGACGTCATCATCATCATCATCGCTGATGTGTCCTCCCTGTTTCAGCGGCGAGCTACTTTCCAACTCGCTCTTACTCTTTCGAGGAGCCCCTGTTTTTTGCTCTTGAGCTGTAGCTGCCGCTGCTCCTTCCCCGGCACCTTCTCTTTGGAGTTCGGGTCGGTGGTTTGGTCGTCCACTGTCATGTCGTAACACTGCCAGGTACCTACTTTGTACCAAGGGTTTTGGACCCAAAGCACTC
Organism: Cybosia mesomella; assembly: GCA_946251805.1. Classification (NCBI taxonomy): domain Eukaryota; kingdom Metazoa; phylum Arthropoda; class Insecta; order Lepidoptera; family Erebidae; genus Cybosia; species Cybosia mesomella. Next base: position 25,123,820 of record OX276397.1, on the reverse strand, counting down.
TGCGTAGTGTTACGGTTTCGGTGATGCGGGTGTGGAGAAGAAGCCCTGCTTTCAACCGCTTCTTCATGTCGGACTGCTTGATGACGGCCAAGGTGGTTTCGGGTATCGGGGACGTTATGCTTCTTACAGCTTTTTCAAGCCAAGTAAGAGCATTTTCGTCTTCACACCACATCGCCAGCACGCCTTCCAATAGGAAGGGTCGTTCGCGGAAAGATGGAGCTTGCGCACCCGAAATCGTTGACGACAACACCGACTGCAGGATGCTGTCGTCAATGGCCTCCCTAAGCTGGTCTGCCTGGGTTTTGGTGAAGTCCCTCGGCGGAACGGTAGTGACCGCTACTCGCAGATGCGACTGACTGGCATCTGCGTAGCTTACCGTCTGCTTGGTGCGCGGGTCAGTTTTCGGGCGTTTGGCTTCCCCTCTGGGGGACCGGGTATCATCCAGACGAGCGCGCTTCGAAGAAACTCGCTCGTTCTGGACGGGCCCTGCCCCCTTTTGTTCCTTTTCAGGAAAATTGGGAGCCATCGCAGCGTTCCGTTGACCTCGGGCACCTCTGGGTTTCCTCTTGTTTTTCTTGCTCGGTGGTGGTGGAGGGGCTGTGGCTACTGCCGTCCTCTTTGAGGTTGATGGTGTGGGTTCGCGCTGCGTTTCCGCTGCTGCGGCACCCAACCCTGTCGTCGTTTTTGTAGGTTGCAAGACCTCCCTTCTCGCGCGCCTGTTGGGGCGACTGCGTTCTGTTCGGCCGAGCCCTTTTTTGGTAGTGGCCGCCTTCGGCTGAGCATCCCTTTTGCAAGGGCGCTTGTGGCCAACAACGGTCCATTGTATGACGCTCGTGGTGTCTGTTTTCGGGATAGCCTCCGAGAGGCTGGACAGGTCCAGGCTTGCGCCCGGTCCTGAACACAGGGTTGCCCCCCCCAGAATACGAAGGGCAGACTGAGCTGGTAGGCTCAGTGAGGGATTCTCCGCAAGCGGTACCCTCCTGGGGTAGTATTTCTTTATCCTGTGTCGACATGTTGTTTGGAGCAGAGGCTTACTCACACTACCTGCCCTAGGTGCGTGTGGTAAAGTTTTCTGAGGCAATTTAGTGCCCCACGGCAATGTCTACCGGGGTGTGGTTTTAGGCCGCCATGGTTCGGCACATTTATATAATATATTATATCTGATGAATGGATGATTATATATATATATAATAGATATATAAAGAAAAATAAAATAAAGGAGAGATACATATATAAGTTGTTATAATATATAAATAAACCATTACATAAATAAACAATTTCATGCGCCTGGAGGTTTCTGTTACGTCTATTTCTTGGGAATTAGACCAATAACGGGACGACAACCTCGGGAAGGATAGTCCACCAGACTTGCTTTGAGGATCTACACGACCTGCGCTCTCCCTCAAAACCACGTCCCCCTACCCCTCAGAAGGATGGGTAGGGTAGGTCCATGCTAAGGTTTCGGGTAATAGTACCATCACAGAAACATTAGCATGACCCCGTCCTCATATTAATAAGATTTATCGCTAAACGCGATTTCTTCCAGGCAACCTTAGGATGGACTGTAATATTTAAAAAAACACGGTGGTAATAGTTGTGAATTCGGTCGGTAACTTCGAAACGAGTGGTTGTGTGTTACTATTAAGAAAATATTATTTACCCTACCTACAATAATGGTACTTACAAATGTGCAAAATGTAAGAAAAACATTACTAAAAAAGCACCAGGATTAGAGTGCAGCAGATGCGAGAAAGTGGTTCATGCAGACTCAGCATGTGTAAAACTCTCCAACAATCAACTGAAAACTCTACGCAACTCACCCGGAATTGAATGGAGCTGTGAAGACTGCTTGCAAAACCTATCACGTAGGTCCTCGTATATGATTCCGGAAGAGAAGGATGAAGATGATGACCCCGAGGTAGGCGTCCCGAATAACTTTAATAATATTGATACTCGAAAACTAGTCCTCGATATCAGCCGAGAGGTTAAGAAGGCCTTTAAAGAAGAGTTGGGATCCCTCGAAGCAGCGTTGCAGTTTGTTAGTGATCAACTTAGTGCAGTGGAGAAATCAATAAAAAGCCAGGACATCAAAATCAAAGATTTGGAACATAAAAATCAAGACTTGCACAATAAAAATATAAATCTAGAGCTAAGGGTATCTACCCTTGAGCAACAAATACAAAAAATCGAACAAGGTGCACTCGTAGCTTCTGTCGAAATATCGGGAATACCGGAAGTAGCTATCCAAAGTTAAAACCCATTAGTGGCAAAAATTGCGAGGAAACTTCATATGGATAAACAGGACATACAGTCATTCCAGCGCCTGCCAGGAACTAAGGACAGACCCGGAACCAGCGTCGTGGAGATGAAGAACAGGGAGACCCGGAGACTATGGATTGAGGCTGGAAGGGTGAAATGCCTTACCGCAGGTACTGTACTATCGGAAATTCCTAAGGAGAAGGTTGAAGATAACATTTTCATTCGAGAAGCCCTAACCAAGAACACCAAGACAATCCTGTATAATGCGAAGTCTAAAATAAAAGACTCATTCCAATTTATATGGTGCAAGGATGGAAAGGTATTTGCTAGGAAAACCTCTACTAGTAAAATATTTCTTATTCGTTCCGTACAGGATTTAAATCAAATTCAAAAACAAATATCCACTCCACCCCTGTAAAAACTTTTCTACCTGCATTTATATTTACCCTAAATTAATATTTCATTAACGTAAATGATGGATACTCAGATAAACAAAATATTTAACTGTAATTCACCGAATGATTTTTTCGAATTCCCACCTTCCAACAGTCGTATAAATTTTTCTTGTTTACATATTAATATCCTCCTCCTTAGTCGTTCACTCTTGACAGAGTGGTCGTGGTTGATGACGCTGCATTTTCATTAGATAAAGCAGCCCTCGCGATGCGCCTCCACTTGATGCGGTTTCCAGCTTCTCGGGAACTCTGGACTATAGAAGCTTGCGTCGTAGCTTTGATGAGGTCTATCCAACGCGTAGGTGATCGACCGCGTGACCGCTTGCCCTCCATCTGTCCTTGGACAACGAGTCGTTCCATGGATTTCTCGTTTCGAACCACGTGTCCGAAATACTGGAGGATTCGCGTTTGTACAGTCGACGATAATCTCTGCTTGATTTTAAGTTCCTCCAGGATCGAAACGTTGGTCCTAAATGCTGTCCAAGGGATCCGCAGTAGTCGCCGCCAGCACCACATCTCTAGTGCATCGATTTTGCGTCGGTCTTTGAGGCGAACCGTCCACGTTTCTGCGCCATAAAGGAATATCGGGAAGACTAAGCTTCTCATTAGGCGGACTTTCGTGGCTTTGGTGATATTACGGTTGCACCAGACTCTTTTCAGCTTGTCAACGGCAGATCGTGTAATAGCACATCTCCTTCGAATCTCGTCTTCACATCCTCCAGTGTTTGTGATAGTGGAACCGAGGTATACATAAGATTGAACAACCTCACAGTTTCCAATTATGGAGATGTCAGGATGGTTTAGTTCAGCTCGGTCCACTATCATCATCTTGGTCTTGTCTCTGTTGACCGTAAGTCCGAAGGAGAGGCTTGTTGTCTCTAGGCGTGTCAGCAGGTGTTCCATGTCTTCTTTTGTTTGAGCGAGAAGAGTAGTGTCGTCGGCATACCTAAAGTTAGAAATCTTTCGACCTCCCACCGAAATGCCTTTGTCCCATTTTTCCAGAACGATTCTCATAATACACTCCGTATAGATGTTGAATAGGAGTGGAGAAAGTATGCACCCCTGTCGAACATCAGCGTGTGTGTGAAAAATTTTCGAGTCAACGTCGTCTATCCGAACAATCGCGGTGCGGTGATGTTAATATAAGATCACTAATTAAAAACTACCCTAAGTTACTGCAGGTCATACACTGCTGCTCAGCACCACTAGATATGATAGTTATCACCGAGGCCGGTATTTCGCAACATATTTCTCATTTGTATAACATACCAGGATATAATATGTTTTCACAACTACGTACTACCAAAAAGGGAGGAGGAACAATTATTTATGTCAGAAATCATCTCAAATTTACTACATTATGTAATAGAAATATAACATTTGAAAGTTTAACAGGTGTGTTAAAACTGCCATCCGGACAGCACGAAGTCGTTTTTGCACTGTATCGGCGGCCATCAACTAATAAAAGCATTTTCATACGGGAACTAAATAAATGTATCTCTAAATATAATGATAAACGAAATCTTCTTGTGATCGGGGATATGAATATAGACTTAAAATGCACTACGTCCTACCTAGACTTATACCTAGAAACACTGAGCGAGTGCGGACTGTTTTGCGGAATCACTGATTTTACTAGAATTGAACAAAAGTTAAACAAAATAACTAAATCGTGTATAGATCACATATTTGCGAGATTTCCTACTGTGCATTCGTACTCGGCAGTGCTAGACGTTGTACTGGCCGATCATCGGACCATATTGTTCACCTGCATTGACGACGCGCCGGTCAAGTATATACAGCATGTTCAAAGATCGGTTATCAATTACGACTTATTTTATGAAGAACTCAAAAAAGTAAAATGGACAGCAACAAATAATATATCGTGTTCAAATGAAATCTTCAACTTTATTAAAAAATCTTTTAGTAAGGCAAGAGAAATTGCCACGTCTGACTCAAAATTGACTCAAAAATTGAAGCGTTTCAGAACCCCTTGGATAGATGACAATATTGTACAACTTTGTAATAAACGGGACAAACTATTCAAAATCTGGAAAAGTAGTTCATACGACCCAGCTGTAAGGTTACAATATAATCAAATCAGAAACAAAGTAAATAAAATATTGGAGTGCAAAAGAAATGCATTTTAAATGAATTATATGCAAGAAAACTTCAAAAATCCAAAGAAAATATATGAAATTCTTAACCAAATGCTGGGTCGTGTCAAATTGTCAATTGACGATGCGATATTGAAAGCTTTTGATGAGCAAGGGCTCACTGCCAAAAAAATAGCACAGAACTTCGCAAATGAGTTTGACAGATCGGTAAAAGACATTATTCCAAAATGTAATGATACTTTACTAGACCCCAAAAATTACTGTATACCGACTAATTCCAGTATATTATTCCAAAAAGCTATAAGTGGGAAAGTTCATAATATCATAAAACCCTGAATCCAAGAAAAGCTCCCGGTTTCGATAATATTAGAGCGTGTGATATTAAATACGTAGGTCAGAATATAGCACTAGCCATAGCCAGTCTAATAAATAGAAGTATAAAAACCGGACTCTACCCGGACGAGCTAAAAGAAGGATGCGTAAAACCTATCTTTTAAAAGGGGAAACAAAAGGAATACCTGAACTATCGCCCAATTACATTGCTTTCCACTATAGATAAAGTAGCGGAAAGGTTTATATCGGAACAAATACATAACTTCTACCAAAAGCATGATATACTATATAAGAATCAATTTGGGTTTCAAAAGGGGAAGGGAACAATTAATCTTCTGTCCGAATTCACTGACGAGGTTAATAGTAATTTAAATGCAAGAAAAGTGGTACTAGTTTTATTTATAGATTTTTCCCGGGCTTTTGATGTTTTGGATCATAGTAAATTAATTAATAAACTTGATAACTGTGGTATAAGAGGACCTTTACTATCATGGTGTGGTGATTATTTACAAAATAGAACCTTCTCTGTGAGAATTGGAAATACCCTAAGCAATCCAATATTAGTCACCGAAGGTACGGCCCTGGGCTCAGTCTTAGGTCCTTTACATTTTTTATCATACGTCAACGATATGCATAACTGCATTCGGCAGGGTTTGTGCTTCCAGTTTGCGGACGATACGTGTATCATAGTAGCTGATGAAGACCCGCAGAAGGCTGTTGATAAATTGCAGTCTGACTTTGATACACTACTGAAATGGTGTCATGACACAGGGCTAGTACTCAACTCAAAGAAAACTAAATTACTTATTATTAAATCACCATATCAGCGTCAAAACCTCGGTTCTAACCTGATTGCCCATGAACACAGTTGTTTACACAATTCTGGTGGACCTGCGTGTACCTGCCCAACCATAGAAGTCGTAAAGACGCAAATTTATCTCGGCATGGTAATAGATTCTAAATTTAATTGGGGTTGTCATATTGAATACGTGTGTAATAAGTGAAGACAATTTTTGGCAAACATAATTTTACTAAAAAATAGAATTCCGTTCAAAATTAAGATAATGTTATACAATGCTCTAGCAGACTCGTACATTCAGTATGGTTTAACTAGTTATGGTCGAACCTATGATAGTTATATAAATCAAATTACAAATTACAATTAAAAATAATAAAGAACATTGTTTCACCTAAAATTAAACAAAAATATTGTAATGATGAAATTGGTCTGTTCACACACTGTAAAGTTTTACCCATTCATACAAAATTTATGTATACCATATTGATGGAACACTTTTTTAACGACCAATTAAAAATCAAAATTGAGCATCCTGTATATACTCGAGCGATGGCGCAAAACCGGTTGTGCACGGAACGCGCCAACAATGTGTATGGCGAAAGAACGGCTACCCACATTGTTCCTCGGCTGATTAACAAATTACCCAGAGATTTAATTGATGCCATAACACGAAATAATATTAAATACAAGCTAAAAGCATTTTTGTTTACAAATAACTGTAAGTTGTAACAAATTTATAGGGTATAGCTTGTTTGTTATAAGATTCATGCATGCAATTATTATTGAGCAAATTATTTTATGTAGCCACCTACCTACTTATTATTAAATTATAAATTGTACTGACTGAATATGTAGCACTATGCAAACCTTCGTGGTTTATGTGTTATTTAGAACTAATTTGTGTACTGTTTGTTTTTAAGTGATAATAAAAGAAAAAAAAAGTTGGTGTAACATGAGAGTTAGTAAACAATATTTCAATTTAAAACATTTTTTTTTTTTTTAAAGAATATTAGCAGCCGAAATTACTAATATTCCCCCTAACCCCTCCTGCTAAGCTAAATTGCTTGTGTTAGGAGTGGGTTCACGTCGGTAGTGTAATGGCCAGGATTCGAACCCGGGACCTCCCGATCGTAAGGTTGACTCCTTATCCACTAAGCTACCTATTTGAACCTACCTAATTATACCTTGACAGGTACAAACTAAATACATATATACTTAAATTACATACATATTAAGATAGCTACATATATTTGATATACATATAGACTACATACAATATATAAATACATTGTGTTATGCATAAAGATATGTACTTCATGGTACAGTGATAAGTGTTATGCTCATGTAACCTCTTTAAAAAAATGGTACTTTTGTTCAATTTAAGGCTTTTAAAATGTTCCTTTTGATTAAACCATAACAATCAATGCCACAGTAGTTAATTATCTACACTTACTCCTAACTACGTAGCATTGAAATAGCTGAATCATGTAATAATATTTCGATTGTTGATATAACGACGTTACCCGAGAAACAGTCAATCTTGCACACTAGGGGCAGTATCGAAGCTATTTGAATCAGTAAATTGGCAAAGGCCTATAAGCTGCACGAGCAGACGTACTAATAGTTACTATTATAGACTACCGCTACAGTATCCTGTTGAGTTGTATTTTGCAGACAGCCTGTATTGAAAAATCTGTTTACTTATGTGTGACGTCACAGAGCATTTATAAGCACGTGATCAAATCTCAAAAAAAGTTAGATTTAAATCTTGATTTTTTAACAAAAAAGAAACTTATTTTTGTTGAAAATTAATAAAATATGTTTTTTACTGTACATTTTATTAGGATGACAACAATGCGTACAATATTTTAAATATAGTCAAAATGTCTATTATATTTTGTGACGTCACTGATACCTAGCAGTTTTTTTCTCAAACTTTCACGTTTGAGAATATGTTTAGATTTTCGGATGTGTGTTCGTTCCTCCATTACGCTCAAACGGCTGATAAGATCTGGTTGTACAGGGATAGAATATGGTCTGGAATAACACATACACTACTTTTTACCCCTGGAGTAGTGGGGGTCTCATGGGCTGCGGAAACGGGAACAGAACTCCACGCGAGCGGAGCCACTAGCAACACCTAGTAAATAATAAATCAAAAAATTATTAATTAAAAAATAAAAACCCAACTGCAATAAAAAGACGGGAGGTGGGACCCATTAATTGGGTCCCGCCTGCTATCAAACTTGTTTCAGTCTTTTCAGGGTAGTCAGGTTTTTGATTTTTTAATTAATAATTTTATTGAATGCTTTGTAGTTATGATATATATTAGATATAGATATTAGTTATATATATTTGAATGATATATATATATATCATATATATATATCATTCAAATTTTTGAATGATTTGAAATCACCCTTTGAAGCTCTTCATTTTGATACCCTGCTCGATAATTTTGAATGAAAATATTTTTTTAACAACATACATTTTAGCGCCAAACATCCGCCATTTTGTTTTTCTTTTATTTGGATATACCCAGTAGCACTCCCACAGTAAATACTAATCTAACGACATCTCTCAAGCTAAAATCCATCTAACCGTTTGGGCTGTAGAGCGTGCCAAACAATTATATATATGTACATGCATACTCTCGAAAAACATAACCCTCCTTCTGGCGCAGTCGGGTAAAAAGAGCATTATTGCTGCAGCAACCAGTGCTCTGTATACCGGGTGTAAGAGAGACGAACGCTCCGGAGTAAAACGAAGACAGGTACAAAAAAATATTTTTTTTAGATTTTTTTATTTGCATTATTTATGCTCCATCGTGTTAGTACAGCTAAATAATATCGATTTTCATGGCGGTATTAATTTTTTTTAGGTAAAGTGATACATTCTTTATGAAATTATCATAATTTCATTTGGGTGTACTAACACGGTGGAACGTGAATAATGCTGATAAAAATTTAGAAAAAAAACGCTTAAATTTTTTTATCTTCAATACTATCGGCTGTCTTCGTTTTCGGTAGCGCGAGCGTTTCCCTGACATGAGAACATTTTTTCCGTGCGGAAATCCCCTCGGATGCCCGCCGCCCGCCAGCGGGGCGGTTATGTCGGGCTTGAACCGACTAAAACCGCATGCCGTCTCGAGTCTTCTGACGCCAGGGTGTAAGGTCCCTGGGCTATCTCCGGTCTCAAGATGGCCCCTTCGGGTTTGGGAACCTCGGTGTCCCCATCTTGCCCCGGTTGGGGGGGCGGGGTCGCCCCCACGCGCCGTCTCGGGCTCACCAGTCACCCCTAGGCCTGCGCTCATGGAGGCGCGCAGAAGGAGTCGGCGGCGGCCCAAGCACTCGTTCTCCGCACCATTGCCGCGATCATGCTGCCGAGCGGTTAAAAATAATTTCATTTGATTATGTGACTATCTGACGATCCTCCACTTATAATGGAGGAACCAAGGTTCCTTTTGTTTTTGGAACAATATCTTCACGGTTGGAATCCATGTCGTCTGAAAAGTTATTGTAGTTCAGTACATGTTTAGTACACATTCACATACAATTTATGTTTCTGAAAGCCCTTGCGTACCTACGTATGTATTTACTAGCTGTTGCCCACACTCCGCCCGCGTGAATTTTGACCTCATTTCCGCGGCTCACCTGTGCTAATTTCCGGGATAGCCTATATCCTATTTCAGACCATAATCTATCTCTGTGCCAAATTTTATCCTGATCGGTTCAACTGTTTTTACGAAAAAGAATAAAAAACATACAAACTTTCGCAGTTATAATATTAGTGTGACATGCGTCATTTGAGTGATTCTTGATTTCTTAATTGATCCTAACTGATTAGAGCTATTTAACCATCAGTAGCTTACCTCCTCGTAGACTACCTACTACACGCACTCGTAAAACCCCACTTCATGAAATATTAAGCATAACATTTATGTTATAATAACATAAACTCACGCCTATATCCCCGAAGGGGTAGGCAGAGGTGCTAGCACCCACATTTCGCCAGTTTATGTTTAGGTCCCAATGTAATAGGTGGCGAGCCTATTGCCATTAACCGGGCACTTATAAACCTGCGATAAATACACACATAACTTCGAAAAGCATCGAAAAGTCATTGGTGTGTGCCATGGTAAAACCTGGGATCGAACCCGAGACCTCGGCTCAGCAGTCCATTACCCATTCCACTAGGCTACCGCGGCTTTTTTTTGAAATATTAAGTCCTTCTGCGATATAGGATCACCATGGAAGGAATGATATTTTTTCAGTCAAGATTGTATCATAGTTTAGAGACCCAATTAATGGGTCCCGCCTCCCGTCTTTTTATTGCAGTTGGGTTTTTATTTTTTTGATTAATAATTTTATGATTTATTATTTACTAGGTGTTGCTCGTGGCTCCGCTCGCGTGGAATTCTGTTCCCGTTTCCGCAGCCCATGAGACCCCCACTACTCTAGGGGTAAAAAGTAGTGTAGGTATGTGTTATTCCAGACCATATTCTATCCCTGTACAACCAGATCTTATCAGCCGTTTGAGCGTAATGGAGTAACGAACACATCCGAAAATCTAAACATATTCTCAAACGTGAAAGTTTGAGAAAAAAACTGCTAGTCGGGGTGCGAGGGATATGCTCTATGGGCAACCTTAATTACACCCCGGCGTCTGTAGACCCGAGACGGCGTGCGGTTTTAGTCGGTTCAAGCCCGACATAACCGCCCCCGCTGGCACGCGGGGGGGTATCCGAAGGGATTTCCGCACGAAAAAAAAAAAAAAAAAAAAAAGGTATCAGTGACGTGGGGTGCTTGGTTGGGGACCTTCACGCGGTGCACCCTGGGCAACGGAGACCGCAGCGCCTCTCTCCTAGGGTGGGAGAGACGCTGCCGCCTACGGCCAACTCCGACCGAGGCGAGGACGGCCCTGTTGAGGGCTGTTCGGAAGCTTTCCACGTGTCCCTCTGATTAGCAGATGGCACAGTGGAGAGCAAGTAAGGGGGCCATCTCGAAACCGGAGATGGCCCAGGGTCAGTCGGGGTGCGAGGGATATGCTCTATGGGTAACCTTACACCCCGGCGTCTTAAGACCCGAGACGGCGTGCGGTTTTAGTCGGTGCAAGCCCGACATAACCGCCCCCGCTGGCCGGCGGGGGGGGGGTATCCGAAGGGATTTCCGCACGAAAAAAGAAAATAAAAAAGGTATCAGTGACGTCACAAAATATAATAGGCATTTTGACTATATTTAAAATATTGTACGCATTGTTGTCATCCTAATAAAATGTACCGTAAAAAACATATTTTATTAATTTTCAATTTAAAATAAGTTTCTTTTTTGTTAAAAAATCAAGATTTAAATGTAACTTTTTTTGAGATTTGATCACGTGCTTATAAATGCTCTGTGACGTCACACATAAGTAAACAGAATTTTTCAATACAGGCTGTCTGCATTTCCTAGTGTTAATCGACTAGTTCAATTATTAATTTCTAATAAATTTTCACTTTTATCTTATAATTATATCTCAAAATAAACCATTATTTTTGCAACTAATTTCAATATTTATATAAACGTGCTTTAAGTCGCTTACTGTTTACTTTGGTGTGACGTCACATGCCACGGGATCCGTTATGGCGCGTACTTTTTTTAAATCAAACTTTAATATCGATTTTTATCGTATTAAAACAGTTCTCAAAAAAATATTGATGCCATCTGCAGTTTGATGTTGTAATACATAATACAGAACTTTTTTTTAGCAGTAGTCAAATACCCTATTAATCACAACTAGTCATGAATATTGTAAGCCTATTATTACTTTAATTGTTATTTAGTGGTATTGGTGACTCGTAGGGTTTGAAACTAATTTCATTCAGGGCTCTTACCTCAGAAATTATAATTATACAGTGATTAAAAAAAGCTAAAAATACAGAAGCGTAATTAAGTATCCTACCCCATTACATCAAGAATTTATTTTTTAACCGACTTCCAAAAGGAGGGAGGTTCTCAATTCGTCGGAATCTCCTTTTTTAGGGTTCCTTTGCCAAATGGCATAAAACGTAACCCTAAAAAAGGTAAGGTATTATAACAGGGATTGCACATATTGATAATGACATTGAAACCTTTGAACTGCTTACCATTACGACCGGATGTGATTGCAAGTTGACTAATAGTCAGTTGTTCTCCATCACCCTTTCTTTTTGGTTTGCCGAGTCCATGTATGTTTTTCATCCACCTGCACATTTTCGATATTTCCGTTTAGTCATAATAGCTAATAACACATTCCAAGTTTCGGTAACTTGGAATGTGTTAAGCTTAAATCTGAAACTTCACGTAAAATAATAAACAAACATTGAAACATGTTAAAATTGTCCTCCGAACATTGTAAATATAATTAAACATCAAATATTTATTGATTTATTTTAATTTAAGGATCGTTTGTAAATTTTTTAGCGTTCAGCAACTTCTGAGGGTGACTGTTCTAATATCTGTACAATGATAGGGGTTATTACCTCAAAGTTAATACGAGTTTGTCGATAAAGTCGATTTCATCAGTTGAATCTAGCTATGCCTAATGTTTAGTTACATCAGTAATGCGCAACTGTGCTACTCGCAAATAATTCATTATGCGATTTCTAGCAAAGGGCTCTGATACATAAGTTGTATTAAACTTGTACCTCTGCAGGTAAGCTTGAAGAAGAGGTTCTCCAAAGTTTCTCAATCACGATTTACGACTCTTAGAGAATGCGTACATTCCCAACTGCGTTATATTAATCCCAGTATAAGGCTGCTCCCAAAACTTTAACATGGCCTAGAGATTTTGAAGTATTAGAGTGATTTTCCTCGCATCAGCGACGCAGTTAGGCATTAGTGCCAATGGCATTTCGTCGGCGGACATGGAAATGAAACTATAATTGCCAATCTAGGCGTTCATTTTGCAGCGGATATGAACTGATGAAGCTAGCGTAAGTTTGATTTTGCAGTATTCATTGTATAATCTTAATCGAGTTGAACCTAGCCATAAATACAAATGGTGTCCATTTATGGGTTCACATGTTCTCAATACCTATTAGGAATTTGTAAGAGGAAAAGGAGGAAAAGGCATTGACTTCATCTTAATATTAATTAATTAAATTTAGTTTCATATTATTATCAAAATTTTAACTTAATGTATATTCTACACAATCAATGTATAGTCAACATCAATAGTAGCGTAGTATCTGAATTGTCCAAAAGAAATGCATTGCAAGATATATCACAATAGTCTGAAAAAATCGCGTCGCAAAAGTATTTGGTACATTAATATTTTCATAATGCAAAAAAAACTATCCATCAAAAGTAAAGCAGTATCAGAAATTTTCAAACGTTTTTCACACAATGGTTCTATTAAAAGTTTCAAAAGTACCTGAATTAAGAATAAAACTTTCGACGAACATAAACCTTTTTAGAATGCTGATGTATATTTTGATTTAAATATTGTGTTCTGCCTTTTGTTTTATGGCATTGTCAAGAATTGTCACTTAAAGTGGCTATGTAAACCAAGAACTGAACTGAATATAATCTATTACTGATTATTCCTAAGTAGGTTAGGCACCTATATATTTCTAGGAAGTCATAATTTGATTAAATAGCACTATAAATTAGTAAATTTCCTTAATTCCTTTATCATCGATATTTCGCATTATCTATCAGATCATGAAAGACATCGTATAGTAATGCTTCATGAAGATGGCTTACCAATTGGTGACATCGCAAGACGTGTTGGTGTTGCTCGAAATACCGTTACTCTTTGGATCAATAGATGGGACAGCGAAGGACAGGTTAATCAAATTCGAAAAACAGGACGACCGACTGTTACATCTGCTTCTTCACGTAACGAAATTGTTAGAAGGACAAGATACAATGGGTTCACTCCAGTCGCAAACTTGGCTACTGAGTTTAATATATCACGGTCAACAGTCCGACGTGTATTGCATAAAGCAGGAGTACATCACCGCAAACCGGCCAGGAAGCTTGCTCTGACTGCAATACACAAGGAAGAACGATTGAGATTTGCACGAGACTATCTAGACTTCAATTTCGAGAATGTCATATTCAGTGATGAAAAAACTTTTACATCAGATGAAAGTGGAAGGGTCACCTTGTGGCGAATTAATAACACAAGGTATTTTGAAAGAAATATTGTCAATGTTCATGCAAGCGGCAGAATAAACCTTGGATTTTGGGGCTGGATGTCGTCTGCTGGGCCTGGAGAATTAATAGAGATTGGTGGACGATTGAATGCTCAAGGTTACGTTGATATTATGGAAGACGTTTTGATACCAACTGTTAGAAATTGTTATCCAGGCATCGATCCGTTTAATTTTGTTCACGACAATTCACCCGTACACACTGCAAGATTGACCAGAGCATGGTTTAGAGAGCACAACGACGAAATTATTGCTTTGCCATTTCCACCTAAATCTCCGGACATAAATCCAATTGAAAACATGTGGGGATTGATGGTGCAAAACTGGGATCCGTCAACTCCACGCACTGCAACCGCTATTTGTAATCATGTATTCGAGTTATGGGAACACTATAGAGGAATGTATACATGTCAGAACATGGTCATGTCCATGCGGGAACGTCTTCAGTGTATTATAGATAATGCAGGAGGCCATACCCGATTCTAAAAACGCCATTGAAAACCTTAACTATAATTATGCAAGTATGCAAGTGTAAATTTTTTTAGCTACAATGTAAACGTTTTTTAGTAGATAAGTGGTATGTTAATTTTAAAGTTTATGTTTTTTTTACAATAAAGCATCGGTTGCGAAAATTAATTACTTTTTTTTAATTCTCAAATATGTGATTAATCCATTAAGGGCCCGTGGTCCCACTACATCGAACAGCAGTACTATTCTCTAACTTTCGCTCGTCGACGGACACAGCGCTGCTGGCGCGTCGTAGAGCAATCGACCAATCCCATCATAGAATCGTCGGCGAGCACAACCTTGTTCTATGATGTGATTGGTCGATTGCTGCGGGCTCGTCGACTAGTAAAAAGTTAGAGAATAGCACTTTTTTATACCACTTAGATGGCAGTCAAGCGCACGGCCTACCTGATGGAAAGTGGTTACCGTGGCCTATAGACATGTACAACACCAGGCGCATCACACTCGAGCTGCCGACACTGCTGCTAATAATTGAATAATACCACTTCCCCTTTTGTCTGACTATTTTGATTCAATTAAATATCAGTCACTTTAAAAACACAATATAGTTATGAGTATTGAAAAAAAATTTAATCAGCTTATTTTGAAAATAGTTTTTTTGATTATTTTGAAACCTTAACGCGAGTGATTAATATTAAAAAGAAGTAAGTCAGGTTATTAAAAAAAATTATAGAGTCAATACTTTTGGAACTCAGTTTTTGATCAGCTACTATTGACGCTGACTGTACATGTAATTGTACAACTTTCTAATGTACATAAAATAAAAACGTATAATATGACGAAAACAAAAATATGCATGTTGCCAACACTTTTATTTCTACTATTACGTACGTACTTTGAGGAGAAACTTATAAATAAAGGGTTATACTGCTCTACTTCAAAGGTGAAAAAAAATCTTAAAAAATAATTTATTAAAATCGTCAATATAGGTGATAAAATAAAAAAAAATCTATTGGAACGGAACACAGAGGAGTCAAGTCACCGAACTGTTTCATTGTAATCCATTTATATAATGGATATATTATTGGAAGTAAAAAATAAAAATGACGCTAATTATCTTTTTAGACATCTATTCATTTGAGTTCACATAAATCTCATACAGTTGCATGGAAGGCACTCAATAAATAAAGTGAAGAGAAACTTTGTACTTTGTACCGTCTTCGTAGGATCCGCCTGTTGCTTTGACAGATTGAACTTTCTGAATATATATCGACCACTTCTCAAATACTTTCCAAGATACCGCTCGGGGCTTTTGCGGGAATTGATGGAATTTGCTCATAAAGTTTACCGCGGTATTTTTTGGTGTGATGGATCATCATCTACTTAGTTATCGTTTCTAGTGAGTTATACTACTGTTATCGTAGTTACTTTTATTAAAATGTTACATATAAAGTGACAATTAGTTGATAGTACGGTTTACTGACATTGCAAGGTTTAAATGATATTGCCAAGCAGAATAGCTATTGCAATATCCAGTTTAGTTTCTTTAAAGGAATTACTGCCTTTTTATGTCTGTTTGGCCTTCTAAAAGGAACTATTTAGACCTCAATGTCCCGTTAGTTCTATTTTGCGCGTGTATGTGTGTGTTGTTATGTATATATGTGTGTATGTGTCGTATGATACCTACCTGCGTTCAGAAGTGCGAAACTCGAATTCCTATTTCAATGATATTATTCGATAAATAGTTTTATAAAATAGGAACCACACGGATAAAAATTGACAGTAGTTCCTTCAAATGCATTTATGAAGGAACTATTGAAAATAAATGGTCCGAGGCTAATTTTATATGTACAACATACCTACGTTGTTGATTCAAATTCAAAATTATATGTATATGTTATCAGGGGTTCCTGTTTTCATTTACGACATCAGTTTGGTGCAAAATAATAAATATTCTCACCCCTGTACCATAAGATTAATACGAAAGGTAGTAAAAAGTATCCAAAAAGACATATGACTAGGTTAAATAAAAGCTTGCAACTGCCAACTAGTATAATAAACATTAGTAACCGCACGGTATTGTTAATATGATTTGGCTATGTAGCCAAAACACTATGTTAGAATTAAAGCATCTGCTGCAGTGGCTTGACTGAGGTAACAGTTGGTTAGCTATTCTGCTATCCGTGATAATAACACAGCTACTCTGTGTTATTATCACGAACTAATAGGTTCCTAACAGGTTTAACATAAAAATCGATAAGGTAATGGCTTAGTTTCTTTCAGCTACAGGAGGACACTATTCTGTTATATTTATTGACCCCTAACTTGTTACCTGATCTACTTCTTGCAGAGACGAAACAAATTCGCACGATGTATATTTGACGGCCTCTGTGGCGTAGCGGTGGTGCATTTAACTGCTACGTCAGGGGGCGCGAGCTTGATTCCCGCTCAGTGCAAATATTTGTATGCATGAATACAATTACTTACTTTTTGCATTGGTTTGGGTGTTTCTATGTATAATATGTATGTATTTATAAAAAAGGTATATAAGTATGTTTATCCGCATTCTGGAAGCCATAACACAAGCTAGTTAAACTATGCTTACTTGAGTCTAGAAAGCGCTGTGAAGAATGTCGTAGAATATTTATTTATGTTTATTTATATTTATTTATAAGTATTCATAACTAATGGAAGTAGTTTTATAAGCCATACTCTTGACTTACCTATATGCAAATGAGGCATATGGCCACTGTTATTAATATGTTTTATATCAATACGTGAATCATTCCTTCTCCATAATATTGCGCGCAGGGATTAGGGTACAATTTAGTAATGTTAAAGTTTATATAGGACAAAAGTGCAGAAAGCTAATATGTGGATGTTATAAATACTTTACATGGAATGAAGTAAAAGTTTAGAACCGTTGAGTGCATTAAATGAAAGACGATACACACCGTATCACACGTGTGTCAACCAAACACATTGTGTCTACCCCAGATTTATTATCTTTGTTTACTCAACAATAATCATGTTTTTACATATAATATTACCAAATTCGTATCTATTACGAGGGGCGTTCAATCAGTTCTCGATATAGATATGGAAACAGCTATAACCGCTCAGCCGGCTCACCCCGCGTCATAAAAACACTTACCGGCGCACGCATGACGTCAGCGCACCCGCACGTGTCGCCGGCCGGGGCCAAACAATTTTTTTGTTATCGTTTGAAGTGCTGTGCGACAGCGAAGTGTTATTTTTTGTAATGGATACGAGTCATTCTTTCAATTCTGATAAGAATCTTTGTTTATAATTATCGTTTGCTTTATTATAAGCGACTGTAAACAGAGACGATAGTTAAAAACATTAATATGCCAACTTTAGGTGTTTATTTCAATATGTAACTTGATAAACTAGTGTATTTTATCATTTTAAATAGTCTTATAGGTTCTAACTACATACAACAAAATTTTAAAAAAGATGTGTATAGTACAAAAATATTTATTTACAAGCTTATGACTAAGACGAATAATATTCAAATATTAATTATTATATTAATTTTTTTTTTTTAAATCGAATCGACTAGTGGTGTGCTGTGTGTTAATTTTTTTGGACGAAGTGATGTGTATTTAGTCGATTAGAATGACGAAAACCGATACTAATTCACGTGTTAAAAAGAAATAAACATATTATTACGATGTGCAGTGCAATTACGGGACTGGTATTCCACAGAATGCTTTGTCCGCTGAGCGGTACGGGACTGGCATTCCACAGAATGCTTTGTCCGCTGAGCGGATATGCAGATTTAATTATGGATGAATGTAGCTGCTATGTGTACAATAAATATAATTATTACTATTTTGCGAAAAATAAGACAAATATAAAAATAAATATAAGAGTTTATAACAGGACCTAACAAAATTTTATGAATCATGTTAGGTGAGCCACAACTTTCTCTAAAAAGATCACTGTGACTCCGAGAGTGTAGGAATTCGTCTTCACCTGGTACTATTCTACAGAAAGGGAAAAGCAAGAGAATTATTGAAGCATAAAGGTGGAGGAACTAGTGGAACCTCGAAGTAGAATCAGGTAACAAGATATACTGGTAGCAGAGGAGGTGAATAATATGATGGCTGTAAGTGAACTGTGTTGTTCGTAAATACGTGACCCTACCGAAATCTTCGGGGGGCCCAAACCAAACTCATCCGCCAGCTGAACACCTACCAAACAAAGGGTGAGGCTCTGGCGCAGGTATTCATTTGAGGTTAGGGTTCACACAGCAGTTACTCCCATAATATATATCACAATGAATATTATAAGTAAATTTTAGAGTGACTGAGACAACGCTAGAACGAAAATAAGAATTTCTGCTTGTGGAGGGCCATATGGTATTTTATTTAACACCTCAATTTATATACTGTTCATAATTTACAACTGATGAACCCGATCAGCTATGTCTCGAATTTAATTCACTACCAATCACTCTGGTTCAATTAGCATTATAAACGATTTCTCATCTCTAGTCTGTTTTAATTAAAATGAAGCTGAAATAATTGGATGGCAAAAGCCAATTCTTCTGATTTTCTCATTAGCATTTGGTGATGACACAAAAGCCCTAAATTAATATAGAAGACAAAAGGTTTTGTTTGAAAATTGAAAGTGTTATTTGAATATCCTTAATATAATTAGTAATAATTACAATAGATATAATCGAATAAACTTTTATTCGGCTGTTTTTTTTTATTTTAAAGTAATTATAATTTACCCTTACAATTTGAATTGATTTGATTTGGAGATACCAAAAATAGATACCTATTATACCTATATATTATTATCATCACCCGAGTACTTATTCATGGGCTGCTTACTGTAGATACATTTACTGCTAATGTAAGTAATGATGTCTTATATAATAAGTGCAACCATAACTCTATCTATTTGTTTGTCTGTCTATTACGCTTTCACGCTTAAACCACTGAACCGATTTTCTTGAAATTTGGTACAGAGATGTAATAGAGTTTGGGTAAGCACATAGGCTACCTTTGAAAAGGGCTTAAGAGGTTCAAATAGGGTACGAAAGTCTGTATGAAATTTCATCATTTTCGAACATATCGCCATTTAAGTAAGTAAGTGAGTAAGTAAATTCATTTATTGCACGAAACATGGTCAGGTATAAAGATGTTAACATATAATGGTGTACAACATGTCTCAAAGAAATTTCCGCATGCAACATTGTCTATCAAATAATTTTTTGACAGTTATTATGCCCAAGAAATTGAATAAATATGTAAAATAAAGGCAAACATGTCAAAAGTTAAAATGAGTCAAAATCAAAATGACAAATTTACATATTGAGACCAAGATATTAAATAAACATGAAAATTAAAGTAAACATGTCAAAAGTTAAAATAAGTCAAAATCGAAATGTCAAAATTACAAAATATGTCATAAATGTTAGGAACAGTCAACAAGATTAGATTATCATAGCAAGCAATAGTACATACAATCTTATTATACTAAATATTACAAAGTCAAATAAATTATCAATTACATGTGAAACAATGCTTCCCAATCAATGGGCACCGAAACGGCAAGAATTGCTCTTCAGGAAATCTGAAGTGTCGTAAAAGCTTTGCTTAATTAACCACTCCCGTAATGCGCGGAGAAATTTTGAGCGCGGTAGTTCCGCCATGGGCAAGGAGTTGAAAATAAGTGGTGCCATGTAAATACAGTTATTCCTGAACAGTTCCAACTTGGGTACAGGTATTTTTTTTGGGAGGTGCGTTACCTGTCGCTTTCCCATGTTATCGTTATTCCCGAATAGATGGTCATGGAGTTTTACAAATTTAGCGACTTCGTAAATGTAAATGCTTGGAACCATTAACAGATTTTCAGATTTGAATACTGGTCTACAGGACTCCGACCATTTTAGGTTAAACAATGCGCGAATACATTTTTTCTGAGCTATAAAAACTCTTGTGAGTTCAGATGAGTTACCCCAGATGACTATCCCGTATCGTATTATGGAGCAGACGTAAGTGTGGTGAACCATAATGGCAGTTTGCCTGCTTAACAATAAATATTAAGCATTCATTATTTGACTAGAATAGGTTGATGATGATGATGATGATGAAGCGTCTGGTTCTAGAAATAATTTTTAGGAACTTTGTTACCCATTTTGGTTTCCCTGCTACATGGCTGATTTTTATTTTTTTAACGGGAAAGCAAAGTTTATAGAATGGGTCAGATTATCATGAAACATGTTAAAAGCAGCATCCGTACTTGATATATTATAAATTTCAGAAAAAATAAGACTTCAAATGCACTCAGTGAACCTATCAACATTACTTTTACTGAGATCATTGATTGTTATGTAATGATGCCTAGCTACGGTCTCTTTCTGGTAATGTTCAAATTCAATGGCCTGAACTGTGTTATGATCTGACAGATAATAATTATATAGTTTTCCTTTTGCTGTAGAAATGTTACTAATGATGTTATCAAAGCATCTATGCAGCCTAGTTGGTTCCCTTATATGACACTCCATGCCATAATTTGAAACTAGCTCCAAGAATTGAGTACCTATTGTGTTTGTCTGTAATATGTCAATGTTAAAAGCCCCACCAATTACTATTTTATGTTTTTTATGAACAAGCTTGTTTAAAATATAATTAAATTTGTCAAAAATAATTTGTATGTCAGAGTCAGGAGTTCTGTAAAAACATAATATTATTAATTTTAGTTGGTCAATTTCTACTCCACAGATTTCAAAGTGATTTTCGATACTGAGATCATTTACTTCTCTTAATTCTACACCCTGAAAATCGTTTCTTAAAAGAATGCAAGTGCCACCTCTACGCTTAGTCTGCCGGCAGTAACTAGCGCACATATGCATATTATGTATATTTAGCAATTGCTCCTCACCCCTCAATATAAAGTGGTCACTTAAACATACGGCGACGACACTAGCATTTGCCTCATACAACTCATTTAACACCAATTCGACTTTTTCCATTTTGGACAAGACTCCAGCAATGTTTTGGTGCAATATGTGAGATCTACCTATGTCATAGCTCTGATTGTGTGCCTTATTATTTTTGGAAACGAAAAAACTGGTCTTTTATCTAGTGTACTGGGGATTCCTGAGGTACGACATCACATGTTTTAAATACCACTGGAAAGTAGTAAGGTATTGTGCCCTTATGGGGCTTCAACTGCAGTGAGCTCGCTGCAGTGATGTCGTTTGTGAGAATATATTGCTTCAGGCCGTCAAAAATAACTACCATTCCATGGTTGTTCAGCATTCTAGTGCGCTTGTGGAACATTGTATCATCATGGCTAAGATTTAAGTTCGAGTCAAAGAACATAGTATAACAGTTATACTATGTTCTTTGACTCGAACTTAAATCTTAGCCATGATGATACAATGTTCCACAAGCGCACTAGAATGCTGAACAATATATAGTTATACTATGTTCTTTGACTCGAACTTTTAGTACTTACCACAGTTACTGTGGGTACATATGTCACGGTACAATAAATTACTAAAAATCTCTATTCTGGAGTTATACATTATACTACGTCCATTAAATTTATAAGTAGGCAAACATAATATTATATTAGTGTGTTTCATTTCGGTTACAATGTTACGAATTTTGACAACTAGTTCATAGTAGTTGACAGTTGACTCAAAGTCTTTGCCACCAACAAAAATCATACTGTAATCGTATTTTGTGTAGTTTAGTAGTTTTTGTTCCAAGTTATTAATTAACTGGCTAATCCCACAGTTTGTTAGTATATAGTGACAGATATCGTAACAAGAGAAGGTATTTTGAGCTGTAGATAATACATTGTTAATGTTGTTACTACTAATAATACAAAGTTTATTTCGTTGCGGTGGTCTGGGAGTTCCAGTAGTATCTGTGTGCGGTTGTCCGTCGACAGTTTCCGTATAAAGTTTGTGTCGTCGTCGCAGCGGCAGCTTAATCGAACCAGTAGCGCCATCGGCAGAGCATTCGGCAGAGTCTTCTGTCGACATCTCGTTCAACGTTAGTCCTAAGTCTGTGCAGCTTGTGTTGATATCATTCTCAAAAGACAATGATAAGTCGATTCTCTTGATTTTTGAACTTAGTTTTCTAGGCGTGGATCTTATCTTCTTATGTGTATCTGAGCAGATTCTTTTAAACTTTTATTATTATAGACACTTGATAATAAATAAATATGCTAAACAGCGTTATTGAAATTTCGGCCTGTGGGGGGATGAAATACGTCCACGCGCGATAGCTGATATCCACGTGGGCGGAGCCGCTTGAAACAGCTAGTCATCGATATTAGCTTGAATTTTGAATTTTAAATTCAAAAGGTGATTTGCGTTAAATCGATTTAAAAATATATATGAAAATGTTTTCGAACAAGTTCTTACGCTGACACCATGTTATCAATTAAATGTTATAGAAAATATACTTCAAAAAGTAATATCTCATTATGAAATAAATAGAAATAATACTAATTTGTATATAGTACACACAACGGCATGCTGCTTGCTTTTTGTTTTTGTTGTTTTTACAGGATAAGTCAATTAATGGTAATATTTTTATTATGATTAAGTACTGATCGACCTGCATAGCCCTCCGATAGTATGCGGTTATCGTGGCTTATGAACAACACCAGAGATCGTGTACTAACCCGAGAAGAGAAAAATGACTCTCCAAAACACACAAGTTCACAAAAAAAGGTTTTAAAAATATTTTTAGGTTGTAGATTTTTTTCTGAACAAGCAACGTTTGGCAGTACCGAAAATGAAAGAAATTAAAAGTAGTATAGGGCAGAACAGGTTAAAGGCACTTGAACTTTGGAGTAAGAGCCGTTATATAAATTACACAATATTGTAGAACCAGGTTCATCCCACTTCAATGAAAACAGCCGTGATTTATTTTAGTATGTACACTAATGTACACATATTTTTTATTACAACACCCAATTGGTCAAAAGATTTCTACTCCACTTTGCTCCGAGGTCAAAATACGTAAAGTAATAAATTTGACTGAAATTGTAGCATACATTTTTTATACGCAATCTTACTGTGTTATAAGATTATGAGATGTAGCACAATAAAAAAGTGGCCGAAAATTAGTATAAAGTAGTCTAAAATTGAGAATATGCAAAATTCTAGACTATTGTAAATACGTACATAAAATAATTAAATCGGTGAGTAATATTTAACAAAAGGTTTGGACTTACTCTATTGAAACTCCTCGTGAGTTATTCCATAAATATCTTGGTTCAGATTATAACAAATAAAACTTTTTAAATACTTTAACAGTATTCAAATTACGAAGACCACGAACGACGATCAGACAAAGGTAGAGAGATATTTTTTTGAGATATTTTTCTGGTTGAAACATCTATGCATTTCTGCATTCCTCTTTCTACCAACTATTTTTCCTTTACATAATTAAGTTTACTGCGCAGAGAACTAACCTAAACTGCGATGGTTCCATTTTCATAATTTTTCTCATATAATTACATACATACATAACATAAACTCACGCCTATATCCCCGAAGGGATAGGCAGAGGTGCTAACACCCACGTTTCGCCACTTCGTACTTTCTTATTATATATATAGTTATCTTTAACAAGGTTAATATTATTACTAACTTTAACTATCACGCTAATATGTCAGACTGTCTTCGAACCTGACTTATATTACACGGGATTGCAAAGGTCCCACTATGTCCTGCATTCACCATCCTTTAATCTTCCAACCTCTGACACTTTTGTTTTGCTATCATTCAGTTTTTCTCAATTTAAATTGTAGCTACTATTATATATTAAAGTGGGACTAGTAGACATGTCGATCCCATCGAAAAAAAAATACAAACCTTCAGTTTTCACTACCGTGAGCTTCACTGATTGCAGATGTTTCAGCATACGCTTCGATACCATGAACAATCAAGAAACAGATACACATCCATACCTGAAACTCTTTAAAAGCTTTACTATTATCTAATTTATTTTTTCTGTTTACATACATACATACATACAAATAGTCACGCCTCTTTCCCATTGGGGTAGGCAGAGACAACATCTTTCCACTTGCTACGATCCTGGCATACGCCTTTGGCTTTTTCTACTTTCATAATTGTTTTCATACATGCACGCCGGTTGCGGGTACTTCTGACTTGGCCTTTCCTCAAAACGTCCTCGATCTGATTGGTATACGTACGCCTAGGTCGACCTTTACCGGGTTGCCAAGTAGCCCTCGCCTCATAAATCTGTTTCGTCAATCTCCTTTCATCCATCCTCTCTACATGACCGAAACATCTAAGCATCCCTTTTTCTATCTTGGTCACTACATCTTCTGCCATACCACAACGTTCTCTTATCACGCTGTTCCTCACTCGGTCGATCAGGGCCACTCCAGTCATACTTCTCAGACTTCTTATTTTAACGGCATTCAGCTTACTTTCATGTTCCTTCTGCCACACACAACATTCACTACCATACATAAGTGTGAGGACGAGTACTCCTCTATGTACAGCCAGTCGTGCCTCTTTAGATACTTTCTGACTGCTCATATAATTATGCAGGGCTCCATTCACTTGATTTCCAGCCAAAACTATTATCTCAATATCACAGTCATTCTTTCCATCCCTCGCAAACTTTGAACCTAACTATGCAAACTCTTTCACTTGTTCTACTGTTTCTCCTTCAATCAGAATTCTACAATTTGTCGTGTTTTCTACTCTTTCAAAAATCATCACTTTCGTCTTACTTACATTTATTTTCATTCATTTGCTTGTTAAGGCCCCATGCATAATATTAACCATCGCCTGCAACTGCTGTTCCGATGATGACAATATTGCTTGATCATCAGCGTACAGGAGGTATTTGACGGTCAAGTCATTCATTCTTAATCCATACGCACTCTCTTTCAGTTCTTTCAAGTAATCGTCTATAAATAAATTAAACAGTCCCGGCGATGCCACACATCCCTGTCTAACACCTTTTTCGATGTTAAACCAGTCTGTGCAAGCTCCGTTTATCCTGACACAAGCACTGGAACCCTCATAGAGAGATATCAGTGCTCGTATCAAGCTGCTGCTCACCCCATTCATCATATCACCCCATTCACCCCACTCTATTATAGGCCTTTTCCAAATCCACGAAAGCGCAAAAGACTTTTTGGTTGTGAGCCAAAAATTTCTCGGCTACACTTCGTAGGGAAAAGACCTGATCCATGCATCCACTTCCTTTCCTAAATCCTGAAATCCTTAAATTTCTGTTTAAAACAATTTATTTAACTCGTTGGTTTTGTCACTGTCAAGTTGCGGCAAAGTAATGGCTGTAGAGATTGAAGAGTGACTGAGGGACTCATCTATATAATAAGGTTAAGTAAAGGTAAGGTAAACCTTTTGACATACGGAATCTAGAATATGATATAATATCCAGTTTTAATTGACTGATGAAGATTGTAACACATACTTCTATCAATAATATCGTCATGAAATTAAAATGCATCAAAATAAGAGTTATCATTATCTCAGCCGTAATCCTGGCTGCCTCCAAAGCTTCTACATTGGAGTCTGGGATCAACTTTTATCCACTTTGCAGGGGTATTTCCCGTTCAAACTGATCCATTGGTTCTGAAGACATATGGCGTTACGTCTTTGGATTTGGTGTTAAAGAGAATAACATATTCTGTAAAATTAACAACATTTAGCACTTGCTAGATAACTCACCGAATACCTAAAATCATCGAGCTCGATGCGTAAAATACAAGATTTGTTCTAGATATGTAGCTTTATTCCTTACCTAATATTGTATATAATATTAAATCAGTAAACACACACAATCATCATCATCATCATCTTAGCGTGGTTCATGATTTCATCCGAGATTTGCACTTCAGCGCCCAGAAGTCCGCTTACTTCTTCTACTTCTCTTGGTTTACCTTATACGGCTTTTCTGGGACCGACTGCCATCTGACCTCCCAACCTTGAGATAAAAGCCTGCGCCAAAGCATCGTCTGTGAATTCATTAAGTTTACTGGCTTTTAGGTGAGGTTGGCTTGGGTTACCAACACTTTTGGGTACCAACAGAACTACATTTAACATTACCTTCTTGTGAAATGTTTTGAACACGAGTGTTTTCTTTCAAGCAGGTTCTATCTACTTATCTATAATATTAAAAAATTGTAAATTAGTTGTGTCTTTACGTTGTAGATATTTAAAAAAATACTTGGTATGAACCTTAATGGTAAATGAACGATTCTAATACAATTTTTTTTTTGGTTTCTTATATATTTATTTGCGATGTACGCAAAAAGTACTAAACGGATTTTGATGCAGTTTTTTCTATAAGTCTTAGTTACACCTAACATTACCGTATATTTGATCACAATTGGTTAAGTAGAACTGGAGATATGACCAAAAACCGATAACTGAGCACTGCGCGGGCGGAGCTACGGGCATCAAGGAGTTTACAATACAAATGTACTATGTTTATCGACCACGACGACGTTGTAATGTTTTTTTTTACTTTGTTTCACTTAAGAGTATTTTGGATGATAGTAAAGATTTCGAAAAATATAAAAAGATCACATGAAAGTCTGTAATTTAAAAGGTCTTAAAAGAGTAAATAGTGTGGGGTCGCGATTCACTAACACAGTTTTATTCCTCTTTGTTCCCAAATATTTTATAAAAAAAATTAAGTAAACAAAAATGTACTGTCGGCAAAAGGTAAAATTTTGCCTAATTATAACTAACCGGGCCCTTTTAACGCTCTCGCTACACCAGAAGTGTCACGCGCATGTTACCAACCCTGCGTATATGGAAACCCTACCATTATTCAGTACCCTAAGCACGAACCAGTCTCGTAATCGTTATTGTAATCGTATTGCCTTACTACTCTATAACGAGCACGATATTAAACTGGCAGCATGAAACAATAATAGACTACTATCGTGAACTCGACAGGTAATACGATTCTTATGTAAACTTAGGCCGTCTACAAAGCACAATGTGCAGACAAAGCGCGTTCAAAGCCCCCGTTACATCATTATGGTATAGAAATAAATGAGAAAACTACGTATTTATTACGATATTTGTAAAAAATTAATAAAATTGTTCATTTTAATACTAAGCCCATCAAAATTATTCGTTCAAATTTTTTTTACGGCTTAATAATTATGTTTGTTTTTTTTTCTATACCGACGCACGAAATACAAGATTCGCTGATTTGGAGCGCACCCAATTTTTCAATGTCAATGTCAATTGTCGACAACAACAATTGTTAAAAACCAAAACTGATGAAGTCAATTGCAATTTGAATTAATGATTGTTTTAAGTGCATATGCAAGCAATTCAAACGTCTCGTGTTGGATAAAAAAGAACAAGTTATCGACTCTAGTAAACGGTGTCTCGCATTTCGTATTTCGCATTTCGTATTTGTTTGTAAACCTTTTCAAGATGAGGACTAGTCCAACGCAATTTGCAATGATGATGGATTTCATAGAGAGGTAAGTTCTTGGCATTCTTTTACCCCCTAAATACTTCGTGTTTATGTAACCATGGTTACATTTATACTTGTGTTATTCACCAGAAATGGAGATTTATATGGTGTTTTTTTAAAAAAGCCTCAAGGCGGTCTAAGATGACGGCAGTGGATCGCAATGAAATGGCGGGAGCTATCTACCATAAATATTCTGTTTAACAATAATTAAAGAAAATTGTGTTGGAAAATAAGAAGTTTAATGAAATGATTGTTACATCCCATTAAATATCTAATTGTTATATTTACATGGCACTGTATGAGCTAATATAGAAGTTTTTCATATAAATGTACATTGTTACACATAACCAATAATACTATCTTATTTCAACATTACAGGGGATGAAGATGGGAACCGCCCTAGCACCAGTCAGGAGCAGTCATCTCCAACACCACCTCCAGGGCCGTGTATGTGTATGAGGGATGCATGTAGGGGAATTATAGTTTTAAGCTAATACTGCTATAGGTATATTTTAGATTAAATACTTTAGCAATCGTTTTTCATTTTTAAATTTAATTAATATTATATTTTATGTATCAATGTCCAAGACTGATTAAATTTTGTGCATAAAATACAAAATGTAGTTTTAAATACTTATCAATTATTTTGCTACTATCCCTAAGGCAGCGACGGGCTTCGGCGCGAATCGGCATTGCATGTACAATTAAAAAAATCAATATGTATACAATTAATTTCGTTATTCTAAGTAAATATTAGTAATCATATCAATTATTGTAACCTATTAAGTCTTTCAATCAACTGACTTCGCATTGCTCTGCCTCTAATCAAAAAATCTCTTCGACTGTCATCTCTTTCCACTGCTATTACGGGCCTAATACCTTCTTCAGTGATCACCTCTTGCTGGTAGTCAGGGTCCTTAACATTAAACTGTATAGCCAGGCTGTGCAACACCCCACATGCGGTTATAATGCGGGCGCATTTTTCTGGCCTATAATGCAATGTCCGGTCCTTACTACGCAAGGCGTCTCCAGCAGTTTTTTATTCGTCCAAAGGTGTTCTCAATACAATAACCACCCTTGTCCTGCCAAGGTATATTTGGCCTCGGGACTATTTTCAACTGCATCAGGAATAGGTCCAAAAAGGTTTTCACGGAGCTTATTGCACAAATAATAGAATGTTGCTTTGTTCAGACGGTATCTATTGATAAACTCTCTCTCGTTATTATTTGAGGGGTTCAACATTTTTCTCAGCAACGTTCTCTGTTGAATTTCTCTGTAATTATTCAAAATAAAAGAATAAATGCGATTATTTTCGTGCATTGCTGTTAAAAATCATTTTTGTTAGAATACTCGTGAAATTAACACGAATAACTTACCTTCTAAAGTCGTTTTCTTCCTCT
The DNA here is from genome assembly GCA_946251805.1 of Cybosia mesomella. Lineage (NCBI taxonomy): Eukaryota > Metazoa > Arthropoda > Insecta > Lepidoptera > Erebidae > Cybosia > Cybosia mesomella. The sequence continues at coordinate 25,094,302 of OX276397.1, read as the reverse complement.
CTATGATTATTTACTAAACGCCATAGGAAATAATAAATGCGTAAAGGACGGTTTCGTGATGACTTAGACATAATTTTCAGACACTAATTCAATTATATAATAATTTTATACTCCACCAAAACGCTAACGATAGTTCTCTCACCGCAAAAATCTCAGTGAGTAGAAATACGATAGCTAGCAGTCAAGTAAAACGATAAGAAAACGATACTATCAGTCAAAAGTGGGTTCGTGCTGCCGATTGTCATACATACGCTATAGTTTTTATAGGCTATACCATTACGATTACGAGACTACTTGGTTCGTGCTTTTAAATTTTAGTTCCTTAAACGACAGTAGTGGCGCTGTTCGAGTTTTCATACAAAATAATTCAAATACGATTACAATAACGATCACGAGAGTGGTTCGTGCTTAGTAGTTCTAAACTGCGGGAACGTTTAAGCGATTGAAAAGACAGTTTGATATATTAGAGATCCGATTCTCAGCACTCCATGGATTCACCGTGCGGTCGCCGGGTCCATAGCGTGGTACAGAGAGGAACACCATGACGGCGACTGGGACTTGCGACCCAGATGTAGGTTTAGGGTGGCCACCTTGTGATGCATCAGCGCTCACCTCCACCGTCAGTAGTGTTCCCCCCCTACCTATCCAAATTTGGTAAGATCCTAACAATGCTGCTTTTGATATACGTTTTAATAAAGAGCTTACTGAAGCTCTTGGCAATCCGAGGTCTTTAAGTAAGTTGTACAGGGATTTAGCTGGAATTCCCCTTGCTCCTACTTCTACGGCATAGAGTTTAACCACGTAGCCGTTTTTGGTTAACTCGTTAGTCAAATCAAAGTATTTGTTTGTCTTTATAGCGTGGTCTTTAGGTATATTAGTTTCCCACGGTACTGCGATCGTGAAAAAAGGAATATGTCGGGTCTGGATGATGAGGCACAGATATCCTCCGGTATCCTATAGTGCTTCTCATACTTGTCTACGAGTATTGTCCAGTCAACAGCAGCTATCAAAATTGAATAATGGCTTTTGAGGTGATTTCTTTGAGCAGCCTTCCTTTACAAACGCAATGTCATTTCTTTGGTTTGTGGTTAATCCTTTTTTCGCTCTAGCTACCGCCAAACTTACAGCCTCACGTATGATTTCTAATACCTTATCATGACGGCGCGAGTAATGACCCCGGTCTAATAGCGTTTTACAACCCACTAGTAGGTGCCTAGCCGTACCAGTTGCTTCACCACATGAGTTACATGTTTTATCTGTGGCTTTTCCCCATCTGACCAGATTGCTTTGGTCGGGGAGTGGAATGCATTTAGGTAAAATTTAAGTAAGGCCGGTGACCAGTCGTATATTATGGTACGCCATTTTAAGGCTATGGGAATACAAAATTCACCTAGGGTCAACTATTCGTTTTGCATTTCTAGGTTCATTGCGTGCACCTTATAGGTGTTGTTTTCGTCTGCTTGAAGAAAAGATTTTGTTATTTCTTTATCTGTTTGTCTCTGAATATTACCTAGACCTACTCTAAGAGTTTGCGAGCCTATCATGAATTTTTTATGGAACTGGAGGCGTGATTCGAGCTCCGATGCATTTTTATCTTTTGGAAGGACTTTTACTATTTCGTCTTTAGATTCCGATAAGACGTGCATTTTAGTTACTCTTAGGTGTTTATAGAGTTCTGTTGGCTTCTTAAGCGTCATTCCAAAATTATTCGCTGAGCCATATAGTGCCGACGGGTCGGCCGACTGAGCTAGCCCTAGCCACGACTTCAGTATCTTCGTGACACTCGCATCTAGTTTTTTGAGGAGGCTCTGGTTTATATCATATATAAGAAACGGCCAGTTAAGACGCCAGGTTAAATAATTGTCATAGATCCAAGCTTTTTTAACATTACTTATTGGTTGTTGGTCTACCTTTTTTAAATCGATAATGAAACTATCAATTAATTCATCCAAAGCTGGAGTGCAACCTCTGTTGTCAATCTTTCTTACGAGGAATTTAAAAGGCACGGTTTCAGATATAGTTGGAACGTTTTCCCCGCCTATACTAAGCCCTGGGTCATATGAAGTATACCTGGTACCCCGCCTACCCAGACATAGACAGTAGTATTTGCTAGGTTTTGCTCTCATTCCATCTGTCCATGTACAGAAATCGTCTACTCTACGCATTAGGTCCTGGCACTGCTTTGGGTTACGAGTCAGTATTGCCAAATCGTCCGCGAATGCGAGGATAGACTCCGTATATTTACCGTTTAGCGTAAACCGATAGCCCCACTTCTTGTCGTGTGTGGAAATGTTGTCTATTCAAATATTTATTACTATATTGAAAACTATAGGTGATAAACAGCAACCTTGGAACAAACACACATTATAATTTAAAGGTTGCGTGTATCCATCTTTGGTATTAATCACAAACTTTAATTTACCATAATAAGAGGATATTATTTCCCAAATGATGGACGGAAAGTGATACCATTTTAATGCAAACAACATAAGCTCGTGTTGTACTGAGCCAAAAGCGTTTTCTAAGTCTATCCAACAAACTGTTATTTGCTTTTCATTTGATCTGGCATCTTTTAAACTTTCCGCCAGTAAAGAATTGTGTTCCAGACATCCTGAAATTCCGGGTAGGAACCCTTTTTGGTGGTATGGTCTGAAATAGTTATTATTGATCATGAAATTTGTCATTTTAAATTGAAGCCATGAGAAGAAAATTTTAGAAATTGTATTGGTTAATGCTATAGGTCTAGCGTCTTTTGGACTAGTTACTATTTCCTTTTTTGGAATGAGCACAAAATTAGCCTTGCCGAAGGTCGCTGGGACTTCTTTACTCGACCAGATTCTATTGAATATGCTTAGAAGATGTTTACGTACCGATGGGCATTTTTTATAAATAATGTATGCCATCAGGTCCTGGGGCGGTTTTTGTTGGTTTCTTTTTGATTTGGTGTTCTATTTCGTCTAAGCTAGGTGGATTACAGTCAAATGTGAAATGAGGGCTTAATGGTTTGCTTTTAGTTCTGTAACAGACTTTAAAATTACAAGGTTTACAAACATAATATTAGCGTTATGGATATGAAATCGTACCACTACTCAGATTACAATTTTTACGTTTAACAGATACACTCGGTAAGGACTTTAATGTACACAAGTGAAGACTAGATAAAGGATAAAATTAAAATATCATACTATTAGTATTTATATTATGTTTAATTTTATAATAAGTTTCCTTCTCTCTTTCTTGCCACGTGCCGTTTGCGATCTGAGATAGGGCATAAATTAATGCTTTATACTAAATTTATACTTAATAGATATCTGAGAAGAGGAAGCATTTAAATTATAAAGCACTGAATACTACACCGGTAACAATACCCGAATCCAGTTAGTTCGCAACCTCTCGACGTTCGCAATCTCAAATAGTGGAATGGTTTAAAGTTACTTTTGTTACTCCAGCAGCTCAGAAGTACTTTATTTCTGAATACTGGAAGGGTTTCCTTATACGCAACGACCCTACCCCTCTCCCCCTCCCCTCTGTAAAAAGGTATTTTCTGCTACAGGCTACATACTCTCCACCAATCATACCAACAATTTTCGATTTTTGGCTTACTCCACGAAACGCGGCCGCATGTAAAGCTTGCTGAAAAACTGTAAATCAGTTAGGTACAAAGTTTAGCAAGCCGGGGTGCGAGGGAAATACCTTATGGGCCACCTTACACCCCGGCGTCTGAAGACCCTAGACAGCGTGCGGTTTTAGTCGGTTGAAGCCCGACATAACCACCCCCGCTGGCCGGCGCACGGCGGGGTATCTGAGGGGATTTCCGCACGAAAAAAAGGTTTGAACTTTACCTTAATGCTTTCAATTTCAACGAGTAGTCGAACTGATTTAATTCCGTTCACTACAAGTTAGTAAGCATTTTTAATTTTTCAACGTGTAAAAATATCTTCTAATAATAATTGAGTTCAGGCACTATGATTTCTTTGCGGTAAATAGTGTAATTTTAGAGCCTATAAACATGGAGCAATTGTCTATAAACTAGCTCTATACAAAAATACTGTAATTCATTGCATTGTATTTTCTTGCCGCGTGAAAAAATAATATAGTGATTGAATACCTATAAAAAAGGTTCAAATATGAACATACCCGCAAAACGAGATCATGGTGTCTATGAATATATAGTAGTTTAGTATTTTATAACCTACTGAAATATACTCATGTTTTTCTGAATTTTGAAAATTATTTTCAGTTTATAAGAGACGCTCTTACGAAGTAAGAATAATAACTACTATTTAAATGTTTAGCTAGAGGCAGTGCATAGCAAATTTGTATTAGCGAAGTGAACTAAGCCTATATAGATAGAGATCTATCAGAATTCTACTTGAAATTTCATCTGGCATATTTTAGGCACCACGTAAAAGGTAGTGAAACCTATTACCGTCAACGGGCACTTTGGGACTAATAAATGGGCAAATTAGGAATATATTATACAAGATATAGGTAAAAAGGGCATATCGTTTTTACGAAAGGCTTTAGGACTGTAAGCAATAGCTCGAGCTTTGATAATTTACCTTATAACCAAAGCTTCTAGCAAGCCTGGGTCGCGTACTTATAACTGCGGCCTAGCTGTTGTCGCGTATCCCAGAGAAGCCAATAAACTTTGAATATATGCGTTTAGAGTATGTGTTTATCATAAAAAATCTTGATAGTATTTGTGGCATTACATCAGCTATCCAAAGTCACACACACTTCGAACACTTCGAAATTATAATTACTATTTATTTTTTCATGTAGAAGCCCCCACGGGCATCACCCTACCGGTGCCAGCGATGAGGCGGGTATGTCGGAATCGAACCGACTAAAACTACACTGTGTCTTTCCCAAGCGTCAATTGCTTAATGTATGTCTTAGATATTTTTAAACACATACAGTCAAGTAAAATGCTCTCAGGAATAAAAGTGAAGCTCAGTAGGTGTTATTTCATTGGCTAAAACAATTAAGACTGGGCAGTTTTTATTGGTTTCAATTTGTTTCAATTCTAACCAATTACACTAGTTTACAAGGTTTTTAATCATGGATGATATGATAATAAAGTTCTAAAAAAAGAAAAAATACATAGTCCATTCGTCTTTCCTTGTGCAGGCTATTCTTTCTCTGGAATGCGCTTCCTCTCGAAGTCAAGATGTCCACTAACCGTGCTACATTCAAATATAAAGTAGGCCAGCTCTACAGTAACTCATGGTAATTAACACATAACCACAGTATTATATTAACAATATTATATTATATTCAATGTATATATATTTATATGTGAGTCTTGTTGAATATTATGCATATAGTTATTTATTGTACCATCTAATGATAGTAATAATGTTACATCATAACCATATGAGCACCTACTTCAATTTATCTCTGCATCACCCCAAGGTAGACTGATAGATAATGCCTTTGGCAATAAGTCCGCCTTTGTACATCCCCATGTGCATAAAGTTTTAAATAAATAAATAGATTACTCCTTCTGTTAAACTGATTATCATCAGTGTCTCTTAATAGGGAACAGTAATCGACTTTCACTCTGTTCATCACTTATGTTTTCCGGGTTCTTAGGAAAGAAGCAGAAGTAGTGAAATTTTAACGTCATATTTACCTCCGGTCTGTGATAATTCACTGTCTTGAAATTCAAATTCGTGAAGCTCATTCAAATAAAATAAAATAATAAATAATATGTTGGCTTGAGATAGTCCCATTTGAGTCTCCATGAGCTCAAAATAATTTAACTTACTTGAAGTGTTGGAAAACGATGACTAGAGTACTCCTTCAGAATATAATACAGGTTTTCTGACTGATACAATATCAGATATTGTAACATAATATTATGGTTCTTGGTTTTGTTTTTAAAACCTGTATTGGGACGCCGAATTGTGTTTATTTTTCCCGCACCCATAACCCAGTTCAATAATATGCTCCTATAATTACCACATACTACTCCAGGAAATTATTGACAAAAGGCTCGTTTAGCGGTTTCAGTGATTGATTTCTTTTTCTCTGACATAATAATTTGATCACAAACATTGATAATAATAAATTAGTCAGTTCGGCAAACCGAAGAGTCAAAAATTGAAGTACTAATTTTGACGAATTGTTACTACTACGTATTTATAGAAAGGAAACTTTATGACATTCAGAACCAAAAACGCTCAATTTCACATACAAATATTTTATTTCCCGTAAATAGCGACGGAGAGGTTTATTGATATGGATTTGGGTAGTGTGGAATAATATTATTATCTTGAAAGTTTATTTATTTATTTATTTTCATTGTGATCTCTCTCGTGTATTCGCAAAGTAGGTCGTAAAGTAAGGAATAAAAGTAGTATAGCTTATAGAGTTTACGATTTCTATTACCACTAAAGTTAACTCATAAACCGTAGTGAACTAATTTTATGTTGATATTGAGAGCGGATCATGTCCTTGTTTTCACCGTTTATGATAAGCATTACACATGTATCTAACGTCCCCTAGCTCCCTAAGGAGTTAATACATATTTCTATTACGAAATTGCGTCTAAGATGCGATGGTTCAACATTGTGGAAACCTATTGGATTTTGAAGATTAGATGACACAGAGAAAAAAAGTTTGATATCCTTTTACCTTCGTGGGTATACACCTTTTGGCGGACTGCCCGGCGTGGGAGGCGCCGAGGCGTGACCTCGTGGTAGCCATCGGGGTGGGAGTCCTCTCGCTCGGCAGCATGATTGAGGCAATGGTGCGGAGCACGACCGCGTGGGCCACCGCCACCTTCTTCTGCGAGCATGTAATGCTCGCGAAGTATATGGCGGAGCGCACCCGGGAGAGATTTAGAACTCTCCCGGCCCGCCGAGCCCGCAACTTGCTCGCCGCGCGTCGCAAGTGACTCAGGCGCCGGAGGTCGCTTAACGACCTCCATCCTCCATGAGCGCAGGCCTGAGGGTGGCAGGTAAGGCCGCCTGTCACCCCAGCAGAAGCAGGCCGGGATGGTGGGGCGACTAGCGCCCCTCCCCCAAACCGGGGCAAGACGGGGACACCGTGGTTCCCAAATCCGAGGGGGCCATCTCGAAACCGGAGATGGCCCAGGGTCAGTCAGGGTGCGAGGGATATGCTCTATGGCAAACCTTACACCCCGGTGTATTAAGACCCAAGATGGCGTGCGGTTTTAGTCGGTTCAAACCCGACATAACCGCCCCCGCTGGCCGGCGGGTGGGTATCTGAAGGGATTTCCGCACGAAAAAAATAAAAAAAGGGTATACACCTTTAAACTTGTAGTCAGGCTGGTAAACGCTTAAAGGGGTGCTACACAACAAAGATTTTCCACTTCGTACCTCCACGGGTTCCTGAGAAAAAGTCTCGCCAGATACATGAAGAACAACGAAGTAATCCTATAAGAGTTCCGTTTTTAGGATTCCGTAACGAAGTGGCAAAAAACACAACCCTTATAGATTCGACATTGTCTGTCTGTCCGTCCGTATGTCACAGTTACTTTTTTCCGAAAGTATAAGAACTATGCTGTTGAAACTTGGTGAGTAGATGTATTCTGTGAACTGTATTAAAATTTTCACACAAAATTAAAAAAAAAAAACAATAAATTTTGGGGGTTCCCCATACTTAGAACTGAACCTCAAATTTTTTTTTCATCAAACATCATACATCATCATAATATATATATCATCAAACATCATACGTCTTCCTATCCTATGTATGGATATGTCTTCAAAAGTGATATTATTATTGAGGTTTATAATATATTTTTTTCTAAACTGTATAGTTTGCGCGAGAGACACTTCCAAAGTGGTAAAATGTGTGCCCCCCCTGTAACTTGTAAAATAAAATAATGATAAATCTAAAAAAAAATGATGTACAATTCCATGTAAACTTCCACCGAAAATTGGTTTGAACTTGATCTAGTATGTAGTTTTTTTAATACGCCATAAATCGTAAACCGCAATTTACCTTTCATTCAATCAACTCAAACATAAAAATAAAAAAAAACAATTTAATTTCATAAACTACAAGAACTTTTATGTTCTGTTACTTGCTGCTACGGAACCCCTCATAGGCGAGTCCGAGTTGCACTTGGCCAGTTTTTTCCTTTTAAGATACGGAACCATAAAAATAGTAAAAGAACTTCATATATCTAATAATGAAAATAATACATCATTTCTTCTCAAATGTTAAACTGCTGGTCTACATAGTGGAAGTGATCGTACAGAAGTTAAAAAATAAATGAAATGCGCGTGACTATAAGAAGGAAGCAACAACACACACAACTATCTGCTTAAAATTAATATTTGAAACGAAGAAAACATTAAACAAATTCTATTGCAATTGATTATTATGCGTTATGATATTATTTTTATTATACTGTTCCCGACAATATTAAATCCAATATGAAAAAAAAATCAAACTGAGGGAAAAAGTAGATATTGTTCTAAGGCGATAAAAAATTGTAAAACGTTGAAATTAAGATAAAAACATTTATTTTATAACCTAAAGACTTGGAAGTTATGATTAAATTTTTTAATTATTTTTATTTTAATGGTACTGGTTAGCACATTAGGATAAACTTATAAGATTATTCTATTGTTAATCATGAAAGACATCTTCTAAGCCATATATTCTAACTACACTATAATAGTTTTATTGATTTATTTTGTTGATGCAAATATATCAATTATTAATATGTTGAATAAATTTCATTGAATTGGACAATTATACGGCTCAAAGCACAACAATTGCAATAAAGTAACTGTGGGACGAGCAAGTTTAAGGCAGCGACTCAGAGGGGAAGATGGAATTATACACGGTGCCAAAACTGAATTACTTAATGTGCCTCATAGTAGCACAGAATACATATATCTTATTATAGGACATATTGTAGGACAACGTGCACTACGCCATCTAGTTCCAAACTAAGCAGAGCTTTTCAAATGGGTTCTAGAATGCGGATAAACATACTTACTTTTTTTGTAAATAAATACATATTATACATACAACACCATGAAACACCCAGACCAATGCAAATATACATATTTGCGGGAATCGAACTCGCGACCTCTGGCTTAGCAGTCAAACGCACTACCGCTACGCCACGGAGGTCGTTACATGGTAGTAGGCCCGGGGCGGCCGGTCTGTACTGCATCAAATGTTAACGACTAAGCTGTTACAGTGTGATATTTCTTTTCCAATAATTTAACCCCTGCATACCAGTCACCAGTTTTTTGGAGTTTCTTTCTGAAATTCTTGTAACGCACTGGTATGTGTGTATGCATTTGATACGAGTAAAATATTGGAAAAAATCATCATTCGGAAAAACAGCATTTTCACTATGTTCTACATAAAAAATAAGGGCATTAAAGTAAAATGTGCTTTATAAAGGATATAACAGATTTCTACGTTTGATTTAGTGAAAAATATTTAAACAAAGGCCATGGATTATGGATTTTTTTCTATTATGTTCTATAAGAAGTATGAATGTAGAGGTTATGGTGTTATTAGACTCTTGCTATCATCAATTTGGCCGTTGGAGGACCACTTTTGTCGAAAGTAATATTGTGATCTTTGCCCAATTCTTCGTAATTAAATTCAAACACTGTCTCCCAACCATCTCGTTGAGCTCCTATCTGGGTACCATACGCTGTCATCAACGCAGCTGTTAAGGGTACTCCAAGTTCTTGACAAATCAATCGCCTAGAAAATAGTAAAGTGATTTTAACTATCTATTAATATACGCAATACACACGTTAATTTAATGCAAACTTTTCCCAAAAAAAAACAACATTAATACGCCTAAGTAACAATCTAATTTTATTTATTATGCGCTAAAGGTGGTAGTAGCAGTGGTATTCGTGAGATCATTGGGTATCGGTGGATGACGGGGGTCGATGACCTACCCTTACATTAACCAAAACTATGGCAGTGTTAGCAAGAGTGATTCTGGCATAGCGCTTCTTTCGCCTCCAACCGTCTCGCTTATTGAAGTGGAGTGTGTTAACATCCGTGGACTCCATACAAACCTTGATGTCGTCCACCAATATCTTGAGATGATCACAAAAAACAAATTAACTAATAAAATCCTACTAGTTTGACCAGTTAATGAAACGTAACTCTTTTAATATGTTTCTTTAGTTCAGGTTCTCTTTTTATCAGACTAATCAACATAAAGGATTCAAGATTGTGGGGCCTCGAAAATATTTTTTGGCTATCATATCTAGTGCGATATCAAATGAAAGGGGAGAAAATCCCGAGTTCAAAAATATAAATATATTGTAATATTATGAAATATACCAAGAGAAATATACAAATACAATTTTATAGTATATTTCAGCGATCTATCGGGGATGAGCTGGGACTATATTTTACTATTCTTAAAAAAAAAACTGTTTCACGTTTATATTTTTAACCTGACTGTAGTCGGATTATAGTTTCTTAAACTTAACACTAATTGTTACTAACCTAGTTTTAAGTAGCTCTTGTCCAATACCTAATCCTCTGTAATTCGAGTGCACGACTAAACCTCTTCCATCATAATATTTATCAATATTCTGTTCAGCAATTATGTCATACGCTTTGATCATAGCTATAATTACTTCTAAATACTTTTGTAATGGTTCTGTTTTCGGCTGAAACTGCAATGCAAAACATGCGGTATAAAAATATATTTCAAGTTTGTTTGCAACCCAATGTGTATTGGGCGCTTCTTTTAGTTCATAGCTTACATTATTTTACCAAATATTTACCTTAATATTAAGCGGTTTATCTTTCTTTTTCAAAGATATAAAGGAACCGCCAATGATATCGCCTATTTCATCATTCTCGTTATCAAAACAGCATATTACTGAATGTAATTCTTCATCATTTAGAATTCCCATTTGAATAGTCTTAAATTCTGCCATTGCTTCTTCACTTTTAGTTACGCCTTTAGGTATATAAAGAATGATTAAATTTCGAATTTGCAGTATTCAGTACAATACAGTGTTTCTATAAATAACTTCGAATGTCAGTTTAAGTCTAATAAATAATAATACTTGATTCATAGATCCTCTAATAGTATTGCAGGGAGTTTTACGAATGTGCACGTAACCCACGTGCAAATTAAATGCATACGAAATAAATTGCTTATTTAAATATTAATTTATCAAGCATATTTCGGTATTCTTTGAAGGATTTTAACAATGCTCATGTTCACAGACAAACATGAATGTATTGCCTTTATACACAACACCTAGATATTTTTTATTATCACCCCAAAACTGAACAAAACGTCTAAGTTATGTCTGATATCCTCAAACTAGCAATTCTTGTATTATTTAATCTGAATCTCGGAAACGGCTCCTACGATTTTCTTGAAATTTCGGGGGTGATAAATCGATCTAGCTAACTTTCTTTTCGCAAACGAAAGCAAGAAAATAAACCAGAAAAGATCTTATCAGTACTAATTTTCGTTATTAAATACGGTGGTTGGCTGGTGATGACATCGAAATTCTTTATTTAACAATTAAAATATGCATCTACCTGTTGCTTTCGCAATTGATTCATCTTTCACAAAGTGCTTAAGCATTAGTTCCACGATATCTTCAATACGATCCCGCGGTGGTTCTACTATCCGAAATTTAAGTGTACCAGTCTCTTTAGTCACAGAAAATTTTGACCATACTTTTAATGGCTGTGCCATGCTTCAAGTCTCTAAAAACGTCTAACACCACTGTAAATGTTTCTGTAATGAACTAAAATATCTTATCATGAATGCAAACTTAACTGATTGTCAAAAAAAACTATTTTTATCAAGTCATAAAAGATAATTATATCACGATTTACAAAGTTTCTTTGAATATTGATTAGATATATATGGATCTATTAAATATAGGTATATCCTATTAACTTTTAATTTCAATTTGAAATGTATTCTATTTTAGGCTTTAGCTTCAAACCATTCAGAGCGTGTTATATAGGTTCTATAATGCGGATAAACATACTTAGATATTATATACCTACATATTATACATAGAAACACCAAGACCTCGGATAGTAGACCAATGCCTATCTAATACCTTTTTTTTCTTTTTCGTGGGGAAATCCCTTCGGATACCCCCCACCCGGCCATCGGGGGCGGTTATGTCGGGCTTGAACCGACTAAAACCGCACGCCGTCTCGGATCTATAGACGCCGGGGTGTAAGGTTGCCCATAGAGCATATCCCTCGCACCCCGACTGAACCTGGGCCATCTCCGGTTTCGAGATGGCCCCCTCGGGTTTGGGAACCACGGTGTCCCCGTCTTGCCCCGGTTTGGGGGAGGGGCGCTATTCGCCCCACCGTCCCGGCCTGCTTCTGCTGGGGTGACAGGCGGCCTCACCTGCCACCCCCAGGCCTGCGCTCATGGAGGACGGAGGTCGTCAAGCGACCTCCGGCGCCTGAGTCGCCTGCGACGCGCGGCGAGCATGTTGCGGGCTCGGCGGGCCGGGAGAGTTCTGAACCTCTCCCGGGCGCGCTCCGCCATCTCCTTCGCGAGCATCACATGCTCGCAGAAGGAGATGGCGCCGGCCCACGCGCTCGCGCTCCGCACCATTGCCGCAATCATACTGCCGAGCGAGAGGACTCCCACCCCGATGGCTGCCACGAGGTCACGCCTCGGCACCTCCCACGCTGGGCAGTTCGCCAGCGTGTGCAGCCCTGAGTCCTCGCTCGCGTCACAGTGATGACACTCAGGCGTTGGCTCCTTCCTGATCCGATGCAGGTGGTCCCCGAAGCACCCCTTCCCGGAGATCACCTGCGTCAGTCGGTACGCGAGGCTTCCGTGTCGCCTCTCTCGCCAATCCTCCATGATGGGCCTTACCGCCGCTACTGCGGCGTGCCTATCTAATACCTATAAACAAGTAATTCTTATTTATATATATATATATATATATACCTTAAATACGACCTCTGTGGCGTAGCGGTAGTGCGTTTGACTGCTGAGTCAGAGGTTGCGGGTTCGATTCCCGCTCAATGCAAATATGTATATTTGCATTGGTCTGGGTGTTTCTATGTATAATATGTATTTATTTAAATTAATTTTTTTTAATTAATTTAATTTTATCCGCATTCTAGAACCCATATGACAAGCTCTGCTTAGTTTGGGTCTAGATGGCGTTGTGTAATTTGTCCTAGAATATTTATTATTATTTTTCTTTTCGTGCGGAAATCCCTTCGGATACCCCCCCGTCGGCCAGCGGGGGCGGTTATGTCGGGCTTGAACCGACTAAAACCGCACGCCATCTCGTGTCTACAGACGCAGGGGTGTAAGGTTGCCCATAGAGCATATCCCTCGCAACCCGACTGACCCTAGGCCATCTCCGGTTTCGAGATGGCCCCTCGGGTTTGGGAACCACGGTGTCCCCTATATATATATACCTAATTGAGCTGAGTGAGAGGGATTTTCTTTGTCACAGGTCTCCTCCTAAACTACTAATCCCATCAGAACCAAATTTGGCATGATTATAGAGGTCAATCAGAGGAAGGTTTATGGATATATTTTGAAAAAATTAATGGTATCACAGAGGAATGATCACCGTTAAAAAAATTCCAGATGGAATTACATAATAACCGCTCGAGACACTGTGACCAAACTTTACACGCTCAGAAAGCATGTCCAGAGTTGTGACTTTCAAAAATAATTTTCAAAATCAGACTTGCCACGATGGAATGATCACTGTTCAAAATTTTCAAAATCTGATTCACGATGTCTCACTCAGCTCAACATTGCAAGCAGCGATTCGCATTGCAGACCTAGTCTATATATACCTAATCTGAATCTCGGAAACGGCTCCAATGATTTTGATCGGGGATGATAACTTGATCTAGCCAGGTTTTATTTTTAGAAAATGTGAAAAAAAAAACCGACAAATCTCGGCCACCCAGATAATATATATCACCCAGTAAACATGCAACCCAAGAAAGAATGCCCGGTTGACAGCAATGGGCTCGTCCATAAACATCTAATGAGCTTACTTAAAAATATTAGTCGATTAATTCATTTATAGGTAAGTAGTACATAACAATAACTATCATTATTAACCGGCGTGCAAATATGTAAAAAGTTGTCTCTGTCTACCCCAATGGGATAAGGGCGTGATTTTATGTATGTACTGTAAATGTTGCAATAAATTATCTGACTTAATCATTAAAAGTTTAATACTATAGCAAGGGATCAAGGATCACCTTGCAACGATGCCACATGACTGTATCCAGTGCCATCTAGCGAAATCAAGCTAAACTTCCAAGGTACTACAGATAATGCATCGCGCGTAGATAGTTCTCGCACAGATAATACAACATACCAACATTGCGTTGGGCTGCAATGTGATCACCTAGCTTGGTCGGCAGTTCATACCTTTACTTCAGAGAAACAACATACCTACCGAGTTGCTCTACAAGACAGCAAATCATCATTATCCTCCTAGCGTGCATGTAACTTGTATTCAAGGGTTTCATCTAGGAGCTGGGGCTGAAATTTTTGTATGCCCCGTCTAGGTAATCTTTTATACCATTTTCACTTTTTCACAAAACTTCAGTACAGTGGAATTACTTATATTTGATTTTTATTGTGTTACGTGTTGACCAATAAATAGTTAAATACTATAAACTATAATGATAGTAGACCTAGTTAGGTCTACTATTATTATAGTTTATAGTACTCAATTATTTTATCCATTCAATAATATAATTTATCAAATGTATTTGTAACGTTGTGGATTCTTTATAAATCTAATTAAAACAATATCCGTAAATTTATCGAGAATTTAGTATGTTTCGATACTATTACTAATTATCTATGGTTGTGCAAGCGAGATTGGACAGCACTAGCCCAGTCATCAACTGACGGCTCTTATATCGTTCCTTTCCTTGGTAACCTTCGCCGGGGAAAGTCACTTTGACCCCGTGGCCAACTGCTGTCGGCTCCGGGTAAGTTTTGAGATCAACATTTCCTACTTCTTCTACAGGTGAAGACTTTCCAGCGGTGCAGCTTATTGCCTGCTAAAATGCATGGCTTAATATATTTTATTTTATTGTGTGCTTTTTCAGCCTACCTAATTAGTGCCACGAGGCCGATGACCCCTACGGTCAGAGGTCGCGGCACCAGCTTGTGCTGCCTAATTATATTCTTTTTCTTATAGCTTCTAGCTACGCTGCATTGCCGCTGGGAGATTCTCTTCACCTGCTATTTTAGCGGGTCACTTGGACGTAATTGCCTTTTTTTTTTTTTTTATCGTGCGGAAATCCCTTCGGATACCCCCCCGCCGGCCAGCGGGGGCGGTTATGTCGGGCTTGCACCGACTAAAACCGCACGCCGTCTCGGGTCTTCAGACGCCGGGGTATAAGGTTACCCATAGAGCATATCCCTCGCACCCCGGCTGACCCTGGGCCATCTCACCACTAACAGCATCGCTCATCCTGTCTCCTCTGAAAGCAGAGGAGTACGGAGAGCGATGTGTTCCCGCCACGTTGGGTATTGGCCGACGATCAATGCCAACCCTATGAAGGGGTGAAGGGGAAGCCATTGACCGCCGCCCAGGGTGTACCGGCCGCTCCGATTCCGTTCCCCCCGGACTGCAGCGGGATCGGAATCGGAGCGACACTCGAGGAGGTTACCCAACACACACCCCTGGACGTAATTGCCTAGTGACAAACTGACCCGCACTTTTTCTATTTCCAGGGTCTTCGCACCGGGCTTCGCACCATAATGGAGGTAGCGAGGCACACCAGCGGAGACCCTGGCACGCCGGCAACAAACAACGCCACGGCAGAATATTTATTAAGAATCCATTCCCTGAGGTTCATTTACTCATATACCTAAAATAAATTTATGTAACGTTACCGATTATAATCTCTTATTATATTGTAATCAATCCTTTTATTTATCTCTGCTCGCCCTAGCCGGTAGTAGTCTCAATTACATCAATTACTTTATGAATTTTTACAGTTCAGTTACTTCACCTTAAATTCACTTAATAACCTTCTATATAAAAATTAACCGTTACATTGGCGCCCAACGTGGGCGTTGTTTGTTGCCGGCGTGCCAGGGTCTCCGCTGGTGTGCCTCGCTACCTCCATTATGGTGCGAAGCCCGGTGCGAAGACCCTGGAAATAGAAAAAGTGCGGTTCAGTTTGTCACTAGGCAATTACGTCCAAGTGACCCGCTAAAATAGCAGGTGAAGAGAATCTCCCAGCGGCAATGCAGCGTAGCTAGAAGCTATAAGAAAAAGAATATAATTAGGCAGCACAAGCTGGTGCCGCGACCTCTGACCGTAAGGGTCATCGGCCTCGTGGCACTAATTAGGTAGGCTGAAAAAGCACACAATAAAATAAAATATATTAAGCCATGCATTTTAGCAGGCAATAAGCTGCACCGCTGGAAAGTCTTCACCTGTAGACGAAGTAGGAAATGTTGATCTCAAAACTTACCCGGAGCCGACAGCAGTTGGCCACGGGGTCAAAGTGACTTTCCCCGGCGAAGGTTACCAAGGAAAGGAACGATATAAGAGCCGTCAGTTGATGACTGGGCTAGTGCTGTCCAATCTCGCTTGCACAACCATAGATAATTAGTAATAGTATCGAAACATACTAAATTCTCGATAAATTTACGGATATTGTTTTAATTAGATTTATAAAGAATCCACAACGTTACATATTGTCAGGAACGAGGCACATTGCTGTCATTTTTTGTCGAGAAGCAAGTGGTATACCATTTTCTTGAAGAAGGAAAACGGTACTTTTTTTTTTCGTGCGAAAATCCCTTCGGATACCCCCCCCCGCCGGCCAGTGGGGGCGGTTATGTAGGGCTTGAACCGACTAAAACCGCACGCCGTCTCGGGTCTTAAGACGCCGGGGTGAAAGGTTACCCATAAAGCATATCCCTCGCACCCCGACTGACCCTGGGCCATCTCCGGTTTCGAGATGGCCCCCTCGGGTTTGGGACTCACGGTGTTCCCGTCTTGCCCCGGTTTAAGCCCAAACTAAGCTATATTGGTGTTTTAATGAAGAGCTTTTTCAGTGCGTTAATAAAACCATTAATTTAATGGGTCTCGGAATGAATATAATTAATCTTTAACCTAGACTCTAGTCAAGTCCTGGCCCTTGAGGAACTAGGGCCTCGACTAGTGGCACTCTTTAGCGCATGCCTCGAAAGGGGCCAGTTTCTGAAGGCGTGGAAGACGGGGAAACTGGTCCTTATCCGGAAGGCGGGGCGGACTGCGGATCAGCCATCCGGTTACCGGCCGATCGTGTTGCTCGACGAGGTGTGCAAGCTCTTTGAGCGGATTATTGCAGAGCGCCTCGTCGAGCATCTCACGAACGTGGGGCCAGATCTCGCGGCCAACTAGTTCGGTTTCCGCCGGGGGTGCTCCGCCGTGGAAGCGATCATGCGCGTTAGGCGCCTGGCGGAGGAAGTAGTCTCGTGGGGTGGGGTGGTGGTGGCGATGTCGAGAGACACCGCCAACGCCTTCAACACCCTACCCTGGAGCTGCGTTAGGGAAACTCTCGCGTATCACGGAGTACCTCCTTACCTCCGCCGCATTGTCGAGGCATACCTATCCGAGAGGGCCATAGTTTACCCGAGCTGGCTAGGGCCAGGGCGGCGAGAAGTGTCGTGCGGTGTTCCGCAGCGGTCGGTCCTAGGGCCACTCCTGTGGAACATCGGATACGACTGGGTGCTGCGCGGTACGTTGCTCGAGGGTGTCAGCATAATTTGCTATACTGACGACACCCTCGTTATGGCGCGGGGAGCAACTTACCGAACCGCGGCACTAAAGGCCACGGCAGGGGTTGCTCAAGTCGTGGGTCGAATACGGCGGCTGGGACTCGAGGTGGCACTCCACAAATCCGAGGCTATGTGTTTTCACGGGCCTCGGAGCTGCGGGAACCAGCATAACCGTAGGGGGCGTAAGCATCGGCATCGAGCCCACGATGAAGTACCTTGGGCTCGTACTCGATAGCCGATGGGACTTCGGACCTCATCTCCGAAGTCTGGTCCCGAAACTGAGTGGGGCTGCGGCCGCGCTGATGCCCAACGTTAAGGGACCCAATGACCCCACTAGGAGACTGTACCTGGGGATCGTGCGAAGCATGGCCCTGTAAGTGGACCCGTATGGGCGGAGACTCTGGCAGCCCGCAACGTGATTGTTCTAAACAGCCCGTTAAAGGCGATAGCCGTCAGAGTCATCAGGGGGTACCGCACGATCTCCGTCGAGGCAGCATGTCTCCTAGCCGGGACCCTTCCATGGGACCTGGAAGCGAGAGTCCTTGTTGTACCAATGGCGCAAGGAGGCACTGGAGCGGGGCCATAGGCCGGAGCCCCAAGAGATCGGAGCTCATTGGTCTCAGCTCCGCCGGGAACTCATGGAGACATGGAGGGTGCGATTTGAGCATCCAAGGTGGAGGGAATCCACTATTTCGGCGGTGAGGCCGATCATGAAGGAGTGATTGGAGAGGGACCACGGGGACCTCTCCTACCGGATGTACCAGATGGTTACCGGACACGGGTGTTTCGGTAAGTATCTGTGGCGCATCCACCGGGAGACAACGCCACAGTGCCAGCACTGCGAGGATCCTGGCGAAGACACGGCGCTCCACACGTTGGTGGAGTGCCCTGCGTGGGCGAGTCAACGCCGGGATCTCCTTGCGGTCCTGGGCGTGGACGTTCTCTCGTTGGAGACTATGGTGAGGGCCGTGGTCTCTGACGGGAGTAAGTGGCACACCGCCGCCTCTTTCTGCGAGCGGGTAATGCGCGCGAAAGAGACGGCGGAGAGGGAGCGGGAAAGAACCCTGCCCCCCGAGTTCCGCAGTCTGCGGCGAGGACGCCGCAGACTCGTGTACGCCCAGGACTACCGACCTCCATGATCGGGGCCTGAGGACGGCAGTTGGCCGACTCGCCGTCCTTACAGAAGCAGGCCGATGCGGAGGCGTGTCGTGTGTAGGACACACACGCCTGCCAACTCACCGACGCGGGATAAATCCCGACCCCACCAGGCGAGGCCGCCCTGGCCAAGGTGCACCAGTAACCCTGGGGTTATCCTTTCGAGGGCTTACCCGGGGTGCCCGGTAATGGATACTTGGGGAGGACACCGTGCGGTTTTAGTCGATACACGACATAACCACCCCCGCTGGCCGGCCGGGGGGTATCTGAAGGGATTTCCGCACGTAAAAAAAAAAGACTCTAGCCAAAGTTCTCGATAGTTTTCGCTTGGAACTGAAATGTTGCTACATTACGACATACTTCTCTGCATTATTATTTATATTATCAAAAAAATCTAATTCTGATTAGAACTAGAATTAAAGCCATGTCGCCATTTCAAGGTTGATAATTATCAAATTTGGGTTACGTTATGATATTGCTAATCGTGTATCATTTATTAGATAAGTTATAATCCCTGTACCAGTTATTTTTCCAAATAGCTATTCTTTAATATAGTAACGAAGCAATCAATTCAAATTACGAATGGTCAGTCTTACCTAGTTTATTCATTCCTTACTTTCACTTCATATGCGTCGCCAGTTCATCAACAAAGTTGAATCGGTTCAGGTAACTCAGTTACACAGAGTACTACAGAATGTTGATTTTTCTGATTTTAATTCACAAGATAGAATTAGTCATCATCGTAACTGCCGTCTGACCTCTCTTATCCCAAGAGTAAAGCCTGCGCCAGAGCTTCGTCCGTTAATCAGCAAGTACCAGCTTGCAGATGGGGCTGGTGTGGGCCCCAAAGAGTACTTATATTATAGTATAGAATATAATACTTCAAAATTTTATGTTTAACAAAATCGGTATTATCGGTAACCAGTAGCCTTATAAGTACACTATGTTAGTTACCGATTTACCGGAAAACGTGTGCAAAATCTAAACTTTGTATTGATAATCAGTAAAGTTTATAAGAACAGGCATGATTAATGTCCTTATCTGAACAATCCATATTTAGCTTACGCTTACCCAAATCTATACATCTATACATTAATTGTATTTTTAACTTACGGTATAATTGGTCAACGATTCAGTAACTATCTCGATTATATAATTAGACTGCTAATAAAGGATTACTTACAGCAGGTTAGAATGATTATCGAACCCTCTATTGGAGCTCAGCAATTTTTTGTTCGCTTTACTGTTTCCTTTTGTGCCCTACTCACATGCGGTGTGGTATCATTATATCCTGACAGACGCTATACGAATACTTATGAGTTTTATAACTTACCCAGATGCGCTCGGAGCTTTTCGACACCTCTTTCATTTTGCATGTCTTTGCGTTTACGCTAGCTAAAATCTATCTTAGTGACTGATCAATGCACTACGTATGATAACCACTGCACCACTAAATGCCTGTTATGTACCTATTATCAACACACATTGATAAATCCAATGGCCGGTATGGAGGAACGATAAATTCCATGGTGTAAATTATTTTATTAAAATTCAATGGAATAAATGATTTACAAAACGATATTGACAGTTTTGAGACCTCCGAGTCAGTTCTCTGTAATGCAGAGGATTGCTCAAGTTTAGTACTTACCCGAGGCACTTCTAGGGGATATCTGAAGATATTTCACCAGAATATCAGGAGCGTGAATGGCAATATAAACGAATTACAATCACTTATTGTACGAACAGGTGTCAACTGGGACTGTATAGCTTTGACTGAGTGTAGGCTGCCGGGTGTTGATACTATACCTCCCTTAGAGGGTTATAATTCATATTCTACTCTTAATAATATCACACAAAACGAAGGGGTTATCGCTTACGTTAAGCAAGACTTGGTGATGCTAGTTGAAGAAGTAACAATAACAAACGGAAACTTCGGTTTTAAAACCGAATAATAGCACAGTTGTACTCGCAATTTATAGGCCCCTGGATTTAAAGATGTAAACACCTTCGTTGATTCACTGAATAATGTGGTAATTAGGTTTAGGTTAATTAATTAGGTAATGTAATCATAATAGGTGACATTAACATTGATATAGGTAAGAACAGTAAAGATTCTAATATGGATTTTTATTTGGACATCTTAGCCTTCCATGGTATTCTACCAACCCAAACCTTTCTCACCCATGACAAAACGTGCTTGGATCATATTATGCTTAAGACCAACCTGGAAGCACGCTGTCTTGTAGTCCAAACAATACTTACGGATCATTTTAGTACTGTACTCTATATAGCGACTGCTCTAACAACTAAGCCTGAAAAAAATTATAGTCGCGTTGAGCACGTAGAGGTGACTGGGGCGCTTAATGAACAGAACTTTAGCACATATTGAATAAATCACTTGTACTTTTCCACAATTATTTATTTATTTGAACCTTACCGGTTTCACCTTACGGCATTATCAAAGGTCTACAATGTTTTTTTGAAAAAAAAACATAAATAAATAATTGTGGAAAAGTACAAGTGATTTATTCAATATGTGTAGCAAGTTCCACCAAGTGCCATCAATCTCCAGTATAAACAGAACTTTAGCAGATTATTTACAATGGAAGACACGAATGAGGCTACAATTTTTTTTTTAAATACACTTCGTTCAATCATCATAAACAACACAAAAGTTATTAAAATATCAAGACGAAGACAAACATTAAAGCCGTGGATAACGCCAGGTATACTAAAGTGTCACAGGAATCGGGACAATCTATATTAAAAACTAAAAAGGGATCCAGCTAATGAAACACTAATAGTAACCTATAAAAGGTATCGGAATTTTTGTTCAAGCATCCTTAAAAGAGCAAAAAACGCCCACGAGAAGGGGAAGTTAAACAGTGCAGGAAAAAACTGCAAACAGTTATGGAAAGTGGTTAAATTAAACCGCTGAAAAAACTGAAAAGCAAAAAATTATAAATCTTCTTTATTTAATCTTAATAACTAAGTTCTTAAAGTAATGAAACTATATCTAAGTATATATTTTTGTAAATAGTTGAGTTTTTAATTAACCTTAATAACTAAGTTCTTAAACTAATGTAAGTATGGCTAAGTAATATTGAGTCGGCGCCAAACAATCAATGTGCACAGATCACTAAATTACCTTAAATTTAACGACATAATCAAATCAAATTAACAATGCATCATGAAATCTCCAGCGATAAACATTAACATTCCAAAAATACGCTCTCCGCACGACCACTCACAATGACGTACGTGCCCTCACGTCTGTGCCCGGTCGGGTTGTTGTCTCGACATTAACTTTGTAAACGCTCAGCATTTTCCGGCGAAGGGGCGTGTCGCGCCACGCCGCGCCGCCACCGTGCATTACGCTTTACGTAATTAATCAATTACATAGCTTGTTTGGCGCCGACTCAAAATTACTTTGCTATACTTACATTACTTTAAGAACTTAGTTATTAAGGTTAATTAAAATTTGAACTATTTAAACATATATACATAGATATAGTTTCATTACTTTAAGTAAGTTATTAAAGTTAAATAAAAAAGGTTTATTATTTTATGCTTTTTAGTTTTTTGTTAAAAAGTTTGTTCAATTCAAACTGTGCACTCGGCACCACATCACTTTCCGTTAAATACATAACTTAATACTTACGTTTTAGTATCGAGACTTCAGAAATAAACATACCTTGATCTATTCCGAACTTAACACGTACGAAGTCGCGGGCAACAGCTAGTATACTATAATGATCTATTTCAAATATTACTTGTCAATAAA
The DNA here is from genome assembly GCA_946251805.1 of Cybosia mesomella. Lineage (NCBI taxonomy): Eukaryota > Metazoa > Arthropoda > Insecta > Lepidoptera > Erebidae > Cybosia > Cybosia mesomella. The sequence goes on along the minus strand of OX276397.1, from coordinate 25,071,605 downwards.
AGCAATTATAAATAAATGTTCGATTTTCATGTTTCGCAATTATTACCTAATTGTTTCAGTGCCGTCATCAGGAAGCGCTTAGGCGTGTCTTCTATGAATCATCTAGAATACTAGCTGATAACACAATTTTATAATAGTATAGATAATATTATAAAGCTGAAGAGTTTGTTTGTTTGGAACGAGCTAATCTCGGGTACTACTGGTCCGAATTGTAAAATTATTTTTGTATTTAATAGCCTATTTATCAAGGAAGGTTATAGGTTGTATATCGTCACACTAATACCCAGGGGAGCGGAGCAGTAATCAAATATATCAACAAATCCGACAGATTTCCCTACATTTTTGCAAAACTAATGCATGTAATTGGTTAAATAGGTGCCACGGACCATTGAGGTATGAAACGGGCGGGGTGCTTGGTTGGGGACCTCCACGCGGTGCACCCTGGGTAACGCAGACGGCAGCGCCTCTCTCCTAGGGTGGGAGAGACGCTGCCGCCTACGGCCAACTCCGACCGAGGCGAGGACAGCCCTATTGAGGGCTGTTCGGAAGCTTTCCACGTGTCCCTCTGATTAGCAGATGGCACAGTGGAGAGCAAGTAAGGGGGCCATCTCGAAACCGGAGATGGCCCAGGGTCAGTCGGGGTGCGAGAGATATGCTCTATGGTAAGATCCGAGACGGCGTGCGGTTTTAGTCGGTGCAAGCCCGACATAACCGCCCCCGCTGGCCGGCGGGGGGGGGGGGTATCCGAAGGGATTTCCGCACGAAAAAAGCAAGTTTTATGTACGGCAAACTTCAAATAGCTATCCTGTAAAGCAGAAATATGCAGAAGTATCTTTATTGATGGATATTTCAATTTATATTTGGAAAATACATTTTTCTTGCAATTTTGATAAAGCAGAAAATGAGTGAACTAGCACAGATGTTTATTTTTGTTCATGTGAAAATATAACAATGAGGCACGATATTGGACCGAGGGGGCCATCTCGAAACCGGAGATGGCCCAGGGTCAGTCGGGGTGCGAGGGATATGCTCTATGGGCAACCTTACACCCCGGCGTCTGCAGACCCAAGACGGCGTGCGGTTTTAGTCGGTTCGAGCCCGACATAACCGCCCCCGCTGGCCGGCGGGGGGGTATCCGAGGGGATTTCCGCACGAAAAAAAAAAAAAAAAAAAAAAAAGGCACGATATTGGACAAATGAATACTATTTGCTGTTCTGTACTCTTGCTATCATTAATTTACATATCGGTGGAGTATCTTCTGAGAAAGTGATACCAAACTTTTTGCCTAACTCTTCAAAGCTAAAGTCGAACACTGTTTCCCATCCAGCTCGTTGAGCAGCTTTTTGTGAACCGTATGCTGTCATCAACCCGGATGTCAACGGCACATTATCTTCTCTGCATACCTCAGGCCTATAACACCAAAAATGTCGTAATGGTTATTAGGATGCACATAATATATTTCTGTAAGGGAAAGGAATTATTATATACACACACATACACTAACACACACACACATACACTAACAATCTAATGCCCTATTAAACAACATCTCTAAATGCAAAAAAAAACTGTCAAGTGCGAGTCGGACTCACCCATGAAGGGTTCCGTAGCAGCAAGTAAATTTTTTATATGTAAGTTGATTGAAATTGCGGTTTACAATTTATGACGTATTAAAAAAAAACTACTAACTAGATCTCGTTCAAACCAATTTTTGGTGGAAGTTTAGTATAGTAATGTGCATCATATATTTTTTTTTGTTTTTATCATTCTCTTATTTTAGAAGTTACAGGGGGGGGGGGGACACATTTTACCCCTCTGGAAGTGTCTCTCGCGCAAACTATTCAGTTTAGAAAAAATGATAATAGAAACCTCAATATCATTTTTGAAGACCTATCCATAGATAAAGAAAATGTTTGAGTATAACCCCCAAAATGTATTTTTTGCTAGTTTTCTTTTTTTTTGTTTTTTTATAAAATCTGAATGCGGTTCACAGAATACATGTACTTACGAAATTTCAACAGCTTACTTCTTATAGTTTCGGAAAAAAGTGGCTGTGACATACATACGGACAGACAGACAGACATGCCGAATCTTTGGGTCCGTTTTTAGCCATTTGGCTACGGATTTACTGAACTGAACACAGTTTCCAAATACACATCTTCACATAGTTTGGGAACTAGTAGCAGTATATGTTGGGATACGCTGCTATTATTTGAACACGATTCAGGAACTGGCATTAAATTTATGATCTTTTGCACTAAATAAACGTTTATATTTATCTTTTATTATGCAAAAATACTAACATAATCTTGAATAGTTGCTGTGCAATACCCATTCCTCTATAATCCGGATGCACTACCATGATTCTTCCATCATAATACTTAGTGATTTTCTGTTCAGCTAATATATGATACCAAGCTGTAGTTGCATTTATAACTGCAAAAAACTGTTGTATTTCTTTACAATCTATCTGAAATAAAGATACATCTCATCATCATAGATATTAAAACCCGAAGGTATAAGTACTTACAGTCCTATTGGTACAGGCCCCTGTTTTAACCTATGCTGCGTACTTATTTATTATATATATATATATGTATATATATATTAATATATGTCTAAAGACGACATAAGAAGAGACTGATGGCAATTGCTCACCAGCTCAACTTAGCATTATTGCGTTTAACCTAATTCTTATTATTATATCTTCGTAGTTGCATGCCCAAAATTTCATCTTTACTGTCTGCATTAATTAATATAGCATTGTTGTTTTTACACTCACCGGCGGCAAATTAACGGGATCATCGTCTTCCATCAACCACATAAAGGTTCCACCAACGATATCTCCTATATCATTACTGTCACTATCAGCACAACATACTAACATATGTACCCCGGGAAATTTAAGGGCTGTCGAACAAATCGTTCGGTATATTCCTATTGCTTCTTCGCTTTTCACCAAACCTTAATTAGAAAAAAAAAACTACATCATTAGTATAAAAACATGATTATAAAGTCTACTCCGGTCATTCATCATCATCATTCAAGTCATGGGAACTTGGATGTGTAAGGGTTGAGCAGCGAACACATATTGACGCAAATGGCAACGGACAGAACTTTTATAAAGCTTACAAGCAGATCAGGAACAAAGTGATTATCATGGTTTACGAACGTTTCCAATATCCAATTAAACTCTATCAAAGGTGTCACTCGAGTGTGGTCACCTACATAAGGGTAAAAGGAGAACAGACAGTGCAGTGGTAAGACAGTTGTGTCAGTACCGGTGGCCTTACCTTACCCACCTAATATACCTTACCCACGCAAATGTATTACTCTTACCTATTCCTAGATCTCATGGTCAGATAGTTTACATAAAAAACTTTTAAAGACGAAGGCGAACCACCCGAGTTCCTGCGTGTGAGGTGAGTTCCTGCATCGTATAGGCTAGGAGCCTACGCCCGAGTGCCACCATTGTCGGGGCTGCTCCGTGTGTTAGGGCACACCAGGTTCCCCGGCCACACAGGCCGATGTGACGAAACACCGTGCTGTTTTAGTCAATTCGACTCCGACTCCGCCCACCTCAACGTTAGCTCTGATGAGGTGAAGCCCGAGAGGGGTTCCGCAGGTAACAAAAAAAAAAGGCGAACCACCCGAATAAAACCATGAAGGGCGGGTAAAACCACGGGATACAGATATGTTTTATGTTTTTAAATTTTTAATTTATATCCATGAATAATTCAGGTCTGCATTATTGTGATGATTTTTTCTCTTACGATTTTTTTTAAAGAATTATCAATTATAATAAATTGAAAATTTGTTACCTGTTGCTTTTGCGATACTCTCTTGCATAAGAAAATGCTGGATGATAAAGTCGGTTATGTCATCTATACGTTCTTGCGGTGCTTCTACAACTCGAAAGTTAAATGTACTACCTTCTTTGGTTACAGAGAACCTGGTCCACACTTTGAGGGGCTGTGCCATGTTAAAGATATATTTTTTTAATAAACGTCTATCGTCAGTCAACTTTTTTAATGTAATGATAAAAAAAGATAACCACAAACCGGCCTGGTCTTATCTATTTATCGATTGAATCGATACAACTGCTGTGTCATTTCTTGGTATTGTTGAATATTTGGAAATTGGCTGAGTCAACTTAAATCTTCGATATTGTAAACGTATAGGTACAGGGTGTATTTTTGAAACGGGCAGTAAGGGCAAGTACCTTAACCGTTGTAATTACAGCAAAACGTTCTTAAGAGACCTTCCCTAACTTTTTGAGATATTTTGAACTGCATTCACAGATTTTGCAAAAATCTTACAATTAGCAAAAAAAAATGCAAAAAGTCCAAAAAATTTTTTTGTGCCTTTCGATTCTATTTTATGTGGGGATCGAAAGACTCTATGGGACCATTTTAGCTTTGAGTACTAGGAAAGACAGAAATCGCCAAAAATGTTTCCCATACATTTCGTACGGAAATACGATAAATCAACTCGAAACTCATAGGTCAGGTAAAATTTTGAACGTTGTAAGTAAAAAAAAAACATTTATACTTGTATGAAATTAGTTTATGAAATAAATTGCTCAAAATGACTTCAATTTTCACGAATACATAAGTTTATCCTTTTTTGCACTGAACGAATGGCGGCTAATAATGTTCTGGGACGAATATTACGTAAAATGGTCGTTAAATGCATCCTTGAGCTCTTGAACACTGGTGTACGCCGTCTTATACACCTCGTTTTTTACGAAGGCCCATAAAAAAAATCGAGTGGCGTTAGATCAGGGCTACGAGGTGGCCACTGTGTTGGATCATTTGTACCTATCCACTGTTTACCGAATAGGCGGCTCAAATTCGAACGTGAAATGTGGCTGTTATGTGGCGGAGCACCATCTAGTTGAAAATGAACTTTTCGCAATTCTGACATTCGTCCAACTTGTTTTCAAGCTGGTGTAAAATGATGTCATTATACATGGCAGAATTCAGTTTCCCTTCATAAAATTCCACCATTATGCCTCGATTGGACATTATACCACACCAACAGTTGAATGAGAAACGAACCTGATTATGACTTGCCATAACCCTTAGTGGATTTTCTTTGGACCAATAGTGGTGATTTTCGCGGTTGCACATACCGTTATTGGAAATAATTGATTCGTCAGACCACATCAAAAATTCATGATCTCGGCTTATTTTTCCTCTTAGCCATCTGCAAAAAGTAAGCCTTCCCCACATGAAATAGAATCGAATATTTTTTTTGGACTTTTTACTTTTTTTTTTTGCTAACTGTAAGATTTTTGCAAAATCTGTGAATGCAGTTCAAAATATCTCAAAAAGTTAGAAATGGTCTCCCAAGAACGTTTTGCTGTAACTACAACGGTTAAGGTACTTGCCCTTATTGCCCCGTTTCAAAAATACACACTGTATAAAGAGTTTTATGCTCGAATGTATACGTCATGTAGTTGATATAATCATAACAAAAAAAATATCCTAAAATTATTAGTATAGTTCGTTATGTTCGTGTCGTCCGTCATTTCCAAAAATTTGTAACGATTTCATTTGATACACCTAACAGGTAAAATTATCAAATAAATAATGTACGAAATCTGAAAAATAACGTAGGTATAGGACTACTAAAACAGATTCAAATCAGAACGATCAAAAGATACTTTAATGTTGAACTGTGTTTATAACAAAATGGTGATGAAAATTATAAATAAAATATTTTGTTGAGCTATTCATAAAAACTTACCTACTTATTCAAACAGGAACCAATTCACACACATTCCAAAATCGGGATAAGTAGGTATACTAAAAGCTTTAAAATAATGTAAGTTACTTACGTTATTACAGTAATCAAACGTTGTACACGCAGCAAACATATATTGCCATTATAAATATATTAGGCGCTAGTTGTATTGTTGATTTCTTTATTCTAGACATAGTTTTTTCACTATTTACATCGATAATTATATGAAAAAACTAAAAATTATAACAGTTGGCCGTGACGTGGTTTCACTCGTGATAAATTTGAACTATCAATCAATCAATTAGTCTATTGCAGTCCACTACTGGACTTATTCCTGTCCTAACGTGCGCCATGGCACCCGATCCTCCACCTTACGCATTCATTCTATTCCAACCATGTCTTTCAGATCGTCCGTCCATCTTACTGGGGGTTTGCCAAACCAAGGTCTCCACTCTAGGACTCATTAGCTCCCATTGATGCTTCAGCTTACTTCATCTGAAATACGAATGAAACTTAATAAAAATGAATGTTTTTTCGTAAAAAGAAAAAATCTTCTTTAATTTTATAAAATTATGTTGATCGATTTTGTATTTTTATTTTTCCCAGAGCAAATAGTCTATCTTGAGCGGCGCAGTAACCGCCTCTTCTCTCTCCTGATTCGCCAGTTATCCCTTCCACTTCTTCTAGTCAGACGACAACGTGCGAGTGATGATATAACAAGCATTCATAGGTTACAGTAATCGCTTGCTAGTAGGTGTGTGTTACTTTGCTATCTTCATAGTATAAAAAATAACAGTACAAAGTAGTTAAATATAAAAATAAGGCAAATGTTGTCAGCAAACCGTTTCTGTAGAATTTTTTATCTAATCCGACTTGTTTATATTTACATGTCTCGCAGCTTTCACTTTAATTGTATACAAATAAGTTGTACGGTATCGCTAAACCATCTCCCGGGGCGAGTCTTCAGTGTCAAAGTTTTGGCTGTTTCAAACTTTGTTTCTAAAGCAATATTTGAATTTAAAGATTCATTTATTCTTCTCAATTCAGAGTACGATTGGTGTAATATGAAATTCACATACCTATATTAAATTGATTTTAGTAAGTTGATAAAGATTATACACAGATCATAAAATTTTCTTAAAACCATTATTTAATGTTTCTTACTAACACGTTAATATTATATATTCTTGGAATTTAAATAAAAACAGCTTAGTAACAAATAACAAAATGATGACAATTGTCTGTCCTTAGCGACATTTCGAACAACGATTCTAACATTACTGAAAGCTATAACTCACTCGAATCATGATCACCAAACTGTCCGACTTTGTGTCTACCAATGTTTGTTTGAAACTAGATAAACATTTTTACGGTGATAAAGTCAGCAAGTCACATAATATTATGATATTATTTTTGTAACTGTTTATTGCGCTTTCTATGTTTGTTTTAGAGTTACAGATTAAACCTTGATATAGATATCGTTCTTGCCTTCCGCTACTATTAATACAGCATTTGTATGTTGATGATCGAAGACCTGAATAGTAATCGACGGATATACTTGGATAACTCAGGCGATTGGTTGGTATCTTTTGTTACTGACCAACCAGACACAGAGTTTGGTTGTTTGGTTGTTTTTTAACCAACCAGTTGGACAACTCGAGTCGGTTCGGAAAGAAGGAAATTATGACAGGTCAATGTAAATTATCCGTTTAGAGGATTTTTATTTCTAAAATTTTACCGATGCGAAACCGAGACGGTTCAATTAGTTGCGAAATAACATTTTATGTAACCTGCTAAAACACAGGCATAGCTTTTATGCAATTTAGCTTTCATAAATTTATCTTCCGCGAGAAATAACAAAAGAATATTATTTTATTTACATTGCTTTTCATACAAATGCGCGGTAGAGTAAATTTAACATAACATTTACAATAGGCTTTTAATAATTCATTAAGAGTGAGCAACATGATTCGTCGAGAGTGTGTATTCAAGGTAGGTAGGTATATTACTTGTTTGTTTATATAAGTACCTTTTTTCGTGCGGAAATTCCCTCGGATACCCCCCTGCCGGCCAGCGGGGGCGGTTATGTTGGGCTTGAACCGACTAAAACCGCACGCCGTCTCGGGTCTTCAGGGTGTAAGGTTGCCCATAAGCACATCCCTGGCACCCCGACTGACCCTGGGCCATCTCCGGTTTCGAGATGGCCCCCTCGGGTTTGGGAACCACGGTGTCCCCGTCTTGCCCCGGTTTGGGGGAGGGGCGCTAGTCACCCCGCCGTCCCGGCCTGCTTCTGCTGGGGTAACAGGCGACCTCACCTGCCACCCCCAGGCCTGCGCTCATGGAGGACTTAAGTTGAAAGTATAACAGACATCGCAAATAGTGAAATGGCCACTTCAAATGCATCAAGCAAAAATCTATTATCAATAGGGTAGAATCCTTGATAGCTAAACTACATTTTACTTCTTATAGGTGTAAAATAGTTGCCCCAACTGTTAAACATCATTTTTAGTTTATGGTGTCCAAAAAATAATGTTATGTATAAAAGTGCATAAACCAGTTTTTAGAGATATTTTGGCATGAAATTTTACCTAATTCTTTATATTCCAGAATACAAATATGGATAATCACTAGAAGTACTTATCATACCTTGAAATATTGATAAGAATAACATAAGCTAAAATTGCCTAGCAAAAGTTAATATAGCGTGAAGCTGAGGCATCAGACTCGCTACGAAGAGAGCGTTAGTGACATTGTTCACAGTCCACCTTAAAAAAAAGGCTTTTAAGTAAATACTAATTTATAGTGCGTAACTCTACAGTGTAGTACAAATAACTATATAATAAATCTACATCCATAAAAGCATTTATTGGGTACTGTGTAAAGAATCATTAAGCATTTTATAGCAAAATAACTAGAGTGTGAGAATGGAAACTACAACGTGTCGCCCAAAACAGGTCAAGCAAGCAAGAAATTGAAACATTTAAACAGCGGAACTGTGCGTATGTTTTACGACTCCTAAAACGCTGTTGGAGTTAGGATAACCACGCATTTGAGATTTCTCCGTGATGATTTTTTAACGGCCTTTATATTAAACATTTTACAAGGAATACTGGTTCAACCCATACTGCCATCATACAGAAAAAAGGTACAACCAACAAAAACAAAAACATGAAATAAATGATGGCTGAATTGATGGGAATATCCTGCGTGTATTATTAAGAGAAAAAGCGGCGAAGTGCGAGTCGGACTCGCCCAATAAGGGTTCCGTAGCAACTAGAAACATAATAATGTTAATTTTAAATTTTTATATTTGAGTTGATTGAATGAAAGGTAAATTGCAGTTTACGATTTATGACGTATTAAAAAAAAAAACTACTTACTAGATCTCGTTCAAAACAATTATCGTTGGAAGTTTACATGGTAATGTACATCATATATTTTTTTTAGTTTTATGATTCTCTTATTTTAGGAGTTACAGGGGGGGGACACACATTTTACCACTTTGGAAGTGTCTCTCGCGCAAACTATTCAGTTTAGAAAAAAATTATATTAGAAACCTCAATATCATTTTTGAAGACCTATCCATAGATACTACACATGTATGGGTTTGATGAAAAATTTTTTTTTTAGTTTCAGTTCTAAGTATGGGGACCCCCAAAATTTATTGTTTTTTTTTTCAATTTTTGTATGAAAATCTTAATGCTGTTCACAGAATACATCTACTTACCAAGTTTCAACAGCATAGATCTTATAGTTTAGGAAAAAAGTGGCTGTGACATACGGACGGTCAGACAGACATGACGAATCTATAAGGGTTCCGTTTTTTTGCTATTTGGCAACGGAACCCTAAAAACCATTCACTAAGGTACAGTCAATGGCAACAGTTGCACACTAAAATATTTACAAACTTTTTTTACATAGGAATACATTAACCAATAGTGGATCTTTAAGTACTTTTATAAACCCCAGAGGACAACGTTATTATAATGTATGTTTTATTTATTATTTTATGAAAGGGTTTATGGAAGATTATAATTTGTTAAGCGATATCTGTTGTTGACTGTATACAAAAAAATACCTAGCCAACCTTATACAGGACGGCGACGGTAGCTTAGTGGTTAAGGAGTCGACCCTACGATCGAGAGGTCCCGGGTTCGAATCCTGGCCATTACACTACCGACGTGAACCCACTCCTAACACAAGCAATTTAGCTTAGGTGGAGGGGTTAGGGGGAATATTAGTAATTTCGGTTACTAATATTCTTTAAAAAAAAAAAAAAAAAAAGGGTATTTGACTACTGCTAAAAATAGTTCTGTGTTATGTATTACAACATAAAAATGCAGATTGCATCAATATTTTATTGAGAAATGTTTTATTTACGATAAAAATCGATATTAAAGTTTGATTTAAAAAAGTACGCGCCATAACGGATCCCGTGACATGTGACGTCACACCAAAGTAAACAGTAAGCGACTTAAAGCACGTTTATATAATTATTGAAATCAGTTGCAAAAATAATGGTATATTTTGAGATATATAAGATAAAAGTGAAACATTATTAGTAATTAATAATTCAACCAGTCGATTAACACTAGGAAATTTTTTTACGGTACATTTTATTAGGATGACAACAATTCGTACAATATTTTAAATATAGTCAAAATGCCTATTACGTGTGAAGTATTGTAAGTATGATATCCTGAAAACAAATCCTACATGCTACATTATCCTTATATTGTTTCAATTTTCACATACGTATTTAAAGAAGTTCTAATATGAAAATATTGCTGCTCTAAGGGTAGTTGAACAGTTTACTTATTTATGTACTTAGATTTAAAATGTATGTAAATGGGTACAATCTCAAATCACGCAATTATTTCATGGTTACTCTACTGTTGGGTGCGTCCCCATTTAATGCTGTTTTCGTTACGAGCAGACTAGCAGATGTTTGTTACGGCCACTGATACCAATACAGCCGTTTAATTGTCGCCTTAAATAATTGCTGAGCACACTTTATTTTTTTATACGATGTGACCCCGGTTACATTTTATTACTGCTGTGTTTTTCCCTACTTATAAAATACAACTACCTCTTTAGAGAAAATAGTTATTAATAATGGAATTCTGAGGCTATCAAATTCAACTGTAATTCAATTTATCAGTATGGATGACCTATTAATATTATGTATAAGTATTATGTAAAAGTTCACACTTCAGGGTTTATACACCTGGCAGCATGTTTGCGGCAATGGTGCGGAGCGCGCCCGGGAGAGATTTAGAACTCTCCTGGCCCGCCGAGCCCGCAACTTGCTCGCCGCGCGTCGCAGGCGACTCAGGCGCCGGAGGTCGCTTAACGACCTCCGTCCTCCATGAGCGCAGGCCTGGGGGTGGCAGGTAAGGCCGCCTGTCACCCCAGCAGAAGCAGGCCGGGACGGTGGGGCGACTAGCGCCCCTCCCCCAAACTGGGGCAAGACGGGGACACCGAGCGAGGTTCCCAAACCCGAGGGGCCATCTCGAAACCGGAGATGGCCCAGGGCCAGTCAGGGTGCGAGGGATATGCTCTATGGGCAACCTTACACCCCGGCGTCTGTAGACCCGAGACGGAGTGCGATTTTAGTCGGTTCAAGCCCGACATAACCACCTCCGCTGGCCGGTGGGGGGGTATCCGAAGGGATTTCCGCACGAAAAAAAAAGGGTTTATACACCTTGTCATATAACATTCTTATGAATACATAACATGTTATTCTATTTGAAGAGATTTGGTTCCCACTGTACCAGTTCCCAAATTTCCAGTAAGGTTAGGTCCTTACTGCCACCTAACATTACTGGAAATTTCAGGAAATCTGATATTCAGGGCTATTTATGCATCTTACAAAGAAAAGCTTTTGAGAATTTATCAATTTTGGGAATAAAACAATATTTGAATTAGTTTTAAAGTTAACATAAAAATAAGAGATTTTAGTTTACTGAAAATGTACAACGAAATCGATACCGATTTGGTTTTTGGGGTGGTTTAGATTAATTATATTTGACTTGGAGATTTAGTCAAGTTACATGCTTCTTCGCACGCAAGGCTTCGAGATTGTGAAAAGCTATTGAATGATATTTCAGTTTCTGTTTTTTGGCACCGCACTCTAAGATTTATTTGTTGCTGGGTGATTGGCGTAAAAATATCGTAAGTTAAATTTTACCTTTCGATATTTTTTATATGTAGCTACTTACGTCAAAGAACGTTTGTATTGTTAGGCTTCATTAGATCTGCATTGGGAGGTTAAACAGGAATAACATAAATTATTTACTTTTACTTACTTACTTACTAACATTTTTTTCTGTTTCTATATAAGTAATTGATTGACTAATTACGACCGAAAATCTTGTAACAAAAGATTTCTTAAAATTAGAATTATAAACGGGATATTTACCATGTTTAGTATCTTTATCGAGAATCCGATATTTCGGCACTGTTACAAGTACCATGATCACGGATGTACTGAAGTTCTGCAAGCTAGTTGTTACTCGGCAAACCGTATCGGTCTACCCTCTTCCTCACTCGTTTCTGACGCGCGTCACCACTACCACTGTCCGCGTTCTCACTACGCACTCGATCACGTTCACGACACACAACACTCACAGTATCGGCTCGCGCTGTTTTTGGAATTGCAGTTTGTTTGGGCCTTGTGAATATCGGATTCTCGATAAAGATACTAAACATGGTAAATATCCCGTTTATAATTCTAATTTTAATGTAAATGACCATGTCAATCTAAAATCATATAAAAGATTTCTTCTAGAAATTTTCGTTATAATTTATAAAGAGTTAACAACGTCAACGTCAACGTAAGTGTACAACAGCGTCTACGAGGCGTTTATATCATTATTAGGTTGTACAGGGCCTTACCAACCTTGAGGGCCAAGCCAACATCAGTTGCAAGTCAGTCTACCTCCTAAACAACGGATGAGGTTCTGGCGCAGGATTTCCTTTCAGGGTTGGGAGATCAGACGGCAGTCGCTCCCAGTAAAGTCGACATACCAATCAAAAACAACAAGCGGACTTCGGGTACCAAGTGCAAACCTTGGGAAATTGGGAAATCGCTATGAGGATTATCTTTGATCTCATTTATTATTATTACTACCATATAATATAATATGATATATTATTATAAGTATATAAAATAAATAACATATCGAGAATCGTAAGTTTTACCGGCCTCTGTGGTGTGGCGGTAGAGCATTTTTAAATGCTACATCTGAGGTTGCGGTTTCGATGAAGTACCACTCAGTGCAAATATTTTTCTACATTAATGTCCATTTGTCCCATGCACACGGTAAATACGGCAAAAAAGGTGTTAATTTCCGAAAAAAAAAATACCTTCAATCCAATTCTAAAACCCATGTCACGAGTTGTACTTAGTTTGGGTCTAGATAACGCCGTAGTCAACGACTATGCTTTATTATTGTTACAATTGTCAATTGGCTATTTGACAATTGTAACAATAATATATTTTATACCATACCTACTCTAAAAAGCTTATTTTATTCACGCAAAACAGTGAATAAAAAGGCCTTTTATTCACTGTTTTGTTTTTATTCACTATTTTGGTGTTTGAATTTGGAACACAAAAATATATCCGGTCTCCATTTCAATGCTTACATAAACTCCTTGCGCTAAGATTCGAAATTCAAAACTCTTTGGTGCAAATAAATTCTCGAGATTTGATTGGTCGATATTTGCGACAAGGAGTTTGGCATTAGATTAAAAACTGTTTTGTGTTCTTTGCTGCCTTTATAAGAAATAAATATTGTTTCACAAGTTGCCCACTCTAATGATAATAATAAGAAAATTACGCTTAATTTCAGTCATTGCTCTAATTTTAATGTCCATTTCAATTAATGTAACAATTCTTATTTCTTGATTAAATTTCTATTTTCGCTTAAATTATGTCTTTTCTCGTAGTCATGGTATAAAGTATAGTATGCAACTCCTGAATAAAGTACGAATTTATATCGAGGGCCATGAATCACTCGCGTCCTTCAGGATTCTAACAGTTGAATCACTCGCTGCGCTCGTGATTCAATCATTAGAATCCTTCACTTGCTCGTGACTCATCTACGGCCCTCGCTTTAAATCCGTCCTTTATTCACTAGTTGCATAATATACTATAATATGTTAGATACAGTAGCTTATAGGTTGACAATAATCATACAATATGTTTTTTGTATTAAAATAAATCGTAAACATTTTATTTTTGAAAAATAATTTAGCGTTTACACAACACAAATATAACACAATACAAAAACTGAGTATCGTGTGGCGTCACATCTCACAAAGTAAAGTGAATGCTTTATCGTTGGCAGTTTGCTGAGAAGATTAGTCTAAAATTTATTTATGCATTAAAATAAATCGTAAACATTTTATTTTTGAAAAATAAATTAGAGTTTTTATCTATGGAATACAAAAACTGAGTCTCGTGTGACGTCACATCTCACAAAATAAAATGCATGCTTTATCGTTGGCAGTTTGTTGAGAAAATTAGTCTAAAATATTTGAATTTGTGTTTGTGATAAGTTTGACGAAATGGAATAAGGCTAAATAAAAGCTGATAGTTAAAATCTGCCAAAAATCTATTTATGGTTACAATTTTTTTTGCATGTAATCCGGATTTTTGCTTAACCGAGTTTTGGAATGTAAAAAAATCTGTATAAGTATCGAAATGAACAAAGTAATTATATATAATTTATATTAAAAGTTAATGTGCATGTGTTTGTACTTAGAGATACTACGTATCAGACGACAATCTCCATAGACATATTTTGTTCATCTCCAGAGACTACTTACGAGATATGACGTCACAGTCAGAAATGTCACGTGATCGGCTGTTTTTGCACGAATTTCAAATTACTAGAGGATTTCTAAAGATTTAGATCGGAAAAAGAGAGAACATCTAGGACGGGACTTGAACCCGCGACCAGTCCCTTACAGGGGGAATGCTCTGACCAACTGAGCCACCTAGACACGTCCCAGATATTCGAAATTCTCCGATACATTAATACGTCTTAAGGCGACGTTGGAGCCATCTACCGTAATTCTTGCGAACTACGGAAACAATGAATAACTTTACAGTCATTTTTAAACATTGTTTTTTGATGACTCCGCCTAATTAATTCAATTAATTTTTTAAGCATTTTGTATGCTTACTTTTTTCTAAAGATTTAGATCGGAAAAAGAGAGAACATCTAGGACGGGACTTGAACCCGCGACTAGTCCCTTACAGGGGAATGCTCTGACCAACTGAGCCACCTAGACACGTCCCAGATATTCGAAATTCTCCGATACATTAATACGTCTTAATGCTTAAAAATTTAATTGAATTAAAAAGTCTTCAAAAATGATATTGAGGTTTCTAATATATTTTTTCTCTAAACTGAATAGTTTGCGCGAGAGATACTTCCAAAGAGGTAAAAATGTGTCCCCCCCCCTGTCACTTCTAAAATAAGAGAATGATAAAACTAAAAAAAAATATAATGTACAGTACCATGTAAACTTCCACCGAAAATTGGTTTGAACAAGATCTAGTAAGAAGTTTTTTTTTAATACGTTCTAAATCGTAAAAGGCAATTTACCTGTCATTCAATCAACTCAAATATAAAATTTAAAAAAAAAGCATTTATATGTTACCTACTTACTGCTACGGAACCCTTCATGGGCGAGTCCGACTCGCACTTGGCCGCTTTTTAATTCTACTCATTGACCAAATCGCAAGTCCAAAGCACTAAAAACCGGCGGGCTTGCATGAAAGGTTTAATGACAGTAAAGGAAGCTCGTGAAGTATATATGTAGCGATGTATGTAACGATGGCGGTCTGATGTCTCTGCCTACCCCGGAGGGCAAAAGGCGTGAGTATATGTATGTATGTAGCTGTATATATAGAACTAAATACTGCTTGTTAATTTATGTAAATTATTTTGCAATTCATTTAAAAGTGACCAGTTACGGCGTCCCTTGAGCGTGATTACTTAAAACTTATCGTAATACGTAGAGCACCTCTAGTCTTGTAAGGCTTTACCTCGGCATTTGTGTTGAATGAAATCAAATGAATTACTTAATACTCTTGGGGCTGAGGGGTCAAACGGCAGTCGGGAAAAGTCAAAATGAACAAAATAATGGAGTTATAAGCGAACGGACCTCGAGTATTGAAATTCCTGATTAATTTAATCAATCTTATTTTATAATTAGCTATTTAATCATTTTCGGAAAGGTATTTCAAAATATATGTAAGTTCATTTTATACCTCTTACAATTATCTTTTTCCTCAAAAAGTTTCGGAAAAAAGTGGCTGTGACATACGGACGGACAGACCGACAGACATGACGAATCTATAAGGGTTCCGTTTTTTGCCATTTGGCAACGGAACCCTAAAAAGTTTAGAAATAAATTTTAAACTTATCTAAACAGAAATCAGTTTATAATGGAACGGTATCAAAGGCATATTTAATTATAGTGATCTCTTTGATTATTCTCTATAAAGTGTAACATAACTAATAATTATAATAATAATGGTGGTTTTTAGTAACTGATGTTTTTGGTGTTTGATTTTAAAATTTCTAAACTTGGTAATTTGATGCAATAATGCAATGTCATCGGCCATCCCATCTCTCCCCGTAGATGTACCTACATTGTGACGGCTAAATCTCCATCCAACAGTACGAGTATATCTTTTACTCATGTATTGCTCCAAAATCATCACTAATCGTGGTTCTGGTGAATAGTTTTCTTTTGTCTCATAAACTTTTATTGGGACGCGAAGTTTAAATTTTTAAGGTATTCGGATTTTTTTTTCTGTCTGTCTAAATGTCTAAATTGATGAGACTTTTTTTCTGATTAATATTATTCTTTTCATAGTGATTAATAGTCTTTTTTGGCGGTTATGTTTTGTTTGGGGTGGCGGAGAGGGAGCGTGAGAGTCCCCTGCACCCCGAGTTCCACAATCTGCGGCAAGGACGCCGTAGACTTGTCTACGCCCAAGACTACCGACCCCGACCTCTATGCGACAGCCAGTCAATTTGCTGTCCTTACAGAAGTAGGTCAAGACAGAGGCGTGTCGTGTATGTCCTACACACGCGTGCCTTTTAGGTAGATTTCAATGAAATCGATCTACCTATTGGTTTCTTGACTACTGTCGAATTTAAAAAAAAATTCTTCATAGGAGGTCTAGTTATGACCCCCTGAGTCCGAAATGACCACAGGTCAAAAAGTTTATATATATATATGTATGTATATATGTATGTGAGGTTCCACTTCCCAAAATTTGCGGCACTCTCACGGTCGCATTTTTGCCCCGATCGCTTTCAAACTGCGGTCAAAAATTGCTTGGGTGTAAACTTAGTTTAAGTTCGTGAACGGGTGGAATCCGGCCTAAGGGGACGGTAGGGCCTCACTTTTTGTGAAATCAGTTTTTCCTCAAAATTTCACGTTCCATGAAAGATATTCGAACCGTTCTAATTTTATCCCAAAGTATACATGAATACCAACAACTTTTAATTATAAACCTATAAGATTAAAACTTTAACTAAAAGTGGAGGGGGGAAAAACCAAAATTTTTCGGGAAAAAAATCATAACTTCTAACCGGTGAACATTCTTGCAGTCGGAAAAATTTTTAATCGATAGGCCATTTTTAAGTCTAAAATAAATGTCTGAAAAGTTTTTCGCTAAAAGTAACCGTTTTCGAGAAAAAAAAATTAAACATGTTAAAAATGTTACTGTGTGTGTAAGTCCGTAGTTCTCTATTTAAAATAATATTAATTGCTTCACGAAATCTACCTGTGCGTTCCCCCTGCGGGAACGGATTTTTTTTTTCATGCTGAAATCCCTTCGGATACCCTCCCCCCGCCGCGGTTGTGCCTACTCACTGACACGGGATTACACCTGACCCCAAGGAGAGGCCGCAATAGAGGATTATTTTTGCTTTTGAGCGGCTTTTGAGGGCGCACCTGGGTTGCCCGGCAATGTATGCTTGGCAAGGACACTGTGTGGTTTTAGTCCGTCCGATTCCAACAAACCCATCTTTTCATTGGCACCGATGATGTGGAGCCTGTGAGGGATTCCACGCGTGAAAAAAAACACATAAAT
Organism: Cybosia mesomella; assembly: GCA_946251805.1. NCBI lineage: Eukaryota > Metazoa > Arthropoda > Insecta > Lepidoptera > Erebidae > Cybosia > Cybosia mesomella. Next base: position 25,053,730 of record OX276397.1, on the reverse strand, counting down.
TCTTTACTTATAAATATCTAAATGCAGCTATTTTAAAGTTGAAGTGTAATAATGCGTCAGAACGTTATTGATTACAGAATTTTATGTTCATCTAGAGCTTCACACACTGAGAAAAATGTACCCCTCGTTTTAATAGGAATTCTAAACAATTTAACAGGTTTACCTCATAAAAACCGACTAGGCGTCCAAACGTAGATATTAACAGGAAACTGATATAACATCATGGATGTGGACTGACGACGGCAAGAGACCAGCATGCTAATGTGACGTGTATGGACTGAAGAATTATCAGGAAGTAATGTTCATAAATAGGGGCGGACCGATATATTAGAACGTAGTCATGTTCCTATTACCGATAGGTTATCCGGCGTAATGACAATATGTAAAGTAATATTAAAGGGAATCCCGATAAATTTACTAAACAGGACTGATATAACATAGAAGTTTCCCTATAAAGTATCTGTATGTACCAATATGTTAAAAAGAAATCCTGATAAATCAACACGACTGTAATCATGTATTTAAGGTACATCTGATAAATTAAAATGCTTTCCTGATACTTTTAAGAGTATACTACTCGTATTATTTGGGTTCTGTATGATATTTTGTAGTGGTTTTTTGTAAAATCTTAATTACTGTACTCATGTATATAAGGTATTCATCTGTTATATTAATAGTCCTTCATGATATATTTAAGAGTATACTACTCGTATTATTTGGGTTCTGTATTATACTTTATAGAGCTTTTTTAGTAAAATCTTCATTACTCTTTATAGTTTATCGTGAGTTGCAGCGCAGACCGAACGGATACGTGCGCCGGATTTTACGCTAATTAATAATCAACTTTATCGAAGATTACACACTGTTCAAAATCGTATGAGCGTGCATATAATCGTCGATAAAGTTGATTATTAATTAGCGTAAAATCCGGCGCATGTATCCGTTCGGTCTGCGCTGCAACTCACGATAAACAAAAAGAGTGATGAAGATTTTACAAAAAAGCAATATAAAGTATAATACAGATAATTAACATTTTACAACAAACACTAAATTGAAATTATATAAAAAAAATAGTAAAATAAAAAATAGGTAGGTTACATAAGACAAAATTTATTCAAATAATAAACACTTGTGAAATATCGAATGTAGATACCTACATAAAAAATAAATCAATCGTACAAGTCTAAGGCTGGTTTCGCAGCTGTGCGGGAGACCCGTGTGGATCGCCCGTGCGGGCCTGGTGTGGGCTCCCGGAGCGGAGACGAATGCAAGGCGCTAGAACATCGTTTGCAGCGACCCGCAACGTGTCACTTACGGAAAAATTCACATCAATCTTTTTTTTGTCATTAATCAGGGCTGCATCTAGTGACATTTCATCAAAGATGATGGAACATAATTTTTTCTTTTCCTCCCATTCTGCAACCTGGAAAACAATTTGTAATTTTTAATGCAAATTTTTTAAATATCTTCCTGAATCTGCAGACTGCAGAGGTCTCTGGTTTGAGTCTCAGGTCAGAACCAAATGTTTGTACAATCTGCAAGTATTTGATTCAGAGTTTGGAGGGTGTTTTCTGGGTATAATTTGTATGGTATAAATACACAAAATTATTATTACACAAAATTATAAACCAAAAATATAATTTCATAATTATATGTTTAATACAAAGATAACTTAACTAAGATGCTGGATGCGGCAAGCTGAAGACAGGGCGCTATGGCGCTCATTAGGGGAGACCTATGTCCAGCAGTGGACTAGCATAGGTTGATGATGATGATGATGAACTAAACTTACCTCTTTCTTCATCAAATCGAAGATTTGTGGACAAATGCCTGTTTGAATACTGAGATTTGATACCATTTTATTCAGTGTCGATCTTGAAGGCAGTATAAAAATTTTGTGCAAAAATCACTTAGGACTTTGCTTCATAATTGACAATGCAATTAATTTTTCCTCTACACTGAATCTGCGTCCCTTCTTCTTTTTAGTGCAAAGATCAATTTGCATTGGCATTAGTCTTGGGCCTGTATTTGTGCCAGGGGGGCGAAGTACAGCTATAAATAAAATAAGAGGCAATATTAAACATTTTGTCTACTCATGTTATGACTAACAACTTATTATTATACATAAACTAAAACTAATATAAATAAAGTACCTACAAACCTTTTAGCGGTTCCTGATGTGCGTACGTGTGATCGAAGTGTCTTTTGCGTGTGTATGGGTGATCAAAATGAGGATCCACATTTTCTAAAATAAGAAGTAAACATTTTAATATACTACAAGATAAATGATGAAATTTAATCTTAGGAAACTAAGCAATGAATACTTCTAATGTTTATTGATAATAATAAATAGATTGATACTTATTTCTTTATCTTACCAGTATTGGCCTGAGGTATTCCACTTAAAATTTCGTGATCAGTTGACAGGGTTGTGAACGCCAGATTTGTGAGCCGTCCTTTCGGCGTAATAAACTTCTCTTCGAAGTGTTTTTGACAAACAAACACTTGCGAAAGCTGCTGAGCTGATAACAATTTCAGATCATCACGGTTAAGACACTTCAACAATTTTTTGAGTCTTTTCTACGTACGGGGAAAACGGTGTAAAATAGCATCCTTTCGCGATCTTTTACAAACACAACACTCGTGATACATATTAGAATATTATGTAACAAAAGTACGACAAAGGGTTTTATTACAGAAAAAATGGAGAGGATAAGCACAACGACTTCACTCGATCAACAAAGTATCTGATCTGCAATGAAAACAAGAATTGACATGACATTGACTTGACAAATTTGACAACCATGAACCCGGTATTTTTGGGTCAATCACCGACTACGGTACTGATAATTCATTGAGGATGTAACATTATATTTATGGGATGTACGTATATAATATAGGTTGCTACGTATTATTCATACTCTACGAACGTTAAAAATATGCTGCTAGAAGCATAATATATCAGCATTTCATGTTAATTTAACGTTGCGTCATGTCAATATAATGATATTGACATGTCAATATTTGATTCTTAATATCATGATATTTTATGCGTTTGTCACGTAATATCATGAGTACTCATGACCATTTATTTTATCGGTCACTCTCTTCATTAATAATAATCGAGAATTACAGCGTGATATCTCAGAATGAAATGATAGATTAACAAACCGTCACTATATAACATGGGTCAGAAGTTTACCTATAAAGTTGCATAACGAGGTATGATAATTTGAGCATCCTAGCAGCACGTTTTTTAATTATACCTAAATAATTTAAGGATGGGATTAGCGTCCCGATAAATTGCCAGTTATCAATGAAATTTTCACTGTAGAACTTATAATTCATTCCGATACCGATATAATTTATTATCTTACGTGTATTTTTGCATGACGCGAATTAGCCACTTCTCTCAGTGCAAGAATACGAAATATAGTCCTTACGATAGCCTCAGTCTAATGTTACGTAGACGTTACCATACATTGGTGAAATAGAAAACTCTCAAAGCAGCCATGTCTCGTGAGTATACGCATAGTATAATAAAAGCCCCTCAGCGATTTACTTACCTAGTCTGCGTTGGCACTTAGGGTTGTCACGTTTATTTTTCGTTAAATATATATACGCAAATACGTATTATGAGCAGCACTAGACTTTTTAAGCCCCGACGCCAAAACGACAGGGTGTTATAAGTTTGACGTGACTGTCTGTGTGTGTCGTCTATGGCATCGTAGCTCCTGAACGGATGAACCGATTTTGATTTTATTTTTTTATTTGAAAGGTGAATTAGTCGGATGGCGGATTAAATTTATTTTTTCACAACTCTCTCAGTGTGGGCAATGAAATGGCTTGACTAGTAGAATACTATGCATTAAAATAAATTTCAATATGGCCGCCACCACCAAATGGCGAATTAGGTACCTTCTTTTTTTCACAACCCTCTCAATATGGCTATCAAATAAAAAGGCTTGACTAGTAGAATACTATACACTATTTTAAATCCAAGATGGCCGCCACTATAAAATGGCAAATTACCTTCATTTTTTTCACAACTTCCTCAATATGGGTATCAAATGAAAGGGCTTGAACAGTAGAATAATGTACATTATAACAGATTTCAAATCCATAATGGCTGCTGCCACAAAACGGCGGATTTCAATTTTTTTCACAACTCCCTCAATATGGATATTGAATGAAAGGGCTTGACTAATAAAATATAGAAATGAAATAACAAAAATAGAAAAAAAAGGTATGAACGTGAAACCCTGTAAAAAGAAAAAAAATATTTTGAAAATGTGACCCTACTATGTAAGTATAACGTTTTAATAAATTTATGCAATTTTCTAATGTAAATACTAAATATGTATTTAAAAGACCTTTTATATACATACCTCATTATTTTATTCATATAATTTATAGATAATAAAATAAACATTTCATTATCGTCTATATGTTATAAATCGCTAAATAAAAATAAACTGCGCTAATCAAATTAAATGCAGTGGGAGAAGGCCAATACGGGCAGCCGTGCAGTACCACGCGAGGAGAACGCTCGCGATCTCACTCACGGTATTGTCCAAACTGCGACCAACGTGTGCCTACACGGCGCCCGAAGCGCGCTCACACATCTAAACCGGCAGCGGCCCATTTCTTTGAAGATAACTTCTGCTTATACTGTGGTATATGTCTCAGGTGGTAGGAAGGGTCGCCAAGGACTGGAATGCGCTACTCACATACGTGTTCCATTCTTCCTACAATCCCGGGTTCTTTAAGCGGGACTACCATTCTAGGGACAGCATCTGGAATGGTGGCTAGTACTCTTTGAACTTCGCCACAGATTACCATCACGCGCCAAATATTAAAAAAAATGTCACCTTTGAAACAGACAGTCGATTAACCAGTTACCCGCTATAATTATGCTAATGGTTCGTGAAATGTTTGTGTTTTTGTAGTCCAGGGCATGTAATAGCGGTCGCCTGTCATAATTGTTGATTATTCAGGGTTTATGGATGGTATAGAACCTTATAATTGTAACCTCTTTCACTCAGCGTAGTCTAATGTTCAAGAAGTAACAGCAGTATAATATTATGTTTTTCTAGCAATTACCTGCGACTTTATTTAGACAGAATTGACTACGCGGTCAGATTTGAACTGATTGAGTGTGGAAACACTCTCTCCACCAAAGTTGTAACACGCACGTTAATTTCTGATAAAGAATTCTGTAACCAGGTGGGACACAACAAAACGTGCATAGAGTGGTTAACTGAAACAGAAAATTGCTATACCAGGTGTTCACCAAGCAACTAAGATCTTCGGCGCTCATGCCAACCTCACCTGCTCACTCCGGACCGCAAACTGCAAAGTACAAGCTTTGGATGCAAAATGATGAAAAATTGCTTTACCGTTAAGTAAATTTTGGACTACTAATTGCAACTTAAATTCTTCCTTAAAAGTTGAACTCAGGGGAATTGTATAACATAAATTCAACTTTTCTAAATAAATACAAAGTTATACTAATGAGAAAACTTGTGTGTTATAAGTTGAAATCTAGAGTTCCGTTAAAACCAAGAGCTCAGGGAGACTGGAGTAATACGTCAATACATCGTTAGATAGGTATAGATAACAGAAAAGAGAATCTACTGTAAGTCCATCGGAATATCTAAATTCAATAACTTGTAATGTGGAGATCTGGTGACTTTTCTTATTTTCTGTATGTTTGAAAAAAAGACATTTTCTGTGAATCTATTTCACGGATAAAGTTGAAATATGCTTACATGTAAAGCTGATTCAATTTCGAACGAATAAGCGTAATAACCGTAATATTCGAGTCCTAGATTTGCTAGCTCTCTTTATTTTTCTATTTTGTTATGATGACGTTGTTTTTTCAATTGGTGCTGTTGTTTTCTTATTATATATATATAACCAACCAATGAGATAATTAAAATAGCTTGGGTATATTACAGAGGGAGATCCGATTCTCAGCACTCCATGGATTCACCGTGCGGTCACCGGGTCCATAGCGTGGTACAGAGAGGAACACCATGACGGCGACTGGGACTTGCGACCCAGATGTAGGTTTAGGGTGGCCACCATGTGATGCATCAGCGCTCACCTCCACCGTCAGTAGTGTCCCCCCCCCCTACCTATCCAAATTTGGTAAGATCCTAACAATGCCGCTTTTGATATACGATTTAGTAAAGAGCTTACTGAAGCTCTTGGCAATCCGAGGTCTTTAAGTAAGTTGTACAGGGATTTAGCTGGAATTCCCCTTGCTCCTACTTCTACGGCGTAGAGTTTAACCACGTAGCCGTTTTTGGTTAACTCGTTAGTCAAATCAAAGTATTTGTTTGTCTTTATAGCGTGGTCTTTCTCCTTGCCGGAACTCCGCCATGGGACCTGGAAGCGAGAGCCCTTTCGCAACTGTACCAGTGGCGAAAGGAGGCGCGGGAGCAGGGATGGAACCCCGAGCCTCGAGAAATCGAGGCCGTGCAGTCCCAGCTCCGCCAGGCCATCGTGGTGGAGTGGAAGGAACGACTTGGGCAACCAAGCGCAGGGCACGCCGCAATAGCGGCGGTAAGGCCCATCATGGAGGATTGGCTGGAGAGGCGACACGGAAGCCTCTCCTACCGACTGACGCAGGTGATCTCCGGGAAGGGATGCTTCGGGGACCACCTGAATCGGATCAGGAAGGAGCCAACGCCTGAGTGTCATCACTGCGACGCGAGCGAGGACTCAGGGCTGCACACGCTGGCGGACTGCCCGGCGTGGGAGGCGCCGAGGCGTGACCTCGTGGCAGCCATCGGGGTGGGAGTCCTCTCGCTCGGCAGCATGATTGCGGCAATGGTGCGGAGCGCGAGCGCGTGGGCCGCCGCCGCCTCCTTCTGCGAGCATGTAATGCTCGCGAAGGAGGTGGCGGAGCGCGCCCGGGAGAGACTTAGAACTCTCCCGGTCCGCCGAGCCCGCAACTTGCTCGCCGCGCGTCGGAGGCAACTCAGGCGCCGGAGGTCGCTTAACGACCTCCGTCCTCCATGAGCGCAGGCCTGGGGGTGGCGGGTGAGGCCACCTGTCACCCCAGCAGAAGCAGGCCGGGACGGTGGGGCGACTAGCGCCCCTCCCCCAAACCGGGGCAAGACGGGGACACCGTGGTTCCCAAACCCGAGGGGGCCATCTCGAAACCGGAGATGGCCCAGGGTCAGTCGGGGTGCGAGGGATATGCTCTATTGGCAACCTTACACCCCGGCGTCTGTAGACCCGAGACGGCGTGCGGTTTTAGTCGGTTCAAGCCCGACATAACCGCCCCCGCTGGCACGCGGGGGGGTATCCGAAGGGATTTCCGCACGATAAAAAAAAAAAAAAAAAAAAGGTATATTAGTTTCCCACGGTACTGTGAGTTCTACAAGCACTGCAGGCTTATGCGATCGTGAAAAAAGGAATATATCGGGTCTGGATGATGAGGCACAGACATCCTCCGGTATCCTATAGTGCTTCTCATACGTGTCTACGAGTATTGTCCAGTCAACGGCAGCTATCAAAATTGAAAATGGCTTTTGAGGTGATTTCTTTGAGCAGCCTTCCTTTACAAACGCAATGTCATTTCTTTGGTTTGTGGTTAATCCTCTTTTCGCTCTAGCTACCGCCAAACTTACAGCCTCACGTATGATTTCTAATACCTTATCATGATGGCGCGAGTAATGACCCCGGTCTAATAGCGTTTTACAACCCACTAGTAGGTGCCTAGCCGTACCAGTTGCTTCACCACATGAGTTACATGTTTTATCTGTGGCTTTTCCCCATCTGACCAGATTGCTTTGGTCGGGGAGGGTCAACTGGAATGCATTTAGGTAAAATTTAAGTAAGTCCGGTGACCAGTCGTATAATATGGTACGCCATTTTAAGGCTATGGGAATACAAAATTAACCTAGGGTCAACCATTCGTTTTGCATTTCTAGGTTCATTGTGTGCATCTAGGCTTATAGGTGTTGTTTTCGTCTGCTTGAAGAAAAGATTTTGTTATTTCTTTATCTGTTTGTCTCTGAATATTACCTAGACCTACTCTACCAGTCTGCGAGCCTATAATGAATTTTTTATGGAACTGGAGGCGTGATTCGAGCTCCGATGCATTTTTATCTTTTGGAAGGACTTTTACTATTTCGTCTTTAGATTCCGATAAGACGTGCATTTTAGTTACTCTTATGTGTTTATAGAGTTCTGATGGCTTCTTAAGCGTCATTCCAAAATTATTCGCGGATCTATATAGTGCCGTCGGGTCGGCCGACTGAGCTAGCCCTAGCCATGACTTCAGTGTCTTCGTGACACTCGCATCTAGTTTTTTGAGGAGGCTCTGGTTTATATCATATATAAGAAACGGCCAGTTAAGACGCGAGGTTAAATAATTGTCATAGATCCAAGCTTTTTTAACATTACTTATTGGTTGTTGGTCTACCTTTTTTAAATCGATAATGAAACTATCAATTAATTCGTCCAAAGCTGGAGTGCAACCTCTGTTGTCAATCTTTCTTCCGAGGAATTTAAAAGGCACGGTTTCAGATATAGTTGAAACGTTTTCCCCGCCTACTAAGCCCTGGGTCATATGAAGTATACCTGGTACCCCGCCTACCCAGACATAGACAGTAGCATTTGCTAGGTTTTGTTCTGATTCCATCTGTCCATGTACAGAAATCGTCTACTCTACGCAGTAGGTCCTGGCACTGCTTTGGGTTACGAGTCAGTATTGCCAAATCGTCCGCGAATGCGAGGATAGACTCCGTATATTTACCGTTTAGCTTAAACCGATAGCCCCACTTCTTGTCGTGTGTGGAAATGTTGTCTATTAAAATATTTATTACTATATTGAAAACTATAGGTGATAAACAGCAACCTTGGAACAAACCCACATTATAATTTAAAGGTTGCGTGTATCCATCTTTGGTATTAATCACAAACTTTAATTTACCATAATAAGAGGATATTATTTTCCAAATGATGGACGGAAAGTGATACCATTTTAATGCAAACAACATAAGCTCGTGTTGTACTGAGCCAAAAGCGTTTTCTAAGTCTATTCAACAAACTGTTATTTGCTTTTCATTTGATCTGGCATCTTTTAAACTTTCCGCCGAATTGTGTTCCAGACATCCTAAAATTCCGGGTAGGAACCCTTTTTGGAGGTTTGGTCTGAAATAGTTATTATTGATCATGAAATTTGTCATTTTAAATTGAAGCCATGAGAAGAAAATTTTAGAAATTGTATTGGTTAATGCTATTGGTCTAGCGATATACGAGTACAAAACCCGTATTTGTTAATCAAACATTAACAATAGGGATCAAAAATAAATCATGTGTGGCTTTTAAACTGTTTAAATTCTCTAGTGCCCTTAGGGATATTATTTCAAAGTAGTTGAACTTACGAATATAGTCACAGGTTATAAGTATAAATAGTAACAGAGGTAAGGAATTCCGAGATATCCAATGGATAGAGCATTATACAATAATTTAATTTAACGGGAATTAACGCGATCATTTATAGGTATATATATACCTTTGGATTGCCTGACGTTTCGAACAGGTTACACTGGCCGTGGTCACAGGCTGACTGGTGCAGTGGTGCACGTCCTCCGCCGTCGAGTCCGTGAGGTACAAAGTTCTTCCACCCGCACATTCTCGATATTTTTTATATTGTCATTTCGCCATGCACCGTCACATACTACACTTACAGTGTCCCTATTCTCTAAACAAACGGACCGGTGTCTATCCGACTGCGAAGAAAAGCGAGGTAGCAAGTTTTTTATCACTGGATTCCATGTTGTAGATAATTTAAACCCATCTTCCCGATTGAAATTTTTATGTTTATTTATTTCAATGGCTTCACCTACAACTCTCGAATAGAAGTGACGATCGGTGGAGAGGAGAGGTGTGTGTACCGGAAACATACTCATACGGACAGATACCTACACGCCACGTCTCATCACCATCCCCGACATTTGCAATCCGTTATGACCTCACTCAAGAATAGAGCTATCCGTGGGATAGTTTAAGGGGTTTCGCAAGCTATTTTATTCCTTATCCTCAGTTTAGTTCGCATATTTATCCCCTTCCACACAATTCGCATATACATAAACATACACACCTTCTTGTCCGTGGTGGGACTCGTAGACCAAAGGTAAATACACTAGGAACATTTTAGTCTAGAACTATTCAGGTCAATCGGTCGAGTCGGATTAATAGGATTTGTAGGTAATATCATACTAAATACTTTTGTTTACGTGATAACCAGAGATCGGAATAGGTAGGATATATTAGGTAAACGGAAATTACATCGCGTTAAGTCATTTTATTAACATATAATAATTATCATAAATAACTTAAGCGAACTGTAAAACCATTGCGTTTTAAATCAAGTAAACGCGAACTTTAATTGTAAAGTTGTGAATACGTTATTCAATAATTAAAGATAATTAAAAATTGTTTTATCGAAGATAATTTTAGAACATTGTCCAAATAAACCGTAGTGGTTTGTCATTTAACTAGAAACTAACTAAATAAGATAATTGAAAGTGTCTGGTAATTTTCTACTATTACATAGTGTATTTTTTCAATCAATCAGTCAATCAATCATTTATTTATAAAATTCATTGAAATTATCATGCAAGAAGAATTAGCATTAAGCCTACATTAGCAACACAATGGATTCATATCAATAAATATATACTTAAAATAAAGATTATTAGTTATTTTACAGTATTTAATCACCAGTACCATCTAAATTCATAAAATTCAATAAAATCATGTCATTATATAAAAAAAGAAAAGTTTAATGTCAATAATTATTAGTTGATAATGTCTGTTCTTGATAATACTGGTCATTATTACTTGATAATGTGGACACAAATCGGGCAGTCGACACCTTCTGCGGTCGGTTCACTGATGTTTTAAATAAGCATACGAAAAAAGTCCCCATTAGCCACTCGAAGTTTACTATTAAGCCCTGGATAACCAGGGTTAATACGTTGTATGAAACATCGGGACCAACTACACGTGCGGACCCGTAAGTATCCGGATGATCAGTGTTTGCATCTAATTTATTCTCGTTACAGAAATTTCTGTAATGAACTGCTAAATAAACTAAAAACAGAATATGAGAACCAAGAACTCTCTAACAGCACAAACAACACTAAAAAGCTGTGGAAAGCAATAAAATCCATATGTCATTTGTCCAAACCAAACATGGAACCAAGGGAACTCCTGACGCTGCATGGTAGTTCGGATGCCAAACAATCCCTGGACCTATGCAATACCTATTTTTCTTCTGTAGGCGAAAAGTTGGCAGAGGATACCCTGCGTGAGCTTAAATCAAGCCAGGAGAAACTTTCGGCTGAAGTAGAAAATAAACAAATAAATAACTCGTTCTTTTTGTAACCTACGGACGAACCCGAGGTTGAATCTCTGATTCTCTCGTTGGCGAATGATAAGGCACCTGGCATCGACGGACTTACGAACACGACTCTGAAACGTATTCGAAGTGTAATTTTACAACCACCAAGTTTACAATCATCATCTTTCCGGACTCGTGGAAGATCGCTACAATAACACCTATTCACAAAGACGGGCCCAGGGCTAGTGTGGAGAACTGTCGCCCAATCTCTCTCCTTACTACTTTCTCCAAACTACTAAAGAAAATAGTTAACAAAAGGCTTGTTGATTATATCGAATCCAACAATCTTATCGCTAACAGGCAGTTCGGTTTTAGGCGGGGGAAATCAACGGAGGATGCCGTGGGGTTGCTTACCTCGAAAATAGCATCTCATCTCGACAGAAAGAAGGCTAGCATAGGTATCTTTTTGGACTTGGCGAAAGCCTTCGATACCGTATCAATACCAATCTTACTGCGGAAATCGGAGGTTCAATTTGGAGTGAGGGGTGTGGCTCTTAACTGGTTCAAAACGTACCTGACCGAAAGAAAAATGTGTCTAAAAGTTGGAAGTCACGAAAGTGGATTGAACACAGTAAATTTCAGAGTTCCATAGGGAAGCATCTTGGGCCCAACACTGTTCATCGTGTATATAAATGATAAACACGACAGTACGAATACAGAAATCATATGTTATGCAGATGACACGGTGTTAATTTATGAAGGTCTCACTTGGGACGAGGCGTTTCTGAAAGCTGAAACAGACATGACACGGGTGACTGCATGGTTGAAACACCATCTCCAAACCTTAAATGCTAAGAAAACAAAATACATGTGCTTTCATAAAACCGCAGTGTCAGCTCCAAAGGCCAACTATTAAATTCATTCACATGTGTGCACGGACCAGAGGCGTTGCAGCTGTGATGAACTGTTGAGCACAGACACCATAAAGTACCCCGTTTTAACCCACGTCTCCACTCGAGTTAGAAAAACAGCTAACATCATGAAAATGCTTCGTTGCTCAGCATCATTAGTGGTCCTTAACTTTACTTTGCTCTTACTCAGTCCCTCATAACGTACTTTATAACGTGTTGGGGATGCGTGCTAAAAACCTTTATGAAGAAAGCTGAAATAGCCCAACGCTCGGTTTTGAAAACTATGCTCACGAAACCCTTTAGATATTCCACCACGAGCCTGTACAAGGAATGTAAGGTTTTGAATGTACGTCAGCTTTTTCTCCGGAGTACATCTCTAAAGTCGCATCGAACGGTCCTTAAGTCTGAGGAGTACCCTAAGTTACTCGAACGTCGCGTATACAAATTATCTGTACCACAAATCTACACTAGCTTTGCCAGACGGTTCAGTCCCTATAAAGACGCCTACATTTATAACAAGGTGGCCAGGTGGTGCGACATAAAGCAGTGTTCAGTAAAGGAGGCTAAACTAAAAATCACAGACTGGTTAGGTTTTTTGTCATACCGCCTCACAGAGAGTCTACTGGTGCACCTGGTGTGAGACCCATCTCAATACCTAGGTGTACTGAAACACAATGCACCGAAATTTGGGTACCAAGATACCAATTGCATCAAAATGACCATACATACATTACATACATTATATTATCTTTACATATTTATATACCTATATATATTATCTATATATTATAATTATGATATCTATTTATATATTATTCTTTTATTTTACTATCCCCCTCTTATAGTAGAAACCCGCAAAACTTTTGTTAAATAGATTATGTATCCTTACTAACAATGACAGTGTAAACCGAACCAATATTAATTTATCTGTAAACGAGAATGTTACAGGCATCCACAGGACAGGCCTAGACCTAGTGTGGGGCCACCGGAAATGTTACTATATATGTAAGTGTTTATGGTAATAAATGAATTATTATAATTATTATTTCCTTTATTAAACTTTAAATCCATATAAAATATATTTTTAAATACATTATTATTATTATTTCCTTTATTAAATTTTAAACACATATAAATTATATTTTTAAATACATTCCATATATATAAAAAAAACAAATATATTTAAAAATATAAAAAATAGTAGCCCACCGGCATCGGGTACAGGGACCAAGCTACCGGTGGTTAGGGCTCCAGACAGAGGAATCTCCTCACAATACGTGCCGTGTCGAGGAGCACTGCCTTCTGCATCAAGCCCTTGACCCAACTGCCTAACGCGAGCCTCTGGAGATGTTGTTCGAGGCTCTTGGCAATCAGTCCGTGAACCGATACAACTATCGGAACAATAATCGCCGAATCCACACTCCACATGTCGACAACCTCGTGAGCCAAATCCAAATATTTAATTTGTTTTTCTTTTTCGGCTTTCACAAGATTCTCGTCATGTGGGATGGTGATATCGATAATTATTGCGCGGCGCTCTGACCGATCTATCAACACTATATCAGGTTTATTAGTTAGTGATGATAGATCGATCCCAGTACAACGTGATGTGCCCATTTTCGAGAACTGCGTCGGGCACATACCTGTAGTACGGTACCTCTGATTCCACAAGGTTGTACTTTAGAGCAAGCTGTTGATGAACAATCCTGGCTACTTGGTTATGTCTATGCAAATACTCGCCGTTGGCAAGACGAGAACAACCAGAAATTATATGTCAAAGGGATTCTCCGGGACGGTGGCACGCCCGACATATGTCAACGTACCATCCCTTAGAATATACTTCCGATAGTTATTCGTCATCACAACTTGGTCCATAATTGCAAAAACAAAACCTTCGGTTTCTCCAAATAGATCACCGAAGCGAAGCCAAGACAAAGATGCTGGTAAGTCTATATCAGGCCCATGGAGAGCCCGATAGAAACGTCCATGCAACTCCTTGCTCTTCCATACATCTATACGGTCATGAATACTTAATACCACAGGTTTGCGCCAGTTCTCTTTAGCCAAAGCTAGCGGGGTAAGTCCGTTGTCCACCCCTACTACATCATGATGCATATCCGCTTCATTGTGTAGGACGTATTCCCTGAGGTTGCACACCTCACTGTCATGGAGGGATTTGGCATTTAAAAAGCCACGTCCCCGCATTTCCGCGGTATGTACAACCTCATCACAGATGAACGCGGATGATGCATTCGGTATGCAGTAAGAAGCGTACGGACTTTCCTATCCAGGGTGTCTAATTCGGTCTTAGTCCACCTGAGTATGCCGAAGGAGTACATTAAAACCGGCATGACCCAACCGTTATAGGCGCGCACCTTATTACCGCCTGACAAAAGACTTTTAAGAACTTTTTTCAAGCGGCCAAAGAAACGTTCCTGTAACGATTGCTTCATGCTAGCTTCTGTAATGCCTAACGCCTGCGACATACCCAGGTATTTATAGGTGTCGATTGCAGAGAGAGACCTGAGTTTTGTGGAATCTGAGAGCTCAACCCCATCAGATTTCACAATCTCACCTCTTTTTACATGCATGACCGCACATTTGTCCACACCAAATTCCATCCTGATAGAGTTACTAAAGGTTTCAGTCATCTTTAATAACGCTATCAGTTGGGAATTGTTGGGGGCAAATAATTTAAGATCATCCATGTAAAGGAGGTGGGATATAACCTGACCATCTCTCCGCAATCAACAGCCTAACCCTGAACTCTCCAGCATATAACTGAGTGGGTTCAGTGCCAGGCAAAACCATAATGGACTAAGACTATCACCCTGGAATATACCCCGCTCTATCTTTATCAGGCCGCCATTCTCGCAGATCCGTCGACACCCTGGATAGCAAAGGACGGTACTCCATTGCCCCATACATGCCTTCAGGAAAGTACATAGAGTTGTATCAATTTTATACAACTCAAGCACCTTCAAGAGCCATGTATGCGGCACGGAGTCATAGGCCTTTTTATAGTCTATCCAACATGTCGCCAGGTCCTTACGACTACGGCGTGCCTGTTGGCTAATGGCCATATCAATTATAAGGAGCTCTTTAGTGCCACGAGCCCCACTTCTACATCCATTCTGAGAGACAGACATGATAGAATTGTTGTTTAAGTGTGAGGATATTTTTACTCTCAGGATGGATGTAAGAAGCTTATAGACCGTAGGTAGACATGTAATCGGTCTATAATTTTTAGGGTCCGAAGCACTACCGGACTTGTAAAGAAGGTGGGTTACACCAGTGGTCATGAAATTGGGAATCAATCCTGATTTAAGACATGATTGGAATTGAGATGCTAAACGACCGTGTGAGCTTTTCAGCCATTTTAACCAAAAATTATGCAGTCCGTCTGGTCCCGCTGACTTCCAGTTAGGCAACAGACGGACTGCATCGGTTACATCCTCTTGCAGTATAGTAATCGGATCCATGATCTTAATAGGCTCACACGATCGCTCAACATCCCGCATCCAATCACCCTCTGTATGACTGACGGGCATCGACCAGATATTACGCCAGAATGTATTAGTAATATCATCACCTTGTCGATGCACGTCAGTCCCAGACGAATCAGGGCACTCCCAATTTCTGTAGACCCACCTTTGGTCCCTTTGGAACGTGCGATTCTGAGAATATCGTTCCACTCTTTTTTTATACCGTCGAATCCGGTTTGCCCACGCATAAACTTTTTGTTTCAGGAAGTCGATGCGCTCTGTGACTCGTGCCAAAAATTCTCGGGGCCTAATGTCAGTCCCCGAGAACGCTCGACTCACAAAGCGCATCACTCTTGGGCGTGTGTTGCCCGACATGAAACAAATGAGCTTTCCAATCAGTGCCCTAGTCTCGGCAATACGTCGCTCAATTCTAAATTGCCAAGCCGGCACAGCAGATTTCGGTCGAGTAGCTATGTCGCATTATTATTATTATTAATAAAAATGTCGCAAAATTTTTGCAAGGGAAAGTAAAATTCAATGTCAATTTAGATAGTTATTGGTTAGATGTTTTGAATTTGATTTGAATAGCATAGTATGTTTGAATAGCTAGATAAAGAGCTTTTTTTTTGAATTTATATAAAAATAAGTTGGGGTGTGATTTAAAAGAATACGTGTAATATCATTATCGCCAGAACATTGTACCTGAGCGCTATAGTCAAATGATTAAGTGCATTATAATACCACTGAATACGTCATTCGGAAATCGGATTAATATAAATGTGATAGTAGATAGTGATACTGTTATCAGTTGTAGAACATTGATTTAAGTAAGCTGAAGTTGACGTATTGAGCGAAGCTCTGAAAGAGTTAAGCTCTCTTTTAGACGACTCGTGTATTTCGTTGGACCATATTCTCCACCCAACCGGCTGAACTGATTCTAATGAAATTTTACATAAACAAAGGTGTTACTGATGGGAAGGACATAGGCTATGTAATTAAAAAATCAAAAGTACCACGGAGGAACAATTACCGGAAAAAATATATTTAAAATCTGATGTCTCAATGAACAAAAAAGCCTCATTCACGCGAATGGTATTAAATTAAGGAATTTGTTCATATACATAAGGCAAAAAAAGAAAAACGGAAATCGGACTAGCCATTGAGGAATTATCACCGTTAGAAAAAGTCCTGGTGAAATTGCTTCGCTCAATTTTTGCAACAGCAGAATGAATTGCAGAGATTATCGTTTGTGATCTTAATAGATATTTGACTATAAAAGTACAAAAAAACACATGCAGGTTCCTTTCCGAGATACCTGGAATATTAATATTTTTATGCACAGTTTTCCTAACGAAAGGGTGCATTTTAGTCAAATACAGTAATTAATAAATATAAATGTTACAATCAGCTCACTTAGTTGATAATTTAAATATTATTTTAGCTCCTGGAACCATTTGGATGTTTCGGTTTGTAGCAACTCTGGGGTCAGTCTGTAAATCTATAAATTATATTTACAAGTTAAAATAAATGAATTCATATGAATCAGTATTAACACAAATCTTGAACGTAAAACGTTGGGTTGAATGCGTATCAAAGATTTGTGAGCCGATTGCGAAGGGACGGTTAAACTTATAATGGTATCAGTTGTGAATACTAACACAAAAAGAAGAATGCTATTATATGTATAGCGTTAGTCGCGGTACTGTAAATTAAATTATTCCTGAGAGAGAGAGAGGGAGGAAAATATGTTGATTTAATATCAACCAAAATATATGAGCTCACGACACACAAAAAAATATGAAATGTAAAAAATACAGGCTATTATTATAAACTGTATACAGAAAACCTCAGTTTCCTGGTAGATATTATCGACGACCGTAAATGATAACTTAACATTTAAATCAACATTTCGTATAGAAACCAGATTTTATGCAGATAGAGTTCATTTTATTTCAAAAATCCAAAGTTAAAACATTGGATAAGATATAATATAAACCTTAGGTTAGATTAACTTAGTGACGAACATAATCTCGGCGTACATGAGTAAAAATCTGTTAGTAAATTAATTGCACGGTTTAACTTTATGTTAGGTTAGATTAGACGATCAAAGCCAAGCTGCAATTACATTGGGACCTTAAAATAACTGGCGAATCGTGGGTGTGTAATACACTTTTGCCTACCACATCGGGGATACACGTGTGAAGTTATGTTATGCTATTAATAGCGTCAGTCGGGGCTAGTGCATCTATGGGGTTAGTGCGTCTAACGTCAATATCTCCCATGTTTTGCAAGTAATTAAGAAAACTACCATCTAATGATAAAGAACTTTTATTAATTTGTACCAAAAATCAAATTGTAGATGGTAATACTGCACTCTTGACAGAATGGAAAGTCCTTTTTTTAGCAGTGTCATTTTACTTCAACATTCAAGTTTGACACGTTGCAGAAAAATGTATTTCAGTTAATATCGCAGTTATGAAGAAACGGATAAGGTGAATACCGGTAATATTCAGCTACGTAAGTTATTCTTAAAGGTGATTTCTTCTATCTGGATTTCAAATTTATAAACTCGTGAAACACATGATCTAAGTCTACTGTCTTGAGGCAAGTGTGCCTAGTCTAGTCGAAGTTAATGCGACTGTAGACTGATTCTAAGAAGGGTAGTTGAAGTGTCAAAACCTATTTTAAAAGCTCTTGTATATTTTTAAATTTTAAAACTACAGAATTTACCTTTAAATGTTAAATTACAGTTAAAAGCCTTCTATATCCTCTAGTGCACCCTCTCACTTATAAACATCTCCTGGATTGCTACTTCACTGCACTTAATTCTTCATACACAAAATGGATCTATATACCAACTTATTTAACTGCATGGAGGAGTTATCAGCAACATTCACTGCACGCATGGCCTAATATGAAGAGGATCTGAGGATCGCTGGTGGTGAGTCAACAATTCATAAATCTGTAGCCAGTATTTCCCGGGACTTCACAGAGTTTAAAGTTTATGGAGAACACTGGGTACACTGAAGTCCCAGATGGAGCTACTAGTGAAGGGCTTGGATCGGCATGAGATGGCTTCCCGAGCGAAAGTTCTGCTACTACATGGTCTTTCTGAGGATGATAGTGCTGATCTTGTGGGCAGTGTTATTAAGGTGTTTGTGGACAAACTGAAGATCACCAATTTCTCATCTAAGGATGTAGCGGTCTGTCATCGGTTGGGGAGTAACACAAGTAAACCTCGCCCACTGTTGGTGCGGTTTGAACATCGTGGAATTCGTAGCGAGATATGGCAGAACAAGACAAAGTTGAAAGGCACAGGTCTAACGATATCAGAGTTCCTCACAAAGCCCCGACACGAGGTGTTCGTATGTGCTAGGAGGCACTATGGTGTGAGGCGATGTTGGACGGCTGATGGCAAGATCATTGTTCAGGTCTCGGATAATTCTCGGCATAGAATCGAGTCGGCGGGTGAGCTGCAGAAACTTATGCGACAATTCCCTGTAGCCGAATCGTCAGATGCTACATCCAATGCAGTGAGCATGGCTACGGATCGAAGACCACGCAAGTTGTTGAAGTAACGTGTTCGATAAAGCGTTGTTTTTTTTGTCTATGTCGTCTTTTTTATGATAAATTGTTTTTGTCGGTCAGTTTCACTTCTAACCTCAACTTGTTTGAAAATAATTTAACTTTGACGTATTGTATCTCTCGTTCGGAAACGCTATGAATGCATGGTTGGATATTAGTCTTTTCACCCACATTGTGCAACCAGCGAGTGCATAGAGGATTGGAAGAAAAATATTATTGGAGTTTATATTTTATTATAAACTTTTTATTTATTTTAATTTAATTATATAGTACTATATTTATTTATTTATGTTGATAGATTCTGATGAAGAGAGTTTTGTATCGTGTTCTTCTTCTGCTGCGTCTAGTGATAGTTTTGCTAGTGTGTCCAGTGATGACGATTCTATACAGCTCGGTGACAAACTATTCTCAATTTTTTCAGCCTTTCCTCTTTTTTTCAATGTTGTCCACATTAATGCTCAAAGCATTCCTGCGCATTATTCTGATCTTCTATCTTCTTTTGATTCCGAGTACGTTCATGCGATATTAATTTCTGAGACTTTTCTTAAGCTGGCACTTCCTTCTACCCAGTTTTCTCTCCCCGGGTATAAGCTTGTGCCTGTTGACAGAACGGGTAAGGCATGTGGGGGGGTTGCTGTGTATCTTCGTGGAGATATTTCTTATAAGGTTGTTGACCAGTCTCCAGGTGTATACTCAAACTTTGTAGAATATCTTTTTATTGAGATTAATTTTAAGCATACTCAAACACTACTGGGTGTTTTTTTACAGCCCTTCAAGTAGTATTAATTATTTCTCCTCTTTTGAAACGCTACTTGAAAATTTTTCGTCTAAGTATGAACATAGAATTATCCTCGGGGACTTCAACACCTGTCTTCTTAGGGGTGACTCACGCAGCCGTGAACTCTACTCTATTGTCTCTTCTGTCAACATGCAAATTCTTCCCTTAAATGCGACACATAAAGCCCCTAATTGTAGGCCGTCTCTACTTGACCTTATTTTAGTATCTAACTCTCATAAAGTGGCTTCTCATGGACAGCTGTCAGCTCCGTTCTCACACCATGACCTTCTATATCTCTCCTATAAACTTCGTCCTCCCAAACGCAAGTGTAAATTCTTATTTCTTCGTAGTTTCAAAAACATTGATCTGGAGCGTTTGAGAGACGACGTGGATGATGTTGATTGGTCTTCTCTTTATAATTGTGATGACCTGGATGGAAAGGTGTCTATTTTTACCAGAACATTGTTGAAAATCTATAATGTACATGCCCCTCTTAAAAAAGTAAGAGTTAGACATCATGCAGCACCGTGGCTTTCTCCATCCATCAAAGCTCTCATGTCGAGGCGAGATAAGGCCAAACGTAGATATAGTAAGTGCCCGTCTGATGAAAACTGGGCCCTATACAAGAAACTACGAAATCACTGCAATCGTATGTGTAGGGATGCGAGACGAAGCCACATTCACGAGTCCATTCAGAATCTTAACACTTCTCAACTATGGCAATTTCTGAAATCTTTAGGTATTGGGAAGATCGTAAATGATAACCCTATTGATATGGACCTCAATACATTTAATACTCATTTCTCAACTTCTCCCACTACCATTCCAAGTGATGTCAAATCTTCGACACTAAACTATCTCTCTTCTCTTCCACTGCCGTTAAATAATACACCCGGTTGCGGAGGCAGATGTTAAGAGACATTTACAATCTATTTCTTCTAAAGCAGTAGGTGATGATGGTCTTCAACTTCAAATGCTTCTTCCCATCCTGAATCATATCATTTCTATCTTTACCCACATTATCAACTACTCATTATTCTCTAACTGCTTTCCTTCATCTTGGAAGAAGGCATTTGTCTTGCCTCTGCCCAAAATACCCAACCCTACCATGCTTACCCACTTCCGACCTATCTCAATTCTTCCCATCATGTCTAAGGTTCTCGAAAGTGTTGTCTACGATCAACTATCTAGATACCTCTCCTCTAATAGCCTGCTAAGTCCATTCCAATCTGGCTTCCGCCGTCGTCATAGTACTGTAACAGCTCTAGTCAAAATAACTGATGACATAAGGATGGCCATGGAGAATAAGCAACTCACAGTTTTGGTCTTATTGGACTTTAGCAGTGCCTTCAATTCTGTTGATTTTGACATCCTTTTGGGAATCTTAACATCTTTTAATGTTTCTGCTTCTGCAACTGCATGGTTCAAGTCTTATCTTCAGGGACGCTCGCAATCTGTTCGTATCAATGAGGACTCTTCCGATTAGTGCGACTTGGGGGCGGGCGTGCCTCAGGGTGGCGTTCTTTCTCCTCTTCTGTTTTCCGTTTTTATAAATGCCATTACTAAGGTACTTACTTCACACTATCATCTCTATGCAGACGATTTGCAGTTATATCGACACTTTGGAGTCGATGGATTGCCGGGGGCCGTGGCCGCCATCAACAGTGACCTAGCGAACATTAACTCTTGGGCCAAATCTTTTGGATTATTAGTAAATCCACATAAATCACAAGCGATCATTATTGGTGGTAGATATATGCTTGGCCTTCTCGATCACAATTCCATACCTCCAATAATTTATGACTCTGTGGCCATCAACTATTCGAAGAGTGCTAAAAACTTGGGCGTGTTCATCGACTGTAATCTCTCTTGGGATGTTCACATTGCAGAAGTGAGCCGGAAGGTATACTACTCGTTTCAATCTCTCAAACGTCTTCAGAAGTTCCTTCCTCTTCAAACTAAAGTTACTCTTGCACAATGTCTTCTTCTCCCACTATTAGACTATGCTGATGTCTGTTTTCTCGATGCTTCGGAGGACCTCCTAAACAAATTCGAACGCTTGCCGAATTTGGGGATTCGGTTTGTATTCGGTCTACGAAAATTCGATCATGTTTCTGAATTTCGGAAAAGACTGAACTGGCTCCCTATTCGGCAGCGTCGTAATACTCATATCTTATCTCTTCTCTATACTATCCTTCACAGCTCTTATTCTCCAAATTATCTGCGGGAACGTTTTGAGTATCTCGTACCTCGGGGCAAACTCTGTCGTCTTTCCTCCTCCCTTCTACTTCATACTCCTGCACACAGCTCCAGCTGTTATGATGGGTCATTCACTGTACGGGCTGTTCGACTATGGAACTCACTACCGCACCATATTCGAGACAGTAGCAGTCTGGACATCTTCAAAAGAAGAACTAAAGAACATTTCCTCTCACAATGTTAAAGTATATATGTATGTATATAACGTATTTTTATATATGTATAACTATGTATAAAATATTAATGTATGGATGTAGGTATATTATTTTATTTTACAAATAGTATATTATATTTACTTTTTGAATGTATAATTTATGTAAGTCTATTGATTTATTTTTGCCATCTTTCGTTTATGTATACTTTTTTTATTTGTACACTTTGCTTCCCTCTGTTATTTTCTTTTTTCTACCTCTACTGCTCAAAGGTTTGCTGGTAGAGAACTCTTTTAGAGTTAAGCTCGCCTTTGTACATAATTTATTTTAATTGTAAAACATTTATATCTTTTTCATTTTTTGTGTACAATAAATAATTAAGAAGCATTTAACTGCCATTTTACGTAGAACATGGTTCAATATCGATATTATCTCGATTGATTATAAGTCAAAAATGCTTAGTGTTATGTACTTAACACGTTTGTCTTCTAGATCACCGATATCTCTATCTAGGCACGAATTTGAACCATGCTTTCCATACAATGGCAGTTAAATGTTGCTTTGATGTCATTGAACCATAAATTACGTTTTTGTAGTATGGAAATTCAGACTGTTGACCGTTAGAATCAATCATGCTTCATGGCGGCCTGTTGCTGAGAGCCCGGGTGTAATTACTGCGGGCCAAGGGTGTAGACTCATAATGGCGGTAATGGTATATCTGCGGTAACTTTAATAGGGCTAAAGTATCAAAAATATTCTAATTTCATTCTTCTATTGTATTTATGAGTATAGTTTTCATGGCTAGATTTGGTTCATGGGATTTCTGGCCGAAAAAAAAAATGGTACACAAAAGTTTTTATATTTATAGTGAACAGGAATGGAAGTTCGAAGGATGAATGTTAACTTTGCCTATAAATCAGAAAAAGTCAATATCTAGGATGGGACTTGAACCCGAGACAGACCCCTCCTAGGGGAAATAATCTGAGCTACTGGACCCATTCTGAAAAGCTAAAATTTTCTTCCACATTTGTCTGGCGATGTGGGAGCCATCAAATACAATTTTTTTACGAACTAACGGAAATAAGGAAACATGAAGGTTTGTAACTTTCCTATGTATCCAACTATCTGAATTGGAAGAATACTGTTTACTTCAAGTACATCAGACTTAACAGGAATCTGATGGATATTGCCACCAGTCGTGAAGACGTTGATACACTGATGTCTCCGTCATTTTCTTCTCGTTATTCAAGATGGCACACATTTGACAGTATTCATCTGTTTCTGGACTATCTGACATTTTGTGATATGAATAATGATTCTTCCATTTAAAATAACGAGCATACATGTCAGGGTCTTGAATGAGCATAATTATTTTGTCAGCTAGTTCATATAATCCTAATTCCCTTGCATCCAAATATGAAGCGGGTGGCAGAAACCTGTAAAAAGAATGTATTAAAGCTTTAAGCAGTTCAGTTGAGAGGTTAAGATTCTTGTTAGATGATTAAATTAAACACCATTGTTTTCTTTCGTAAGATCCAGATGTGAACCTACATATGAAGTTTATGTTTGGGACCAAAGTCACCAGAATACCTTTTTAGTGTTTTGACTAGTCACAAATTTTAGGTTGACAGTCTTTCTGGTCACGTATCACATCGTTGCCCTTCATCATTAAAGTTAATATAAATAGACAAATACTGAGATGCAACTACGTTATTTGGTAAACGGCTCAACTTGCTGGTATTCGGAACGTGGTGAAGTGGCTGGACTTCACCACGTTCCACGGGTTGGCTCCAGCAGGTATAATAAAAATCAATTATCATATTATTTTTCTTCTGTAGCGTTCAAGACCTTAAGTTGAAAGTGACTATTATTCATAATTTATTAGTCCAATCTGGAACATTATACTTACCTACTATAATCTGCTGCTCCATACACAATAGGTATAGCGTAATTTTGGAGGGGTATGAGCAGTTTCTCTGTTACATAATCTTCACCAAAACCATTCTCAAAAGATAAGTAAAAGTAATAATCCTTTTTAATCATTTTATTACATTCTTCTTCTTTGTCACGAGGACATACTTGGCTTCCACACGTTCCAAATACGTCTACTCGCAAACCAAATTCTAATAAATACTTTTGAAGAGCAATTACAAAACCCTCACGTCGACTTTTAGTTATGCAGTTAGACACAAACCATGCCACAGCTTTAGTTTTACTCTTTAGTCCTTCTTTTGTTTCATTGCTGATTTCATGCATTTCTGACCAGTCCAACCAATTCATTTCTTTATTTGGACCTACAACTGCACCTTTAGCATCTTTTATCACAATGTAACCCCAACGCACTTCTGAATCCAGTTTATAAGTCCAAGTCCAGTTGAAATATCCGTCAAATTCGTTTGTACACACTGGATAGGTATCGGGTGATTCTACACTTGCAAATACATACTTTTGATGCCATAATCGTATTTTGGGAAAATCACTTGCACTCAAGCGAGTAATATCTGCGGCATGAAAAACCACTACATCAAACATACCAATATCACTCAATAAATTTTTGTCAGTAGTGACTACACAATTCGTATATGCGCACTTTCTAGCAACAAAACCACCATGACCTTTTACCATGTTAGCAAATGGTTCATTCAATGGAGCAGTCCATAGTAAAACATATTTATTGTTATTGAATCTAATTCGCAAAAAATTCAACGATCTATTATTTAGATATTGGCTATGTTTCAGTAAAGTTATCACCACAAGTAAGCACATGAAACGAAGAGTTATATTACTAATGTAAAGAAATCTTGATTCCATTTATGTTAGTTATTCAAATAGAACTTCAAAAGTCGACAAAAATCACAAACTATATTAAACATTTTATACTATTACTTTTACAGTGAGTAAAACTCAGTTACTAGGTGTTCGATTTAAGTGTGTCAACTGTTCTTATGAAATGTTAGTTACGTAAATATGTCGTGTGCACCATATTTTATGGCTATAAAAAAAAGTATGTAATTTTAAAGTAAAAAATGTAAATATTGATTTTAAGCCCTTTATATTTCTTTATAAAATTATCGTGCAATTCAATAGGCAAGCCAATTGAATGAAAAAAGGGTTTTAAAAAAAAAAAGAATATTATTAACCGAAATTACTAATATTCCCCCTAACCCCTCCAGCTAAGCTAAATTCCTTGTGTTAGGAGTGGGTTCACGTCGGTAGTGATTCGAACCCGGGACCTCTCGATCGTAAGGTTGACTCCTTACCCACTAAGCTACCGACGCTTCGACCGACACATATTGATACCGACATATTGATTTATGCAGTTTAATCAGTCATGCTGTAAATATCTGAAGGTTAGGTAAATTCGGTCAGTGATGTGATCAATTATACGACTTCCTCTAAACGTCAAACTTACGAAGGCTATATTAATGCCTACCACATAATGAAGTTAACTATATTCAATCAATTTTCTACATACTCTAACATTGATGACGTACTGCATGATACTTTGACATAAGATGATACATAATGCAATAAGGTTTCGATGTTAGGTCTGGGATGATTATCAAAGGCGTATGGTTTACAAGTATTCTAGGAAGTTAAATACTCTTTTTTAATGCCATTTTCAGTTGTTTCATATTCTAAAATTAAAATCTTTTTTTGACCTGTATTAATAGATTACACTTATCTCTGAGATATTATATGTCAAGCGTGCACCTGAGATGCTATGCAAATGAATAGAACAAAATCAATGACGTTTCTGAGTTTAGTTACTCAGTTGAGTTCTTATTAACCAATCGAAATCCGCACTCAAGATTGTTTATGTCGGATTCAAACCGAGTAAAACGGCACACCTTCTCAGGTCTTCAGATGCCGGGGTGGCTCATAAGGATTTCCTCCGCACCCCGGCTGACCCAGGGCCATGCCCAAGGGGGCGCGCAATACGCCACGGCCCCGACTTAACAGGGACTAATTTGTTTATATTTTATTTATTCGCATGCATAACGCATGAGCGCGAATAGCCAATACGCTTCCACTTGTTCACCATCATCCACTTGTATTTTGACCCACGTCAAAGGATACAAATAAGCCGCTAATATGAGGGCAATAGCAATAACACATGTATTTTGGCATATTTGGCACATCAAATTTGACAGTAACAGTGATAAACGTCGACTTGTGCCAATCTTGAACTCAAAATTGATCTCAAGTGATATGCTGTCACTACCTATTTATTAATTAATTACAATCTTGAGTTGCTATTGTTAGGTAGAAAACGTATCTGCTGAGTTTGCACTTAAGATCGGTATTGAGAACGATTTATTAATACGGGCCTAGTCTTCAATCATATTTTAGTCAAGACATCCGGTTTTCTTGGCACTTGAATGATGAGATAACTAGCGTAGAGTCTATTCCTAGTTAGTCAGTTAACTAACTGACTAACCGCACTATAGTAATAAAGTGTCTAGTGCTAGGTAAATCAATCATCTCACATATTAAAAACTCGTTCAAAAGTGTAAAATAATGGTCAGTTATTAATCTACTATTAAATTATTGAAACCTAAAAACTAATTAAACCTTCTCATGCAAATATATTTCAAGCATGAAAACGGTATTACCAACAGCCTAACGGAACACATGATTTTGAAATATGTTATGTGTAATTTATACTCTTGTTTTAATTGGGCACGTTTTAATTGGAGGGCTTTGAAACTGTAGGTTTTGGAGATTGATGTGGTCCGTTATTAAATATGAGGAATATTTGTTTATATATACACGTCTTTTTGTTTCCTTTTTGTGTCGGTAAAATATATTGTGGCCCATTAATTTGCAGTAACTATCATGGTGGTAACCCAAGGAAGTAAGTATTTACTTATTTCAGTCTGAGCCATATTTATAAACATTTCATCTCATCTTATTCTTTTTAAGAATATTAGTAAGCGGAATTGCTGATATTCTCTCAACCCCCCCAGCTAAGCTAAATTGCTTGTGTTAGGAGTGAGTTCGCGTCGGTAGTGTAATGGCCAGGATTCGAACCCGGGGCCTGTCGATCATAAGACTCTTTAAGTACAAGTTACCGACACTTTTATTTCATTCAAGTTCATTACACCGTATTAAGTTTTTACTGCTGATAATAAATTGTTCTAGAAAAAATGGAATATAATATCATTATGTTC
The DNA here is from genome assembly GCA_946251805.1 of Cybosia mesomella. Taxonomy (NCBI): domain Eukaryota; kingdom Metazoa; phylum Arthropoda; class Insecta; order Lepidoptera; family Erebidae; genus Cybosia; species Cybosia mesomella. Next base: position 25,026,018 of record OX276397.1, on the reverse strand, counting down.
TAAATATTATAATGTTTGTTTTGCTATGAACGATAATCACTTTGTCGATAGATTTATCAAAGCTTCAAAACTATTTTTATTACTATAGAGTTCGAAAAGGCTCTTGGGTAAAATTTCCACCGTCTATACAACCTATTCTTGAAATACTAGTTGCTCTAGTTGTTTAAATACTTATTATTCGAAATACAATAGCTTTATGAGGGACCGTGTTCAATTTGAATTGTTTTATTTCTTGCGGAGGGTAACGTGTGTAGACCCAATCAAAACTTAGATTTGAATGATATATTTACGCATTAATCGTTACATATTTTATGCAAGCGAACAAATGCACGAAGTTTCACTTGACAAAATATATGACATTTGCTCACATTGTTTACTGAATTCTTATAAATTCGGGTTCTTCAAGCGGAGCGTGAAAAAGCATCTGTAGAGGCCACCGTTGGTAGTGTGACACCGGGGGACGGGCGTCACGAGTGTTTAGGGCGATGATACCACAAGACTTTTTTCGTAGGCAAAAATATTATTTATTTTCACAACACGCAATTTTATTTATATTAATAAGGGACTTTTACGCGGGGTTGTTTAGCTTTATTTGTCGGACTGGGAAGTGAAACGCAGACTCTGCCCAAGGATAGGGCTTAAAGCGGAATTCTCCTCAGGATACTTTTCGCAGCTCCAGTCAAAGACGGATCCTCCGGGTCCCGTTCTGACTCAAACTGTCCAGGCTCCAATTGTTTTATTGGAGCTTTCATAATTTAAAATTTAAATTGATACAATAGTTTTATTTAATCGCTGACGCATGATGGCCAGGTAATTAGTTAGTAGTGTTCGAACGAGGTCGGACGCTACAGTAGTTACGTTGGGACCACCATTTTAGGATCGTCTGACTCTGGGATGGTGACCTGTATTTTTTGAACATCAACTCAGCTTCTCACTATTCAGCGGCGTGCAGTCAATTAACGGCCAGAACATATAACAAAGAAATTTGAAAGGTATAAATAACTTTCAGCTGATGTGTGATTACTCAGCTTAATAAATGTTTTATCTTTTGTACGTGTCTGACGGACAAGGGGTAAGTAGATAGAGCACTTCTATCGTTAGGTAAATTATGCTAGTACTCAACATCACAAAGTAGTGAACGGTAGTGATTTCGTGTTGAAAGGATACAACTAGGGGTTAACTGGCCAGTCAATGATATGCGTGGAATAGTCCACTCCAACTAGAAGCACATCACAAAATACCATTCAAAGTATATTATAACGAGTTCAGGATAATACTGCAAAAAAACTAAGGAAATACAGATTCTTCCACTAGGAACAGCACTGAATTTTACCGTAGACAAAAAAAAATGTATCCTTGAAGTGAGTTGTATGATGCGTCTGACATTTTCCGCACTCGAACCATCAATAGCAATTAAACATCTTCAAAAAGACCGTTGAGAAATTTGCAAAATTGCAGTAGCACCCAGTGATAATTACGTTAGAAAATAGAAAATTTATTTATTTGAGCATGATATAAAACTGATTGATTTATTTTTGTGCATTTATGTAAAATAATACATAAGCGCTTCATCAGTAGGTATATTAAATTATTAAATGTTACAGATATATGTATTATGTATATTATAAGGTTAGTAGTTACGTCGTAATTATTTTAAGTGGTTCATTAAAAATTCAGTGGTATTCACTTTACGGGATTAGTTCCATGTAGGGATAACAACATACTACTCTAATTGTTTAACCACTTGTTGATACATTTATTATTGTTTAACACTAGCTGTTGCCCGTGACTTCGTCCGCGTTAAGTTCATTAGATCAAGGTATGTATACTTCTGCAGTTTCGAACCCAACACTTATTAGGTTACCTACGAGTATTTCATCGTTATATTTTCAATCCTTTATCATGAAGACATAGATGTTTACATGTAACATCGAAATAAATTCTACGCGGTTCCCTAATATAATAGCGTGACGATATTTATTATCAAAGGTTGAGTTTCTAATCAACTATCTTTTACATATATTGAATAAATCACTTGTACTTTTCCACAATTATTTATTTATTTGAACCTTACCGGTTTCACCTTACGGCATTATGTACAATGTTTTAAACTAAAAAACTACGATTTTTTATGTGTGGGTACTTTTAAAAAAGAGTATACCAGCTTCAACTTTTTTCCCCAAAAATTTGGGGAAATTTAAATTTTGTCGTTCGTTGAGCTGAAGAAAGACCCCACCAAGAGGTTCAATCAAGCTGTAAAAGAAACGTTACAATCAGCAAACAGCATATTCGGAAAGAACACCTATAAATTCAAGCTGATGAACCCCCAACCTCCAAAACTGCATGCTTACTATAAACTACACAAACCGGAAGTTCCCATTCGTCCAGTGGTGTCATACACCGGTGCACCAGCATACAAGTTAGCAGCAGAGTCTAATAAATTATTCAAACATCATACTAACTTTGTACCCACCAATACTATAAGAAACAGCCTTGATCTTGTGAAAAAGCTCGAAAAAATGTATGTACCAGACGAAGCTATGCTCATCTCCTTTGATGTGAAAAATCTATTCCCTAGTATTCCTTTAGATGAATGTAAGAGTGCAATAAAAGACATCCTAATACAATCTGTAGTAGACCCTCAAGTTGCAATAGACTTGGAGCACACCATATCGGTCTGCCTAGACCAAAATTATTTTAAGTTCTGTGGTAAATTTTATAAACAAATTAATGGCCTCGCTATGGGTAGCCCCCTCTCACCGCTTTGTGCAGATGTTTTTATGAATGGTATCGAAAAGCAAATTCTAACGAACAGTATGTATAAACCATTTATTGCTTACTGGTATAGGTATGTGGATGACATTATTTGTTTATGGACCGGAAATATAGAGACCCTAAATAATTTTTTGACATTTATTAATACAATTAATTCCAAAATACAATTCACTATAGAAATAGGACAGGACAAAATTAATTTTCTTGACATCACTATTAAATTAATTGACAATAGACATATATTTAAAATTTACCGAAAGCCCACCTTCGCCGATAATGTAATACACGTAAATTCTAGGCACCCAATAAGTCATAAACACGCCGCGTTCCACTCGATGGTGCACCGACTACTGTCGATCCCGATGTCGCACTCAGATTTTGAGGATGAATTGACAGTGATTAAGGCCATAGCGACCAATAATGGTTACCCATCCCAACTAATAGATAGACTAGTTACACGCGGAAGATACAGGACTGTCGCAGGTCTGGCGTACAAGGGAGATGCATCCATGACCGTGGAAACACCCAAAAAACGATGGGCTCGTATACCGTATATTGGTCATATTTCGTACAAATGTGCCAGAAATCTATCTGAATGCAAAGCAGCTTTTTATACCACTCACAATTTAAAAAACCTAATCTGTAATAATAAGGATGCAACCCCAATTCCACAGAGGAGTGGTATATACGAGTTGACATGTTCCACCTGCAACAGTAAATACGTTGGCCAAACTGGACGATCCTTTGAAATTAGAGTCGCTGAACACGTTAGAGGCTGGAGACTCAAAAAAACTGAGTCCAATTTTGCAGAACACCTGCTTCTGGAAAACCACACTTTTGACCCAAAAGTTGGTTTTAAAGCTCTGCGTCTATGTGACAAAGGCAGGAAAATGAACGCCCTAGAAGCATTGGAAATAAACAGACTGACAAACACGGACAGAAACAATATAATTAACCAACAGTTAGATCTGAGCTGTTCACCTCTATTACAATAATAATGACATATACATACCTATTTATTTGTTATTAATTCGTCGTAATCTTGATTCATTGTTGTAACTGACATTTTTATATATTGTAACCTAAGTATGTAATCCATTTGACATCATTGATTTGACAATTACTTTAATTTAATTTAATTATAATTCCTTGACATTTTATATTTGACATTTCACTGTAAAACAATTAATTTTATAATGTATAAATTATTTTACAAAACATAATTACGTTTATGAAAATTTAAATTTCCCCAAAATTTTGGGGAAAAAAGTTGAAGCTGGTATACTCTTTTTTAAAAGTACCCACACATAAAATATCGTAGTTTTTTAGTTGTAGACATTGTAGACCTTTGATAATGCCGTAAGGTGAAACCGGTAAGGTTCAAATAAATAAATAATTGTGGAAAAGTACAAGTGATTTATTCAATATGTGTAGCAAGTTCCACCAAGTGCCATCAATCTCCAGTATAAACAGTCTGAACTATCTTTTATACTTCAGTAATTCTGTAGTTTCGAGATTTTATACTTTAATGCTCATCCCTTTTGGGCCATAGTATAATGATTTATAGTCGATTTTACCCTGCTGCATCTATCACACTTATAATAGCGTGATGATATATAGCACAGGATATGATAACCATATCCTAGAAGAATATTCATGCAAAATTTCAGCTGAATCTGTTTAGCAGTTTTCAGGTAATGTTCGGACATCGATAATAAAAAACAGACAAACAGAACAAATTTAAAAAATCTAAAAATCACATTTTTGACTTCGGTGTTGTTCCTAGATTACATAGCAATAATTTTTATTTACATATTCAATGTACAGTTTTCACCTCGTTACGAGTTTATTATATGTTTAGATTCATAGGCATCTGTGGTGGGTAGTTTTGGGTGTAAAGGGGCCTCACCAAGATCTTCGGAGCCCAAGACAACCTCACATGCTAACCGGTACACCTGCTGATTAACAGGAGGATTACTCTCGGGGTTGGGAAGTCAGATGGCAGTCGCTTCCGCATAAACCAAAATAACCAAAAGCTAGAGAAAAGTAGAAGAGGGCCCCGAGCTCCGAAGTATACGCTTTAGATACAACCGGGACTAACGCTGTAATGATGAAGGTACATTAAGCATTTAATGGTATGTAATTTTATCTTTGAAGTAGGGAAGAAGTAAGCTGAAGGTAAAGGCTCAATAAAGAGGGTCACCATTACATACACGTATCATGTTAACAATGGTGGCACTCTGCTTGACGGCCTCATCAGAAAAGAATTGTCGTGGCAGCACCGCGTGACACCCACCGGTCCCACTAGTGCTGCGACCACAATCCCCCTGCCCGGCTATGCACTCGCTGACCCCTGAACGCAATCAAACAGAAATTGGATTACTATGGAGGGTTTTTCGCAATCGTGCACGGTGGTACCTACTCGGCCGAATTTTGTGACAAATTTGTGTCATTAAATTTCTACCACCAGTTCGTAGGTTTCTTGAAGTCTCGAGAACAAGATCAGTATTGTAAAAATACTGCCTTACCTTTTCTTATTGTCCTCTTCTGTCCTAGCTTACCCTGCAGTTGTAGGTGACAGGACCTATAGCGCTACAAGTATTTGTAGACCACGATAACCACAAACTATATTCTGTTCCAACAGAATATCTTTTTTTGACTTCCAAGTCAATCATTATCTTTCTTTTCACAACCTACCTACCACTAGTTTACTTTTCTTATACTCAATCTTTATCATTTTTACCTCCTCATCCGTTGCTTTTTACATTCTTTAATTTAATAGAAAATTGTCAACCAATCCAACCAAGCTTTCTTTTTCTCGTTTACTTCCTTTTGAACCTCTCCACACACAGTCTTTAACTTGCATCCTTTTCTACTCTTTCCATAAACCACACACTTCAATACCAACTTCCACAAGTCCGTCCTTAAATGGCTTCCAGAAATTTTCTACCCCACATTCATTAAGACTATTAAACTTCTTACTGAATGTACTCTTAAATTATTCTTGCATCCCTTTATCTTGGAAATTCTCAAACTTTTAAATGCTCTAGTACATTAACGGGTTCATGCACTCGATACCGTCACCCCTAAAAGAGACTACATATTCGGCTGACTGCCAGGAAGTGGTCGGAGTCAATGCCAGTACCGCGGTATGCCCGAATACGTAACACTTTCAAGTAACACTTTCTTTCTCAATCTTACATCCACAATTACGAAATCAATCATACTTCTCTGGCATTTTTCCTCGCAAAATGTACTTGAAACAGACTTTCTCCATTTTCATTCACTCTGTCAACGCCAAACTTTCCAAACACACTGTTAACTTAAAGTTAAATTAATTATTAAAATCACCTAGCATTTCTATCCCAACATGCCTACTTCTCACTTAATTTTATAAACACACATAAATATATACATTTAAACAATTTTTTTCATCCATTTGTTGACCTTACATGTTCACACTTTCTGACAACGATAAACATAGAGAAACCAACATACCTACTCAATGAGTCAACAAACGTTTTTGCTTATTACCTTCAGAAGTTTTCTTAAAACCACACAAATGTTGGCAGCACAGCTTACATAAATTTACTTTAGTACAATGATCTCTGTATTTGCTTTAATAAGATCGTCCTTAAGAACAAAGCATTGTTCTCTCGACACGAATTTGGTAACGACACTTAGTTCAGACAAATAGGGTTCTTCTCAGACGTACAGACGCGTACACAAATCATTATGTAGATTTGCAAGGATTTCAGAGTTATGTTCGAAGTTTGTTAGGTATATTCATGATGTAAAGGCTTACGTAGACCAAGAAAGATTAAGGGATGCAATGTAACCTGTCTCATAAACGTGATTTTGAACTGTATCTAATTTTGGTCTCTATGTAAGGAAGTAAAATATACTAACTACCTAATACGTGGGACACTCAGAAAGTTTTGCGAAAATAAAAAAAAGTGTTCTATAGGTAAATATTTTTTTATTAAATCTTTTCAAAGTACTCTCCACCAGCCTCTATACAAAGTTTCATGCGTTTGAACCAGTTCTCAAAACACTTTTTCCAATCCGCCACAGATACCTCGTTTACAGCCTGCTCAATCGTTGACAGCGCATCTTCCGGCGACGAAAATTGTATCCCTTTGAGCTGATTTTTTACTTTCGGGAATAAAAGAAAGTCGCACGGTGCAAGGTCAGGCTGTAAGGAGGGTGACCTAGGAGTTTAACCGGAGTGCTGTCCAGGAAGTCCCTCGTTTTAAGCGCGGTGTGTGCGGGCGCGTTGTCATGGTGGAGTAGTATCCCGCGGAGCCCTGTGTTTGGTCGCTTGTAGCTCACTACAGAGAAAACTTCTGCCAAGCATTTGGTAGTGTACCATTCAGCGTTGATGCTTCTTTGATTTCGTAAAGGGATTGATAACAAGTAGCCAGACAAATTGAAAAAACTCGCGATCAAAATCTTCCCTCCGCTTCTAGATCGCTTCACTTTGGTAGGTGTTGATTCGTTTTGAAACACCCAAACCGCCGACTGGCGTTTTGTTTCTGGATCATACTGATAAATCCACGACTCATCACCTGTAATGATGTCATAAACACGCCGAGACGCGCCTGCTTCAAACTTGTTTATCATATCACGACACCATTCCACCCGGGCCTGCTTCTGAGCATCGGTGAGATTGTGCGGCACCCAGCGTGAAACTATCCTTCTCACACGAAGATGCACGTGTAGAATCTCGTGAAGGCTTCCCGATCCAATCTGAAGAATGTGCTGAATCTCTTGATATGTGACTCGTCTATTATCTTGGATTAAATTTTTCACTGCTAGCACGTTTTCTTCCGTAACAGCCGTCAAAGGGCGACCACTTCTTTCTTCATCCTCCAAAGTCAGTCGACCGCTCTTGAATTCGTTATACCAACGATACACGGTCGCCTTGGAAGGGCCTTCATCCATGAATGCCATTTGAAGTCTATCGTACGATTCGTCTGGTTTCAGGCGACACTTGAAATCGTAAAAAATCATAGCGCGAAAATGTTCCCGACGCAGATCCATTTTTCAATGAGACACAATAATTGAAATTATCTTGCAAAAAATGCAGAGAGAAATTTTGAAATTGGAACGTACTTATTTTTACTCATAAATAATCATATTTTAGAAATAGATTATAACTGACCAGTCTCTCATATATAAAAACTTTTTTTTCGCAATACTTTCTGAGTGGCCTGGTATTTATGTGTTGTATATAGAATTATGTTTAACTTAAAATAACTGACGATATAAATGACCGACTGAAAAGTAGCGGAGGGCAAAGCGGCGGAGCACCGGGCGGACAGCAGAACCTGCGCCGCCTCGAGGCCAAAGCCCCGTTCGTCCGCAGCGGGTAGCGGGGGTGCTGCTCAGGAGCGGCCACATTCGCGGCGGGATGCGGAGATGGACGTCCATTAATGGACACACCAATCCGCATCCTGCAGGTGAACATAAACCACTGCACCGGTGCTCAGGATCTTCTGTACCAGAGCATCGTGGAGTGGTCTATCAATGTGGTCGTGGTCGCTGAGCCGTACTGGGTCCACCCCGGAAGCCCGGTGGACCTGGACGGCGTAGCGACAGTCTTCGGGGGTTCCGCCGCGGACACCTCGCGCCTTGCAGTCATTGCAAGGGGCCGAGGCTGTGTCGCGGCGGACTATGAGGGTTTGGCTGTCGTGGCCGTCTACTTCTCGCCAAGCCTTGACCAGTATGAGCTTGAGCTATGGCTCGCAGGACTGGACATCGTTCTCGCTGCGTGCCGTCCTCGCCCTGTCTTGGTCCTGGGAGACTTCAACGCCTGGTCTCTGGCTTGGGGCTCCCGGGAAACCAATGCCAAGGGGCGAGTTCTGGAGGACTGGGCCAACACCCGTGGCCTAGAGGTCCTCAACCGGGGGAGTGTCGCCACCTGGGAGCGGCGGGGACTCAGTTCGGTCGTGGATGTTGCATTCGCGACCCCTGCTCTCGCCCGCCGCGTCCAGGGTTGGCGCGTGGTGGAGGAGGAGGAGACGTCGTCGGACCACAGGTACATTCGGTTCAACGTCTCCCCTCCACCTAACCTACCGCCGACTATAGCGAACCCCCCGGATCCACGTTGGGCGCTTAGACGCCTGGATCGGGAGGCTCTCCTGGAGGCATCCATTGTGCAGGCCTGGATTCCGTCACCGGCCAGGCCTGCCGATGTCGACGCAGAGGCCGAATGGTTCAGGAGAGCCATGTCGCATATCTGCGATGCGGCGATGCCTAGGGTTAAGCCCGGCCCGGCAAAGAAACAGGTGTACTGGTGGTCAACGGAGATCGCACAGCTGCGAGCAGCGTGCGTGACCGCTCGCCGCCAGTACACCAGGTTTCGCCGGAGGCGTCGCCGCCCAGACGATGCGGCAGCCCGAGAGGCGGAGCTATATGAGGCGTACAAGGGGGCCAAGAGGACCCTCCAGGTAGCCATTAAGCAGGCCAAACGGCGGGCCCGCGAAGAGCTGCTGGAGTCTCTGGAGCAGAACCCATGGGGGCGCCCTTACCTTGCGGTCAGGGGCAAAATTCGCCCAAGGGCGCCCCTACTGACCCAGAGCCTCCAGCCGGAGCGGCTGGAGGGGATACTGGGCTCCTTGTTCCCAGCGAGAGCGGAGGAGCATGTTCCTCCGCGTATGGCTCCGCCTCAGGCGCCTGACGCTGATAATAGCGAGAGCGATGTGCCCGAAGTCAGGGAGAGTGAACTGGGGGTAGCAGTGCTCCGGCTTAAAGCCCGGAAATGCACTGCCCCCGGACCCGACGGCATTCCAGGCCGAGCATGGGTCCTGGCCCTTGAGGAACTAGGGCCTCGACTGGTGGCGCTCTTTAGCGCATGCCTCGAAAGGGGCCAGTTTCCAAAGGCGTGGAGGACGGGGAAACTGGTCCTTATCCGGAAGGCGGGGCGGCCGGCGGATCAGCCATCCGGTTACCGGCCGATCGTGTTGCTCGACGAGGTGTGCAAGCTCTTTGAGCGGATTATTGCAGAGCGCCCCGTCGAGCATCTCACGAACGTGGGGCCAGATCTGGCGGACAACCAGTTCGGTTTCCGCCGGGGGCGCTCCACCGTGGAAGCGATCATGCGCGTTAGGCGCCTGGCGGAGGAAGTAGTCTCGCGGGGTGGGGTGGTGGTGGCGGTGTCTCTTGACATCGCCAACGCCTTCAATACCCTACCCTGGAGCTGCGTTAGGGAGGCGCTCGCGTATCACGGAGTGCCTCCTTACCTCCGCAGCATTGTCGAGGCATACCTATCTGAGAGGGCCATAGTTTACCCGAGCTGGCTAGGACCAGGGCGGCGAGAAGTGTCGTGCGGTGTTCCGCAGGGGTCGGTCCTAGGGCCACTCCTGTGGAACATCGGATACGACTGGGTGCTGCGCGGTACGTTGCTCGAGGGTGTCAGCATAGTCTGCTATGCTGACGACACCCTCGTTATGGCGCGGGGAGCAACGTACCGAAGCGCGGCAATGAAGGCCACGGCAGGGGTTGCTCAAGTCGTGGGTCGAATACGGCGGCTGGGACTCGAGGTGGCTCTCCACAAATCCGAGGCTATGTGTTTTCACGGGCCTCGGAGGGGGCCACCTGCGGGAACCAGCATAACCGTAGGGGGCGTGAGCATCGGCATCGAGCCCACGATGAAGTACCTTGGGCTCGTACTCGATAGCCGATGGGACTTCGGACCTCATCTCCGAAGTCTGGTCCCGAAACTGAGGGGGGCTGCGGCCGCACTATCGCGGCTGATGCCCAACGTTAAGGGACCCAACGCCCCCACTAGGAGACTGTACCTGGGGATCGTGCGAAGCATGGCCCTATACGGGGCCCCCGTATGGGCGGAGACTCTGGCGGCCCGCAACGTGGCTGTATTAAACTGCCCGTTAAAAGCGATGGCCGTCAGAGTCATCAGGGGGTATCGCACGATCTCCGTCGAGGCGGCATGTCTCCTAGCCGGGACCCCTCCATGGGACCTGGAAGCGAGAGCCCTTGCGCTGCTGTACCAGTGGCGCAAGGAGGCGTTGGAGCGGGGCCATAGGCCGGAGCCCCGAGAAATCAGGGCTCAGCGGTCCCAGCTCCACCGGGAACTCATGGAGACATGGAGGGTGCGACTTGAGCACCCAAGGTGGGGGGAATCCACCATTGCGGCGGTGAGACCGATCATGAAGGAGTGGTTGGAGAGGGACCATGGGGACCTCTCCTACCGGATGTGCCAGATGGTTACCGGACACGGGTGTTTCGGTAAGTATCTGTGGCGCATCCACCGGGAGTCAACGCCGCAGTGCCAGCACTGCGAGGATCCTGGCGAAGACACGGCGCTCCACACGTTGGTGGAGTGCCCTGCGTGGGCGAGTCAACGCCGGGATCTCGTTGCGGTCCTGGGCGTGGACGTTCTCTCGTTGGAGACCATGGTGAGGGCCGTGGTCTCCGACGGGAGCAAGTGGCACGCCGCCGCCTCTTTCTGCGAGCAGGTAATGCTCGCGAAAGAGACGGCGGAGAGGGAGCGGGAGAGAACCCTGCCCCCCGAGTTTCGCAGTCTGCGGCGAGGACGCCGCAGACTTATCTACGCCCGGGACTACCGACCTCCATGATCGGGGCCTGAGGACGGCAGTTGGCCGACTCGCCGTCCTTACAGTTGCAGGCCGTGGCGGAGGCGTGTCGTGTGTGCCCCTACACACGCCTGCCAACTCACCGAAGCGGGATAAAACCCGACCCCACCAGGCGAGGCCGCGGTGGCGGCCAAAGTCCGCCGGCAACCCTGGGGTTATCCTTTCGAGGGCTTACCCGGGGTGCCCGGCAACGGACACTTGGGGAGGACACCGTGCGGTTTTAGTCGAGACACGACATAACCACCCCCGCTGGCCAGCGGGGGGGTATCCGAAGGGATTTCCGCACGAAAAAAAAAAAAAAAAAACCACTGTTATTATTTAAACTGGCACTCAGTAGTAATCGAACTATCGACCTTTGCCGTAGTTTGCCGGCTTGCCACATAGAATATTATATAACTTCGTGCGAACGCAGCTTTTTATTACTCATTTATAACTAGCTGACCGGAGAGACGTTGTCCTATCTTAACTAGGAATACTGAATTTGGCCATGTACCGACTAAAACCACACGGTGTCCCTCCCAAGTGTCCATTGTCGGGCACCCCGGGTAAGCCCTCGAAAAAGAAGAAAGAAGAAGAATCGCGCTAATTACAAACGACTGACAGATATGTCAAACGCCATAAGGTTACATTATAAAAGGTAATATTATGGTAGTCAGGATTTTCAAATTTTCTAAGTTTCCACGAAACTTTCATAACTTTTTTCTTTTAGAAGAACTTTCTCTTGACAATAACAAATACAACACAAAAGAATTAGTGAAATCGTGCCAACAGTTCACGCTTGATGCCGTGAGGAAATAGGGATTTATTTAGGGTGCCGTACCCTTTTTTTTTTTTTTTTTATCGTGCGGAAATCCCTTCGTATACCCCCCGCCGCCAGCGGGGGCGGTTATGTCGGGCTTGCACCGACTAAAACCGCACGCCGTCTCGGGTCTTCAGACGCTGGGGTGTAAGGTTACCCATAGAGCATATCCCTCGCACCCCGGCTGACCCTGGGCCATCTCACCACTAACAGCATCGATCATCCTGTCTCCTCTGAAAGCAGAGGAGTACGGAGAGCGATGTGTTCCCGCCACGTTGGGTATTGGCCGACGATCAATGCCAACCCTATGAAGGGGTGAAGGGGAAGCCATTGACCGCCGCCCAGGGTGTACCGGCCGCTCCGATTCCGTTCCCCCCGGACTGCAGCGGGATCGGAATCGAAGCGACACTCGAGGAGGTTACCCAACACACACCCCTTCCAGGGTGCCGTACCCCAAAGGTAAAACGGAACTCTATTACTAAGATACCGCTGTTCGACCGGCCGTCCAGGTACCAGGTGTATCTCATGAACCGTGTTGACTGGATAGTTGAAATTTTCAGAGATAATGTATTTTATTTTCCGCTATAACAATTAATACTGAAAAAAAAATTTAAGCGGGGCTACCATACAACAAACGTGATTTTTTTTTGCTGTTTGCCCGATATTTATAACGACAACAGGTAGACGCTTGAAGTATTCACAGAATATTTAGTTGTATATTCATTGTATCTTCAAAAATAAATAATAAAATAAAAATAAAAGAAATTAACGAGGGGGGGCTCCCATTGTATAGATAATGGTAAAGAACCCTTCGTGCGCAAGTCCAACTCGCACTTGGCCGGTTTTTTATTATAAATATAGATCTTAATTTATATCTATTATTTTCTTCCTTTTATTTTTTAAAGTCCTCTAAAGTCCAACCACACGTCTGGATCGATTATCTGATCACGTGGGGGGCGGACACACGATTCACAAAATTAGAGACGTGACTAACGTGGCACTGGTAGATATCCCATCTCTTCCCGAGGGTGTCGTTTAAGGCGACTAAAGGGATACGGCTGTTCTTCACCTGATATAATACAATCCAAGAAAATAAAACTGTCGAGAAATGCATGTAGATCCAAAGGAAAAGCTACCCCAGGGAGGTACCGGAGCAACCGGAGAGTCCTCCTATCTTCCTCACAGGAAGAGGCAGTCCCACGTATCTGGGGGCGACAAATCTGCATGGAGAGGTGGCGACGGTACTCGCCAGTCGTCACGCCGAAACCTTCTCGAAGGGGCGGAAAGAGAGCAGCAGACTGTCGATTTGCTACTCTGAATGTAAAAGGGCCTATGAATGAAAAACTGGATAATGTATATGAGATGATGAACGAAAGAAATATAGATGTACTGTGTGTGCATGAGACGAAGCGAAAGGGGAGCGAAATACTAACACGCAGGTCGTTCACCGAAATATGGTCCGGTGTGTCCGACAGTGAACATGGCAGTCAAGGTGTTGGTATTATTCTCTCCGAGCGACTGACAGAATGTATGAGAGAGTATGATTGTGTTAGCTCCCGTCTTCTCTGGATCCGACTGAAGGTAGGGCTGACACCTATATTTCTTGTAGGTGTCTATGCCCCCGATATGAGCCATAATAAAGCAGACAGGGATAAATTTTGGGAGCAACTGAGAGAGATTTTGTAAGTGCGTAAGCCGAATGAACGAATTGTCATGCTTGGAGATTTTAATGTTAGAGTTGGAGTAAAACGTGACGGATACGAGAATGTGCTGGTAGCATTTGGGGATATTATAGTGAATGACAATGGTGTGTGTCTGTTAGAGATATGTGTAGAGATGGGAATGGCTGTAATGAATACATGGTTTCAGCATAGGCTGATCCATATGTATACGTTTCGAAGAAAGGATGGAAATATATTGAAAAAGAGCATGATTGACTTTATGATACTGGATGAAAGAATGATGATGAAAGTGGTAGATACTAGAGCTTATAGTGGGCCTATCGTAAACACGGACCACTACTTAGTAGTTGGTCGAGTAAGTGGTCTGTTTAGATGCTGGCGCCATAGGGCTAAAGTATCTACCACTGAGATAGAATGCATAAAAGTTGAACGATTGAAAGATCCTGATGTGAAAGAAATGTACAAAAGGAAACTGAATGACAGACGAGAATAAAATTGGAGTGCCTTAAGTGAGAAGGATGTAGAGGCAGTATGGACAGTTTTTAAAAGTAATATAGTAGAGAGTGCCGTTGATGTATGTAATTTTACAAAAAGAAGGAGTAGAAAATGCACGAAGGCTGACTGGTGGGATAATGAAACGAGAAGAATGGTAGAAGAAAAGAAGAAAGCTTAGCAAGATGTATTAACGATGGAAGCTATTGATAGAGTAAGTGGAGGTATGAAGAAAGATAATATAAAAGAAAAAAAATATCGAAGTGTGAAAGAGAAAGTGAAAGAAGGCGTAGAAAGAAAGAAAAAGGAGAAAATGGATAGGCTTGAGAGAGAGTTCAATGCAAGTTTCCGGGGTAACATAAAAAAGTTCTGGAAACTAGTTAAAGAAGCACGAGGGAACACAAAAACATGTTCGTTGAATGTAATAAAGGATGAAAATGGAGAAATTATGAATGAGGAAAGGTTTGTGTTGGATCGTTGGAAGAGAAAGTCTATATGAGCGTAGTGTGGATGAAATAGAGTATGACGAAGGAGTGACAGGTTCGCTGGCATCCACTGATGAAATAGGAATGGATGAAATGATGAAACCATTAAAACATATGAAGTTGGGAAAATCTGCTGGGTATGATAGAGTGACGATTGAAATGTTGAGGGCTGGTAAGGGATTAGTAGCAGGAATGTTGCACCACCTAATTAACCTTTGTTGCAGACAAGGCCAGGTCCCAGAAGACTGGACGAATGCGGTGATTGTCCCAATTTATAACGGTAAAGGCTCGCAGCAGGATTACCTTAATCATCGCGGCATCAGCCTTCTAAGTGTGGTTGGGAAATTGTATGCCAAAATTTAGATTGATAGGGTAAGTACGCATGACGGATGATAAGATTTGGGATGTGCAAGTGGGATTACGAAAGGGAATTCGATGTACGGATCAAGTCTTTTCCTTGCGCTGCGTTGTGGAGAAATACCTGGCTAAAAACCAGAAAGTGTTTTGCGCATTCGTGGACTTGGAAAAGGCGTATGACAAGGTGAACAGGAATGAGTTGTGGAAGGTACTATCTATGTATGGAGTGGATGGCAACATAATATGGGCTCTGAAGTCATTGTACAAGGGCTCCAGAGCCTGTGTTAGGATTAATGGCGCCTACACAGACTGGTTTGACATCTCTAAAGGTGTCAGGCAAGGATGTGTAGCTTCGCCTTGGCTGTTCAATCTTTTCATGGATAGCTGTATGAGTGATATAAATGAACATGTGAACATGGAATGAAGATAGGAGACCTGCATTTTAAGTGCCTCCTATACGCCGATGTCCAAGTTACACTTGCATCATCGGCGCAGGCGTTGCAGAAAATGGTGAACAGTATGAATGCGGCGTTTAAAGCGAGAGGTATGAAAGTGAATGCAAGAAAGACGAAAGTTATGGTTTTTGAGAGGCAGCAAGAAATGAATTAATGTAATGTTATAATTGACGGTGAATGTGTAGAACAAGGGTCAGAGTTTGTTTACTTGGGTAGTTTGTTCACAAGGGATGGAAGATATGATGGAGATATTGAAAGGAGAGTGACTGCAGGAAATCGTGTGAATGGTGCGCTACACTTCTTCGTGAGTGGTCAGTCAGTGCCGAAGAAGGCACGACTGGCGGTTCATAACGGCGTGCTAGTCCCCACATTAATGTATGGAAGTGAAAGTTGGGTATGGCAGAAAAATCATGAAAGTAGAATGAATGCAATGGAGATGCGGTGATTGCGTAGTATGTGTGGAGTAAGGTTGACTGATAGCAAGAGGAATACAGATATACGAGAATGGTGTGGCCTGAAAGAGAATGTTGTTACAAGAATTGAAAAGTGTATGCTACGGTGGTTTGGGCACTTGGAACGAATGAGTACAGAGCGAATGACACACCAAGTATATAAGGCAGATGTAAGTAGGCGGGCAAGCCGGGGTCACCCTCGCAGGACATACACTGATCAAATTAATGAGGTATTGATAAAAGGGCAGGTCAAAACCGAAACCCAAAACTCACTCGAAACCGGCGGACTTGCATGAAAGGTTTAATGACAGGGAAGGAGGCTCGTGAAGTATGTAAAGACAGAAGCAGATGACGGGCTGTTGTCTCTGCCTACCCCGGAGGGAAAAAGGCGTGAGTATATGTATGTATGTATTTTTTTAATCTTTTATGAGTACAACTTAGATTACCAACGAAATTTTTTTTAGTAAAGTACAAATCTAATTTATAAATGGTCAATGAGTATTTAATATGATAAGGACACGGTTTTTAAATTAATTTCTATCACAAGTTCGTACCTTTTTTTTTTTGTGCGGAAATCCCTTCGGATACCCCCCCCCCCCTGGGCCATTCGCAGTGTCCCCTCTGATAAGAGAAAATTATTCATTTAATCTCATCTTAACGAAATTTTGAGCACAGGCTTATGAAACTTACCTGACGATCTACGTACCGCAACAAACATAAGATTATTTTGGAGCATTAGATAGTGGTACTATAGAAATTGTATACATCAGTTTTTATTTTTATTGATCAATTCGTTTACAATATTTATGTTGTTACAATGAAACCATCAACTAAATAAAAGTTTCTAACTATTAGATAATACATCAAAAATTTAATAACATCGTTTAATCTCATATCTCTACATTGAATCTCAATATTTTTACAAGACATTTCACCTCTTTTTCTTATTTGAAACTTATTAAAACAACTCAAATATCTTTATTTAATTTATGCAAACATTTACAGTACTTCCCCGGTTGAGCTTCTATAGAATTAGCGAGGTATTAATTTGTACATTCGGTTTCATATAAAAGTTCTGAATATAGTAGATGAAAAAGTAGATCTGTATTCTGTAGGTGGTAAAAAGTTCAACTCCTCTGAGTTAATACTTAATGATGATAGGATAGGTCATTTGAGCAAAACCTTGTTTTCTGGCGCTAATCAGTCCAAGTAATACAAAATAAATCTTACTCTTTCCCATGAGATCTATTCTAGGCCTTCTTTAATCACCCTTAATTCATCAACGTCGTCGGGGATAGTGATTGCAATAGTGTTCTCACCAATAATTAGAGGCTAATTGACATGGTTAAATGGGAATATTAAAGTAACCTTTACTTAAACCTATAAAACGTTAACAATTAACGTAAAGCCTGAAACCTAAAATAAACTTTTTAAACGTAACATAACTTCACGCCTGTATCCCCGAAGGGGTAGGCACGGGTGTATTACACTATTATTTTAATAGTGTTTTCTTTCTCTATAATACGTGTTTATCGTTTATCGTTACTTATGTCTTCGTATAATATAGGTATTGGTAATAGTACTTTTTAAACTGTGTATTGAGATCATTAGGGAACATGGAACAAAAAGTACAAAAAATCTGAATACCTAAAACATAACACGTTATAATATTATTTACTTTTATTTGACTGGTGGTAGAAATTTGATGACCCACCGTGCACGATTGCGAAAAACCCTCCCTAGTAATCCAATTTCGGTTTGATTGCGTTCAGGGGTCAGCAAGTGCATAGCCGGGCAGGGGGATTGTGGTCGCAGCACTAGTGGGACCGGTGGGTGTCACGCGGTGCTGCGACGACAATCCTCTTCTGATGAGGCCGTCAAGCTGACTGCCACCATTGTTAACATGGTACGTGTATGTAATGGTGACCCTCTTTATTGAGCCTTTACCTTCAGCTTACCATCAGGCGAGGTGATGAGTCCTAAATATAAAAAAAAAAAAATTAATGATAAATCATTCCATTAATAAACACACATTTGGTGGATTCCACCATTTATGAAAATCTTTATATATTGTTATCTTTTTGACCATTTCTTTGTTGTGTAAAATGGTACAGAATAAACAGTAAGGTTCTGTTTCAAGACTTAAGTGCATTCTATGATAACTATAATGATTATGCCACTTGAAAAACTCGAAATATTTGTCTGGTTCGTTTATAAGCTCATTCATTTTCTTTGCTAGTTTCTTTGTACCTAATTCTTTACCATTTAAATAGATTCCATCGGGCATAAATCTGTAAAAAATGTTAGTTGAATGTTGAATGTTAATCAGAAGATATGCTTATATTTTTTTAATGGTTTATGCAGAACGAATTAATTTAAATTGTATTTACCTAGTGTAGTTAGCGCCTCCATAAACTATAGGTATAGCATTGTTCTGTAACGCCCGTAACAATTTCTCTGTCACATAATCTTCACTGAAAGCATTTTCAAAGGAAAGATAAAAATAATAGTGATCTCTTATTAATTGGTCACATTCATATTCATTATCACGAGAGCATTCAAAGTCACCACACTTTCCATAAATGTGTATTTCTAGTTTGTATTTAGATAATGCTTTTTTTAATAGCTTTGCAAATACCTCTCTGTAGCTTTTACTATGACAGTTAGACACAAACCATGCTACAGCTATAGTTTTATTAACAAGCTGTTTTTTTAATTCATCACTCACAGGGTCCATATCTTCTAATTTCATCCAATTCATTTGCTTCTTCGGCCCGATTAAGGTATTATTTTTATTTCTTATCACTATATAACCCCATTGTACTTCAGAATCTAGCCTATAAGTCCACGTCCAATTGAAGTATCCATCAAACTTGTTCGTACAAACAGGGTAATTGTGTGCAGACTCTATGTTTGCAAATACAAATTTTTGATGAGGAGCCCTCTTTATAGGTAAATCACGTAATTTACTTAATTCTGGTCCAGCAAAAGCTATAACATCAAATTTCGATTGATCAGAAAAATACGATCTGTTAGAAGTCACTATACACTTTGTATAAGGACAATTTCTATCTATAAATCCTTGTCGTCCTTTGCCCATATACACAAAAGGCACATTATTAGGCGATGTCCATTGCAAAATGTATTTAAAATCACTTTTTTCCTTTTTCCATTCCTTCTTTATTTCAGTATCCACTAAAGTTTGATGACTACCAATATGTTTTTCAGTCCACATAACATGGTAGCTGACGTATTTCAATTTTAGTTTATAATGAAAAATGAATAAAACCAACAATATCGCTACGAATAACAACTTTCTAGAATATAGTGCCAGCATTATAACTGTACCGATAGAGAATAAAGTGAAGCAATATACTTTGCATAATGTTATTTTATGCGACCGCATCTAATTCTATTTGGATAATATATGCACCAAGACTGAATCATGAGTAACATTGACTTGTTTACATGTGCTTTAGTCATATTAATTTACTATTTCAGGAATGCATGTGTTGTACGCTGCATCTGAATAAGAACTGTAACGGAGGCTTGCTCAGTGGAGGTAGAGGTGGATGTGCGGATGTGCAGGTGAAGGGCTTTGCCTTCGCGAACGTGGTAAATAACAGTTGCGAAGGGGGAAATGGTAATGGAGACAGATGCGGAAGCGGAGCGGAGGCAGACCGGAGAGAGAGTGGAACTGTAGTGAAGCCGAAGTAGAGTCAGAACTGAAGCTGGAAGTGAAAGTCGAAAAAAACATCATATGACTATCCTTTAAAAGTAATCGCGATTTATTTTATGTTACTTAGATCTTAGTTTTAATTCAATGTGTGACATTTGCGTAAACTTCCAACAATGTACGACATCATATTTATTAAAGAAACACTGGGTCAAAAAGTGGACAGACATTACCTGTTTCAACTTTTCTCGTTTCCTATGCGCATAGCAAAGCGCAAGTAACTTTTCTGGTGTTGCAAGTATCCATAGCTCATGGTGACTGCTTAGCATCAGGAGGGCTGTCAATGTCATAATTTTTTTTAAATTAACAATCTCATACTCACGGTCAGTACTGTTACGGGTAAACTAACTTAAACTACGTCATATAAAATAATGGAATGATCATTGAATATTCCCATTGACATTAGTGGAGTCATCTCATTATAACACATCATTTAATTTTGATTAAGACCGTGAGTGGTGCAGATAGCCCTTCCAGGTGTGAAATTGCCTGCAATTTGCATATCAAATATTAACAGCTCTCGAATATGTACAATATTCAAATTATAGCTATCTAATATATACTTTTTGGATGATCATAATTATTTTAAGGCATTACTAGTTACATTTTTATACGGGAAAAAGGAAAAATATGGACAAAAAAAGACGAAAAGCAGGGTTAGGATGTAATTTTTTTTGAGAAATACCTACCGGATACTACATAGTTCGAGGAATGTTCAAATTGTAAAGCCTCTCTTATAATAGTTTTCAGAGTGACTGCTGCGTGGTCTTACAGGAGATACTAAAAGCGAAAAAAGTACTAGCTATGTGAAGATCTTGTTTTCACCGATACGGTATAAGAAAATAATCATCTAATCGATTTTATGGAAATAGAGATTCGGCATTACTAAGTTCTAAAGAGTGCAACACTGCAACTGTTGTTAATGACTACCAATTTATCAAAATTCCGTTTTCAGGCATATCTACTACATGAATTTTATTTAACATCCAATTATACAGAAGCGATTCACCGCAACTTGAAAAGGAAGTCATCGTCAGTCTGAGAACAAATTAATTTGAACTAAAAGTCTCATTGTCCTCCATTTCAGTTTGATGTGCAAAATTTGAATATTGTCGCTGGTTTTACGTGTTTCAGCTACTCAGAGCAACATTTTATGAAGTGCAAAATGAGGTCACATGTAACGTTACTTAGTTGAAGCAAAATAATTACATCCCTTTTCAATTATTATGAGCAGATAAGTCATCTGCGTTCTAACATTATATTGTAATATCCGTCCGTCCATCCGTTTGCACAGTATTGTAATAATTACCTCAAGGTCAAGTTGTTGTCAAGTCTATATTCACCCATCAACACCACTACATACAGCAAAACAAAATAAGTTAGAGAATGTATGTAATTAAACATGACATATATAATATAAATTGACGAAGTGAAAGCGAAGACGATATTGATTAATAAAATAAAGGGCTCTTCATAAGGTACGCCATTAACAGCACGTCATGTGAAATTATTCTTTCCATTTAAGTTACGTTGCCTAACTTAATTTTCTATTTTTTATTAAATATTTAATATTTTGATATAATCTCAATCCTGTGTCAATGACATTTAAATCCTTGGTTATGCATCTCTGACTTTTTGTGTATGTATTTGTCGCTCGTATACTCGTATAAAATAATAATAATGTAGGTATTATGTTACTTTACAATAGTTTTCTATAAAGTGCAAATGTGTAAGTATGAAAACTAGTATTACCAATTCTCATATAACTAAAAGTAAAAGTATTAGTTAATTAGTATAAGTTTATTAATATGCCATCCTAACTTTTCTATTGTCTGCACATGAAACGAAGATTTTTAATTATCATTATAGCCACGATGAGTTTTTATCTATTTAATATTAGTTATGCCCGCGATATTATTCTCGTGGACTTAATTCTGGTTTTTATTTTTAGTATTAATCCTTACTATAATATATAAATGTGAAAGTAACTCTGTCTGTCTGTCTGTCTGTCTGTTACGCTTTCACGCCTAAACCACTGAACTGATTTTGCTGAAATTTGGTACAGGGGTAGATTAGACCTTGGGAAAGGACATAGGCTATGTTTTGTCGCGATAACCGACATCCACGCGGGCGGAGCCGCGGGCAAAAGCTAATATTTAATAAATACACTATAAACATTCATAAACGTATTAACTACAAAGCTGTTATTTTAATATTACAACTCATGCTGCAATTTTATTTATTTGTATAGATTATGCTTATAATGACGTGAAATCTGCATTATATATAAAACATCAAAGTACAAGATAATTATTACATGAATATAGCCTGGTAATATTCTGAACCGAGTTGACATACTTCGAAACATAATTAATAATCCCACTGCTCAATTTAATTCAATATTTGAAAAGTTCGTAATAGATGAGACAATTTATGTAACAGTGAGAATTTATTATTATACGATCTTTCATATTTGTGTTTTGAAAGTTATGTTATAATTTAAATATTTGAACAATGAACTGATGATTTACAGGTGTATGTTAGGACTTACATGTAAATCTATTCATACGGTTATTTTTCTAAGAAGGACTCGAGAAACCCAACTTAAATTGTAACATCTGGTATACCATTTTTTTTTTCGTACGGAAATACCTTCGGATCTCGATGGCGGATCCCGCCGGCCAGTGGGGGTGGTTATGTCGGGCTTGAACCGACTAAAACCGCACGCCGTCTCGGGTCTTAAGACGCCGGGGTGTAAGGTTGCCCATAGAGCTTATCCCTCGCACCCCGACTGACCCTGGGCCATCTCCGGTTTCGAGATGGCCCCCTCGGGTTTGGGAACCACGGTGTCCCCGTCTTGCCCCGGTTTGGGGGAGGGGCGCTAGTCGCCCCACCGTCCCGGCCTGCTTCTGCTGGGGTGACAGGCAGCCTCACCTGCCACCCTCAACATCTAGTATACCTTTTTTTTTTTTTTTCGTGCGGAAATCCCTTCGGATACCGCCCCCGCAAGAGAGCGGGGGTCTCCAGCAGGGGCGGTTATGTCGGGCTTGAACCGACTAAAACCGCACGCCATCTCGGGTCTTAAGACGCCGGGGTGTAAGGTTACCCATAGAGCTTATCCCTCGCACCCCGACTGACCCTGGGCCATCTCCGGTTTCGAGGTGGCCCCCTTACTTGCTCTCCACTGTGCCATCTGCTAATCATGGAAAGCTTCCGAACAGCCCTCAACAGGGCCGTCCTCGCCTCGGTCGGAGTTGGCCGTAGGCGGCAGCGTCTCCCCCGCCCTAGGAGAGAGGCGCTGCCGTCCCCGTTGCCCAGGGTGCACCGCGTGGAGGTCCCCAACCAAGCACCCCAACATCTAGTATACCTACCCTTTGAATTTTTGCCCAACATTTTCCTGAAATTTGAAAACTATTCTGCTAATTTATATGTAACAACATTACATATGGCAAAACCTAATTCTAACACCTTCTAAATAAGATACGTTGTATTTTTTCGTACCATCAATTGACTCTTTAAATATTTTAAAACATAGAGTATGACTTTCTTAGAATATTTTATGAATACATAAAGTACAAGGTACAATGAAGTTATCGTACCCATCGGGAAAAGATTCCCTTAAAATCCATACTAATATTATAAATGCAAAAAGTAGCTGACTGTCTGTTTGTTACGCTTTCACGCCTAAACCACTAAACCAATTTTGATGAAATTTGATACAGCAATGGACTAGAGCTTGGGAGAGGACATAGGCTAGGTTCGGTCGCGATAAACGGCATCCACGCGGGCGGAGCAGCGGGCAACAGCTAGTTTACTATATATGCATCATTACAATATCTGCAATTAATTCTGGGATTAAGAGCAATAAATAATGTTTCATCAATTAACGTCAGAGTGTTTAGTCAGCAACAAAACACACTCGTGTATGAAACACCTGATGTTACTCTAGATTTTATAGCTCTAAATATATCGAAATAGATATTTCATAGAGGCATTTCCTTGTTCACTGTATTAATTGATGGGGGTTCGTGCTCAGAGTTTGTTGAGGTCGTATAGTTCATTTACTATTGATTCCTGCAATTCTGTTAGTAATCAACATTACAAGGATACATTACTAACATTTTTAAAATTATGATCTTCAAGTTGATGACCTGGAAAGAACCTGTTCCTTATGACTGTGTTTTCTTAGCATTATACTTGATCAAGTACTTAGTGCTCCATTGAGAATTATTCAGCAAGGCTCTGAATAATTCCATGATAATTCCGTAAGCCTATAAACGAGTTATAGTATTTTTTCGTCAAATTTGGACTGCTTGGCGTTGGGATATGAATGATATGCTCGTGCAGAATGCAAAAATCTTCAAAAAGTGCGTTATTGGCGTATTGGAGTGCAGCGTTGAGTTTAAACTCGTATGGAGTGCTTTTGAGTCCTGAAATCAGGTAATATTTTATCCCACTGATAAGAATGAGCGACAGCAAAATTTATATTATTTATTCATACTTATTTTAATCGTCATATGAAAATTCAGCCAGCCTTATAAAATTCCCTTACCACAAGCTGAGATACCAACTCAATATCTTCGTGAAGCACCCTAAAACCACCAGCATGAGAAACCACACGCATTCACGTGAGAATATGACTCACAACTCGACAAAGTTTTCATCAACCTTTTATGGAGTCACATTTAAATTTTCCACGCACATTATTCTTTTATTTTAAGTAAATTGCTATTCTTAAATACTATTATGATAAATTATAAGAGGCTGATTGATTGATATCAATAATATTAATGTTTTAGATTACATACGTGCTACTCCCGAGTGTAGTAAATTTATGAAGAAAATAGGACAGAATGCTCTATTTTTTGATGTGACAACGTCTTATAAATCGATGAGCCGGCTGCACGCACGAAAAAACATGACGTAACATGCCGTTACCTGACGTATGCGGCGTTACCTCGTATGCCGTTACCTCGTATACGGCGTTACTTCGCTCTGGGCTTGAAGTGCAAGCGATGCGTCCGCGTGGACAGCTGCTATACATATAGTTAGTATTTTCTTATGACGTTGTCACGTTCAACTATCGTCAGTAAACCGACTTTACGGACAACCGGTTTTTTTTATAAACTATTTATAATATCCAGCTCCAATTTATAAAGAGAACAAGAACTGGTAATTTAGAAAATATAAAACCGAAAATAACAAAAATATGGAAATATGATATCACTAGCTGTTGCCCGTGGCTTCGCTCGCGCGGACCTGAACTTCCATACGAACTATCATCCCCTGCTATTTCATCTCCGCAAAGATTAAAATTTTAAAACGCTCTATAGTATATTGATTTATTACT
This sequence comes from Cybosia mesomella, assembly GCA_946251805.1. Classification (NCBI taxonomy): domain Eukaryota; kingdom Metazoa; phylum Arthropoda; class Insecta; order Lepidoptera; family Erebidae; genus Cybosia; species Cybosia mesomella. The sequence goes on along the minus strand of OX276397.1, from coordinate 25,000,817 downwards.
AAGTGCCTATAATAATACAAAGTTTCATGGTGATATCTTCGAAAATTACAAACTTTCGTACAAACTTTCATCCCCTCTTTGAACCCCTTCAACCCATTTTATCGAGACAAAAGGTAGCCTTTCCCAGGCACTACTCCATCTCTGTTCCAAATTTCATCAAAATGGCGAAATGTGGGTGCTAGCACCTCTGCCTACCCCTTCGGGGATATAGGCGTGAGTTTATGTTATGTTATGTTATGTGGTTCAGTGGTTTAAGTATATAAGCGTAACAGGCAGCCAGAGTTACTTTCGCGTTTATCTGATGCTTTGATAGGTGCTGTGTAGTTTGATTTTGTTTTTTGCTTTATCTTTTTTTTGGTTGCTATATTTTGAATTTCTTTACTATGTCATAATACTTTTTACAAATTATCCTTTTTGATACATAAATTATTATGTATCTCTCAAATTTATCAAACAGTATAATTTGCAAACTATTATTAGAACTTCCTTCAAACTTTTTTGATAATCATTGGTAAAAAAAAAATATAATCATGCGCAATTATAAAAAAACACGTAAGCTAATTAATATTAAGATAACAGCCAAAAAAATTTAACACAGTAACTTGAATCCTGCAGGAATTATTAATTTTGTACACGTGCATCCGTTGAGTAAAGGTATAAATATGACTTACAAGAAAAACGATGATTCATTGCTACAAAAGGTGCATTTACAAAATCGATGTGCACTCCAAATTACGGGTTCTTGAAAATCCCCATCTGCTCTTTCTGAGGCCAAGTGCTTGAAGTATATTTAAAGATTTTTAACCCGGTATGCAAAAAGTACCTAGCTGTCACGGTATATTAGAATAGTTTCAGTGTAAGCAAAAACTATACTTCATCGTTGCTTTTTTAGTGCCACGTATAACATACTAGCTGTGGCCCACGGCTCCACCCACGTAGAATTCTGATTCCGTAACCGCAACCCATGGGAACCCATTCCATAGATAAAAAGCGGCCAAGTGCGAGTCGGACTCACCCATGAAGGGTTCCGTAGCAGCAAGTAACATAATAATGCTTTTTTTATTTTTTTTATTTTTGAGTTGGTTGAATGAAAGGTAAATTGCGGTTTACGATTTATGACGTATTAAAAAAAACTACTGACTAGATCTCGTTCAAACCAATTTTCGGTGGAAGTTTACATGGTAATGTACATCATATATTTTTTATAGTTTTATCATTCTCTTATTTTAGAACTTACAGGGGGGGGGGGGGGGATACATTTTACCACTTTAAAAGTCTATTAGACTTTACACTATTCAGTTTAGAGAAAAATGATATTAGAAATATCATATCATTCTTGAAGACTCAATATCATTTTTGAAGACCTATCTATAGATACCCTACACGTATGAGTTTGAAGAAAAAAAAAATTGAGTTTCAGTACTTAGAACTGAAACTCAATTTTTTTTGGGGAACCCCCAAAATTTGTTGTGTTTTTCTACTTTTGTGTGAAAATCTTAATGCGGTTCACAGATTACATCTACTTACCAAGTTTCAACAGAATAGTTCTTATAGTTTCGGGAAAAAGTGGCTGTGACATACGGACGGAAAGACAGACAGACATGACGAATCTATAAGGGTTCCGATTTTTGCCATCTGGCAACGGAACCCTAAAAAGTAGCCTATGTATTATTCCAGACTATAATCTATCCCTTCACCAAAATCCAGCCAGATCTGTTTAGCCTGTGCCAGAACGTGATCGAGTAACAATCAATAAGCATGTCGAATGATCATCACACTTGTCTATTTCCCCAAATTCCAAAAACGACTATCAATTTCCCCAACGTGGTATAAAGCATTTCATCAATTTCGTCACGAACTTACCCCTTCTTGATCATGCAGTTTATTCACGAGCCATGAAGCCTCCTCGAGGAGAAAATGGAGTGATGTATCGACCCCGTTGCTGAGAACTACGGTGCATTACTTTTAACAGACCCTGGAAAGGTCGCTAGCGATGACAGCGCGCTTCATATTCAAAATGTTAACATGCAGTGTATGTAATTATTGTATTTTAGGTACCGTGTTTTTTTATTCTCATAATATTATTATAATAAAACTGTATCCTTTTTGTTATGTGCGCTACGTGCAATTGAATATTTTGCAACTAGGCACAACGAGTGTAAATTTTAAGAGAATTTTCAGTGTATCCAAGTAGCGTCAACCAATAAAAATGCCACAATGGTGATTACAGAAATGTCCACATATTTATATAATAATTGGTTTTTGTGAAACATTTTAGTCTAGATTTTATATACGAAAACCAAGACAAATTTAAGTAAAAAAATACATATTAAGAAAGTGAAGACAGAAGCAAAATTTCTAAGAATATAATTTCAATATTATTATTAACGCTGCCTTAGAACTTACGATTTTAACCGTTTTTCGTTACTTATTATTAAAATGTTCACGCTTCACGAGAAACGAACCACATGCTGCCAGTATAAACTTTGGTGACAACCGTTAATTTTGCAAAAAAATATCAAATTAAGTTTCAAAGTAAAGAGCAAAGGTAAAATATTTACCCGTGTAAGGAATATATTAAAAGAATATTGATTGGAAAAGGGTCTGGGCATCTTTAGTCACAAAAATATGCTAATGTTCAAATTTGATTTCCACTAATATTTCTGAAAATCATTTCAGGAGCCCAGGAGGCTTAATGCTGATGATGAGGCATATACCCTTGATGCAATTTGAGCAACTCCAAGAAATCAAACGAATTATTAAGTAGTAACATTTCGTTTCTTTTCTTTAAGGGTAGACTGCTACCAGTGATATACTGTCGAGGTAAAGTAGGTTCACGGCTGCACGGTTGCTTTAGTCGGTTTCTTGGATCCAATAGAAGGTTATTTGGAAAAATGGTGCTGAAATCAGCAAATTTGTCATCTCAGGATTCTTTCGATGTGGTGAACTTTATCAGACACAGACCTCAAGCCGGCCTGCCTCTGACAAAAACTTTGATTCTTTAGGGCTGAAAAGAGTACATCAAACTAACTACCTATAAATGCCTATGCCTACCTATAAAACATGAGTTTTATTCAATTTGAACACACAATTTGGTTCACTGATTTACTAAAACAATATAAGTAACCACAGGGAGTACTTCCTACACAATGACGCTGATATGCATCGTAATATAGTAACGGTGGATAACGGACTCACCTCGCTCGCTGTGGCTAAAGAGAACTGGCGCAAACCTGTGGTACTAAGTATTAATGACCGCAGAGATCTATGGAGGAGCAAAGAGTTGTATGGGCGTTTCTATCGGGCTCTCCATGGGCCTGATATAGATTTAACAGCATCTGTGTCTTGTCTACGCTTTGATGACTTATTTGAAGAAACTGAAGGTTTGTTTTTGCAATTGTGCACGAAGTTGTTATGATGAATAACTATCGGAGGTATATTATTAAGTAGCGGATCTTAACCCTTTTGGTTGGCGACCTGAAGTTTAGGATTTTGGATTTTCACTCCTCTCGGCCGCACCATACAGCCCTCATACTCAATACTCAGGTTGTCAGCGATTCCGATACTCTCAACGTTTTTTTAGACAATTCTCGCGAACCAATCCAAATCCACCTGTGACCCGAATTTGGGTCGCGACCCCGGGTTAAGAAATACTGAAGTTCTAAAGGATGGTACGGTTGACATATGTCGGGTGTGCCATCGTCCTACAAAATCCCTTAGATACATAATTTCTGGTTGATCTTGTCTTGCCAACGGCAAGTCGAGAAAATCTCGTATATTACTGGATATACATCAACAATGTTAATTCTTTAATTTCTTCCAAAAAGCTTATTTTTGATCTCGTTAACGCGACGTGATGTGACGTGTTGATGCTTTACGGTCAGCCTGAGCGACATTACTGGTGCCTTTTTTTTTTTTTTTTTTTTCGTGCGGAAATCCCTTCGGATACCCCCCCGCGTGCCAGCGGGGGCGGTTATGTCGGGCTTGAACCGACTAAAACCGCACGCCGTCTCGGGTCTACAGACGCCGGGGTGTAAGGTTGCCCATAGAGCATATCCCTCGCACCCCGACTGACCCTGGGCCATCTCCGGTTTCGAGATGGCCCCCTCGGGTTTGGGAACCACGGTGTCCCCGTCTTGCCCCGGTTTGGGGGAGGGGCGCTAGTCGCCCCACCGTCCCGGCCTGCTTCTGCTGGGGTGACAGGTGGCCTCACCCGCCACCCCCAGGCCTGCGCTCATGGAGGACGGAGGTCGTTAAGCGACCTCCGGCGCCTGACATTACTGGTGCCTGTGGTCTGCGGTTACGGGGCATCGCGACTGAAGCGGCGCGTCGTGACTACAAGCGGCCGCTCTTGGAATGGGTTCCGTACAAATACATAGAAACCAGTAGTTCCGCTGCGATCGACCGCAGGGGCAAACGGCAAACCTTAAAATGCGAAGATTCCTACTGGCAACTAAATATAATAAAATTTTGTGAAACACCCAACAAATATCCCAATGTAGCACCAATAATAAGGTAGTGATATTTCTGTCTATTCTTCTTCATTTATTATTTGTTCATTCCCATAAAACTGGCCTTGTCTAGCCGAAGTTATGATGGACAAAACTATAAATCTACTAGGCTTATTTTCATAGCAGTCCAAGGATATGTAATAGTTCGTTCAAGCCACGCCCCGCGCGAATTATAATTATTATTTACTTAGGCACCTATTACAGATTTATTATTAGAAAATAATGGTTCACGGTTTATGTTTATGAATTATTTGTTTATATATTAGAGTTGATTGAATGAAATTTAAATTGCGGTTTACTATTTAATTTAGTTTTGTCATTCTCTTATTTTAGAAGTTACACGGGGGGGGGGGGGGGCGAAGTACACATTTTATCACTTTGAAGTGTCTCTCGCGCAACTATTCAGTTTAGAGAAAAAATTATATTAGAAACCTCAATGTCATTTTTAAAGACCTATCACTATATACCCACGCAGATGGGTTTTTGAGTTTCAGTTTCTAAGTATGGGGAAGCCCCGAAATTTATTGTTTTTTTTATTTTCGTGTAAAATCTTAATGCGGTTTACAGAATACATCTACTTACCAAGTTTCAACAGCATAGTGCATAGTTCTTATAGTTTCGGAATAAAGTGGCTGTGACATACGGATGGACAGACAGACAGACAGACAGACATAACGGATCTAAAAGGGTTCCGTTTTTTGCCATTTGGCTACGGAACCCTAATGACGTCGTAGCTAAAACTAAGAAGAACGATTTTTTTGTGATAACAAATTATTTGTTTATTTCAAGTAAGGCGCCAAATAAACCTGGGGCTATAGATGTTAATTGTAGTGGCTGATACTTGTTTATCAACGCACGCACCATAAAATCTATTATTAGTAAAATGTTCACGGCCATCAAAACAGATACTAAAATTGGTCGAATGATCACGAAAATCCACCCTAGAGAATCCACCTGCCTGCCAAAAAATATAATTAAGTACAGCATAAATACTACTACAAGCATAATATTTCAAGAGAGACAATACTCTCGTGCGATATAAATAAATAAATATTCGACGACATTCTACACAGAAAGTAAGCATAGCTTAACTAGGTTGTGTTATGGGTTCTAGAAGGCAGATAAACATTCTCAAATACATTTTTTATGTAAATAATGTCTACTACATTTAAATGCCAATTCTTATATATTATACTAAGTACTACTTTATACAACCAGACTCTGAAAGAAACTGAAATACAAAATCATTTTTTTGTGTTTTTGACGTCGAAGACGTTTGATTTGATTTCATTTTCTTCATATTTATTGCTCAATATATAAAGACGCGTCGTATAATATGCATAAAGCCTAAGGTTTATAATTTTGAATAAAAATACTGCAACAAAAATATCTAAGTTTGGCCCGAAGTTTGACAATCACTGTGTGATTTCCGCCCCACTAGATTTGACAGGTAAATAGCTGCCGCCTAAAAAAATTCAAAGCGACGCCGTCGATTTGAATTTTTTAAAGGTGTTAGGTACAATAGGAGGGCAGAACCCACTCGTCGGCAGTCGCCCCAATAAAAGCCATAGTAGCCCAGTGTTAGGTACAATAGGAGGGCAGAACCCAGTCGCCCCCATAAAAGCCATAGTAGCCCAGTGTTAGGTGCAATAGCAGGGCAGAACCCAGTCGTCGGCAGTCGCACCCATAAAAGCCATAGTAGCCCAGTGTTAGGTGCAATCGGCATCGTAATCAACCGTCGGAAAAGAAAATAATATTCAAAACGACAGCTCATGAGGTGTAGTTCTTCCCATTAACCAAACAAGATGATTGGCGAAAGATTTTTTTATATCGGAAAAGTGGTTCTTAAGTTATTGCGTAAACAGACATCCAGACCAACAGACAGACCGACACAAAAATTTTTTTTGCTTAATTAGACTTAGAATCATGTGAAACGTTGAGAAAAGTGATTAAAAGTGGGTGTAAGATTTTGATTTTTTTTGCGTGATTTTAAGACTTCGGTGTCCACCTGATTGGTGGCCCGAAGTAAAACAGCGTTTCATTCATTCTTACGCCGCGCCGGCATCGATTATCAATGGGGCGGTACAAAATGGCCGTCGACCTTGACCAACGCAACATTTCGACGGCTGTGATATCGACGACACTTGGGCGGTAGGCCCACTGGTCCTCGTAAACGGCTCCAACCATTTTTTTTTAATATATAAATTGGACACGTCAATTTGACTTCACTTCGCCTGATGGTAAGCTGAAGGTAAAGTCTTAAGAAAGAGGGTCACCATTACATACACGTAGCATGTTAACAATGGTGGCCCTCAGCTTGACGACCTCATCAAAAGAGGATTGTCGTCGCAGCACCACGTGACACCCTCCGGTCCCACTAGTTCCGCGACCACAGTCCCCCTGCCCGGCATACAAGTGCATACACTTGCTGACCCCTGAACGCAATCAAACCGAAATTGGATTACTATGGAGGGTTTTTCGCAATCTGACCTAGCAGTCGAACGATTTACCGCTACATCACAGAGGTCGTCAAATGAACCCTTAAGATATTTTAGAAATATTCTTTTAAACGTGGGCTATTCGAAAAAGCCTAAGCTAAGTTATGAAAATACAACGCAAAGTCATATCGGGTCATAGACACGATCAACGCTACACAGTTATTAATGGTATGTAATATTTTTTTATGGAGACGCATTATGTTTCACAAATGTTGCCGAACATTCACTTTTCAACTGAAGGGCAGCTCTATCACCTTCACAATTTAAAACACTAGTTTTCTTTGTCACACTATATTGTTTCGTCTTTTCCAACCTTCCAACCACCTAACAACTTCACCAAGAATAGTGTTTCCGTCCTTCTACAATACCTAATTTTAAGACGTGAAAATGCATCTATAAAGCCGTCAAACTAGGGATCTTTTTTAGGATTATGGTACCTATAATAGTGAACTTTATCCTTTAGGCTTACCATCAGGTGAGCTTAAGTCGTACTAAAGCGCAAATAATAAAAACTTTTCGCAGCATAAATAGGTAACCTCGACAGGGGAATTAACATCAGCTTACCTAACATTGTCATTAAGTTGTAGTCTGCGGTACTCCTACCACTCTTAGTTTCTATAAGGCAGTTTAATATTAGGCATGTGTAAGTAATGCGAGTGACACATTACGCGTCATGTTACTTTGCTAAGTACTATGATAGTACACAGTATGCAACGAAATGCAACATGACAGTATGATATTACATCACACATTGTAACATTTTATTTTCTGAAATAGATATTAATAATGCGAGTCCGGTAGCGAAATCTATGCATGGAGTTCGCCCGGAGTGTAGCAGCGTTCGATCGGAATCCCATAGTGGTGTTTGTGGTTCACAGAAATTCCACGAGATGGCGTTGCTGTACTGGATGCAATAATATTTTATTTTCAGTTAATGTGTCCCTGTATTCTGTCTTTTGGGAATAGTAATGATGATTAGTAGTCAAACGTTAAAGTCCAGGCTTTTCCCTAATTTAATAACTCAGTGCCTCTGTGGTTTTCATCTTCATAACCTATGGTTTGTCTAGTAAAATACGTATAAATTAAGTAGGTACCTAGTCCGCCATGAGTTCGCAGCGACAAGTTGACACCTGATTGTGCCGCATTGTCGGAGTGACTTTGTGTTTTCAGTGAGACTGCTCGTGAAAAAACGGTGGAATTTGGTCTTTTCGAGAAAGTTCTTCGCTAGACGGTATATAAGGCCAGGTCAGCTGGCGGGCCGGCACTTGAGAATACTTTGTTGAGAACATATAACGGTTATATTGCGTATAGACTGTTTTGTCAATTTCTATAAGTTCATAACCTATACTAATTAAATTCAGTGATATTCCCACATCGTTGTTAAGTTGCTGCACTATATTTGCTTCTAAGTTTCTTCTGCATTAGAGACAATACTTAATACTCATTTTGGTCTCAGGGTCCCAGATTCGGGTTTTGGAATCGCACCTTGCGAACGTGATTGAGCGGAGAGGCAACCCCGAGTTTCAGTATCGCTATACAAAGGGCTCTTCTCGTCTGCACCTCGGTAGACAAAGGAGGACTCGCGGGACGATACTTAGCCCCGTGCTGGCAGACAACCAAGGCTCTGGTCACGTATTCAATTTTCCTTTAATATTTTGTGTGTATCCTAAAATTCACCCATCTTGTTACCTACTTAAGCGTAGAGGAGTTCCCCAACCACCTTGGGTTGGCTTTAACGACCTCCGCGAGCAATCTGACGAATAGAAGACCCTACGCATAAGTGGAGAGACCGGCAAGACCTTTGTGTAATTCTCAGTCAACTTGTAACCTACATAATATGTATGTCTGAACTTCCTGTGTCTTTTGTATTGTATATAACTGTGTGTAAGGGAGTTTTCTTTGGAGTGACACCCGAAAGTTCCTCGCACACCCACGGCACTATTTTGTGATAACTGATGAAAAGGCGCCCTGGGATCTAGGAGTTCGTGCACCCTACTACTGAGGTAGCTGGTGAGTAGACCGTCTGACAGGTTCAGCGGTTACAACATGACTTTCAGAACGCGGCGCACGAGTCCTGCCCGCCGACCTACCGAACCGAACGAACGTGCCTCTCTCGCTCGACATAGAACTTTCCGCTTCGTGCGTGTGAGAGAGAGAGCGTCGTTTGTTTAGTACCAAGTATGAGCAGGTGCGTTGTTTGAGTGGTAGGTGAGTGAGGTAACGTAGACGCTTATTTTTACTTTTATTCGGAATTCTACGCGAGGTCATCATCATCATCATCACCATATCAGCCGTAGGAAGTCCACTGCTGAACATAGGCCTCCCCCATCGATATCCATTTCGACCGGTCTGTAGCGGCCTGCATCCACCGAGTCCCTGCGCACTTTGTTAGGTCGTCTGTCCACCTTGCGCGAGGATAAGGCTTATTTTTTCTCGACGCTGACCCGTTTGCATTCATTAACCTGTAATAAGGCATTTATATAATAATTGAATACTTAGCGTAATGTATAGACATATAATAATAATAATAATAATAATAAATTTATTTACACAAAAACAAAACATATAGTCTAGTTACAAACATTACAAAATCTACAAATCATAGTGTTCACACAAATATTATTCACATGCATTACAGGTAAATGAAATAAGTGTTATTTTAATATTTTGCTGACTAATATTAGCATCTGCTACTGAGCTAGGCTTGTAGCCTGTGTTTCAGCAGACAGCGCCTCCGCCCATAAGATTTCTCAGTCTGACATTTTATAACTTAGTAGGTGTATTGATAACTAAAATTATTATCAGGCATAAAACAATGACAAACAATTAAAACATCAGAAATATCGAAATCAGAATAATCATGAAAAAAAAATAAAAAATTACGTGAAAATAGTGGTTATGTGGTATGTGAACGTGTGAGTGTATGTATGTGTGTGTTTGTGTGTGTGTGTGTGTGTGTGTGTGTGTGTGTGTGTGTGTGTTTGTGTGTGAGTGCAAAGAGTGGGCATGTACACGAAAAACATTGGATATATTATACAGGAACAAACAGTGAGATTTATGCATTTCAGTTTTAAGCTAAGCTATTGAATGATTGTTATGATATTTTCAGTTTCATCATAGGATAATGTAGTAAACCATTTATATAAGGACTTTTTGACGTCAGTTTTCTTCAAGTGGTATATATGGTTTAATTTATTTATTCTATTATATACATAAGGTCCCAAGAAAGGTAAGAACCTGCGAATAAATGAAGTTCTTGGTCTCAATGTGCGATCACACACCGCATGTCCTCGTCGGTTCCCCTGTAAAGCCGGGTTATGTTCCACAATAGAATGTTGCCTTAAAATGATAGTCGTAAGAAAGAGCTGACGCACCGTAAGAACCTCGCAATATTCATACAACAACTTAGTCGAGAATCGAAAAGGTTTAAAAGTACACAGCTTTAACATAGTCCTTTGGGCAACCTCCAACTTTAATAGTGTCGTTTTATTTGCCCCTCCCCAGGATGATATACAGTAGCTAATTACAGACTGACAGAAAGCAAGATATATTCTTTTTAGCATTATTGGAGGGACAACGTATCTTAAAGTTTTAAAGAAATAGGTTAGCTTTCTTATTCTATTAGCAAGCTGTTGAATATGCGGCTTGAAGTTACAGTTCTCATCTATGATAACACCCAAGTATTTCACTGTTTTAGTACGATTGAGAGGTTTACACTTAGATACATCGTGACAGCTATGTGACACTATTTGAAAATAATCTGGAGTGTTATCATATATTGAGAAGGCAATGTATTTGGTCTTTTCTGCGTTCAGGGTAAGTACATTATACTGTAGCCATTTTTCAACCATGTCAAAACCTTTTTGGGCCGTATTATAAGTTTGACCCCAGGTTTCACCAGTAAAGATAAGGGCAGTATCATCAGCATACGAGATAATTTTCCCTGGAAATGTGTCGAGGTATAGTAGGTCATATATACAAACATCACATCATGAAATTGCCTAAAATTACACCATAACGTGCGTACTGTGTACTGCGAAAAGTACAAATGCGGGTTTCACACGGGATTACTCAAACATCAACTGTCATTCTGCATAAGAAAGTGATGTTTGAAGTGATGGTTTCATGTCATATGACGTGGTACGAAATGTGATGTCATGTGAAGTTGCTTTTCAGTGGAATGTTTTGAGCATATCTATTTAATATGATTTTTTAAGATTTGCTATAGATTTAGATTGGAAAAAAACCTTATAAGGGGAATGCTCTGACCAACTGACCTACCTAGACACGTCCCAGATATTCGAAATTAATATAAGATTTGCTAGACAAAATGTATCATGAGCAAGTGCTCATGATGGATTTTTAAAGTAAACTTATTCAAAAGACATTTATTTTCAAATCTAGATGCATAGTTCTAGCCTGCCATAAATACTGGTAATCCTTTCTTGCATTAGTCATAGGTACCGTGTACATATTGATATACAATAATTAAAAACCTGTTATTATAATATTACACACCGATACTTTAATTATTATAATATTACACACCGATACTTTAATTATTATAATATTACACACCGATACTTTAATTATTATAATATTACACACCGATACTTTAATTATTATAATATTACACACCGATACTTTAATTATTATAATATTACACACCGATACTTTAATTAGGTTTCGTCATCTAGACCTGACATATTCCTATATTCTAAGAGATTAAAACATGTGGTTCTTGTGGAACTTACTGTACCGTGGGAAACAAATATACCGAAGGACCACACAATAAAGAAAAATAAATACTATGATCTCACAAACGAATTAATCAAAAACGGTTACGTGGTTAATTTGTATGCAGTGGAAGTGGGAGCGAGAGGTATACCAGCAAAATCTCTCTATAACCTACTTAAAGATCTAGGCCTATCGAGAGCTACAATAAGCTCATTACTAGGACGAATGTCTAAAGCGGCACTAGTAGGTTCGTATCAAATTTGGTTAGGCAGGGAGGGGAACTTGGGTAGTGAAGGTGAGTGTTGATGTACATCAACAAAAGGGGCCCCTTCTAAACCTACACTTGGGTCGCAAGTCCCAGGCACTGTCCCGAGTTCCCAACTCAGCAACGCGATGGACCCGGCACCCGCACGGAGAATCCATGGATTGCTAAGATTACGGTCTCATATTACACACCGATACTTTAATTTCGTTTATTTGTATAGATATAGATTTGTATAGATGTATAGACTAGCTGCTGAAGCGGCACCGCCAGCCTTCGCGAAATACTAATCCGTTTTCCACGATTCGCACCCACATATACGTACTTATTATAATACTAGCCCGACGCTCAGGACCGCGTGGAATTATGATCCCGTTCCCGCTACCCATGGGAACATATTCCCGTAATAAAAAGTAACCTATGTATTATTCCGGACTATAATTTATCCCTGTACCAAATTTCAGCCAGATTCTTTCAGACGTCTTTGCGTCAAAGAGTAACAAACTTCTATACATCCAAACAGCCGTCCTCACAAACTTTCGCGTTTGTAATATTAGTAGGATATAATAAATTACAAACGGATATCCTGTTTCTAAGCCTAATATAGACCTAATACTGGCATCATGTAAGTTCACTGTATCTAATATATGAGTAGTGACAAGAAGTCACTATAAAAACTTCATCGCACAAACTATTAGCATCACTACTGCATGACGTGCTGCATGGCTATACATTTTATATTCTGTACATAAAGTGCTTCACGTACTGCGAAGCAGTAAAATGAGCAATTTCGTTTGCATATATTTCATATTGCATTTTTAACAATGTGTAACTCCTAGCTAATAAAATTCTGTATTTAAATTCACGATAGGCGTTATAAGGATATGCACTAGTTATCTCGAGCGGTGAGTTGTTATGAAGCGACCGTTCTAGATAAGTCTAGATGGCACTATTTTTTTATTACAATTACTATAATAATAAACACGTAAGATGGCTACAGGTGATGTTTTATAAATTAACTAGCAGTGCCCGTCATGTTATGCTGACGCCCTCGAGCAACGAACCGCGCAGCACCCAATCGTATCCGATGTTCCACAAGAGTGGCCCTAGGACCAACCCCTGTGGAACACCGCACGATACTTCTCGCCGCCCTGGCTCTAGCCAGCTCGGTTAAACTATGGCCCTCTCGGATAGGTATGCCCTGACAATGCGGCGGAGGTAAGGAGGCACTCTGTGATACGCGAGCGCCTCCCTAACGCACCTCCAGGCTAGGGTGTTAAAGGCGTTGGCGATGTCGAGAGACACCGCCACCACCACCCCACCCCGCGATACTGCTTCCTCCGCCAGGCGCCTTACGCGCATGATTGCTTCCACGGTGGAGCGCCCCCGGCGAAAACCAGACTGGTTGTCCGCCAGATCTGGCCCTGAGGTTATCCTTTCGAGGACTTACCCGGGGTGCCCGGCAATGGACACTTGGGGAGGACACTGTGGGGCTTTAGTAGGTCCGATTCCGACACGCCCACCCTCGCTGGCACCGACGGGATGAAGCCCGTTTTCCACACGTAAAAAAAAAGAGCAGTGCCCCGCGGCTTCACCCGAGACATACTTTGCCCCCGTGGTACCCATTTGTCCCATAGATGTCCGTAATTTATTAGTTCTACAAAAATGTAAGGAAATGGGCCATTTATGATTACTGCTCCGCTCTCCTAGCTTTATAATATTAAAGTACAGATGAATATTCTAGGAAATAATTATTGCCATCTGGACGCAAACTATTCATATTTGTAAGCTAAAGCTAGTAATATTATATACGTGAAAGTTTGTGAGTATGTATGTATGTGTGTATGTTTGTTACTCTTTCACGCAAAAACGGCTGAACGGATCTGGCTGAAATTTGTTTCAGAGATAGACTATAGTCCGGAATAACACAAAGGCTACTTTTCATCCCGGGAATAGGTTCCCATGGGTAGCAGGAACGGCATCAGAATTCACGCGGGTGGAGTGCGGGCAACAGCTAGTATAGTAATAAGTATGGGTTGTAGAATGTAAATAAACCTAATATACATTTTTTGAATGCATACATATATATCTGGAATCGTGCGGTCCATGTCTCTTTATGTGGCTCCAGTATGGGCGGTGAACCTGACTAGCCATCAGGTTAAGCCGGCAACATCGCAATCCTGCGATCCCCCCTGCGGTTGCTGGCCGTCAGGATCATAAAGGGATACCGCACGGTCTCCTTTGAGGCAGCGAGTCTACTTGCCGGGACGCCTTCATGGGACCTGGAAGCGAGGGCCCTTGCGGCACTGTACCAGTGGCGCAAGGAGGCGCTGCAGCGATATCTGAGGCCTGACCCATGAGAAATCGAGGGGCAGCGATCCCAACTCCGCCAGGTACTCATGGAGGAATGGAAAGAACGACTTGGGCAACCAAGAGCAGGGCACGCCACGATTGTGGCGGTAAGACCCGTCATAGAGGAATGGCTGGAGAGGCGCCACGGAAGCCTCTGCCACCAGGTGACGCAGGTGCTCACCGTAAATGGCTGTTTCGGTGAGTTCCTGCATGGTATACGCCGGGAGCCGACGCCCGAGTGCCGCCATAGCCGGAGCTGCTCCATTCACACGCCGCTTCACACACTAACAGAGTGCCCAGAAAGAATTGAGCAGCACAGTGTCCTTGAAACAGCCGTCGGAGCGGGAAGCCTCACGCTGCAGACCCTGGTGCTGGCCATGGTCAGCAACGAGAGTGCGTGGAACACCGCCGCCTACTTTTGTGAGGCAGTGATGCGCGCAAAAGAGGCGGCAGAAAAGGTACGGGAGAGGTCTAGCAAACTCTCCAGTACCGTAAAAGACGCACCGGGCGGCGGAGATCGCAGAACGATCTCCGTCCTCCATGAGTGCGGGCCTGGGGGTGACGGTCGGGGCCAGCCGTCACCCTAGCAGAAGCTGGCCCAGGGCGGGGGCGCGTCGTGTTTCCGCGCGCGCTTCTGTTAGGGGGAGGATCCCTAATAACGCGTCGGGGTCGCCAGCGCTGGCCACCGGAGCCGGTCGGGGTCTCTGGGATATGCTTTCTAGAGCACACCAGATTCCCCGTACCACATGGCTGACGCAAGAGAGACACCGTGCGGTTTTAGTCGGTTCAAGTCCGACATACCATCTTAGCGTTAGCTCCGGTGGGGTGAAGAAAAAAAAATGCATCCATATGTATTAATTAAGAACAAACAGACCAATGGAAATAAGAAAAATGATTATGAGGTATGGCAATAACTCCGGAGATGGCCCAGGGTCAGTCGGGGTGCCAGGGATATGCTCTATGGGCAACCTTACACCCGGGTCTGTAGACCCGAGACGGCGTGTGGTTTTAGTCGGTTCAAGCCCGACATAACCGCCCCCGCTGGCCGGCGGAGGGGTTTCCGAAGGGATTTCCGCACGAAAAATAAAAAGGTATGGCAATAACTCCGGAGATGGCCCAGGGTCAGTCGGGGTGCCAGGGATATGCTCTATGGGCAACCTTACACCCCGGCGTATGTAGACCCGAGACGGCGTGCGGTTTTAGTCGGTTCAAGCCCGACATAACCACCCCCGCTAGCCGGCGGGGGGGTATCCGAGGGGATTTCCGCACGAAAAAAGAAAAATAAAGGATATGGCAATAACTATCTATGTATAATTTTTTCATTTATAAATTGTTGAAATTCGTGACATCGATTGTAAAATCGGGTGTGTACAAATCTTCATATGTTACTGAAATTTCACTCGACATACAGCAATATAATCTAATAATGCCGAATTTCTGTTTCAGAAATTCACTAGTCAATAAATATGCTGGTGCTAAATTTTTGTGTAGGTTATATTTATATAGTAGGTGTTACTCTACTTAGTGGTCAAATATTCTACGAGTTAATCATTGGACGTTGCAGAAACTTTAAATCCATCCAGATCGACTGATGACTTAAAAATATAGCTGGGGTGGACTACACTGGATGCGTAAGGCAGAGAATCTGGTGTTATAGCGTACATTGGGAGAGGCCACATCTTTACTTAGTACGTGGGAGAGGACTATACAGTACATATACAGTAGCTGCCTGCAATACGCTAATTGATATTAAAACTGTATATACTCGTGATGAGTAAATACAGTTTTTTACTAAAAAATGAGTAAAAATGAGTAAGACCTTCAAATCGAAAAACAAATGAAGATCGAATTGCCGCTTTTCCGCCTATTTTGTTTGTTTTTTTTTCTGTGGCCGGCCAGCTATTCAGCCATTATTTTTCATTTTCATCATTGAAAAAATGGTAAATATTTTGCCCAAATCTATTTTAAGGAAATTGTTGAAACTAAACTAAAGTAAAGTTATTTAAAAAATATATATTCTTTAATCAATACTTAACTTTATTTTATTACAATTTTACATCGCGCTGTAATTGAGTGGCTGTATAGAAAGTTGGGACATGGTTGGTACATTAAAATGTGAAAATAGAATTAGTTTTTTTTAAGAATTTGACAGCTGTCAGTTGAAACCGATTCTCCCTAGGGATGAAAAGTATTAATTTCATCCCGCTCCTCAGGCAACTTCAGACCTACTTTCAGAGTATGAGTAATGAAAAAATATTTTTTTTGAAATTCTAATATTTTAGCCGCGGGGCACTGCTAATTATTTGTCTATTTATCTGTTTGTTCGCGACGGACACAAAAACTACTAAACGAATTATATGCGGTTTTAAGGGTTCCTTACCTCACAAGGAAAATATGGAATCCTTATAGGATCACTTCGTTGTCCGTCTATCTTTCTGCCGGTCTGTCAAGACCTTTTTCTCAGGAACGCATAGAGACATCAAGTTGAAATTCATACCAAATGCAACTTCTAGATGAATGCAATCAAAAGGTACAACCGTTTATGTAGTAAATTTCACCAATTGTGTCTGAAACATTAAAATTATTAAAATATAAAATATTTAAAAAATACTTGGGTTATGTTGTTAAATGAACGCTTCTGTATACATTTTTTTCCTGTCTTTTTATTCACGATGGACCCAAAACTACTGAACGGATTTTGATGCGGTTTTTTTTCTATTAGAAAGGTCTTTATAAGACTTAAAGTCTGCCGTATGTTTTATTGCAATTGGTTAAGTAGAACCGGAGATATGACCACGAAAAATAAACGACCGCCGCGCGGGCGGAGGCGCGGGCATCAGCTAGTTTAATAATGTAATATTAGTTTCAGTTTATTTCATTTCACAAATTATTTATAACGTCAATACGGTCATTGTTTCATGATGTCGAATTAAACACGTTAATAATAAATCTTTTTAATTCTTCACTTGTGTTTTGAAGAAGCGACGTAATTTGAAAAATTTTATAGACGTAAAGACGAAACTGTCTTCATAAATAAAAATCGCTGACAAAGAGGGTATAATACACAATGTCAACTCTCGAGGACCTTATTGTGGTGGACAATAAATCTATCAAGCATTTCAATTATACTGTTTCAAAGTAAAGTTATAACATCATTCTATTCTAACTTTTTTAAAACAAGTTTGTCAAAACTAAATAGAATTTTAGGCACCACGATTAACTTATTCAATCTTAAATTTAGTGATCTAACTAACTCTCACGACAATTTAAAGGTTAAAGGCGACATAAAATCACAACACCACTCACACAGGGCAATATCCATGGCTTAACGATATGGAGACACGGTGCCATCACTGCGTTTTCTTTTTTTTTACATAAAAAGCAACATAAGCTATATCACTTGCTTGCTTTAACTGAAGTCCATCAGAATCCATCAGAGCTTCATTGTCCCATACAGCAACGTTTCAAGGCGTGAAGTCTCACAGCACGGCGACGCGCATATCGTGTGCATGTTACCTACCCATGGAACGTGACACCTGATGACAAATTGGCTTTCTATCTGTACCCAAATTCGACTATAAGACCAAGTGACAGCCTTTGAGAAAAATAACATAGACAATGTTAAGATAAGGTTACAAATGGAGGCACTTTCCCAAACTATTACATTTCTATGGTAATATTATTTATAACATACATGATCTATTCAGTGACTATTAATGTTCATAGTACATTATTCATTTATGTAGAACGAATTAGTACTGGCTGAATGACTAATTTAGAATATAAAGCATATGTAAATCGGGGACCACCTCGAAGCAAATACACCAAACGCATTGGTGATGTTTTGGAAAAGGAACAGTATAATACAGTTAGTGGTGTAATGGTCGGTCCTCACTTATTAGAGTAATCCTAAGGCGTCTACCGAGTACTTTTTAATGACTTCGAAGTGTTACTGAGAAATTTTTAACGGAATTTTAGCAACAGTTTTTGTTCGACCCGGAATCTAACCTGGATCGCTAGCGCTACACTATCGAGGTATATACTCGATGCGTAGGATATTGTGCATAAAAAGTTCAGATAAGTAGTGTAACGTAGAAAGCTTTGAAAGATGAATTGCTTTTTCAGTAGTTTTCTATTTCTGGTTACTGATGTTCTATATGTTAGACATAATCATTTTTCATATAGTATAAGTACAAAATAGGGTGCGAAAGCTCCAAAATACTAGTAATACCAATCTTTGAGTACTGTTTTTGGATGTGTTTGCAACCAGAATTATAATAGGGCACGGAATATCTCGATCGTAAACTTATTAATTATATAACACAGTAAGTTCTTTTTTTATTTTATATGAGATACACCCAAAAGCTTCTTACTTAACTTTAAGCAAATTGAAATTAAACTATTTTTAACGGATTCTATCGCGATTTATTTGATGTTATTTTATATTTTACATTGATCCCGACGTTTCGGTTGCTTTTCAGCAGACATGGTCACGGGGAGACATTAAATAAATCGCGATAGCATCCGTTAAAAATATTTTTATTTCAATATGTGACATTCGCGTAAACTTCCGACAATATCATTTAAGCAAATTTTTTCTCCTCAAAATTTTACAGCTAGTTTCTAAAATAAGTTTACCTAAATACTACTCTGGTACGCTGACAGATGGCGTTGATATAAAAAATAACAAGATTAATATACAGATGAAGTCATATACAAATGCTAGTAATGCCACTCATTTTGACTTCTTGCTCACTGACACTCATTGTGTTGATTAGAGTCAGATGATTGAAAAAGCAAAATCAAGACACGACTGAGATTCCAAATTGCAAACAATAGTTTACCTGTAACGTGCCATCTGGCTACAGTAAATGAAACATATTTAGAAGAGAGATATTAAAAAGCCAGATCGCTCGCGTGATCTCAACGCGCATTAAAATAAAAATGGTCCTGCAAAGATGTGGTGTTGTAATTTTAAAATATTCTGTTTAATTTTTCTCTGAGAACAGTTTTTGATAATGTGGCTTTGAATTTTACAGAGTCTGTATGCTGATGTATTTTTTAATAGCTAAAGCTAACGCGTTTCACGTATCTTCCTTATGGTAAGTGAATACAGGTACCTTTTTTTTTTTTTTTTTTTTTTTTTTTTTTTTATCGTGCGGAAATCCCTTCGGATACCCCCCCGCCGGCCAGCGGGGGCGGTTATGTCCGACTAAAACCGCACGCCGTCTCGGGTCTTCAGATGCCGGGGTGTAAGGTTACCCATAGAGCATATCCCTCGCACCCCGGCTGACCCTGGGCCATCTCACCACTAACAGCATCGCTCATCCTGTCTCCTCTGAAAGCAGAGGAGTACGGAGAGCGATGTGTTCCCGCCACGTTGGGTATTGGCCGACGATCAATGCCAACCCTATGAAGGGGTGAAGGGGAAGCCATTGACCGCCGCCCAGGGTGTACCGGCCGCTCCGATTCCGTTCTCCCCGGACTGCAGCGGGATCGGAATCGGAGCGACACTCGAGGAGGTTACCCAACACACACCCCTGAATACAGGTACCTAATAATTGTGCGCTGAACCAAAAGTAATAATTGCGTTGTTTTGCTACTTACCAGGAAATCTACACTGGCAGTGTCTTATGACGCAGTAGCAGCCTTCAAATTCGAATGAGAAAATCTTCGAAGTTTTGCTCTTAATAATATAAAATATCTGAGTGACCTGTATACTAAATTACATGAAAACCGTTGGAGCCATTTCCGATATTCAGATTATGTGTATGTACATGTTCATACACATATATATATATATATATATATATATATATATATATATATATATATATATATGAATGAATATATATATATATATATATATATATATATATATATATGAAATCCCTTCGGATACCCCCCCGCCGGCCAGCCCCTCCGGACCATCTGACCACCATGAACTTGCCACCGGTTGTCAATTGAGATGGAAACCACCCCATTTTACCACTGGTGGTCAACTGGGAAAAACTTATTCCCAATTCACCACTAGTGATAAAATGGGACGATTTCAGTTCTAATTGACCACCGGTGTTGAGATGGTGTAAAATTTTACCACCAGGGGTGAAATGGGACAAATGGGACTAATCTGCTATCCGTAAACACTACCTAGCCTGTTACGATTTGCTTTGAGTAGAATCCTCCTTAATTAGCCTCCAAATGAATAAATACAAATAAATGTTTTGGATATAGTAAACGGTATATTTATTCAAGTGGTTTAGATAATCTTGATTTTACTAAATTGAAACTGATCTTATAATTTGACCACTGATGGTAAAGTGCTACTGATGTTGTTTTATTTTACCACTAGTGGTAAAATGAGACAATTTTCACCACTGGTGGTGATATGGCAGTAGTACTGTGTTATTTGGTCACTGGTAGTCAGTTGGGATATAGAAATCCCAAGTCACCACCAGTGGCAAGTTCATGGTGGTCAGATGGTCCGGAGGGCGGCCAGCGGGGGTGGTTATGTCGTGTCTGCTCGCAGCTGTGCGATCTCCGCTAACCACCAGTACACCTGTTTCTTTGCCGGGCTGGGCTTAACCCTAGGCATCGCCGCATCGCAGATATGCGCCATGGCTCTCCTGAACCATTCGGCCTCTGTGTCGACCCTGGGCCCAATAGTGAAAGTTTTATAGGTAACTGGGACAACGCTAGGATGTGGAAGAAGGAATGAAATTTAATCCCTGAGAATACCCTAACACATTCAATGTGAGGGTCTTTACCATTTCATGAAACTTAAAAACTTTCGCATTCTATAAAAATGATCATCATCCTCCTCCTGGCGATTTCCCAATTGCGTCCACAGTGTACACTTTGGAGCCCGGGGTCAGTTAATTATTATTTTTGATTAGTTTGTTGACTTCCAAAAGAGTGACTGCCGTCGGACCTCCCAACCCCGAGAGGAAAACCTGCACCAGAGCCTCGTCCGCTTAGTAGGTGAAGTTAACTGCAGCCCTGAAGGCCCCAGTTAACTTCACCTATTAGTCATGACAACATGTTATCAGTGCTCGTGATCCGGGTGAGAAAGAGGGATGTAGCTATATAGGGTGTATAGCCCTATCTATCCCTCTTTATCGACCGAAACACGAATGCTTATAATACATCATCGTAAGCCAACTGGTAGAAACGGAAGACAGTTCAGCGTTAATTCCCGTAAACATTTTACTAAGTTTACCACCAACATTGAAAATGTCATGCGTATTTGTTTCGGGGCAGATATTTCTAAGAACAATGCTTTTGTACAATTCATAAGAATTCCTAACTTGAATAATGGCCAAAAGTATAATAATTTTTAGTTATTTAATAAAAATTGGTTTGGAAAGCGCCAATAGTCGACAAGATATAATTAATAATGTGGATATCGCAAAACTTCGTAATGCTCACCGATTGATTAAGGAAGACTGTTTGTGAGCTTCATACGTGCTGGTTCATTAATATTATATAGCTTCTTCCCCGAACTTCTGTCTTTGCTAGTAATATTTTATGCGAATCTCCAATCAGTCGGCAAGTTTTGTAATAAACCATTGTTCATAGAAATATGATGTGGAAATACTCTCCATGACGAGGGTTTATAAACGCTTCTTTATATTAACTTTTCGTCACTTGCGATCTTTGTACTAAATAATTGAAGTGTGAATATAATAAATTTATAATAAGACACCCTTATTCCTCCGGGGTAGGCAAAGACTATATAATATATTATGGTGTTTAAAAGATCATTTGTTTTAACTATCAGGTACGTTTGAAACTATGAATATAATAAAAAACAAGGATATGAAATGTTAGTTGCATAGTCAAAAGAAGTCACACCAATAGTCACTTATTTATGGAAATAAGTTCTAAACACAAAGTAACGATGACGGAACTTACGCAATTATTTGCAATAACTAAAGATTTTTCGGTAAATTCCACTAGTCAAGATGTTGATCGTACTGATCTGATGTTTATCGTTAGTTAGAAAATTTATGAATCTCCCGAATTCCGGGAAGTGTAACACTATAAGCAAAAAAATAGCATTAGCGTATTAATCTGAACATACGGTAATCGTGAGCCGCGTGAAAATGCGAAAATCAATTCGGTTTGTCCATCAATAGCAGCTACTTAGATCTGGATGTATGGGGACCGTGCTCGCCGTACCTGTAACAGGTATAGGGGAAG
The DNA here is from genome assembly GCA_946251805.1 of Cybosia mesomella. Lineage (NCBI taxonomy): Eukaryota > Metazoa > Arthropoda > Insecta > Lepidoptera > Erebidae > Cybosia > Cybosia mesomella. Next base: position 24,978,255 of record OX276397.1, on the reverse strand, counting down.
GCAGGGCGGGCGGGAACGCAGGACCAGTGCATTCGCCGCCACCGCCCACCGTGGACGCTTCGCGCGCTCCCGCCTCATGACACGCGTTTCACGAACCTACCAAGACTACCAAGAATTTAAAAGTGGATAAGTGAACAGTTTAACTGTGTTCTATTTTCAAACGTGTACATTTTTTGTTTTTTTTTTTGGTATTTTCAATAATTTCCGTTTGTCTTCAAAATTAACAATTTGTTAATTACTTAGGTATGTACCTAGTTATATTTGGAATTTTATTAGAATTTTACCTAACTCGAAAAATAAATTGTCTGTACCTTCATCGAAATTTGTATATCTAAATATGGATAGTTATAGAATTAACATATTAGTAGTGTATAAAATATCAAAAGAAGTGTCAATTTTCAGGAGTTATCATTTACACTTTAAAATTACTTCTAACATATTAGCTAATACATAGTAAAATATTTACAGTGGGCTAACCAAATTCGGAGGTGCGGATCGGCTAGCTTAACTTGTTGCATTTAATTCCAACGCGAATTTATTATTTTTATTATACATTACCTATTTTTATACTGCTTTTTATTATTAACTTACAGAACTAAATATGGCGGTAATGTAAGCATATGAGCTTTACCTGAAATGTAGAGCAAGTTTGAATCGATTTTTCAGGGCGATATACCTATCATCATTGCGCAAATATTTTGATATATAATTTTATTCCTTTTGGTATGCGGTTTTCATTTCTAAATGAATTTTTGAACTGAAATAAGACTAGATTTCTGAAGGCAATGACGAGTGTCCTAATATTATTATTGATAGGATACAATATCACTACATTTATCATCAGAATGAGTAACTTATATAATATATGTATATACATCAATTGGACTTCCTACTTTCCGTTTACCGATTCGTGGTCTCCACTCTAGGACTCGTTTGCTCCATCGGCCATCGGTCCTTCCTACATACTATTAAAAAATGGTAAATTAGGTGTGTCACATTGGAGATATATAAAAAAATATTTCGGCTTTATTAAATAAACGTTTCTGAACACAAAAATTTTTTTTTGGCATTCTTGTCTGTTTATCTGTTTGCTGGTGATGGACGCAAAAAGTACTAAATGGATTTTGATGTGGTTTTTTTCTATAAGAAAGGTCTTGGTCAGATTTAAAATCTGTTGCAATGTGTTAAGTAGAACCGGAGATATGACAAAAAACGATAACCAACCTCCATGGGGGCGGAGATGCGGGCATCAGCTACTATTTATACATAATCTGAATCTCTAAACCGGCTCCAAAGATTTTCATGAAATTTAATATACAGGGGTTTCAGGGGTGCTAAATAGATCTAGCTAGGTTTCTTTTTTTTTTTAAATCGGCCAAAAAACGAGCAAGTCTCGGTCACCCAGATATATTAATAAACGAGTCTTAGCTTACCGATACTAGACCTCCAAAATAACAATATTTGTCGATAAACGTCCGAACTCAAACAAAAGCACTAAATAGTTCACGAAATTAATTTTCGGTTCGGCAAAACCAAATAAATTTGTTATTAAACTCTAACCGGATTGTAAGTTGGCCGGTCACAAAGGGTATTTCTTAGGGGACTGCTAATCTGTATTTTGGCAATGTTCCAAGATCCGACGAGATTATACATAGCAATGGTTCACTGAGTCCTTTGTTGTCATTAACTTTGTTTCTCTATTGCACTAAATCCGCAAATTCTGTAAAATATAGCATAAATACTTATCAGCCAAACCACAGTTATGATACGGGTTTGGAGTTTGTAAATGAAATTTGGCCAATTTGCTTAACAATACTAATTGTGAAAGATATCAAGGGGCGCGGATAATCCTTGGAACCATTTCTCTGCCAATAAACATTTAACTTGGAGTCTGAGTATTTAGTAGCCCTTTTTGTTACATTAACAAGTCTAATGCAATAAACCTTTTCATTTTAAGTAAAAATATTTTTTACATGATATTTTCGGAAGTTCACGCGAATATCACATATTGAAATAAAACTATTTTTAGCGGATTCTATCATTCAGTCTCCCCGGCTGCTGAAAAGCAACCGAAACGTCGGCGTCGGGTCAAATAAATCGCGATAGGATCCGCTAAAAATATTTTTTTGCTAATATGATTTGATATTAACAGAGGCATTATTATAACGTTGTAAGTTTAACTGAAGGCAAACAAATAAAGCTGGCACTACACTGTAATAACAAATAATAATAATTTCTAGATATTTTGTTTTGAATGGTAACTGTTTTGACGTAGGAATAACCCACGCGAGCAAAGGTAAGTATGCATTGCTTTAATTGTTAAACTACAACTGTAACTGCTTCAGTGAAATACTATACCTGAAGTATCAGAAGATATAAGTACTGAGTGTACATATAACAAGAAGCATACTGGTTCACCCTACTTGGTCGATAACTATTGTAAATCATTTGTGCATCTAATCTCGTACATAGATAAATACTTTTTATTGGATTCTAAACATAAATACAGCAACAGAAGTATTTAATTTGTGTTTAGAACTTGTGAAAAAGAAACAAATGACAAAGAACTAGAGTTTTTTTTATAAAGACTATTAGTATCCAAAACTACTAGTATTCCCCTTAACCCTACGCCATTAAGCTTAGCTGCCTGTAATGGCCAGGATTCGAACCTTCTCAATCGTAAGGCTGACTCCTTAACCACTAAGTTACCGAAGTTTGCAAAATATATACTAACTGTATAATTATATCAACTGTATCATTAGCATAAGTTATTGTCATGTCGATGTCATTACTTCTTAAGTAAGCAATATGGAGTGTCAGGGTTTCGAAGCACTTATCCTATACAATAGAATTTTTGAACGCAAGGCATTACCTATTCGAAAGTATTAAAAGAGTTAAAAATCTTAAAAAAAAATCCCGACGGCTCTAGATTGCTTTTGGTACTTGAGGTTTCTCAACGTTTCGGTAAGTAGTACACATTTTATGAACTAACTAGCTGTGGCCGGCGGTTTCGCCCGCGTGGAATTCTGTTACTGTTGCCACTTCCCCTGGGAACCTATTCCATATCTAAGTTCCAGATAAAAAGTAACCTATGTGTTGTTCCAGATGTTATTCCAGATATCTATCCTTGTACCAAGTTTCAGCCGTTAGAGCGTGATTCAGTTACGAACATTCAAACATACTAACATCTTCACAAACTTTCACATTTATAATATAAGTCGGAGTAGGATTTTTAATCGTTTTGACTGGTTTAACTTGCTCATGGTCACCGGACAGATAGACTAAAAGTAGAATAATATATACGCATAGAGTGAAGGTTACAGTAAAAAAGATCTACGAATTTCACTATGGAGCTTCTTTTCACATCGAATTTTACTAAGAAGTTTTCTGTATTGCGATACATAAATAAGACAAAATAAATCGTGAATGGAAAAATCCGTACATATTATTTTTATTTCATTGGAGTTTACTTTAAAATTCAAGAAACTCAAAGTAAAACTGCATTGAACTTCACTTGTGAAGTTTTCACTTCGTTCGTTGAGGTGAAACTTTTACTTTGAATTTCACCGAGGAGTCTGCAATACAAAATTAATTAGAGCTTTCACTTGATCTATCTGAATGTGAAGTACTCATTATTAATTTTACTCGGGAATGCATCTGTAATATAGAAAAAAAACGACTTGAGTGAATATTAATAGTTATATCAAATCATTTGCTCCCTATGAAACCGGGGTAACAATTCGGTTAAAGTGACTTGGGTGATAGGTGATGAGCGTATATATGGGATCGAAGGTCGGTCTAGCTATAAAATGAGAATGTATGTAACAGAGGATCCTACTATAATAATGTGACAGTTTGTGCAGATGTTTGGATTTTGTTACTCAATCACGCTCTAACGGATTAACAGATCTGGCTGAAATTCGGTACAGGGATAGATTATAGTTGAATATATTATATTCTACGACATTCTACACAGCGCTATCTAGAACCAAAGTAAGCATAGCTTAATAAGCTTGTGTTATGGGTTCTAGAATGACGATAAGCATACTTAGATTTTGTAAATACATACATATTAAACATAGAAACACCCAGAAAAATGCAAATAGAAAGATTATTGCATGGAATATATATATATAATATAATTTAATAAAAATATATATTATAATAGATACATAAGAGATAGACGATAAATATATAGAGTAAATATCGAATATAAATTCTGGAATAGGTTCCCATTAGTTGCGAGAACGGTACGAATTCCGCGAGCCGTCGTCGGTAACTAAGAGTCTCAATCTGACATCTAAATAGAGAAGATGGTTGGAATGCACCAGCAGCTTGGGACCCAGTCATTCACTTAATTAATTCCGAGAAAAATCAAACTACAACCAGACTTCATGACACTGTGAGCTCATTCTGCGTAAATAGTAACACCAACAATTCAACATAGTTCGGGTACTTTGAATAACTTTCACTTCAAACTACAAGACAACAACCATCTTTACTCTCCCCGTGACCATGTCTGCTGAAAAGCAACCGAAACGTCGGGATCAATGTAAAATATAAAATAACATCAAATAAACCGCGATAGAATCCGTGAAAAATAGTTTTATTTCAATGTGTAACATTCGCGTAAGCTTCCGACAATATCATGTAGAAGAGACATTACTAATATTGCATGACAACCACTTATTGTGTCGCATATATATAGCGCAGTTTATGACCATGCCCTAAAAGAATGTTTATGTAAAATTTCAGCCTAATCTGTACAGCGGTTTTCAAGTGATGCTCGGACAACGACAATAATAAGCAGACAAACAGAAAAACCGACAAACAGCCAAACAGACAAAAATCAAAAAATCACATTTTCGTCATCAGTATCGCTCCTAGAACACATACCAATTAATTTTTTGGAAAAATATTCGATGTACAGTTTTTACCTCGTAACGATTTTATTATGTCTCTTTTTTAAATATTAAACCTTGTTTACCTATTCGCGAATGGAGAGCTAACGTGGACCTGAATAGAGGTTGTCCTACCACATACCACGGTCTGTCTGTGTTTCTGTGTTCTTTCCCTCTGAAGCCAAAAATTGACACTTAATTTTCGACCACTTCTGATCACCCTAAAGCTCTGATTTTTTTTATGTAGGTTAATGCCACCTTACATTTTCATATTCAATCATCAGAAATAGTCAGTAGTTAATAAAAAATAAAAAAAAACTTTTTAAAAACCACGTTTTCAACACTAGAAAACGTGGGACGGGCGCTTTTTAATCCTTTAATATATCGTTTTCCTTAGATATTCAATAATTTAAAAATTTCAAAGCGTCCCACATTTTTAGTGTTGAAAACGTGGTTTTTAAAAAGTTTTTTTTATTTTTTTTTTTATTTAACCTATTGTAGTCCACTACTAAACATAGGCCTTTCTCAATTAGCGCCCCCGCCTTCCAAATCCAGTCATTTCCAGCTATCATATATACAAAAAATATCTCGTTAACAGCGCTCCCAACTAAGTCCAAAACTATTATACCTATCTTTCAAAGTATATTGCGTTCATCATCAACCTTACACATTTCTGAAATTTTAATGAAATCTGTTGATTCGTTTCGTATGCATGTACGGACACAATGACATGTGATTTTCAGATATCTACGTCGTCAGTCCTCTGAAAAAGGGTGTTTATTTCCTAAAAACCCCCAAAAATAGTATAGTCTATCCGGGAATTAAAAAGCATGTTCATCAGTCGTGAAACTTTATAGGGTCAGTTTAACTTTTACTAATTTTAAACTATCGCGTTTCATGATTTCATTTAATTATATTTATGGGAATAAATGCGGTCATGGTATGGATACGGCTTTGTAAATATCATAATGTATATACATACATAATGATATTTACAAAGGTAGGATGTATGAGTCTCAACCAAGATCTTCAGGATAAAAACAAACCTAATCTGCAAGCCGGTATACCCGCTGTTTGACGGACGAGGCTCTGGCGCAGGCTTCCCTTTTAGGAGTCAGATGGCAGTCGTTCCAATAAATGTCGTTTGCAAATGGACCACCGGCACTGGTTTGAAACGTGGCTCTGTATTGAGAAGACTCCGGCAAGAAACAGCGGGCATTTTTTTTATTTCATTCTATTTACAAACTTTGTTTTGTTTGAGTAGCATAGTACAGCAAACAGTTGACATTTAAATTTATAAAATGGCAGATGCTTAATTTGGGGGATCCTTAGGGAGCTTGTTGTAGAAGCGTACATAAAATAAAAAGGGATGAGAAATGAATTCCATCATTGTAATACGATTCATTCGTCTTTTGGATGAGTAGCCAGAGTAACCAATAGATGTTTTGCATTTCTGGGTCAGTGTGACGGAATTAACATATCAATATAGAAAAAATCTGCGTACTCAACTCATCTCTATTAAAAAAATAAATTCATATCTATACGATGCTGCAAATAATATGCCATCCGCGATGAGTGATTAAGTATGAAAAATATAAAACGTTGTGTGTGTTAAATTAGACCAAATGTAATTTATATAACTACTCTGTTAGCGTCAGCAGCTTAGCGGTTAAGAAGTCGGTCTTACGATCCAGAGGTCCCTAGGTTCAAATCAATAACCTATGAATTAACATATCAATATAGAAAAAATCTGCGTACTCAACTCATTCCTATAAAAAATAGATTCTTATCTATAAGATGCTTATCGTACGATATCGGTCGATCGACTTATCGTCGATATTGTAATCAAAAGGTTACGCTATCGACGTGAACCTATTCTTAACACAAACAATTTAGCTTAGCTGGAGGGCTTAGGGAGAATACTAGTAATTTCGGTTGATAATATTCTTAAAAAAATAAACAGCATACTTACTCAGCTCATCTTATATTTGAACAATTTATTCATATAGGTTACAAGGTAATGTTTGAATGAAAATTTAAAATTAGAATCAACATTTAGAGTTTGCGAGAAAATAAACCCGCAATAAAAACTCAGGACCACGTTCTTAAGTCACGACCACTTTTTTCCAATTGCCAAGTTACAATGCTTGAGTTTCAATGGTGTAAGAATTAAGAATGGAAGGTGCTGCAAATACTACTGGCACTCAAGCATTAAAGTAATTGCCGTCCCGGAGTGTAATGAGAGCATCCACTTACTTAGGAGTAGAGATATTGTGTGATTAAACGGTATCTCGTGATTGGAAATAATTATATGCAAAAAGGAAACCATTAAAAAAGATCTAGAATGCACAAAAGAAAGGTAGTTTTAGCTCAATATGGTTGCGTATAAGTTCTAGGATAAAAAAGTATGTAATATAGCTTCAAGTTAATTATGATATGAGCCTCACACTTGTTTTTATTTTCAAAAATTAAAAAGATCCGATCAACATCAGTAAGGCCATTGCATGTTTACAGCTATTGTTTAATTTGAAGGAATCACTTCGAGGATAGTTAGAATAGATAGAATCCTTTTACAGGTTGCTCCCAGAGAAGATAGAGGCTCAGTCTGATAAAAAAAGGTCGATACACAGTATGTGTAGTGATGGGAAAAATTGTAAGCAAACTTCAAGTTTCAGTTTCATTATACACTCGTAGTTCAGCATTTTTCAAGTCGACTGACAGCTGAATTTCATAGATAATCTAATGTGACGTCCAAAGATTTCAAGTATGACATTGGAATTCCATTACTTCTTCTGATTCGTGATTTGATGACATCCATTAGTGGTCCAAGATCCCAGAAGTCACTCATTTTTACTAGGATAAAATGTATGTACAATGTATTGCAGGTATGTACCTTTTTTCTTTTTTGCTTGCGGAAATCACCGTATGCCATCACAGGTCTTCAGGGGGTTGCCCATAAGGTCCCTCGCACCCCGACTGACCCTGGGCCATCTCCGGTTTCGAGATGGCCCCTTCGGATTTGGGAACCACGATGTCCCCGTCTTGCCCCGGAACTTGCCCGGCCTGCTTACGGTGGCCTCACCTGCCACCCCCAGGTCTGCGCTCGTGGAGGACGGAGCTCGTTAAGCGACCTCCGGCGTCTGAGTCGCCTGCGTCGTTGCGGGCTCGGCGGGCCAAGAGAGTTCTAAATCTGTCCCGGGCTCGCTCCGCCATCTCCTTCTCGAGCATTACATGCTGGCAGAAGGAGGCGGCGGAAGACCACGCGCTCGCGCTCCGCCCCATTGCCGCAATCATGCCGCCGAGCGAGAGGACTCCCACGACCCCCATGGCTGCCACGGGTTCACGCCTCGGCACCTCCTACGCCGGGCAGTCTACCAGCGTGGGCAGCCCCGAGTCCTCGCTCGTGTTGCAGTGATGGCACTCAGACGTTGGCCCCTTCCTGATCCAATGTAGGTGGTCCCCGAAGCACCCCTTACCGGAGATCATCTGCGTCAGTCGGTACGAGAGGCTTCCGTGTCGCCTCTCTAGCCATGATGGGCCTTACCGCCGCTATTGCGGCGTGCCCTGCGCTTGGTCGCCCAAGGTAATGTACCTTGAGTGTATGCATACCTGCTAGCTTGTTCCGGCGGCCATTTGTCAGTGATTAGGAGCTAAAAGTAGGTAAAAATAGTACGAAGTAGTGATGAAACTCTTTGAACTCGGTTGCGTGTCTAGATAGAAATCTATAAATTCAATATTACGTCATACGACATCTTTAGTATTTTAATTTAAATCTAATGTACTGCACTACTCATTGTATATCATTGAAATTCCATTAAGGATACAACGAATGATTTTAGGTAAACCGATTATAAGTTCACAGCGTCCCCGACGTCATATCTACTGCCAAGAAAGACAGTTTATGAACATGAGAAGTACTAACACGGTAAACTCACCACCAATCCATAACCACCATTTCTGGCATTTTTATAGTTGTAGTATTATTAGTCTCTACACTCACAAGTTCCCGGCATGAACAATAGCTATAAAGTTATTCAGAACATAAAGATACGTTTTTTGTTTTTCTTAAAACAGGCTATGAAAGTTGATATTGTGATACATTACTATGAAATATATTCGTTTTTAGTACCGGCAATTCTTAGCAACCATAATAAGGATTAAAATCTTTATTCATGCTGCTGCTACAAACTCGTATCTATGCTGTGGGTATATAGTTTGCAGCCTCTGCATGCTGTCGGTATCATTGGTAGTCCCAAACTTATTAACACCTTTGAGCGACACAAGGAAATAAATATTAAGCCAAGGTCATAATTTAAAGAAATAATTTTGTTGCTCATATTGTACTAGGTAGGTATAGTCGCCCGCCATCGGTATTAGCTTAACTTATTCCAAGTTACTGTCCCTTAGCACTAAAACTTAAGGTAAATAATAAACCAAAATTTAAAAATCTTAAATTTGTCCCCTAAAGATTACAAAAATAGTTATACATCAATTTATTTACTTTTTTGGATGGAGGCGTGAAGTTATGTTATGTTACGTTAATATTTTAGTTTAGTTATAATTTTGTTTTTATTGTACATATACTTAATATTTTCATTTCTTTTCAATATAATTTATTTACTTATATATTACAATGTCAAGATCGTTTGTGATTTTTTTAGTGTATAGCAACTTCCGAGGAAGATTGTAGTAGTGTTAATAGGATGCTACGTTAGAAAAACTCGTGGTTTCCCTTTTTTTTCGTGTACTTCTGGGTATTACCTCGTTATGGGTACAACAAAGTGGGTGTACTGGTTTCAAGCCGATTAAAACTATATGGTTTATCCACGAAGTGGTTTGCCCACCAGCTCCAGGTCTTGCAGCCCCAAAGAATAGATCTATGTCGGAGAAACCGTATGGTGTTAGTTGGCCTACAGTTAAGTGGTGCCCAGAGATTTCCAGATATTAATTTTAATTTAAGCTAGTTAAACTATGCTTACTTTGGGTCTAGAGAGCGCTGTGTAGAATGTCGTAGAATATTTATTTATGTTTTTTTTTTTTTATAAAACCCGACAAAAAAAATAGCCAAAGATCAGGGTTTAAAAAAGGTACCAACTAATGATAATGTTAAAGAATTTGAGGACTTTTGGTGCTAACTGTATGATTGGTTGGTATTTAACCCGCAATAAAACAAATCACTTTGACCGTCAGTTTATACTTTGGTCCTTAATTTATTATCAGCCCACTCTAAAATTTCATCGCATTCTATAAATTAGTGGGCAAATAATTATTTTTAAAGCCTTCGCGAAAATTCAACCCCATTTTGGGCTCTTTTCGTTGGTAATATAAAATGGAGTTGTGCGTTTAATCATAATAGAAGCCATTTTAATGGCTTCATTTCACTTTTGAGATAAAATGTTTGCTATTTTATTAACCGACTTCAAAAACGAGGAGGTTCTATGTTCTTCTGTATTTTTTTTTTTGTGTATCAATCGATATTTCTGTCGTTTAGGAACCGATTTTAGAAATACTTTTTTGCATTGGGTTTGGTGTAACTCCAAGTTGGTCCCATATGAATTAATTTGGAATTTTTGAATACTTCATTTGAAAGGCCGTATATGTTGTTGCCGATTCTGCCGTTATAAAACTCTCGAAACTACTACCTTTTTAATAAAGATTTAATCCGACGGAACCTAGAACCAAATTTCGAAATTTTAATGAAATACACACACCGGCAGAATTAGCGGAACACAAATAAAAGGAGAGTATAAAATAGTTAGCTTTATTTTTAAACAAATAATTATTAAACAGATTGTTAGGATTGTTGTTGTTGATTGCTCGCCCAGATTGTTAGGAGGTGGCATTCTTGATTTGACACTCTTCTTTAGCAAGTACCAAACGTGTTCAATCGGATTCATATCCGAGGACCGTGCTGGCCACTCCATCACCGTAACACCAACATGGTTTAGGTATGCCTGTACTGAGCGAGCACTGTGAGCCCGAGCATTATCCTGCATTAAAATGAAGTCGTTACCAATAAATGGGGTAAATAGCACAACATGTTACTCTAAAATCTCCCTGATATACCGATCAGCAGTCAGATTTCCGCCGTCGACTACAACTAACTCCGTGCGATCTCCTAAACATATCCCTCCCCAGACCATAATTGAGAAGCCACCATATGCCACTGTATTTATAAAATTAGGCTGTAAATAACGCTCTCCTTTGCGTCTCCATATTCGCTGCCTTCCATCAATCTGATTTAACAGAATTCTGCATTCATCAGTAAAGAGAACCTCGTCAAAGTCCCAATGACTATGTTCACGAGCAAAGTATAGTCGGTTTGTGCGGTGATATCTCTCAAGTTTTGGTGCTTTGGCGGGTATAAATGAGCCTATTCCAATTTCCTCGAATCTTCTGCGAACTGTCCGCTCACTCACTCTTACTCCTCGAACCTCCGCCAATGCATTTCGGGCCTGCACCGCCGTAAGTCTCGTGTTTCGACGAACTTGAAGTTGTAGAAAACGGTCATCTCTCCTTGAAGTACACCTTTTCCTGCCTTGTCCTCTTCTCCTCACTAGAGAATTCGTCAATCTGTACCGTTTGATGCTACTATGAATCGTTGATAACGATCGACGAAGTCTTGTGGCAAAACTGCAATACAATGTTTTTCAAATGGAATTTACGAACTTTACGAAAATGGAAAATCTACTTCGAAGCAGTCGATAGAGATGTATGAATGAAAAATTAAAACAAACGAATGAAAAAAATGACTGTTGACATAATGTTCCATTTTCAAATTAGACGTTTTAAAAAAAAATATGTCAACAATGATAAAAAAGTAATGTAACCGGCCAGTGCTACGAAAAAAATATATTAATTCTTCCTTTTTTTTTGTGTTCCGCTAATTCTGCCGGTGTGTGTAGTTTAGTGAGATGAGCAATAGAATTAATGCTATTTTGTGAATTCAGTAGCGAAAAAAAAATTTGTTCTAAGGAGCACCTTAGAACAAGTCTTAGGGTAGGATCATGTAATGATACAATTTTGAACATTAGAAAGGTACCTACATCAGTGAGGGAGGGGTGAGTGGAGTATGGAGCGAAGCAAAGTGGAGCGGATTGGAGCGGAGAGGACAGCGGAGAGTGGAGTAGAGAATGGAGTGGAGAGTGGAGTGGAAAACGGAGTGAAGAATGGAGAGGAAAGTGGATTGGAGAGAAGAGTGAAATGGAGTTACCAAAACAGCTCATCCCGACACGGAGAAATTAGGTTAGAAGTGTATACACTTCGTGTTAAGTTACTTGTGACAAAGCATGAAAAACTGGAGCCCTGCGTCGCGGGGCTCCGTCTACATCATTCACTAAGCTAGAATGTCAATCTCACCTGCAAGCTAGTACTCCTATTGATTGACAGACGAGGCTCTGGTAGGAGGTTTTCCTCTCAGGGTTGGAAGATCAGACGGCAGTCAATACCATAAAAGCCGTATAAACCAAATTAACAGAAGGAGAAGGAGTAAACAATCTCCGGACTCCAAAGTGACAAGCGAGGACTACAACCGGGAACAAACTTACGATCACTTTGAAAAATCGATATCTTTTTTGTTATGGTAGATTATATTATGATTTCTTCTTCCTTTCAGATTATTTATTTGAAAATATAGAATTCGAATGTAAAACAATACAACAATAAAAACAATAGTTCAATTGCTTTTCCATATAAAATGCTTTCAGTCCTAGTTTACGCTCATTATCTGATTAAGTCAATTTAGCGGATTTGAAATATTTTTCCGCGGAAAACTGTGATTGAAAAATGCCAAGAAGATTATTAGAAGTTTTACGAGCAAGAATAGTAACTTAGAGGGAAGAAGAATACACCACGAGAGAAATAGCACGCAGAGTTGCTATATCCCAATCCTATGTCGTGATCATGTTGCAAAGATATCATGAGATGGGTAATTTAATTGATTGTCACCCAGCTATTTTAACTGCTGCCCAAAAGGGCTATATTAGATTGCAGGCAGCCCGTGACTTAAAGCTACTAAAATAAAAGCAGAACTTCGGGCTTGAAGTTAGCACTCAGACCATTTGGAATTGCTTGCACCAGGGTGGATTACGAGCGTGGAGTTCTTGGCGAGCTCCTATGTATTCCCGGCAACGTCAACGTCGTAGATTGCGGTGGGCTAGGTTTCGGCAAAATGAAGAAGATAAAGAAGAAAACATTTAGCAAAACTGTCTTTAACAAAACAAATCGTGAATCTGTACTCATAGATAACCGACGTGTCCGTGTCTGGAGAAGATCAGGACACCATGAAAGGCAAAGAACTGCCACTGGAACAGTTCAGCAAGGCGGGAAATAGGTGTCATTTTGGGGTAGCATTATGATTAGACTTCGATCCCGTATCGAGGCTTCATGACAGCAGACATGTATAAAGCAGTTGCTATTGATGGAATTATCAGACCATTCCGAGTAAACCATGGGCAACAATTTGTACTGGTCGAGAATAATGCGCCCGCCTATCGAGCTCAACGAATCAATGCTGCTCTCCGAGAATACGACATAACATCACATCATCAAGTTTAGACTTTTTGGAGTTTTGACGGCACAATAGTGCACGGGTGGAATGCTCTAAAGCGAGCTGTTTGGAACCGTCAGCCACGTCCCCAGACAGTGCCAGAGCTCAGGGAAGCCGCTATTCAAGAATAGTTTAGATTTTCCCAAGAAATACTGGATAACTTGATTCTCAGCATGCCCAGGAGGATCTCCGCATGTGTTCGAGCCAGGGGAGGAGTTTAATTATATTAAATATAAACCTTTACTTAATAAATTGTTGTTTAAGTTCGGTTAAACAGCCTTTTTCTTTTATTAAATTTCTGTTACAATAACATTTTTTTTTACAATAACATTATGATTAATTACCTACTCAATTTTTTTTATAATAAATAAAAATATGTTTTATTTTTTAATTTCAAACAGAGTATTTCTATTTCAAGAAAACACACAACAAAGAATGTTTCTTCATAAAGGTCAATTTAAAACTAGTGGGGCGGAAATCACACAGTGATTGTCAAACTTCGGGCCAAACTTAGATATTTTTGTTGCAGTATTTTTATTCAAAATTACAGACCTTTTTTTTACAAAAAAATAGGCTTTATGCATATTATTCGACGCGTCTTTATATATTGAGCAATAAATATGAAGAAAATGAAATCAATTCAAACGTCTTCGACGTCAAAAACACAAAAAAATGATTTTATATTTCAATTTATTTCAGAGTCTGGTTGTTTTATGTAAATATACAATATACTTATTGTCATTGTCACTCAAATGTCAAAGTCAAATACGCGTTACTCTGATAACTCGAAAGAAACTCACTTATAAAAGTTTTTTAGGGACAATGTGTATGGTAGGTACCCGAAACCTGTCAGTCGGGGTGCGAGGGATATGCTCTATGGGCAACCTTACACCCCGGCGTCTGTAGACCCGAGACGGCGTGCGGTTTTAGTCGGTTCAAGCCCGACATAACCGCCCCCGCTGGCCGGCGGAGGGGTTTCCGAAGGGATTTCCGCACGAAAAATAAAAAGGTATGGCAATAACTCCGGAGATGGCCCAGGGTCAGTCGGGGTGCCAGGGATATGCTCTATGGGCAACCTTACACCCCGGCGTATGTAGACCCGAGACGGCGTGCGGTTTTAGTCGGTTCAAGCCCGACATAACCACCCCCGCTAGCCGGCGGGGGGTATCCGAGGGGATTTCCGCACGAAAAAAGAAAAATAAAGGATATGGCAATAACTATCTATGTATAATTTTTTCATTTATAAATTGTTGAAATTCGTGACATCGATTGTAAAATCGGGTGTGTACAAATCTTCATATGTTACTGAAATTTCACTCGACATACAGCAATATAATCTAATAATGCGAATTTCTGTTTCAGAAATTCACTAGTCAATATCCGAAGGGATTTCACGATAATAAAAAATAAAAAAAAGAATTTTTTAAATCGGATAAGTGGTTCTTGAGTTATTGCGTAAACAGACATCCAGACATCCAGACAAACAGACAGACCGACACAATTTTTTTTTTTGCTTAATTAGACTTAGAATCATGTGAAACGTCGAGAAAAGTAATAAAAAGTGGGTGTAAGATTTTGATTTTTTTTGCGTGATTTTAAGACTTCGGTGTCCACCTGGTTGGTGGCCCGAAGTAAAAAAATATAAGCTTATGTTTGTGATCACTAGTCACAAACTTTTTTTGATGTGTGTATATTATGCCTTCGCGGACTTCTTTGGAGACCTATACAAGAAGAAAAATCCCATGATAATTATATTATTTGTTATATCTCAAAGGAATTAAGCAGGTTATTCGATTGAAGCTCTTAGTCGGCTTGATTTCTTTCGTTATTTTGAACAATTATCATCATATTTCAACAAATAATCACAAAATATTATCAAATTATTAATATTAACCTTTCGCTTGATGTTCTCAGCAGACAGACACCGGGAATTTTGAATTTGTTTTATATTATGTAAAGATATTTAGATATTCACAAGGGAATCAAAAGCTATAGGGTGGAGTGCCCAGCGTGGGCGAGTCATAGCCGGGATCTCGTTGCGGTCCTGGGCGTGGACGTTCTCTCGCTGGAGACCATGGTGAGAGCCGTGGTCTCCGACGGGAGTAAGTGGCACGCCGCCACCTCTTTCTGCGAGCAAGTAATGCTTGCGAACCCTGCCCCCCGAGTTCCGCAGTCTTCTACGCCCGGGACTACCGACCTCCACGATCGGGGCCTGAGGACGGGGAGTTGGCCGACTCGCCGTCCTTACAGAAGTAGACCAAAACGGAGGCGTGTCGTGTGTCCTTCACACGCCTGCCAACTCACCGTCACGGGATAAAACCCTACCCCACCAGGCGAGTCCGCCGGTAACTCTGGGGTTATCCTTTCGACGGCTTACCCGGGGTGCCCGGCCATGGACACCTTGGGGAGGACACCGTGTGGTTTTAGTCGATCCGATTCCAATACGCCCACCCCTCGTTGGCACCGATGGGGTGAGGCCCGTGGGGGTTTCCACACGTTAACAAAAGGGTTACTCTCCGTTGAGCTAGCATCATGATATTTGCAAAAAGTAAAGTCTTATACCACAAGTAGGTAAAGGGGAAAATCCGAAAGCCGTAAATATGTAGTTACCCACATCCTAAAAAAATGTCTGTATGTCTGCCTGTCATGGCTAAAGCTACGGCAACGTTAAGTACGTCCCTCAATACAGTTTTGTACGGAACCCTCAGTACGCAAGTCCAACTCGCACTTGACCGGTTTTTTATCTTGGTTATTACTTCAATAACCAAAAATTTTCTATTTTTCTGATTGAATACTAAACAATAACTCATCCAGAATAGTTCGTATTAATCTCTATGATGGCTCAATTATGAGCGATGGAAGAAATCCCAAGGGGATTGGCTTGGCCAGCGCATGTTCCGACTTATGCCGCTGGGACTACTCGAGCATTATTTATTGACAACGTGGCCTGAAATATCGCGATGCCGACTAGAGAACTAGACAAACACAAACTAAGTTATCCGTTCAACATACATAGATTTCAGTATTATCAGGATATACGAGACGTAAAGACTCGTAAAGACGAAAACTTTAATCGACTGTGAAAATAAATGAAAGTTGATAGTGAAAAAGGATAGCAATTGATACAACAAATCAGCCATTACTTCAATAAAGATTAAAGTTATAGTACTTGAGAGGAATCAAGAAATGATTTATGTACTGTTACGATTGAAGAAAAATGTACAGAATAAGTAGTAGAGGTAAAAAATTTGGTGCCCTGTTTATTTTGGAGGAGATGAATAAGTACCTTTAACTGTAGTTAAACACATGATCAACTCAAACAGAAATCAGTGTTAAACCTCGATTCAACCGACTTTTTTTTGCAGTCGGTATGTAACTTTGGTTCAATTAGTGATTCCTTTTTTTTTCTGAAAACTACTACTGGTGCCCGAAACTGCCAATATATGTTACAGGAAATTCATAATTTGTAAATTAGGAATGGATAGATATATCTATAAAAGAAAGGGAAGATACCGTACCAGAGAGACCATAGATACTTACCGAAGCACCCGTGTCCGGTAAATATCTGGCACATCCGGTAGAATAGGTCACCGTGGTGCCTCTCCAACCACTCCTTCATGATCGGCCTCACCACCGAAATGGTGGATTCCCCCCACCTTGGTTGCTCAAGTCGCACCCTCCATGTCTCCATGAGTTCCCGGTGGAGCTGGAACCGCTGAGTCCTAATTTCTCGGCGCTCCGGCCTATGGCCCCGCTCCAGCGCCTCCTTGCGCCATTGGTACAATGACGCAAGGGTTCTCGCTTCCAGGTCCCACAGAGGGGTCCTGGCTACGAGACATGCCGCCTCGACTGAAGACACTCCTGACTTATTTTTGTACTAACATGCATATTTTTATGTAGCGGATGTTTTTATAATTATATTTCTTAATAAACGTTTGTAAACACATGGACTCTTTTCATATAGTCAAGATAGCAAAAAAAGCTCACCTGTGGTCACCCTAAGTTAGACGCTAGGAAGGCCAGGCCTTTTTTATAGGGTTATAAAGTATTCATATAGTATTGGGAGAACCAGACAGGTAGGTCAGTTAACAATTTAGGCAACCGCAGCACGAAATTATTGAGATAAACCTCGAGCAACTTCACACGTGTAAATCTTCTAATATTTTGATGTTTAGACTTGAAACATAGCTACAGTTGATAATAGCTCAATGTATTTGAACCAAATTATACATATATTTTGACCAGTAATACTTCACGGCTACGCAAACCATCGAACGGGTGTGTACATCACTCGCTGTCGTATACTTTTACTACTTGAATAAATTACAATATCATAGAGAAATTAGGCAATAAATTAAAGAACAAATCGGTTCTAACTCTATTACAAAAGGGGAGAATTGGATTTGATGTTCCTTGAACGTATTATATAAACCAATTTTAAAGCTCCCTGACCAGGCCAAACTTCCCACAGGAAAATTTAGTAAAATATGCTAAATTCCTTTTTCATTGCCACCCACCGGGTCCAATATAATTGTAGTTTGCCTGTACCTTTAAAAAGTACAAAAGATAAGTTGACACAGACAAACAAACAAAATATTGAAAATGTGGAATATTTTAGAAAAATAAAGACTATATACCTATATTGGTATTATATAGACTATCACATGATATTTTTCAGCTAAGATATTATGTGTGGTTGGTGATAGATGACAAGATTCACCTCTGTCCTTCATATATAGTAATCACCAATTCGCGTGAAGAGTAGGCAATATGGCATCCCTTCATAATGTAGAGAAAGCCCGTACGCTTATTTAGATATATACAAGCAGTATCTTAGATTTATGTGTATTTTAACTTTGCCGAGTCCCATCCGCACATAGTATAAAGTACGTACAGGGCAGTTCCCACGTTCATATTTTAGGTCTTTGGTTTCTCAGTGTAGGTTCTTCTAACTACTTGTTTTACTGCCTGGTTTTCTTTATAGCATCTATTTTTATAGTGATAGATTTGACCTTGCAAGAATTCATTTCACTTTCGTCTCTTTAGAAAGGTGCAACTGGTTTTACCCACATTTCGGGATCTCGGTTGAAGAAACAGCGGCGAAATGGGTAAGTTTACCGTCTCTTGATTCTTTCAAAGTTGTATACTTAATCCTGCATAGTCCAGTTGAACCCAACTTCTAAATCTAACGGTAATAGTCAGGAAAAATAGCGCTTTGGAGCTCCAAAAGTTATTTCATCAACTACGTGTTCATTTTGAAAATATCGAATCTGTATTAAGTTCAAATTCTAAATTGGAATTATTTTCTATGGAGTAAATTAGTTTTCCTGTCAGCTGTTCACTGTAATCCAATGTTTTTCATTTTTTAATGGAATGGAAGCCGCAACTAAAGGTCTTACGATTCATCTGAGGCAAAGAAGGTTGTCTTTTCATAAATTCTTTTCATTTCCTTTTTTTCATAGTTTCTTGACTGAAATCTTCTATTGAAATAAAACTAATTTTAACGGATTCTATCACAATTTATTTGATCTTCTATCTTCATACTGTGAGCAGTTCAATATTTCAAGTATTATAATATAATATTCTATTACTTATTACATGATGATGTAAGAATAGCTCTCCTGAAGTTGTAGCTCACAGTTGACAAAGTGTAAGGTTGATAAGCCTATGTGTAGGTACTAACTAATCTGTGCGACGGATATGCTCTATGGGCAACCTTACACCCCGGCGTCTGCAGACCCGAGACGGCGTGCGGTTTTAGTCGGTTCAAGCCCGACATAACCGCCCCCGCTGGCCGGCGGGGGGGTTATCCGAGGGGATTTCCGCACGAAAAAAAAAAAAAAGGTACTAACTAATCTTTAAACAAATATTACATAAAGCTTTAAATATTTAAGCTTTAATTATTATTAAAACAGTTTCTATTAAAAATGAATTAAATTCGTGTAATAAATTATTTAATATTTGTTGGGCGACAAAAATATTGCTCAGTTTACCTTTTATATTTTTATCGAAAGGCGAATAAAGCTCCTCCATTAGGAACGTACACATTGGCGAGCTATTTCTCTCTCGGGAACACATTATAAAGAACTTTTAGATCATAATACAAATCATGCAATGTAATAAAATACTTTGGAGGTTCAAAGCCTTAGGGAATGTTATTTTTTTACACTACTGAAACCGTTCCATATTTTCTTTATAAAAAAATTCATTTTTATATACCCGAAGGTGTAGGCAGAAGTAGCTTTTTTTCTTAATAGAAAGATTGAATTACTTCGTGAACCATTTGGCACCAAAATTATATAGATTAGGAAGAGATGAACTGTGTATATTTTTATTTAGACAACAAACAGTGTGAGTAGTAATGTTATATAGCCTTAAATATATAACATTACTAATTACATTACTAGAACCATTTATAAGTTTTCACATATAGGCTTTATAAAATACTAAGAGGCCCGGGGCTCCGGTCATATTATCTTCGGTTCTAATTAACCAATTACAATCAGAATTACAATCAGACATACGGCAGATTTTAAGTCTGGACAAGAACTTTATAAAAAAAATCCTCATCATAATCTGTTCAGTAGTTTTGCATCCAATGTGAACAAGTAGACAAACAAAAAAAAAACTTTGTTTTTAGTATCGTTCATTTAACATAACACAATTTGGTTTTAAATATCTCCTATATACAGACGCAACTAATTTACAATTTCTTAATAGTATAGATTAAAAATATTATGAAATTCTGAAAAAGGAATATGAAACCGCCTCATACCGCCTTTTCCGCTAATAGTTTAAGGCTAATTAACTATGCTTTAACTATGTAATTCAATTTAGACACTGAGTAAATTAATTTACTTATACTCACGCCTGCATATTCCCGGAGAGGTACTCAGAGGTGGATTAACATGCACGTATCGCCAAATGTATTTGCCAGCCCCATTTAATTCAAGAGGAGTTGGGATGAGTTTATCACGCTTGCCTATTGAAAACTATATGTGAAAACTTTCATATAAGTTTGCATTTATACTATTCTTCTGCTAGCTGTAATTTTTTTAAGTTTTAAAATTAAATATGTGGAAATAATAAAACCGACTTCAAAAACCACAAAAAATAGGCAAAGAAAAATGGAATTACAGATTTTATTCATAATACAAAAATACGTGAAAGACTTTTTTTCTTCTGAAGTCAGCGCCGAGCCCGAAACACAACGTAAATATTCAAAATCATTCAAGACGTCTGATTCCCGTTTGAGTTTTGTGGCTAGAAACTTGGAGACCTATGCTCCACAATTTAACCACCTCAGAAGTATACGTTTTAAAACAAAAAAGAATTTTCCAAATCGGTTTACACGTCTTCGAGTATTCGTATAACATATATAAAAAATAAAAACAAAGATTCCGACGAATTGAGAACATTCCTCCTTTTGGGAAGTCGGTTAGTATATTAAAACAGCCTTTTACACTCAAGAATAAGGTGGCATTGCTTTATTTATAAAATTAATATATAATTATTTTAAATATTAAGTTATGGGATTAATAAACTCCAAAATCGTTTGGTTTTATAGAGGTTGGTATATTCTACTGTTTTTCATGGAAAAGGTTATTATATGCCTTTTTATGCCAAAAATAAACAGCCAGTAAAAATGCAGGATTTAACTAGTGTAATTTTTAAAATAATTTTACCTTCGTGCAGCGGTATTGGCTTTCAGCCAGCCTTCCCCCAATTTAAAGTACTGCTTCAATATTATATAGCGGCGTGGCGGTTTGAAGTTTGTTTAGTAGGTACTTGTTTTTAATATAATGCCATATTTGCATAGATCCGAAGGTATTTTTATCGTTTTATCGTCAAAATATTGCAATATCTCAAAATATCTCTAGCACAAGCCCTGGCGTAGCGGGAGAACATTCGACGGCTAAGTTAGAGGTCGTGGGTTCGATTACCTCTTAGTGTAAATATTTGTATACTTGAATATGTGTATACTAGCATTGATCTGGACGTTTTTAAGTATATGTATGAATTTACAAAAATAAATATCTATATCTAAGTATATTTATGCCCATCGTAAACCCATAGTAAAAGCTTGTGATGTTATGCTTACTTTCGGTCTAAGTAGCACGGTATTAATATATAATTATTTACCTATTTATTACTTACCTAAGCAGCAATCATTTTCAAAAGCTCACGTTTCTTGAATAAGCTAAGGTTTTGTTTTCATGGGTTGTCGTGGTAAGATTTATATATGTCATTCCGCCAGTCCTAACGTAATGTTTTTGTGTTATGTTTATACAGCCTCGGGTTCCACGTTGCTCGTTTCATAATTTGCCAACTGGTAAGGGTACTGTTTCCTTTTAAGATGAAAAGATTTTATGGTAACTACTATCTAAAAATATGTTTTTTTTTAGAACTGTAGATAATTATTCAAAGCCTGTATACATGTGTCTACTTATTACACAATGTACATATTGTACATAGAGTGGTAAACGCATTGCGAAAATAATTATTAGTGTGGTGAAATGTCAAATCAAAAAGCATCATATTATTATTTAGTTTTAAAATTAAATATTTATTAAGCCCAGAATTTATAACCGGTAGAATGGCATTCATGCCCAACCGAAAAAAAATATAGCTGGGGACTGGTGTAATACATTCCTGCCTACACCTTCGGGGATGTACTAACGTGGGTTTATATGTAACACAATGGCTGAATCGATAGTGTAGTAATTGAAGTGGTCACTTCGCAATTTCCCGCTGCGTCGAGTAGGGTATTGTGATTGATACATAATTGTTCTGAGACTGGGTGTACTTTGTATCTATCAAGAGTAAATGTATGTGTGTCATACTACTGTTTTTGGGGCCTCACCAAAATTCAAGGCCTGACCCAACCTCACCTGCAAGCTGGGTTGATTAACGAAGGAGGCTCGGACGTAGGCTTTTTTTCTAGGTCAGACGAACGTCGCTTTAATAAAAGCCGTATAAGTCAAACTAAAAAAAGGAGCAGGAATAAACGGACTCCGGAAAGAAGACGGAGTAAGCGGACTCCGGACTCCGAGGCAAAGGTCTTGTGTGCCACCAGGGTTGTTCTGTCGAACTCGAACCGACTAAAACCTCACGCCGTCTCAGGTCATAGATGTTATGGGTTTTAGGTGGCCCTGGTATTTCCCTAGCACCCCGACCAACCCAGGGTCATCTCTGGTTTCGAAATGGCCCCCTAGGGTCCGGAAACTACTTTGATGATAGGCGGCTCCACCTGTCACCCCCAGGCCTGCACATATAGAGGACGGAAGTTGTTGAGTGACCTGCGACTTCTGAGTTGCCTCCGCGCCTTGCGGGCTCTACGAATCGGGAGTAACTTTGGTCTCTCCCACCCTGCTGCCTCCTTCTCGAGCATTATTTGTTCGCAGAAGGAGGCAGCGTCAGCCGCCGAGCCGACGAACCCCAAATACTTCATTGAGGGCTTTATGGGATGGGCCGATGGGAATGCCTCGTAATATGAAGCTGAATCCGTTTATACAGAGCCACCTTGAGGCCCAGCCACCGGAACCGCTCCACAACTGGGGCAACCGCGGTCGCCCTGAAGTCGCTTCGTGATACGTCGCACCGCATGCCATAACGAGCCTGTCGTGACGTGACGGCGGCACTATTTGTGACCTCTCCGCGAAGAAATCATTCGTATCCGATGTTCTACAGGAGCGGCTCCAGGACTGATCCCTGTGGAACACCGCACGATGTCTCACGCCGACCGAGTCCGGTTACGGTAGATGACGGCAGAGAGACACTTCGTGATACACGAGCGCCTCTCTAATGCAACTCCAGGGCAAGGTGAAGAACGTGTTGGCGATATCCACCGTCAACATGTCCTTACTCCGGTCAACTGCATCCTTCGCCAGAGCCCTCACGCGCATGATGCCAATATCGCTTCTAGTGGAAGCCATATTGGCCATCTTCAATGAATACATTTTTTTTTTCGTGCGGAAATCCCCCCGGATAAGCCGGTCAGCAGGGGTGGTTATGTCAGATTTGAACTGGCTAAAACCGCACGCCGTCTCGGGTCTTCAGACGCCGGGGTGTAAGGGGCCATAAGGCATTTCCCTAGGGTTTGGGAACCACGGTGTCCCCATCTTGCCCCGGAGAGGGGGCGCGCGTCGCCCCGCCGCCCCAGCCTACTTCTGCTGGCGGCCGCACCTCTTCACTGAGTACTTACGGTTTTTAAAAGAGTAGGTGAAGTCGAAGATTGAAAGTTTTATATATAATATTCTATAATATATAATATTCTTTCAGAAGGAAGAAATAAATATTCTTTTTCAGGTACATTCATTGACAGGTTTCAATACGATCGATTAAAAATTGAAATTAGTGAAACGGTAAAAAACAAAGAGCCAAAGTTAAGTTCTTACTCGTGAGGATATATTCTTAATATTCTTATTGCCTATTATATTATTATTCTACTATTACTACTACTACTATTCTACTATTATATTATATATTCGACATCTCTTTAACCTAAAATTCAACATACTAAAGAATAATTACGTACTGTACACATTACAATTTGTGTATTGCATTTGTATGCATTGCATTGTTGGCATAACACTTTTCATTACGTCCTTGTATTTCATGTAAAAACCGTCAATAAGTATTTCATTTAAAGTTGAATTAATCAGAGGCGATCTTGCAGATTATGAAATCCCGTAACACCCTTATTTACTTCTTTAGTCTACTTGACGTGACTGGTGTCGAATATAACAAGTATTTATTCGTCCAATTAAACTTTCAACAAACTATCAAATAACCGACCGCTTACTATCAATTAACTTTAGGCAGATAGATATAGCAGCCATTTTAATGTGGTGAGACTGCTACATAACTGCAAAAAATTCTTGATCGTTATAATTATTATCATACATTTTAATTGTAGAATAAAAAACACTGCTATTAAAAAAGAGTCTTAACCAGACAGATAAAAAATAAATCGTTGTCATAACTTTTATATATGGTGTTAGAAGGGTTACGTTCCGGAGGCGTACGGCAGGTTTAGGGGTTATATCTCTCGAGGGTGAAGTCTAGCGAATTTTTAAAATGACAATACCAAACACTGAATATAATAAAAAACAATTCCCCGGTGAGTGGGCATTGAAAAGGGCCGCGTATTCAAAATTTTATTCATAAAAATCTTATTTTCATGTTTTTATGGTGGCACATATTTCACAAATGCCTACCTCGGCCGTTCGGGAATTTTAATTGCGTGTTTATTATTAAGACACAACAATGAACATAAATTAAATTTTAACTACCCCTTATTTGTTACTTGTTCATTAAGGTACGATGCGAGTACTTTTAAACACTTCGAAAAGTATTAAGTGTAACTTGTTCAAGGATTTATTACTGCGATAAAAAATAATGGTCTTCGTCTATATATATTGTCGCTAGCTGATGCCCGCGGCTCCACCTGCGTGGTGGTCGGTTGTCATTTTTTGATCATATCTCCGGCTTTACTTAACCAATTGTAATCAAACATACGGCAGATTTTAAGTTTGACAAAGACCTTTCTAACAGAAAAAACCGCTTCAAAATCCGATTAGTAGTTTTTGCGTCCATCACGAACAAACCGAGAAACAGACCAGAATTTAAAAAAAAAATATTTTTGTGTTCAGAATCATTAATTTAATAACCCAAGTATTTTTTCTTTATTATCTCTAATTTACAAACACAACTAATTTATAATTTTAAAATAGTATAGATATAGAATAATGACTTTCGATTGGTGTTCGATTTATAAAGTAAAATAGCATGAATGAATTTCACCTAGGTTATAATTAGAGTCTGCTGTGAAATTATAAAATACAATTTATCACGCCATAATATAGAAAATTCCTAAAACTTTACAACATAAAAAAACAATTCAGTTTAACTTTTCTTCTCAGGTTCACTTTCTATTTCTTCAACTTTTTAGTTTATAGTTATTTGTGTCTACACGGTTAATTTCTTTTTGGTGTACAATAAAGACTTATCTATCTATCTAATACCTACCATCATTGCAATACCAACCTAATTAACCTTTCAGTTCCATAATATCGTGTCAACTATCAATAAAGATAGCTTCACTGTAGTTTCACAGTCCAATTGGAAATGAAATCTGTTTGAAATCTGTTTGCGAGGAGGCCATCTCGAAACCGGAGATGGCCCCAGTCGGGGTGCGAGGGATATGCTCTATTTGCAACCTTACACTCCGGCGTCTGTAGACCCGAGACGGCGTGCGCTTTTAGTCGGTCCAAGCCCGACATTACCACCCCCGCTGGCCGGCGGGGGGGGTATTCGAAGGGATTTCCGCACGTAAAAAAAAAAGGTAGTTCTCTATGTAAAAATGCTAAATTACTGAAATAAGTTCAAACTAGCTAACCGATCATTATTAACTTTATCTGTTTCATCCAACGAGGTAATAATATACTACGTATCGATGCTTTCATCACATTAAAAACTTTTAACAATTTTTCTGTTTCATGTTGACTTTGAACCTGAAAATATTATCTATCATTCATGATATTATCTGAATTTGAGGCACAAAGGCAAAAGTCAACTCTACAAATTGTCGACATTCATACATTTTTGGATTTTTAATTAATTATAATTGTTTTGTAAGCTAATGGACATACTTGTATTTTATTATAAAACAAGAGACTTGCTAATTAGTATTGTCAAGCAAACTTGGTAACAAATTTAATTGTTAAATACTTGTACGTTGTCAAAAAGTTGCTACTAATTCATTAGAAATTCTTGTCATTTATTTGTGCTTTTGATGAAGATAAATGAGATTGTTTCATTTGAATTTAAGTTTTGATTAATATTATCTTGCCCTTCCTTCTTCGTGATATTATAAGTCTTCTATCGTAACATGCTCGATATTCATGTCTTTACCTCTGATCCAGTAAAGGTCTAATTTTCATCTCTTTTTTTTTCACTTAAAGTGCGTCCAATTTACTTTAGAAAATCTAACAGAAAGTTATGAGTGAAGTCTAATGCAAAAAGATCACGATGGTAATAGTGCTAAAATGTCGGTTCTTAGTAAGACGGGTTCAAGATGCTTTTTACGCCATTTAATGAACCAGTGATCAAAGAAGGGATAGGTGCTTTATCGAAATTCATTAAAAATACCCAAAAATGATTAATCATTACCATCTTAGTCTAATCACGTCTGTTGTTGAATTTTCAAAGTATCATAAGAAGTTTTGCATTGTGTATAGAGCCATTCTCTGCTACTTTAATATGGATTAACGGCCAGACTCAATAATCTACCTACAGTTAAAGGTAGAAGCTATCCCAGATAAATATGCCAACATTAATCTATCTGTAACTGCGGTTTCAATATTATCAAAGTAATTTTCTGCTTATCTTTGTTTATTGAAACAGATAAAATCCCCGATAGATACTAATGGTAGCTATTTTAATTGCTGGTAAAGGATAGATGGATTATTGAAACCGGCCGTAAGTGGTAGACACCAGGAAAATAATAAGGTTTTATATATATCATATATCTGAAGAAAAATTAAAACAGCTGTCCCGTTCCCGATCATAGGATTAAAGTTTCGTAATCTCTATGTTCAATATTGGTAATCACAACATATTATAAAACAAAGTCCTCCGCCATGTCTGTCTGTTTGTCTGTTCACGATAAACTCAAAAACTACTACACTGATTTTCACGTTGTTTCCACCAATGGATAGAGTGGTTATCGAGGAAAGTTTTAGTGTATAATTAGTCAAGTTTTTGTATACATTGGTTAAAAAATAATGATATTTGTTGGAGGTATCGGAAAAAATAAGCCGTCTGGGAGCTTTCAACGAAAACGCTGCCTTAAACCCTTTGAGATAACAAAATGATGTATGATGGAATTGTGTATCTTATATAGGTTGTGGTGGTGGAATAGGGTCCCACGGGTAGCGGGAACGGGATCAGAAATCCACGTGGGTGAAGCAGCGGGTAAGAGATAGTTGTAAATAACATTAATGAGACACGTTATAAAATTTCGTTGCCATATATAAATTTTCTCCTCACGTCCATTTATGCCTTCTTTTCTTAATCTCACATAATACTGCGGACTAGGCTATATGGTATGTAAAACAAGGTTCAGTGGTCCATTAGGTCAGTGTTAAATAGTCAGTAAACGGCCAGTTCTTAAGATGGATCTATATAAAATCTCCCTGCTATACTCATATTTTCTTTTCATTGCGAAAAAAATATGAGTATATTTGGACAAGCCGCCAGCCGTTTTGCGTGAAACCTTTCTCATTATTTCCGGTAGTAAGCATTTATGAGTCAAATAATATGTCCGTGCTTGTTGCTTAGCAGTCAGTTTTTCATGTCATTTACCAGTGGAAATGTATGAAAAAACCCCCAATTATTATCTAGATACTACAGTCACATTGCCCAATGAATTAGTAATCAAAGCACAAAATGTTATAATAATTACAGAAAATTCCTTAAAGTATTTTCATAAATTCCATAGGTTCATAAAAATTCCAAATACTTTTTTTCCGAATTAGAAGACCACTCTTAAAATAACCACTGACTACCACTAAAATCAAATTTATAGTACATTAAGTCACCGCAGGAAGGTTGAAAGAGAAGTACACGTAAGAGGACAAAAGATAATAAATCTTGGCTCCTCGGCAACAGATGTTTCATATTAAGAACAATGCAATCAGCTTGCGTAAATAAAAGTACCAAGGTGTAGGGATATCATATCGATTGATGTATTCACCGGCCGCTGCCGTGGCCGTGTCCAAAATGATTGATGACTCCAGCCGGCCCTCGCAACGACTTTATCAAAGTAAATAAGGTTTTTGTTTGTTCATATTTTCCAGGGAACCTCTGTGTACATAAAAAACATCTAAAGTAATATTAACTAAAATAAATCAATACTTTTTTTATTTACTTCGTACTTAAGCTTTCCTTCAGATGACTCTTACCTTTTTGTTTTCCGTGCTGTAATCTCTTCGGTTTCCCCCACACCGGCCAGCGGGGTTAGTTATACGTGAGGGACAGCCACGGCCTACTTCTGCTAGGGTGACAAGTGGCTCCACCTGTCACCCCCAGGCCTGCACTCATTGAGGACGAAGGTCGTTGAGTGACCTCCGACATCTGAGTCATCTCCGGGCCTCGCGGTCTATGCGGATCGGGAGAGATCTGAGTTTCTACCGGACACACTCCGCCACCTCCTTCTCAAGCATTACTTGCTCGCAGAAGGAGGCAATAGCAGCCCACACGCTCGCACTCCGCACTTTCGCCGTGAGCAAGACGCCAAGCAAGAGAACTCCCTCTCCGAGGGCTGCCACGACGGCCCGCCTCAGCACCTCCCACGCGTAAATCACAGTGAATCAGGAAGGAGTCAACGTCTGAACGTTGACTCCTTCCTGATTCAACAAAGGTGATTCCCTGCGTCACCCAGCACCTCCATGATTGGTCTTACCACTGCGAGTACGGCATGCTCGTCGCACATCGCCTGAGAATTTCGCCAACTATTATGAAATATCAGATATTTCTGTTGAATAGTGTATTCTAATTGTTTTAACTTGTTTCGGGTTCAAGTTTTGAGAAATAACTTTTTCAATTAAATCTTTGAAATTGAAATTACCGTAGTAGATGCTTCAAATGCATCTATGTATGTCATTCCTCTTCCCTCTTAGAGTAGTCAATCTATTCTAATCAAGCATTCCTGTTTTGTGCTCGAAGTATATATATTATAGTTGTATGTTCCCGAAATTCCAGTGAAAAGTCATTATTAAATAAGATAAACAATCGGAAAAAATGTCGATAGCGGCAATAACGTGGGCCGATGTACCTCCTTTAAGTCATAAAAAATTGCCATCAATGTTTAACCAATTTGGATGTTAAATTCTTAGTTTGCAAGGAAGTTGTTAATGTAAATGCTTAATAAATGTCGTCAAAATAACGCTCTGAATATAACATCAGTCTCGGGTGCCGTGTGCATTACGGGATTCAATATAGAGATATGGATCGTTAAAAAGCCTGACTAGAGTGATAACCACTGCATATCGTTACCTCAATGAAATGCGAAGGTTAAACAGAAACCAATGTATGAAAACACAGATTTTTATCATACTTGCTGAATACATATAGCTCCTTCCAGTTTTTCGACCAAATTTTTTCATGACTGACGTGGGCCCAAGCCAACGCTAACTTAAATTCACCCGTTACGTAGAGCCCGTGAGCTGCGAAGGCGACTCAGACGTCGGAGGTCGGTCAACGACCTACGTTCTCCATGAGCGCAGGCCTGGGGGTGTCAGGTGGAGACGCCTGAGAACCCTAGCAGAAAGAAGCCGGGGCGGTAGCGTGTTGTACGCTCCCCCCCCCTTATATCGGGGGCAAGATGGGGACACCGTGGTTCCTAAACCCGAGGGGGCCTTTTCGAAACCGGAGATGGCCCTGGGTCAGTCGGGGTGCGAGGGAAATGCCTTATGGGCCACCTTACACCCTAGCATCTGAAGACCTGAGGTGTCATGCGCTTTTAGTCAGTTCGAGCCCGACATAACCTCCCACGCTGGCCAGCGTATTCAAGTATCCCAGGGAGTTTCCACAAGGAAAAGAAAAGGGTTCGGAAATGAGGCAAATTTTCAACCCGTTTTGGTCATAAATTCATAATAAATCGATAAATTTCAGTTTAAATCTTATATTTAAAATAGATTTACATAGGTAGGCTCACCCTTAAAATTTCTAGGACGCGTACTTAAATTGAAGGGACTATACCCATGTTCCGACTTTCGAAACCGGTATATTTAGATTACCGATAGAGGCATTCGTTTAGGACAGAACTGATGTTCGGAGGAAGAAGAAGAGATATGAAATAAAATCTCATCATGTAGTTTGAGAGGAAGAGGAGCAGTAAATAGTGTAAATAAACACGTACCTTTTCATTGTTCAAAACTTAGAGTACATCTGTAAGATATCGATGGTAACATAACATCTTTCACAGCCAGACAAGAATGCTTCAGATATTATATTATAGGATTTATTTTCTGTTACAAGCGAACAAGGTTTTCCGGTCAAGCGCTGGTTTCAAGTACGTGTGCCATGGATGGCTGTATTGCTAATATTTCCGGTCGTTATGCTCTCAACCGCAATATTTACGTATCATAAAGCAGCAAAGAGAAGCTTTTTTATGGTTCCGTTGCCAAATGGCAAAAAACGGAACCCTTATAGATTCGTCATTTCTGTCTGTCTGTCCGTCCGTATGTCACAGCCACTTTTTTCGGAAACTATAAGAACTCTACTGTTGAAACTTGGTAATTAGATGTATTCTGTGAACCACATTAAGATTTTGACACAAAAATAGGAAAAAAACAATAAACTTTGGGGCTCCCTATACTTAGAACTGAAACTCATCTTCATCAAACCCATACGTGTAGGGTATCTATGGATAGGTCTTCAAAAATGATATTGAGGTTTCTAATATCATTTTGCTTTAAACTGAATAGTTTGTGCGAGAGACACATCCAAAGTGGTAAAATGTGTGTCCCCCCTCCTGTAACTTCTAAACTAAGAGAATGATAAAACTAAAAAAAATATATGATGTACATTACCATGTAAACTTCCACCGAAAATTGGTTTGAATGAGATCTAGTAAGGAGTTTTTTCTTAATACGTCATAAATCGTAAACCGCAATTTACCTTTCATTTCATCAACTCAAATATAAAATTTAAAAAAAAGCATTGTATGGTTACTTGCTGCTACGGAACCCTTAATGGGCGAGTCCGACTCGCACTTGGCCGCCTTTTACTACTACAAATAGTAGCTCATATTAAGTGATGATTGGTTCGTATTCGGCGAAAAGATTTTATATCATGGATTGTTTTATATATTTGAAGTACTTATTGCTATAGTGATGTACTTATTTCATACGTGTCTGTACGGCGGTAGAGTGATAGACTGCTACGCAGAGGTTGCGGATTCAATTCCTGCTTAGTAAGAATATTTGCATGCATGAATATATTCATTTGTTAATTTTTTCCACATATTCAAGAACATTTTTTGTAAAAATGTCCCAGAATATATATGTATTTATTTACCAGCTCTTGCCCGCAGCTCCGCCCGCGTAGACGTCGCTTATCGGGCCTGGACGTTCATACGAACTAAGTATCATCCCCTATTTCATCCCCATATAGGTCGAAAGTAGAAAAACTCTCTAAAGCATATTTATTTATTATTAAGTGCTTGTAATAATATAAAGTTTCATGGCAATATCTTCAAAAATTACGAACATTCATACAAACTTTCACCCCCCATGTGAAGCACTTCAAGCCTTCTTTTCGCGATAAAAGGTAGCCTATGTCCTTTACCAAGGTCTAGTCATCTCTTGATACAGTTCATCAAAATAGGTTTCGTAATTTAGATGTGAAAAAGTAACAAAGACAGACCGACAGAGTTACTTTCACATTTATAATTTTAGTATTATGAATGTATTACATGCATACACATATATACCTTACCTTCGTGACTTTTGGGAAGTAAGTGTGTATTCGACGGCCTCTGTGGCGTAGCGGTAGTGCATTCGACTGCTACGACAGGGCCGCGGGTTCGATTCCCGCATAATATGTAGGTATTTACAAAAAAAAAGTATATAAGTATGTTTATCCGCATTCTGGAACCCATAACACAAGCTAGTTAAACTATGCTTACCTTGGGTCTAGAAAGCGCTGTGTAGAATGTCGTAGAATATTTCTTTATTATTTAGTTAACACACTTCCTAGATGGATACTTTTTTTTTTTTTTTGTTGCGGAAATCCCTTCGAGATGAGCTGAACCAATGCCTAGATAAAAGTGGCTGAACTTGTATAAACTCACATACATTGGAATAATGTAGTAGAAAGTATGAGATAACAGCGAAATCTGTTTCCCGTTTACGTTTGTGAGTATGATTTTTTATTTTTTATTTATTAATTTAAATATAATTAAAAGACTTACTTAATTATTCGTTCGTTGCAAATATGTAAATACCATAATGAAATGTGTAGATGGAAACAGAATCAGATAAAAATCATGTATGCAGCCGTATACTTACAAGTATAGAATTCGCCATTACCTTTCACCGCACCCGACCATTTAAGCAGAAAATATCGCGCACCGAAAAATTCCATAACAAAAATTTGTACCTTCAAATCCGGAGTCCCGGGATAGAAACGACGATTTCAATGTAATCTGTCCCATATAGATGGAACTCAGCAATCATTACACTAACCTATTGTGTGATCGAACTTGTGAAGAGCATGCTAAGTGAATATACTCTGACTGCCAGCTATTCAAGATTCGGATCAACTGAAACGAGCCGAGAGATTTTATTATGGCATGTAGAACAAGATCAGATGGTAAGAATACAATAGGTATAGTCAGCTTCCCAGTCGGGGTGCGAGGGATATGCTCTATGGGCAACCTTACACCCCGGCGTCTGTAGACCCGAGACGGCGTGCGGTTTTAGTCGGTTCAAGCCCGACATAACCGCCCCCGCTGGCACGCGGGGGGGTATCCGAAGGGATTTCCGCACGAAAAAAAAAAAAAAAAAAAAAAAGGTATAGTCAGCTTCCAAACCCGAGGGGGCCATCTCGAAACCGGAGATGGCCCAGGGTCAGTCGGGGTGCGAGGGATATGCTCTATGGGCAACCTTACACCCTGGCGTCTGAAGACCCGAGACGGCGTGCGGTTTTAGTCAGTTCAAGCCCGACATAACCGCCCCCGCTGGCCGGCGGGGGGGTATCCGAAGGGATTTCCGCACGAAAAAAAAAAAGTATAGTCAGCTTCGAAAGTTCATTCATCAATCATCAATTAGCCATTGCAGTCCACTGTTGGACATACGCCTCTCCCAACGTATGCCATAAGCCCATAACCTGAACGTTTCAAACTACATTATGTAACTTTTTTTTTACGTGGGGTATGCTGTTACGCACGGCACCGCCGGCCACGGGGTGGTAGCCGGAGATCATGTGTGGTACTCTCCCATCCGCTAACCGGATGGGTATACCCACTAAACCCCACGGTGTGTCATACTCTGCGCCTTGTCGGGGGGCCTACATTATGTAACTGTCCCAACTAGAGACCAAAAACTCTAGGCATCGCAGATGTACAAAAATCACGTAAAACCACTTCTTCATTAATTGCCTAACACCAATATGTATTATCTTATACATATTTGATGTTGCTGAACACCAAGCGACAAAATTAGCTTGACAAAGAGTTTAGACTTTAAACGTCTGAAAGTGTTAATTATATTTATATTATTAATTTTGTCGCCCATGATGCAACATCAAATATCGTGTGAGAGAGTGTTTGTTTAGGATACAATGTGAGAATGTAAGGATTTATATATAGAAAAACTCGTTGAAATATTTATGATGAATAAATCCACCTACCCTTAAACTTCAGTCACAATATATATACAATCCCCTTAATAAGAGAGGCGGGTCGGTAGCTCATATGAAATCCACATATTATATTCTCAGAGATTTGCTCTTACGTTTATACCTATCGTATAATATAGTTGACATACGGATACAACCCTATTATCGAATCACGAAGGAAACGTGAAATGAATGAAAACCTTTCTCCAGCTACGATATTTTCGAGAATTGATAAGCAACAAATTTAATCATGGAGCTTTGTACCAGGTACTCACATATTTTTATCTAAAATGTAATACACATTGTAGGGAAAATAAACATATGTATCTTATACAAAGCTACAGCTTCATAAATAATAAATCACACAAATTTTGATACGAGTTC
Organism: Cybosia mesomella; assembly: GCA_946251805.1. NCBI lineage: Eukaryota > Metazoa > Arthropoda > Insecta > Lepidoptera > Erebidae > Cybosia > Cybosia mesomella. Next base: position 24,944,016 of record OX276397.1, on the reverse strand, counting down.
AAGTTTTTAGATCAAGGTTATTGAAAAAATTAGAAACAGTCGTAAAGATTAAGTTAAAAAAACTTGCTGCGGTCAGACAAATGACTCCAGCTGTTCATAGTCCTGTATTGCGTGTACAGTATAAAAATACAATAGATGAACGGCGAAGGGACCGAGATTGCTGTCTCGGGATTCGTAGGGCGTGCAGCCTATGAATGGTTGCAATATCCAAGGTGTCAATCGTGTTATGTTGACTACAGAGAAAAAGGCAAACGCTATAGTTCAATCACAATGGGTATTTGCAGTGCACGATCGAAATAACAAAAGTAAAAAGACTTCTCCAGGTCACAGAACAAACCATCTACACCATATAAAGGTTGTCGGCCGACACAACCATCCATTTCGATAATTCTATTAGTTTTGTTGTAAAATAGTGTCTTGGTGTACAATTATTTATTACTTAAGTCGGCGGCATAACTAAGTACCAATATATTATTATTAAGTATTAAGATTATTAAGTACATAACCTTGGAAAGGGTTGGTATTATTTTAATATACCTGTAGGTCTCAGAATTCATTGCCTACGCAAACAAATACAAAGCTGTTCAATAATGTCAATTAGATCTGTCATAACCATAAAACCAATATAAAAATAAAAAACCACACGTGTAAAAGATAAACTAAAATTGATATAGATTACACAATTTATATTCAGTTCTCTGTTGAGTAGCAGTAAAGGTCTAATTTCTAATAGTCTTTTCTCTCGGTATCGAGAACGTGCTTGCTGTAACAATGAGTGCAACCTCGGCTCCCGTGGAACACTGGCTATTAAACTCGCTTATATTTACTTAACTCGATGAGAAACTAAGCTCTTTGTAAATAATGTTTTATAAAGTGACAAGTTTTAGTACTTAACGGTTTCAGATTTTGGTTTTATTTTTTGGAGTGTAATGGTGTAGTTTTTTATGTACCTTTTTTTAAGCTCCAGTACGTGTAGCACGGTACGTTCCTGTTAGTATGAGATAGTTCAAACCATAGTCTACCACATGGCCTGAACGAAAAGACAGGCTTCACAAACCATATAAAGCAAGTGATATAATTAATAACCTCCGAAATTCAAGGACCGGGAGCCGACTGGCTTGAATGCCTTTATAGCTTGAATGGATTCTCCGATATAATAAATAAGGATAATCTATTACTACTGTGCAATCTTGCCTTGACCACAACAAATCAACGAAGACATGACTACATTCTCCTAGTAACTTGAATATTTTTGTATTCTTGTGTCCAGTTACACAGTAAATAAATTAAAACAAATAACATTAAAAGACCAAAGAATAAATGAGTAAATAGCTAGGGCCTCAGGCAGGTCAAATTTTTCCTACTTAAGCACAAAGGAAACCATTTGAAAGCAAAACAGAATATCACGACGCTGGAAAAGGCTGAAATTGAATTATTTATACTTAAAGAATTTTATGGAGATGCAACGGAGAGTGAATAAATCGGCACTATTGGGTATTATTATGGAAACTTGTTTAAAAGATTATATTATTTTGATATTTACTTAATGATTACATGTAATATTCATGTCTTTACCTCTCCAAGGGGAGTTTGCCATCTCAACTGTGTGAAAGTGAAATTTGTTAAAATTTATCTCTGATAGCAACCAGATGTAATAAAATACACAGTGAGTGAACAATGGGTAACCGTATATTTGATAAGTAACCAGTTGCTTTGTGTAAAATACTTTCAAATGTAATAATCATGTTCAACGTTATTTAAAATCTGAATAGTCATTATGTAATCTAATAATATTAGACAGTAATACAGTATAACAATAGTTTAAGGCCACATTAATAATGTTATGGCTTAATTGCCTGCGATAAATAAATATTTCTTTTGTTTTGTAATTTAAAAAATTGAGAATGAAAAAATGTAATTCAGTTGAAACACACAATGCTCGTCGGACCAGTTGCGTCCCGATAGGGCAGTAAGCAGAACACGCATTGTTTTTGTAACTTTAGTGATTACAGTGTTTCGGTTGTCGAAATAGTTTTTCTCGCTATCTCGAATCCTTATGATTAGTAAAAAGAGTGTACGGTAACACAGTAAACTAGGTAAGTACATTACCACAGACCAAAACTGTACCACATCAGACATCACCAGAGGGTTAAGTCTGTTGCTTTCAACTTACCAAGAACGCAAAATGTTCATCATGTTAAATTAACTGTCGTGTGAAGAACAATTACTATTGTATTCTCTAGTATCATCAGATCACCTTAATGTAGCCATTATAGCGTACTGTCGAATGATTTACACATGCATACAAAATATTACTTAATTGAACAGCGGAAAATGCCTCAAATTCAACTTGTAAGATTTTATTACTGACACAACCAATCGTAACGTGAACGTGCTTACTCGTGTTCGTATTATCCGCCATATTTAAGGTGGCTTAATTTTGTACCAGTCCTGGTTTTTATTTTAACCAATTGAAATCTACCAAAGTAATCACGTATAACTGTTATTAGTTTGCAACTAGAATAATGCTCCAAGATAAAGAAGCCGAACAAAGGTCATTAAAAAATTCAAATAATTTCCGTATTTATTTTATGTGTCTGCGCGGCCGTTAGTACTTGAAACGTCTCGTTCAGCTTTTAGCTGCACTGGTGTGAGATTTTTTAAACAGTCTATGTTGAAAGTAGTATGTTAATAGAAAAAAGGGGACATCGCTCTTGTACGCGAACGTAGCCGGAGCAATGATTCCGAAGCAGCTCTGCTATCAGCTATCAGCTCCCTCACTCAGGAGGAAGCAAAGGCGAAAAATGCGACTACGAGTAGGTACTTGTTAAACCGCAGCCCCACTAGTCGCTTTCGCGCTCGGAAACGACGTTACGAGGCACCCATATCGTCGTAAGTCAACGATATTAACTTAAGTCTAAAATATCGCGTAGTGGAAACTTGCGTAAAACTTAATCATTAATTTATCAAACGTGTCTAGTAAAATCCGATGCCAAACTAGGCCCGCAAAATCGGCACAAACAATATTATTACTAGGTTAGGTAAGTTCCGGGAGCCGACCGGACTCAAATCAGAAACACGAGTGCAAAATTTGAACCAATTTTAGGTTGGGGGTCTACCAGACCCCACTTGCAAAAATCAATAAAAATGTTCAGGATAGGCTTCTAAACGTTAGTTGGAGCTCCCCAAGGTATTAACATAAATTTACAAATATTATTTTATTTATTAATTGAGCCCCCCAAATTGACTCGCTCTTGACCAAAAAATCACAATATGGGTAAATGTTAGGTGAGTTATATAGATCTCAAACCTCATATTTGGACGGAAATATTATAGTAATTAAATCCCACAAAGTCCCAAAAACACTTAAATAAAATAGGCACCCAAATCAAAACAATAATGCAAATTCAAAGTATAAATTCCGATCGCAAGAGATTATGCAACATTCGACTTTTAGACAAGATTAATCAAGTATTTAATATGAAATATTAATTTATTTTACAAATAGGGTAGATCTAAATCGACGACCCGCTACGTCCCAACGTGTACAATTATTACAACCGCAATTCGCGTGGTATTTCCATCGAGATTAAAGATCGATGGATTTCAAACAAAATACCACCAAATCAAATATAAATAAAGTTCCAAATCAAATTCTTCACAAAAAACGCGAACCTCGAGCGAATTAAAATCCAAAACAATAAATCAACAAGGTTTTGCTCTTCCAAAAGCGCGGGCCGAACCCTCCAAAAACGCGCGCGCACGTGATATACAACATGCGAACCTCAAGAAGTTTTCAAAGCGACTACTCCCTGTACTCCGCGCTCAACTCGCCATGTACCGGCGTCACAGTTCCCGTACAATAATGCACGGGTACGTAAAGAAAAAATTTGATTGATGTTGGCCCTATCAATACGCGGTACCAACATCAAAACAAAATAAAAAAAAGATTAAACTAAACAGCTCTTATGGAAGAATTTGGAAGTTTTAAAGATAGATAGAATAAGAATATTTATTTGCAAGATGGTTACAGGTTATTACAGTAGGTACCTATATAGGTGTGCAAAATTATATATTACTATGTGATTCTATAATATATATTAGATAGATAGAATACTCTTTATTGTACACAACAGATTATTTTACAAAACATCTTAAGTCTAAACACATTGTCGATCTTATCGCTAAGAATGTCCTCTACCACAGAATAAATAATAGTACAACCTCTACCAGACAACCTTTAGGAAATAATTGTAAAAGTAAGGGTGGTGTTCCTACGGCTATGGCCGTGAATTATGAGTGCCCTAACTCATACAAATATACACTTTAATATTACCACAACAAAATCAAATTATTTAAACATCAGACTTAAATTTCTCTATACTTTTTAATGGTTTCTGATAAAATAAAACACATTGTTATAATAATGTAAACTAAAAATGTTTTATTAAATCTAATAAACGCAGATACGAGTAACAACACCATTCATTTACAAATACTTGACAAATAGAGCGAGAATAATCTGATATTTCGATAAAGCTTCAATCCCCATGTTGAGTCGGCTTACGTTATCAGCTTTTGAAGATAGCAACTCGATTTACTTTTACATACCATTGCCTATATAGGATGAGTACTTACAGCAAATTTTCGCAAAAGAAGTTAATTTCTAAACTGCTATAATCCTTACTTGATCAAAGCACGACGTAGTGGTTGTACCACGGATGTTTTAAGCTGGATTTCACCCGACAAAATTTGTTTTAGTAAATTGAGTTTTCACTTTTGACCCGATGAAATGTAAAATGTATAGACGCAGTTTAAATCGAATTAAAGTATATATCGGTAAAATGAAGTCTAAGCCTCACTACTACAACTATTAGTAGCCACTTTATGCTTAGTAGCCTCTCGAAATAAATTTCTATCGCAAGTGAGCCAGGTGGTTAGGTTAGGTGTAGTTGCCCAGGGGTGCGACGGAACACCTCCTCGCGGTGCACCCTGGGCAACGTGGGCGATGACGCATCATTGATTGCTCCTCTGGAGTAGCTGGCGTCAACGTCGACGGCTAACGTTCCAGCCCTTTTCAGGGCTAGCTGACCCCATTGCACGAGGGGGTCGTGGTATGGCGGGCCTGCTAGGTCCGCGACGGATCCGCGAGGATCTCAGATCCGAAAGGATCGAGGGACGGGTCGGCCCACTGCTCGCGCAGATGCTGACAGGCATTCGTGCCGCCGTCGGTGATAGGAGGCGTGGCTGCCCTCCCGCGTCGCGTAATCTCCGGGTGATCGTCAAGGACCTGCATGCTAGCCACATGCGGGAAGATGTGATCTCGGAGGACGCGGGGCTTGCCTTCATTGGCCGGCCCGCGACAAGGAAAAGTCTATAAGACCCGACAGCGAAGTCGTAAAAACCTGTGGAAACCTGGGGACCTCCACAGTATGTACCCCGCTTCCCGGAATGAGCGTCACCCGGGAAGTGTATTCATTTCGTCTCATATTCGTGGGAACAGTATATGGATTCTATAAAAATTAAAACCAAAACCCCCCCCCCCAAAAAAGAAGAGCTCCACAGCGAGCACAGTCGCCCAGTGCGACAATGACTTTCCAGAGGCCACTCCGGCCTCAGGGAAACGGTCAGTCGGGAACGGCGGCCTCTTGGCAGCCGACTGTTGAGTTGCGGCGTTCATCCCGCCTCCGTGCTGCCTCGGTCGGCGAGTCGGAGGCGGACATGGATTCCGCGTCGTCGGATAGGGGTTCAACGACTTCGTTGAACCTCGTGTCCAAATTCTTGAAGGCGCAAAAGCGCCCACTGGAGGGCTCAGTGGAAGCTCTGGACGGCTCCGTCGAGTCCGGCGGGGCTGCTCAGCCTCCTGCTAAGCTTTCCAGCGCTGGAAGGGGCCGATCGGGGCCAGGTGGTCTCGGCTCCACCCGCAAGGCGGATCTGGCCCGTCGGCGTGCCGATGAGGAGCAGGCTGCGCTCGAGCGGGTGGAGCAGCTGTCTGCTGAGCTCGACTCGAGTGCAGATGGTAACCCGCACTCGGCAGCGGAGCTCCTGGAGAGGTCGTCGAAGAGTGTGGCCATCATCTTGGATGTGGCCACCAAATCGACGCACCTCAAAGGGACATATCAGAAGGCCCTTAAACTGGCAGCCACGGGGCTAAAGGAGGCGGTGGAGGCCCTGTCAGGCCGCACCGTGTCTGATGAGACAAGGCGGCTCCTTATAGCCAACAAAAGGCAAGCCGCCGAAATCATGACTCTCCAGGAGGAGATGCGTCAAATGCAGGCGGAGATGCGCCGCCTGACAATGGCATCGGTGGCGCCGGTTCCTCCGCCTGCCGTGGCTATGGCGCCGCTGGCTTCGCCTGCATCACCTGCAGCGCCAGCGCAAGAAGAGGTGGCTTCAGCGCCCTCACCCTCCGTGGTACCTCCCTCGGGCCTGCTCTCGCAGGAGTTCATGAGGGAGGTGATGCTGAGCGTCGGCTTCATGCTCGACGCGAAGCTGGAGGCGTTGGAGGCGAGGCTGCCTCCAGAGCCCCGCCGCCTTATGACGGCGGCTATGAGACGGACGCAGGTGGCGCCATCGCCCTTCGCGGTTGCAGCTGCGCGCCCGTCTCAGAACCAGGGTGCGCGGGTTGCGCGGCCTGCGGTTCCCGCAGCGACCGGTCCAAGGGTGGCCTTCCCACCCTTACGACCGGTGCAGGGGTCTTTGCGGGCTCCTGCCAGAGCCATAGCCCCTCCCGTGGCACCAACGCCTACCTCTTCAGCCCCCGTCCCCTCGACCTCCGCTCAGCCGGACGGCGAGGGCTGGCAGACGGTGAGCCGGAGGAAAAAGAGGGGCGGGAAGAAGAAGCGGAAGAAGGCTGCGGCAAAGGCGGCCGCTGCCGCCGCTAACACCGCTGCCCCACAAACCAGTGGCAGGAAGCCGAGGCTGACACCGCCCAAGTCCGCCGCCGTGGTGATCATGGTGGCGCCAGAGGCGGCGGAGAGAGGCCTGGGCTACGGCGAGGTCCTCCTGCGGGCCAAACAGGGCATCGATGTCTCCGATCTCGGAGGCGTCGGTGCACGAACGCGCCTCGCCCGCACGGGAGCTCGAATCCTCGAGTTCCCTGGGGCGGAGGGTGCCAGGAGGGCCGATGTCGTGGCCGAAAAGCTGCGGGGATTGTTCGAGGGTGTGGACGGCGTGAAGATCGCCAGGCCCACGAAGTGCGCCGAGGTGCGCATTTCGGGTCTGGCGGACTTCACGACTGCCGACGACGTCCGGGAGGCCATAGCTTCGACTACGAAGTGCAGCCCGGACCACGTCAACGTCGGCACTATCCGCCCCGGTCCCGGAGGCGTTGGTGCAGTGTGGGCGAGCTGTCCGGTCGCCTCGGTCAAAGTTTTGGCCGATGCGGGCAGGCTCCTCGTGGGCTGGATCTCAGCCAGGATTACGGTCCTGGGGAGCCGGCCCATGAGGTGCTTTAAGTGCATGGCGGCCGGGCACGCTCGCATAAAGTGCACCAGTTGCTTTGACTGCAGCGGATTATGTTTCCGCTGCGGTCAACCCGGGCACAAGGCGGCGGAGTGTTCCGCCCCCCCTCACTGCCCGGCATGTGCCGCGGGCAAGCTGCCCGCTAACCACTTGCTGGGCCGTGAGGGTTGCAGACAACCCCAAACCACGGCTTCTACGCCACGCCTGGGAGCTGGTCGATCGACCGAGGCCGCTCCCAGCGCCGTATCGCCCACGTCGCCGTCGCGAATGGAGGAGGATGTAGAAACCGCGCTCCATTAATGGATCGCGGGTGCAACATCCTCCAGGTGAACCTGAACCACTGCGCCGGTGCGCAGAACCTCCTCATGCAAAACATGGCGCAGTGGTCCATAGGCCTTGCCGTAGCCGCGGATCCGTATATCGTTCCGAACCGCCCGAATTGGGTCGGTTCGTATTCGATACATGGAAACGTGGCAATCGTCGCCTCCACGGCGCTTCATTTCCCCCCCTTGTCGCCAAGAGACAAGGGTCCGGGATATGTCGCTGCCGGCTGGGGAGATATCACCGTTTACGGTGTATACTTCTCCCCGAACCGGAGGTTGAGCGATTTCGAGGACTTCATCTTTCGACTGGAGACCTCGATGCGGCAAGTGGCCTCAGGTCACGTGCTGGTCATGGGGGACTTCAACGCCTGGTCTGAGGCGTGGGGGTCCTCTAGTACCAGTGGCCGCGGCGACGTCGTGCTAGAGTGGGCAGATGCGGTGGGCGTCTGTCTCCTAAACAGAGGCACCACCGCAACGTGTATCAAGCCGTGGGGGCGGTCGATAGTGGACCTTTCGTTCGCTACCCCCGCGCTTGCTGCACGTGTGAGGAACTGGCGTGTCCTGAACGACGAGACGACCGATTCGGATCACCAATACATCCGATTTGAGTTGTCTCGATCGCGGGACGCCAGTAGGGGTCACAGGGTTGGCAGCATCTCACCTTTCAAGAGGTGGGCTTTGGGAAGTCTCGACAGGGACCAACTGGCGGAGGCAGCCATCGTGCAAGCGTGGCTGTCTCTGCCACCTCCGTCTGAGGGGGTGGACATCGGTGCAGGCCGCTTTCGCGACTCGCTGACTGCGGTTTGCGACGCGGCCATGCACCGGGTCGGACGTAGGCCTCCAAAGAAGGAGGTCTACTGGTGGTCCCAAGAGCTGGCGTCCCTCCGCGCGGCATCCAACCGTGCCAAGAGGGCCGTCACCCGAAGCCGTGGGCGTCACAGAGACGCCCAACACCCGGAGGTGGTCCGCTTGAGGGAGGTGGCCAGAGAGGCCGAAATCACCCTCAGGCGGGCTATAGATGCTGCCAAGGAGCGCAGCAGAGCCGAAATGCTGGCGAGTCTGAACAGTGACCCCTGGGGTCGCCCTTACCGCGCGGCGCGTGACAAGCTCCGCGCGCAGGGCCCCCCCCTCACGGAGACTCTCCAGCCCAGCTTCCTGGCGGAAGTGGTCGAGGGCCTTTTCCCGGATCGGGCGGAGCATACACCCCCGTCCATGGCCCCTGTGGCCGAGGACGAGGGTGTTGTAGGGGAGGATGTTCCGCCCGTCACGGAGACGGAGGTGGGGGTGGCCGTTCTGCGAATTCGTTCAAAGAACACCGCCCCCGGGCCTGACGGGATTCCTGCCCGTGTGTTGGCCCTGGCCCTCGACCACATGGAGGACCGCCTCAGGGAAATGCTGGACGCCTGCCTAGCGTCCGGCCGGTTCCCTGATTGCTGGAAAAGCGGGAAGCTGGTACTCCTGCAGAAGCCTGGACGGCCCGCCAATTCGGCATCAGCCTTTAGGCCCATAGTGCTGCTCGACGAGGCGGGTAAGTTGTTCGAGAAAATTCTCGCTGCCCGCATCGTCGAGCATCTCACTACAGTGGGGCCCGACCTGTCGGACGCACAGTTCGGCTTCAGAACGGGGCGTTCGACGGTCGATGCAATCCTGCATCTGAGGGCTGCTGCCGAGGAGGTTGTGAGCCGCGGCGGAGTGATGTTGGCGGTGTCTTTGGACATCGCCAACGCATTCAATAGTCTGCCGTTCAGCTGCATCGGGGAGGCGCTCCGCTATCACGGGGTGCCCGTCTACCTGAGGCGGCTAGTGGCAGACTATCTGCAGGAGAGGCGTGTGTTGTACGAGGACTGCGACGGACGGACGTGTGCTGCAGCGACCCGTGTCGTGCGGTGTTCCTCAGGGGTCGGTCTTAGGGCCGCTCCTGTGGAACATCGGCTATGATTGGGTCCTCCGCGGAGTCTTTCCTCCCGGGCTGGGTGTCATCTGTTACGCGGATGACACTCTCGTCACGGCCCCGGGGGAAAGTTTCGAGGAGGCGGCGCACCTGGCCACCGTGGGAGTCTCCCAGGTGGTCGGACGTATTGAGGCGTTGGGCCTGCGGGTGGCGGTTGAGAAGACGGAGGCCGTGTTCTTCCACGGGCCTTATCGCCGCCCGCCGCCCCGCGCCTCGATCGAGATCCGTTCGGTCCTCGTACCGGTGGCGGCCCAGATTAAGTATCTGGGCATATATATCGACTCCAGGTGGCACTTCGACGAGCACTTCCGTAGGCTCGCCCCGAAACTCGTCGGCGCCGCGTCCGCCCTGGGGAGGCTTTTGCCAAACCTGGGTGGAGCCAGTATCGGCTGCCGACGGTTGTATACCGGGGTGATCCGGTCAATGGCGCTGTACGGCGCACCGGTGTGGGCGGACGCCCTGACTGCCCGCAATAGGCCCTCGCTCTTGAGGGCCCAACGCATCGTGGCGGTCAGGGCCATACGCGGGTACCGCACCGTGTCCACGGAAGCGGCCTGCGCATTGGCCGGAACTCCTCCGTGGGATCTGGAGGCGGAAGTGCTCGCCGAAGTATATCGACTGACGACGCAGCATCGGGCGGATAGTGGCAGTCGGCCTCCGCCCGAAGAGGTCCGCGGGTGGCGAGATGCCGCCCGCCTAGCCATCATGGCGAAATGGTCGTCCCGGCTGGAGTCCCCGAGTGCAGGTCATCGCACCGTGGCGGCGCTCCAGCCGGTCATTGTCGAGTGGACGGAGAGACAGCACGGGACCCTTTCCTTAATTCTTAATTCTTTATTGTACACAAAAAATGAAAAAGATATAAATGTTTTACAATTAAAATAAATTATGTACAAAGGCGAGCTTAACTCTAAAAGACTGACTCAGATGCTTTCCGAGCACGGCTGCTTCGGAAAGTATCTGTACTCGGTCGCCAGGAGGGAACCGAGTCCCGCCTGTCATCACTGTCCCTGCCGCGAGGACACGGCGCAGCACACGCTCGAGGCTTGTCCGGCCTGGGCGGTGCAGCGCCGTGATCTCGTGGCAACAGTGGGAGTCGACCTCTCGCTGCCGGCCATCCTGCGCTCCATGGCACGCAGCGAGAGGAGTTTTACCGCGGTCGCGTCCTTCTGCGAGGATGTCATCTCGCAGAAGGAGGCGGCGGAGAGGATCAGAGAGGCAGACGGCCTCGCGGATCCGATCCGATCCGCAGATTCCTGCGCCTCATGCCGCCCTAGTGAGGCCGCGGGTGGATGGGCCGGGGTTTGCCCTCCACCCGCAGTAGAGCCCCCCGCGAAGGGGTGATGTCCCGGCGTGTCTGGACATCGCCTAGAGACGGGCCCGCACCGCACCTTGCGGGCTGGCGCATGAGTGTTCCGTCGATGAGTGCGTAGTATTTCCGGCGGTTCACTCACTAAGTCGCGGTGTATGGCACACGGCAGGTTGTTTTAGTGTGGTGAGAGCCCCACATAACCGCGCGGCGTCCCCGCGCCGCGCGGTATGCGGATGAGGTACATTTTTTCCTGCCTGAACAAAAAAAAAAAAAAAAAAAAGGTGTAGTTGCCCACGGGATTAGCTTATAACAATTTAAGTTACTTTAAATAAAGTAATAAACAAAAATTAAATAATGTTAAATTGGTCCTCCAAAGATGACAAAACTGATTGTATTATTATTTAGTGATTTATTTCAATGTAAAGATCATTTGAAAATTTGTTAGTGTTCAGCAACTTCTGTGAGCGACTATACCCGGATGAGTTATTCTGATATTACTTTGTATTATTTTGTACGAATTGTGATATAACCTTTTCAGTCAAATCAACATAAATGTCAACATTAAACATAAAAACACACGTCATATAAAGTGCTCTCGGCGGGACATTTGACTTCCTATTCCTATATTTGAGGGGTTGGTAAATATGACTAAACATCATCTCGAACCTGCCTGCCTTCCCCTAAACCTTATTACACAAAATAAAGCAATAATTCAAACAACCAATAAACGTATTTCAAACAAAATTCAATTTGATATGGAAGTGTCAAGCCTTCGGTATACATTATTAATCTCTTATCCGAGTAACTGACATACATCGATTCCGTTCCTTAGAGACAATACAATGCGGAACGTCATTGCTCACTCGCTTGAGTGAACAGTCATCACGGGGACGTCACGCTCATAATCATATTACTACATTACTATAACTGGTTCACGATACGAGCGTAATGACGTGAAAAGCACGATTCGAATAACATTATATTCGACGGTGAATTGAAATATGGTAACTGAAATTTTTAACTCTTACCCTCACAAAATACGTGTATATCTAATTCCTTTCTGTTTTGTAATGCAGGTTTTATATATTAAATAATCGTCTATATACTTGACCGCCAAGACAAATTAGTTTATTTCTAAATTTCTTTTCATTAGCTGTCAAAACGGTAAGTTCTATGAATACTTGAATTAAATTACGTCATACCGTATTGTCAATTTTTTTTAAATACTAGTAACCGAAACTCTCAGGATTTTTCTTCCTGATTTGGCTTATTTGGTCTGATCCTCTAACCCCAAGAGAAAAGCCTGCTCTAGCGCAGACTTTTTTCTTAGTATCCTTTCAAGGGCTTACCCGGGGTGCCCGCCAATGGACACTTGGGCAGGACACCGTGCGGTGTTAGTCGATGCACGACATAACCGCCCCCGCTGGTTGGCGGGGGGGTATCCAAAGGGATTTCCGCACGTAAAAAAAAGAAGGGTCATCATCTGCTAATCAGCAGATATACCGACGTGCAGGTAAGGTCAGCCTGGACACCGAAGATTTTGGTGGGACCCCATTAGTACACCCTATTATGGATTTTACCAACCGTAAATTATACCTACATAGGCTATCTAATGTAACACGACATACCTACGTACATTCATTCATTAAACATCATTATCATAATCTCAATAAACATAAGCTTTTACTGAAATTGAATATGTCCCAAGTTACAACAAATTACGGTGAAAATAGTCCATTGATTTTCGGAATCACCTTACTATTATTGGCAATTATAGGAAAATATGTGTTGGTGCAGGTTTACAAGTTCATTTGTACACTAACCTTGGCACCTAGTTACCTGGGCAGGGTATAGATCTTGCCCAGGTAACTCTATGGTCGCGTATACAAAGTTAAAATCTAGGAATAAAACGAACTTGCGTTTTATAATGAGCTACGGTCATTTCTGCTGTATATGCATGTTCGGTGATGTAAGACCATGCCGGTAATCCAATTTATTGCAAAAACAAAATTGAAAAAGACTAACAACTATAAGAAAAAAAAATATATCGATGACAAACTGCTTACTCTATCTACTCAAATAGGCTACCTACAATGTATAATTCTGTATTTTGTGTCCTATATTCTATATCATCGATAGTTCTGAAGGTAATAAATGGATGTTTATGAAAATATATTCCACACCGCACTGTACATCGCCTAACTAGCTTGAATTATGGGTTCTAGAAAGAAATACATTTTTTTTATAAATGCATACATATAAATACCCATACCAATGCAAGACATATTCGTGCATACAAATATTTGCTCTGAGCGAACATAGAAACCGTGACCTCTGAAGCTTTATTATATTTTATATTGGATAAAGCTTATGTTTATTGAGAAATTTATATCAGAAGTTTTACTTAATTTACTCTAATTAACTCTTATCTACTTAATGTCTAACATTGTACAATTTATTATATATTTTTGAATACGACTCTGAAATCAACATTAACGCTTTGTGGCGTTTATTGGCGAAGTTCAACGGTGATTCTAGTATAAACAAAATGTATGCATCGTTTATGTGAATGTTGTCGCTGTTTATATACTTTCGCCTCGTAAGAATACGTAAATACATTATTTACGTCAGTACCAAATAGTGAATTAATTATTTAACCCGCAGTTTTGTTTCTTACTCCATTCACTAAAAAAATATTGACTTATAGCGTTCAACAATATTCCGACTCTACATGACAAACCATTTAATAAACAAGTCTACAGCTCTGTAATTGTCACAGTGCTCTTTTGTAGAGTGTTGCCATAAAGTGGTAAACCAACGACTCCCTCGTGACGGCACGAGGACCAATATATCGTGAGGTGATCATTTAACCCATGGCTGGGTCAGCCTAAATCGTTAAAGTTGTTTGTTGGCTGGCCGTCAAGATGGATATCTTACTCGTATTTAGGGCATAGCTGGTTCCATGGCCATACAGCCCGATGAAACGAAACACCATGCGGCTTTAGTCGACTCGAGTCCGACATACCCACTTCATCGTTAGCCCCAAAGATTAAGGAACCTGATTCTGATTCTCGCAAATTGCAATCAAACATGCGGCAGATTTTAAATCTGACCTGACCGATATTCTTAGCAATCCATGGATTCTCCGTGCGGGTGCCGGGTCCATCGCGTTGCTGAGTTGGGAACTCGGGACAGTGCCTGGGACTTGCGACCTAAGTGTAGGTTCAGAAGGGGCCCCTTTTGTTGATGTACATCAACACTCACCTTCACTACTCAAGTTCCCCTCCCTGCCTAACCAAATTTGATACGAACCTACTAGTGCCGCTTTAGACATTCGTCCTAGTAAAGAGCTTATTGTAGCTCTCGATAGGCCTAGATCTTTAAGTAGGTTATAGAGAGATTTTGCTGGTATACCTCTCGCTCCCACTTACACTGCATACAAATTAACCACGTAACCGTTTTTGATTAATTCGTTTGTGAGATCATAGTATTTATTTTTCTTTATTGTGTGGTCCTTCGGTATATTTGATTCCCACGGTACAGTAAGTTCCATAAGAACCACATGTTTTAACCTCTTAGAATAAAGGAATATGTCAGGTCTAGGTGACAAAACCCCAACATCCTCCGGAATTTTATAGTGCTTTTCATACGTGTCGAGTAAGAGAGTCCAATCTGGGGCAGTATCTAAGATTGAATAAGGTTTGTTCCTGGATGTTATGGATGAACCTTCAGACACAAAGTTGATATGATGTCTGTTAGTAGTCAATCCTTTTTGGGCTCTAGCTACTGCTAGACTCATTGCTTCACGTATGATGATAAGCACCTTATCGTGGCGGCGTGAGTATTGGCCTCTATCGAGAAGCACCCTACATCCTACTAATATGTGTCTAGCCGTCTCTATTGCCTCACCACAAGTATAACATTGTTTTTCTGTGGCCTTCCCCCACTTTAACAGATTACTCTGGTCTGGGAAGGTCATCTGAAAGGCGTTAAGATAGAATTTTAACAGGGCCGGCGACCAGTCATAGATCAAGGTGCGCCACTTTAAGGCCATCGGTATGCAGAACTCTCCCACTGTCAACCATTCATTTTGATTTCCAAATTCATCGCGTGCACTCGATATTTATCATTTTCGTCTTGTTTTAGAAAAGACTTAAGTATATCCTTGTCCTTTTCTGGCTCTCGTACTCCCAACCCCACTCTGTTCGACTGGGCTATCCCTATCATAAATCGTTTATGCAATAGGAGTCTAGATTCAAGCTCGGACGCGTTATTATCTTTCGGGAGTGCCCTGACTGTGTCATCTTGGGATTTACCTAAGATGTGAGCTTTGGTAACTCTAAGGTGTTTATAGAGCTCCGACGGTTTCTTAAATTTCATCCCAAAATTATTTTGATCCCTAAATAGAGCAGAGGAATCAGCAGAGTGCGCTAGTACAAGCCACGATTTTAGTGATTTTATGACAGTTGCATCTATTTCCGCCAGTAAGGTTTTACCGAATTCATACACCAGAAAAGGCATTATTTAGATCATTTATAAACGTATCGACAACTTCATCTAAGGATGGTGTGCGTCCTTTATAGTCTATCTTTCTCCCAAGAAATTTAAATGGCACCGATTCAGCGACTATGGAAACTGGTTTACCCCCAATGAAGAGTCCCGGGTCGTAGGAGGTAAATTTGGTGTCCCGTCTACCCAGACACAGACAGTGACACTTACTGGGTTTCGTCCTCAGTCCATTTGTAAACGAACAAAACTCATCGACTTCCTTTAATAGTTCCAACGGTTCTCGGGTCAACGGGTCTCAACGGTTAAGTGCATGTCATTTGGACCACTTTCGCGTCAATATTACATTGGTACGAGCAGGTGCAACTTCTCAAACTATTCACGAAATATGAATTCAGATAATTTTGTCATTACCTCGAAATAGTAAGCTTTAAAATGTGTTACCATTATTAGTGTTTAAATTTAGGAATAATGTTGTAAAAAAGCGGCTAAAGGTAAAACTAAAATATTTTGCAATTTCGGTCCAGTTTTCTAGATACACCACACCAACTACATAAATAACTTCGTAATCCCATATAAATAAGTATATTAAAATATAGAATACAATGAAATACAAAGGTACATTCTGTATATATTATGTATAATATAATTATGGAATAATAGGTGTAGTAGTAGATAAGTATTTAGATACAATTATGTTCTCTTATCGTATCTTATTTAATATTATATGTATTACTTGTAAGATACATTGTGTTTTCATACGATGGCCAAGCCAAGAATATATTTTATTTCAAACATAATAGATTTTTAATATTGATATGGTCACTTTAAGACGTTGTTAGGTTAGCTAGTTACATAGTAACTTAATACAGAAGATCCCTTAAGTAGGGACTGAATAAATTAACCGACTTGGTATTAGATGGATTTCACAAGTTTTTACGGTAGAAGAACTAATTTGCGAGGCTTGATGTTTTTTACAAGTTTTGTTTTCGGTGGCATAAAGATTATAGCTCCGATTAATACCCGTAGAAATTATAATAGAATTCATAATTGAGTTTGTTCCTAACAAAATCATATTTTGTTTTGTACATTTTTAAATTTCTACAAAATGTGGCAGTCGATTTTGTCACTGCGTTAAAAATTATTAATGCCATCGTTTTACATTCCTGTTGAATTAATTGTCCATAAATTATTCAATTCACATTTTTATGAATCATGTTATAGATTTTTTACTATTTTCCAATTTTATAGTGTTTGATTTGGGCAACTGTAAGATGTCTCTTCCCAACTTTTATGGTAAGGGATTTCAAGGCTTTATGATGCAAATAATAGAGTTATTTAACGGTCTTCACAACCATCTTTTGACTGTTTTTGACGTCGTTTTCGACTCTAAAAGTTGCAATTAAGTATTACATCTTAAAAGCAATGAACAATATTATTTTAATCGGGAAGAATATAAAAATCACGACAAAAAAAAATATGGTTGCCGTAATGTATATCACGTAGATATTATAAAATGAAATAGATGCATGTATAAACACACATACAATCTCATATACTCAATATTTCCGAAATCCCACATATACTAATCTAGAACTCCAACCATCTGAACACAACAGAATCGTTTCGGGTCGGAAGTATCAGTTTCTGTGTTTAGCAACGGTTTAGTTGGCAATCACAAAGCCGTGTGTTGGAATACCAACCAATAATAAAAATGTCAGGCTAGTTGTCAATCCGGGAGGAGGTCAGGCAACTGACCCAGATGGTCAGGGGATCCCCGGAGGCCCAGAACGCCCCAAGAGCCCAGGAGGTGGTGGACAACCCGAGGGCTCTTGTGCCGCAGGGGGGGATGCCTACGTCGTCGTCGTCGGTGCCAAATTCGGCACCAAAGCCGGCGCCAAAGTCGGCACAAAAGTCGGCGCCAAAGACAGCGCCTAAGCCGGCGCCCAAACCGGCACCCGAGGTGGTGCCAGAGCCTGCACCGAGCATGGTGCAGCTACTGGCGGCCATCGAGAGGCGGCTTGGCGTGTTAGAGGACCGGGCTTACCGTCCCCCACTGGCACGGCCTGCGACTTTCGCAGCTGCTGCCGGTGGTAAGCCCGGCCCCGCCACCCCAGTTGGCCCAACGCCACAAGGGAAGGGCAAAAAGCGCGGCACCCCCACCCCCGCCATACCCGCCACTCCCGCTGCACCCGAGCGTTCCTCCAGAGGGGAGGAATGGGTGGTAGCGGGAGCCGCCAAAAAGGCGAAAAAAACCGCCAATAAGGCGGCTAAGAAGGCGGCAAAAGCCGCTGCGGCGAAGGCGCCGAAGAGGCTCGCGCCCCACGCTCCACTGCCGTCGTCCTGACGGTGACGACGGAGGGTGTGGAGAAGGGCGTGGGGTACGCCCAGGTCCTGAGGCAGGTTAAAGCCTCAGTGGACCTCAAGGCCCTCGAGATTGAGGGGGGGCTCCGGTGCAAAACAACTCGCACCGGAGCTCGCCTCCTTGAGGTCTCCGGCGCCACCAGCGGCCCCAAAGCCGACGCCCTAGCGGCCAAGCTGAGGGAGTCGCTGGATACCGAAGCCATCCGCGTCACCAGACCCAACAAATGCGCAGGTTTGCGCATTTCGGGTCTGGATGACGCGGCCACGACGGAGGAAGTCATCTCCGCCGTCGTGGAGGCGGGCGGCTGCCCCCGTGATCAGGTGAGAGCTGGAGAAATCCGCTTCAGCTCCACCGGTCACGGCACGGCAGTCGTCAACTGTCCCGTCGCGGCGGCGCAGAAAATTGCGGACGAACGGAGCCTCCTCGTTGGGGGCTTCCTAAAGGCGCGGGTGCAACTCCTGCAGCCCCGCGAGACCAGGTGCTTCAGGTGCCTGGCCGTGGGGCATGTGGGAGTGCAGTGCACAGCGGAAGACACCGTGGGGGATCGATGCTTCCGCTGCAGTCAGCCCGGGCACAAGGCCAGTGCTTGTGATGCTCCGCCACGAAGGACAATCGCGAATCCCCATGATCCACGTTGGGCGCTCAGACGCCTGGATCGGGAGGCTCTCCTGGAGGCATCAATAGTGCAGGCCTGGATTCCGTCACTGGCCAGGCCTCGTCGCCCAGACGATGCGGCAGCCCGAGAGGCGGAGCTGTATGAGGCGTACAAGGGGGCCAAGAGTACCCTCCAGGAAGCCATAAAGCAGGCCAAACGGCGGGCCCGCGAAGAGCTGCTGGAGTCTCTGGAGCAGAACCCATGGGGGCGTCCTTACCTTGCGGTCAGGGGCAAAATCCGCCCAAGGGCGCCCCTACTGACCCAGAGCCTCCAGCCGGAGCGGCTGGAGGGGATACTGGGCTCCTTGTTCCCTGCGAGAACGGAGGAGCATGTCCCTCCGCGTATGGCTCTGCCTCAGGCGCCTGACGCTGAGGGAGAGTGAACTGGGGGTAGCAGTGCTCCGGCTTAAAGCCCGGAAATGCACTGCCCCCGGACCCGACGGCATTCCAGGCCGAGCATGGGTCCTGGCCCTGGAGGAACTAGGGCCTCGACTGGTGGCGCTCTTTAGCGCATGCCTCGAAAGGGGCCAGTTTCCAAAGGCTTGGAAGACGGGGAAACTGGTCCTTATCCGGAAGGCGGGGCGGCCGGCGGACCAGCCATCCGGTTACCGGCCGATCGTGTTGCTCGACGAGGTGTGCAAGCTCTTTGAGCGGATTATTGCAGAGCGCCTCGTCGAGCATCTCACGAACGTGGGGCCAGATCTGGCGGACAACCAGTTCGGTTTCCGCCGGGGGCGCTCCACCGTGGAAGCGATCATGCGCGTTAGGCGCCTGGCGGAGGAAGTAGTCTCGCGGGGTGGGGTAGTGGTGGCGGTGTCTCTTGACATCGCCAACGCCTTCAACACCCTACCCTGGAGCTGCGTTAGGGAGGCGCTCGCGTATCACGGAGTGCCTCCTTACCTCCGCCGCATTGTCGAGGCATACCTATCCGAGAGGGCCATAGTTTAGCCGAGCTGGCTAGGGCCAGGGCGGCGAGAAGTGTCGTGCGGTGTTCCGCAGGGGTCGGTCCTAGGGCCACTCCTGTGGAACATCGGATACGACTGGGTGCTGCGCGGTACGTTGCTCGAGGGTGTCAGCATAGTGTGCTATGCTGACGACACCCTCGTTATGGCGCGGGGAGTAACGTACCGAAGCGCGGCACTGAAGGCCACGGCAGGGGTTGCTCAAGTCGTGGGTCGAATACGGCGGCTGGGACTTGAGGTGGCTCTCCATAAATCCGAGGCTATGTGTTTTCACGGGCCTCGGAGGGGGCCACCTGCGGGAACCAGCATAACCGTAGGGGGCGTAAGCATCGGCATCGAGCCCACGATGAAGTACCTTGGGCTCGTACTCGATAGCCGATGGGACTTCGGACCTCATCTCCGAAGTCTGGTCCCGAAACTGAGGGGGGCTGCGGCCGCGCTATCGCGGCTGATGCCCAACGTTAAGGGACCCAACGCCCCCACTAGGAGCCTGTACCTGGGGATCGTGCGAAGCATGGCTCTATACGGGGCCCCCGTATGGGCGGAGACTCTGGCGGCCCGCAACGTAGCTGTTCTTAACAGCCCGTTAAAGGCGATGGCCGGCAGAGTCATCAGGGGGTATCGCACGATCTCCGTCGAGGCGGCATGTCTCCTAACTGGGACCCCTCCATGGGACCTGGAAGCGAGAGCCCTTGCGCTGCTGTACCAGTGGCGCAAGGAGGCGCTGGAGCGGGGCCATAGGCCGGAGTCCCGAGAAATCAGGGCTCAGCGGTCCCTGCTCCGCCTCCTCCCTCCGTACCCTCCATGTCTCCATGAGTTCCTACTCATGGAGACATGGAGGGTGCGACTTGAGCACCCAAGGTGGGGGGAATCCACCATTGCGGCGGTGAGACCGATCATGAAGGAGTGGTTGGAGAGGGTCCATGTGGACCTCTCCTACCGGATGTGCCAGATGGTTACCGGACACGGGTGTTTCGGTAAATATCTGTGGCGCATCCACCGGGAGACAACGCCGCAGTGCCAGCACTGCGAGGATCCTGGCGAAGACACGGCGCTCCACACGTTGGTGGAGTGCCCTGCGTGGGCGAGTCAACGCCGGGATCTCGTTGCGGTCCTGGGCGTGGACGTTCTCTCGTTGGAGACCATGGTGAGGGCCGTGGTCTCCGTCGGGAGCAAGTGGCACGCCGCCGCCTCTTTCTGCGAGCAGGTAATGCGCGCGAAAGAGACGGCGGAGAGGGAGCGGGAAAGAACCCTGCCCCCCGAGTTTCGCAGTCTGCGGCGAGGACGCCGCAGACTCATCTACGCCCGAGACTACCGACCTCCATGATCGGGGCCTGAGGACGGCAGTTGGCCGACTCGCCGTCCTTACAGAAGCAGGCCGTGGCGGAGGCGTGTCGTGTGTGCCCTACACACGCCTGCCAACTCACCGAAGCGGGATAAAACCCGACCCCACCAGGCGAGGCCGCGGTGGCGGCCAAAGTACGCCGGCAACCCTGGGGTTATCCTTTCGAGGGCTTACCCGGGGTGCCCGGCAACGGACACTTGGGGAGGACACCATGCGGTTTTAGTCGATACACGACATAACCACATATCCGAAGGGATTTCCGCACGTAAAAAAAAAAAAAAAAAAAGGCTAGTTGTCAAAGTTGAATGCGGGAGGGTAACAATTTGTGCAAGCTATCTCCACAGTGGGATCCGAAGTGGCAAGTTTCGCTTTAAAAAGGAGATGTTAAATATGTCAAGGGATAATTTGAAATGAGAATTACTGAATGAAGATTACTGATCAATTAGAATAGCAAGGAAGTTAAATTCACTTTGAATTACAAAATATATTTCATACGAATTTGTTAAGCGTAAATATACCTATTTTAATTGTATTGTAAATAAACAATGATGGCCTGCTGATTGACGGTCGAGGCTCTGGCATAGGTTTTCTTCTCTGGGTTGGGGGTCAGACAGTCACTTGAATAAAAGCCATACAAGCGAAATCAAAAGGAGGAAAAGGCGTAAGCGGACTCCGGACTCCAATGTGAACGCCCCGGATGCAACCGAAAGCAACGCTAAGATGATGGATGATGATATGTTTTAAAATTAACTTCTAGAATTCTATAAATTCTTAAGTTTATCTCAAAACACATTAGCTAATGCCTTTAGTGACATGTAAATTCACTTTATCATAGTACGGGGGTACTCCTTTCTACATCTATTTCACATTTAAAGTCCTGTATTACATTATCCGAGATTCACTTAGAGAATTCATTACTCGCAGCGAGAGATTCGAGAATGCAGTGATAAATCTCTATGAACACATATTGGATAAACTATAAACGGTACTAGCTAATGCATAACTTGATAACTAAAAGCTTTGGTACGTCATTGTGTAATCCGAGGCCAGTGCTATTCTGTCGATGTTTATCAAACTAAGTACAAACAATATTGCATTTCCACGAATATATTTTTACCTTTTTTTTTTTTTTTTTTTTTTTCGTGCGGAAATCCCTTCGGATACCCCCCCGCGTGCCAGCGGGGGCGGTTATGTCGGGCTTGAACCGACTAAAACCGCACGCCGTCTCGGGTCTACAGACGCCGGGGTGTAAGGTTGCTCATAGAGCATATCCCTCGCACCCCGACTGACCCTGGGCCATCTCCGGTTTCGAGATGGCCCCCTCGGGTTTGGGAACCACGGTGTCCCCGTCTTGCCCCGGTTTGGGGGAGGGGCGCTAGTCGCCCCACCGTCCCGGCCTGCTTCTGCTGGGGTGACAGGTGGCCTCACCCGCCACCCCCAGGCCTGCGCTCATGGAGGACGGAGGTCGTTAAGCGACCTCCGGCGCCTGAGTTGCCTGCGACGCGCGGCGAGCAAGTTGCGGGCTCGGCGGACCGGGAGAGTTCTAAGTCTCTCCCGGGCGCGCTCCGCCACCTCCTTCGCGAGCATTACATGCTCGCAGAAGGAGGCGGCGGCGGCCCACGCGCTCGCGCTCCGCACCATTGCCGCAATCATGCTGCCGAGCGAGAGGACTCCCACCCCGATGGCTGCCACGAGGTCACGCCTCGGCGCCTCCCACGCCGGGCAGTCCGCCAGCGTGTGCAGCCCTGAGTCCTCGCTCGCGTCGCAGTGATGACACTCAGGCGTTGGCTCCTTCCTGATCCGATGCAGGTGGTCCCCGAAGCACCCCTTCCCTGAGATCACCTGCGTCAGTCGGTAGGAGAGGCTTCCGTGTCGCCTCTCCAGCCAATCCTCCATGATGGGCCTTACCGCCGCTATTGCGGCGTGCCCTGCGCTTGGTTGCCCAAGTCGTTCCTTCCACTCCACCACGATGGCCTGGCGGAGCTGGGACTGCACGGCCTCGATTTCTCGAGGCTCGGGGTTCCATCCCTGCTCCCGCGCCTCCTTTCGCCACTGGTACAGTTGCGAAAGGGCTCTCGCTTCCAGGTCCCATGGCGGAGTTCCGGCAAGGAGACTCGCCGCCTCGAAGGAGATCGTGCGGTACCCTCGGATGACCCTGATGGCCAGAACCCGCTGCGGAGCGCGCAGCATCCGCACAGTTCTGGTCCTCAGGGCCTCCGCCCATATTGGGCACCCATACAGGGCCATGGACCGCACGATCCCCGCATAGAGTCTCCTGCAGGAGTCATCGGGCCCCCTCATGTTGGGCAACAGCCGAGCCAGAGCAAGAGCTGTGCCCTTCAATTTAGGGGCCAGACTTCGGATGTGCTCTCCGAAGTCCCATCGGCCGTCGAGCACGAGCCCCAAATATTTCATTTGGGGCTTGATGCCGATGCGATTTCCTCCCACGATAAGACTGGATCCCTCGGGTGGCTTGCTCCGAGGCCCATGGAAGAACAGGGCCTCGGTTTTATGCAGGGCCACCTCGAGACCCAGCCGCCGGATCCGCCTAACGACTTGGGCAACCGCGGTCGTGGCCTTTCGGGTCGCTTCGCGGTACGTCGCCCCGCACGCCGTCACGAGCGTGTCGTCCGCGTAGCACGTGACGGCGGCACCGCCTACGAGCTCACCGCGAAGCACCCAGTCGTATCCGATGTTCCACAGGAGCGGCCCCAGGACCGATCCCTGTGGAACACCGCACGACATTTCACGCCGACCGAGACCGGTCACGGTTGGGTAGATGACGGCTCTCTCCGTCAAATACGCCCCGACTATGCGGCGGAGGTAGAGAGGCACTTCGTGATACACGAGCGCCTCCCTAATGCAACTCCAGGGCAAGGTGTTGAACGCGTTGGCGATGTCCAGGGACACCGCCAACATCACCTCACCCCGGGCTACTGCATCCTCCGCCAGAGCCCTCACGCGCATGATGGCATCCACGGTGGAGCGCCTCTGGCGGAAGCCATATTGGCCATCCGCCAGGTCCGGCCCCACTCTTGAGAGGTGCTCGACGAGGCGCTTCGCAATTACTCTTTCAAAGAGCTTGCACACCTCGTCGAGCAACACTATGGGCCGGTAGGCGGACGGCGAGTCCGCCGGGCGCCCCTCCTTTCGGATGAGGACCAGTTTCCCCGTCTTCCACAATTTCGGAAACTGGCCCCGCTCCAAACATGCGCTGAGAAGCCCTCTCAGTCGGGGCTCGAGAGCGTCGTCGACTAGAGCTAGGACCCACGCTCGGCCTGGAATGCCGTCGGGTCCCGGGGCGGTGTGTTTGGCTCTTAGCCTTCTCACCGCCAGCTCTAGTTCTACCCAAGTGACCTCGGGCACGTCGTCGTCTTCCACGTCGGGCGCCATGCGCAACCGAGGCGGAGTCATCTGCGGTGGAACATGTTCCACCGCCCGCGCTGGGAACAGGGAGCCAACAACTCCTCCGAGCAGATCCGGCTGGAGACACCGGGTTAACGGCGGGGCCTTGGGGCGCAGCTTGCCCCTCACCATCCGGTAGGGCCGCCCCCAAGGGTCCCGCTCCAGCGTCTCCAGCAGCACGCGGAAGGCGTCCCGTTTGGAACGCCTTATCTCCGCTCGGAGGGCTCGTCTGGCCTCCCTGTATCCCTCGTACAACTCCGCCTCTCGGGCCTCCGCATCTGCGGGGCGGCGACGCCTCCTACGGAATCGGGCCCACCGGCGGTGCGTGATCACGCAGCCCCGTCTGAGCTGCGCGATCTCCGACGACCACCAGTAGACCTGACCCCTCGGATTATAGGGCGGAGCCCTAGGCATCGCCGCGTCACAGACACGGGTCATGGCCTCCCGGAACCACACCGCCTCATCGTCTATGCAGACAGGCCTGTCCGGCGCAGGGGCCCAGGCCTGTACGATGGCAGCTTCCAGGAGGAGCTCCCGATCAAGTCGCTTAAGCGCCCAACGTGGCTCGGGTGGAGCCGGTGCAGCCGGCGCGTCGCTCGCAGGGGGGGACACGTCAAACCGAATGTATCGGTGATCCGAACTTGTGTCCTCCCCCAAAACGACGCGCCAGCCCTGAACACGTCGCGCCAACGAGGGGCTCGCGAACGATAGGTCCACGATGGAGCTACCCCTCGAGGTCACGAACGTGTCCACGGCTCCCCGATTTAGGAGGACTAGGCCGAGTCGTGCGGCCCAGTCCACCAGTGCCCTGCCTCTATGCCCCGTCGCGCCCCTTTCGTGTCGGGAACCCCAGGCATAAGACCAGGCGTTGAAGTCCCCGAGCACAAGGACCGGACGGGGCTGGCAGGCATTGACGACGACGGCCAGCTGACGGAGCCATTGCTCATATGCAGCTTGGTCTCGGTTCGGCGTGATATAAGCGGCCACGACCGCTATATCCCCAACCGCCACCGCCACGCAGCCGGGTCCCCTTGCAACGACGGCAAGAGGGGGGCTGCCGGCGGCAGGGTTGTGCACCAGTGCCGCCGACCCATCCAGCGCGGTTTCCCAGGTAGGCCCGAGGAACCGGTGGGTGTATGGGTCGGCGACAGCGGCGACATTTATGGCCCACTGTGCCATGCTCTGGCGCAGAAGATCCTGAGCATGGGCACCGTGGCCAACGTTCACCTGCAGAATGCGGAGTTGAGGATCCATTATGGAACCCCCATCTCCGCATCCCGCTGCGAACTAGGGGCGGAAGGCCGGCCTCCCGGCTTCGGCTCCCCTCCGGCGCAGGCCTTGCTGCCAACCCTATGGTCAGCCGGCTTGCCCCCCGCTGCACATCTGAAGCAGTGCAACGGGGCGCTACACGTGCCGGCCTTATGACCGGGCTGGCCACAGCGGAAGCAACGGTCACCCGCCGTTACCTCCGCTGTGCAGTGCACCCCCACATGGCCCACCGACAGGCACCTGAAGCACCTGGCCGGTCGGGCCTGCAGGAGCCGTGCCTGCGCCCTCAGGAAGCCTCCTACCAGGAGGCTCCGCCCGTCAGCGACCTTTTGGGCCGCCGCGATAGGGCAGCCGACAACTGCTGCCCCCTGTCCACCGCGGCCGAAGCGTATAGCTCCGGCCTTAATTGTGTCCGGGGAGCAGTCCCCGGCCTCCGCCACGGCGAGCCTGAGCTCTTCTGCCGTGACGGAGTCGTCCAGGCCCGTAATGCGCACTTCTGCGCATTTAATGGGCCTGGACACCCGGACGTCGGCTGCGTCCAGCGACTCCCTCAGCCGAGCCGCTAGGGCGTCGGCCTTGGGGCCACTGGCGGCGCCAGGGACCTCGAGAAGCCGGGCTCCCGTCCGTGTGCTCTTGCACCGGACACCCGGGATCTCGAGGGCCTTTAAATCGACGTTGGCCTTAACTTTGGCCAACACCTCGGCATACCCCATGCCCCTACCCGCTGCCTCCGCCGTCAGGGTGACGACGACGGCCGTGGTACGAGGGGCACGGAGCTTCCCCGGCGCTGTCTTCGCGGCGGCCGCGGCCTTCCTGGCCTTCTTGGCGGCCTTCTTGGCGGCCTTCCGCCTCTTCTTGTTGGCTCCAGCCACCTCCCAGCCCCCTTCCAATGGGGTGGAGGTAGCCGGAACCACGGCTGGGGCTGGGGCTGGGGCCAGGGCTGGGGACGTCTTCCCCTTGCCCTTCCCCTTGCCTTTGCCCTTCCCCTTACCCTGAGCGGGAGGGGGCTGAGGAGCCGGCTCCGGCAGGGTCACAACCGCACCCGCAGCCGGGCGGGTGGGGCCCCTCTTGGCTACAGCCGCGTAGACGGCCGCTGGTGGCGCCAGAGGCGGGCGGCGGATGGAGTCCATTAGGGCCTCCATCCGACACATCATCCTCTCCTCCAGTGCCTCCATGTAGGGGAGCCAGGACTCCGCCGGCGGTGCCCTTGGCTGCGCCGGCCGCACCGACTGTGCCGGCTGCTGGGCCGGTTGCACCGGCCGCTCCGGCCGCGCCGACAGCGCAGGCTGCGCTGACCGACTCACGGACGAGCGAGTCGCGCGCGCCGGCTCCGCCGGTTGCGCCCGCTGCGCCGTTTGAACCGAGCTCGCCATCCCCCTCTTGAGCTCCTCGACGGCTGCAGCTAGTCGAGCCGTCTCCCGACGGGACTCGGCCAGCTGCGCCGCCAGGCCCTCATTCTCGGAGGCGATGTCGAGCACAATGCTCAACATCGCCTCTTGCTCAGGGTTTGGGGACCCCTGGAAGGACGCGGTCACCTTCTGGAGTCTCTCCATGAGTGACCGCGTCCTCCCGCATGGCTTCGACACCGACACCGCTGAGGTGGAAGGCCTCGGCGGTGAGTTTCTCACGGCCCTTCCAATAGCCGATAGGGCTCGGGTGGATTGCCCAGCCCTCACGCCACCACGCGCCCCTCGGCGGCCAGCAGCCACCTTGGACGCCGGCTTCGCCTCGTCGCTGCTGGAGGAGGAGGTCGTCCCGGTGAGGGTAAAGTCCTCATCCGACACGTCCTCCCCCGCCCGAGCCTTTGCGCGCCTCCTGCGCTTCCGGGTCCGCTGGACGCCCAGACCCACCGGGCTGCTCGCCCTGCTTCGCTCGTTAGCGGTGTCGAATTTCTCCGACACCGCTGAGGTATTTGGCGTCACCTCCACGCTTGTTTGCTGCGCGATCTCCGCGCAGACTCCGTCGTTCTCGTTGTCCTTTTCCTTGCTTTGGTCTGTGTTAGTTTTTGATCGGTCCGTTTTATTTTTAATTTGTTGGTTAATGTCCATAGCATATCCCACGAGTATGGGGGAAAGGTGGTCCATCCAGGCGGTGCCCCCTGCACCTGGATAAGCCTATGTACTATGGAGGTCGGCTGGTATCCATAGGTTTTTACGACTTTGCTGTCGGGTGTTATAGACTTTTCCTTGTCGTGGGCCGGCCAATAAAGGCAAGCCCTCCGGTCAGCAAGATCACAGCGTACCCTTCTGGAGCCACCAGTTAGGTCGTTGCTGATCACCCACCGATTACGGAACGCGAGAGGATGGCTAGTCCTCTCTCACCGGCGGCGGCACAAGTGCCCGTCGGCCCCTGCGCGAGCAGTGGGCCGACCCGTCCCCTGATCCCCTCGGATCAACACGTCGCTCGCAGTGTCTCCTCTGATAACAGCAGAGGGGTACCTGGAGCGACCACCACCGCGGGCCTTGCAGGCCCGCCATACCCCGACCCCCTCGTGCAATGGGGTCAGCTGGCCCTGAGAAGGGCCGGTCGGTCGGACTCTTGGCCGTTGACGTTGACGCCAGCTACTCCAGAGGAGCAATCAATGATGCGTCATCGCCCACGTTGCCCAGGGTGCACCAAACGCGGAGGTGTTCCAACCAGTCGCACCCCAATATATTTTTACCTAACTTTTAATAGTAAAATTAAACTGTAAAAGGTACATTCCCGGAATGGAATGTAATTTCAAACTAAGAAATTAATGTACCGACGAACCTACTTCCCGGAAAGCTTGCCCATTCTGGTTTGTTGGAATTTTCGTATATAGTATTCCTGATGGGGTAAAAACCTTCTACCGACATTCTTGGAAAATGGACACAGATGACTAATCAAAATAGCTTAATGAATAAATGTTAATACAATATAAATTGAATTGGAAACCAGTTAACACCTATTAATATTGCATTTGTACAATAATGTGAGTCACAAATTAAATCATATAAATCAACACGTGAAGTATAGTTATATTATTAACCTGACTATTGATCAAATTTACCTCAAAAGAGAGTATAATAAACGTTGTTACATTTGCAATTTTAAATCATTTCAGACCATCATTAATATCATTTGCGTAGTCTCTATTCCTACATTTCAATAAAATTCTTGTATATGCAGACCTTTCTCCTAGACTCACAGTGGTATAAGTATTTCTTTGGCGTCTAAGTAAATAAATAAATTAAGGTTTACCTTTCCCATAAACCTCTGAGCTCTATATTTGTGTTCAAGTCATTTGGCTCCCCATTGACGTAAATTACGCGCAATATTTTTTCTACAAAGTTTATAAAAAATACTACATGGTGATATTGTTTGTTGTATAACGAATATATTGTGACCAGAATTTGCTATATGAAAAAGAGAAGCAGAAAGTTATAATAAAGTATTCCATGATGATCAAAGTATAAAAGCAGCAAAAAAATAATACATTTTGAGAACGTTTCCTGACCCTCAATAGTATTCAATGCATAATCAAAACCTTTTCATTCCCGGAGGGAATGCTTATGATGCTGAGTAGTGGCTTAACGTGCTTTGACGCAAAGTGGTATCATAAGTAAATTAGTGGTTGTCAGAGAGTTGACCACATAAATTTGCGTAAATTGACCGGTCTGTTTGTAAAACTATGTGAAATTATTGCTATTCTGCTTTTAAGAATCTAAATAATTTATGTAGAAATAAATGCGGTTTATAATTTGTTTTTATTTAGTTATGGTTTGTATATATAATTTTATTGTAGTATTAATAGTATTGAAAGTAGTTAAGTGTATCGTTTGCCTACTTTAGTATGGTCAGCAACTGACTGGCAGCAGTTAAACCACATTAAGAACATATCATAACTTTAAAGTCTATTGTTATGTAATAATCTAGTAAAATTCATTGATCATTGGTTGATTTGATGATATATATATTTACAGAAACGGTATCAATATTGGTATTATTTCCTCTCAAAATATAATCTCTTACTGTTTAAAAATATTACTGTATGCATAGGCTTATGTCATTACAAGCTACGTTTTCCATTAAGCAGTCTCTAAATCTCTTAAAATTACTACCAAATCAAATTTTTGTTTCACTACTTTCTGTCTATAATTCGCTATATACATGTCAAGCTCAACATCTTTATTTCTTTCGTATTTGTAATTTGCTCGCACTTCAGCCACGGTGTTATTTCAACAATAAATTGATTTATGCGCTCTGTGTATTTGTAATACGTCTATTTTAATATATTAGACAGGAATGTCTATGAGTTCCGAGTTTGAACTGGAAATAGAACTGGTCGAGTAATTCTACTGTGAAGTGCATAGTTCTTGTAAATTGGAATTGTGTTGTTTGATTCTTGAACGTCTAAATAGGTATCCATAGCACATTTATTACAGTTTTGATAAGCAAAGTATTCGCAGTAGTGTACTATTCGTTACGCACATGTGTAATTTGACAATCATAGTCTCTGGTCTTATGTGTCTGGTATACATAATGATAATAACATGATATATAATTAAGAATATATTGAATCAATAGGTGCATTTTATGCTACACCAGATAAACATTTCTAATTATTTTTGACACTTGACTATAGCGAAAAGAAATACTTGAACATAATTATATCTATATATATTTTTTACAATAATGGTGTAAAAAATAAAGAAAAACTATAACCAATTTTGAAGAAATGAAGTATATTTTCTATTTATTTAGTTTAGAAGAAAATGCTATATATATATATATATATATATATAAATAATAAATACTGATACCAGAGAAAATGCCTCCAAGATAAACTTGACATCCTTACAAATTATTATACAGCTGAAGCCTGACAAATGGAATGTCGAGCTGATCCTTGCATATAATTATGTAAATTGGACGAGACATATCTCGGCAAACTATGTTTGATTTAAGTAGTGCTGTCTTGAGTTGATGCCGCAGTATTCGAGCAGTATGATCAAAAAGTAGTAATTTAGTGTCTTAAATTAGCTGTGTTAGCTCAAAACTTTAAAATTTTAATTCAAGCTTTTATCACAGTATTATATTTAGAGGGTTACCCTCTAAAAGTAATACTGTGATAAAAGCTTGATTTTGCTTGATTGAAGCACACCTAATTTAAGACACTAAATTACTACTTTTTGATCATACTGCTTGAATACTGCGGCTAGATATAAAATAAGATAAGAAAAACGAATGGGTACATAAACCTTTTATAAAATAACAAATAAAAAGTGAAGTAAATAAACTTTGTCGTTTGGGGAAAATACTACATAATATATTTTCATTATTAGGTTCATGTATTCAAATGTAAAAAGAATTTGTATATACTTGAGTGTTAATCCACTTTTGTCGTTGACTGTATATTGTGTTTCATTTCTTGGTTATGAAAAATCTATTTGAGGCCCTTACATAGTTCTAATACAGATGTAAAATGCTTCCAGATAAATATCATATCGTTGATATTCGAGGATAGACATTTTGATGACATGATCTGGCAAAATAGAAGATGCCTGACTGAAACCGCTAGTCATCATTATGAAACATAGGTTAAGATCACTTGGGAACGGTAAATGACGGTAGACTACATAAGTAATACATAACACTACATAAGTTGAAATCAAACCTTAAAAACGTTAAACGTAAAAGATAGCCATTCCCAATTGCTACCATTATATATGAATACCTACTTATTGATTGATATTTCATAAATAGAAATGATACCACTTAAATTTTACAAATAAAATATCAACAACTAAAATAGAACACCATTATATTTAACAACTCAGTTTAAACCTTTCCATAATTTAGAAGTATTTATAAGTTTGTCTTTAATTAAAGTTTTAACTACATTTAAAATTCAATTACGAAACTTTGTTTGATCGTGTTCACAAAAATTGAGTCTTACAGGCTCAATTTTTTTAATTTGTTTTTATTTAGTTTGTTTCTGTGTTAAAAAGTGTCGATAAAAGATAGCCCATTTGTTTCTTTGTTTCAGGTTCACCTGCCTTTTCGTAATAAAAGCTAACTAAATTAAAAGTTCCCTGAATCTGTGCATTGTGCCGGCTTTTAGAAGTTTGATTAAATTCTACCAACTGTTCAGTTTGGCTAATAAAGGTGAGTGATTGTTTTCAATACCTATACCTATTCATTGAGATGGCGTGGATTTCGGCCTGAATTCAGCGAGTATCATGCTGAGTATTATATTAATACTGGTGGATCCTTAGTTCTTTCCGGTTAAAATTGGTTAATAATATAGCAGCATCAAAGAATATATAATATTATACAATTTTTAACTATCTACATTGGCCAATCAAAGTAATTTCTTGAAAATAATTTACAAACGATATTTTCTTTACTGTCTTTAACGTACATACTTAAGTAATAAAATTATTTAATATTTCAAATGAATTTTGAATTAAAAGTACCTGAACTGTGTTGTTCAAGTGTTGGTGTTATTATTTACGCAGAATGAGATAACTTACACTTCAAACTATAAGACAACCACATCTTCAGTCCGCCATATAATTCGTAAAAAATAGTATTATTTCAATATGTGATATTCGCGTAAACTTCCGACAGTAAATATATACTTAAGTAATTTAATTAATTGTTATAAAAGGAATTATTGTAATAGAGGGTATTACAATAATTGCTTTTATAAGATACACATTTCCTTGGACATTAAAAGCAAAATGTAACTTTTTACCTTTATATGTATATAAAGGTGTCGACTATCATTACAAGTATGAAACAGGTGTTTCACATGAAAAAGATGGATTGATAAACATTATTCAAAATAACCGGTTTATAGAGAATGATCAAATGTCACCATAAATGTAAACCTAGCCTTTTGTTTTCTTTTTTACGTGCGGAAATCCCTTCGGATACCCCCCCGCCGACCAGCGGGGGTGGTTATGTCGTGTATCGACTAAAACCGCACGGTGTCCTCCCCAAGTGTCCGTTGACGGGCACCCCGGGTAAGCCCTCGAAAGTATAACCCCAGGGTTAGCATTAAACTTGACTATAGGCGTCAGTGAAGTATAATTAACCACCAGGACTGCAAGGCGAATCGCTGCTTGCAATGTTGAGCTGAGTGAGACATCGTGATTCTTGTCCAATAGATTTGACCGCTATTGCGGAATCAGATTTTGAAAATTTTGAACAGTGATCATTCCTCCGTGGCAAGTCCGATTTTGAAAATTCTTTTTGAAAGTCACACTGAACGTGTAAAGTTTGGTCACAGTGTCTCGAGCGGTTATTATGTAATTCCATCTGGATTTTTTTTAACGGTGATCATTCCTCTATGGTAGCATTAATTTTTTCAAAATATATCCATAAACCTTCCTCTGATTGACCTCTTTAATCATGCCAAATTTGGTTCTGATTGGATTAGTAGTTTAGGAAGAGACAAGAGACCTGTGACAAAGAAAATCCTGAAGTCTGGTATGAGGAGCTTTCGCTCGACTTCGTCTCACTCAGCTCAACTATACTACTGTATTTTAAAGCATTTTTAGTTCCACTACCTTCCGGGTCATTTCAACCTCATCTGCAAGTCAGTACACCTGCTGATTGACGGACGAGGTTCTGACACAGGCTTTCCATTACGAGTTAGGGAGTCAGACGGAAGTCACTCCTGTAAAAGCCAAACCAAATAATGGAAAGGAGGAGTAGGAATTGATCTGTGCCTTCTAAGTGCAAGCTTTACAAACGGGATTAGCACTCGGATAATAAAAACCTAAACATCCTACTAATATTATTCAATGCGCTTACAGACTCTTTTTTAATAGATAAATAGAATTACTATAGGAGGAATCATGTAAGTAATATAGACCAAAAAAAAGGAAACATGAAATAAATTATTCACTGTTACGTTAGTTAAGGAAGACTGTACAGTAGTACAGTAGGTATCAACACTAGCTCTATATATCTCGGAAATTGGCGCTCCATATTTTCTCAGTTGATTGAACACATAAACCGCTTGATTTCTTGTCGTGGTACAATTCAACGCGCTTGCTCCATTTCGAAGTTCTCCGTATAGCGAGTCAACAATACATACAATCTGCCTCACATTTAGATAGTTTCAACTGTCCTTGTTATGTTGTTCCTCAACCAAACGGCCTACTTGCACCCAAAGTAAGCTCTTACCAGGAATTAATGTCAGACAGCTATTTCAGCAGTTCTACTGGGGAATTAAGCTAAAGATTTTATCAAAATCCATTTTGATTTGTTGAACTACTTATTAGTTTCTAAATTATATCTATATATTTGCATCGATACTAATATTATATAGAGAGAAGCCGAAATTTGTGATTTTATTTATATGTCTAGGGTGATATTCGAAATCTCTGAAAAAAATCTTTCACTATTTGAAAGGTACATTAATCCCAATGGACATAGACTATATATTACGTGTGAATTACGATGAGTTGAGTAAAACAAAACTCATATAAACTGACGCAAAGCTAGGGTGGGTTGCTATAAAGAAATAAAAAAAAAATATTAATCTTCCATTTCAGGGATTTCCGAACGAAAAAAAAAAAAAAAAAGGTACCTACTGGTTATACTTTTTGAGGACAATGATATTGAATATTAATTGTAATCCATAAAAAGTGTAGATATTGGTATTATCATAGAACTACAACTGAAAATATTAATGGTCTTACTGTCGACGCATAAAAAATTGTCTGTGTAGATAGCGGTTCGCCGTGACTTGAACTCTATAGGGAGATGCCAATATTTGAACACCAGACCTTTTATTACATTTTAATGTATATTACCACGGAATAAAAAACCAAGAGGAAGTCCCCTAAATCTTGTTAGTATAGATAATATAATTATGATCAATCTCGACACACGAATTAGTTATGAGATTGGTTAAAATTTGGTTATTTTTGGAGCCCTAACAATATCTTCGGGGTACAAGCTAATCTCACCTGCAAGTCGGTACAACCGCTGATTGACGAACGAGGCTCTGGCGCCGGCCTTTCTCGTGTTTATCGCGGGTTTGGAAGATTAGCGGCAGTAGCTCCCACAGAAACCAAATACGCCAAATCAAGAGAAAGAGTAGGAGAGCGGACCTTTGGCTCCAAAGTAAACTTTGGATGCGACCGTTACTGACGCGTGACGATGATGATGAAGAAGCCTAAGAAAAAATATGAGTTAATAACCAATTGATTGATAATAAATCGAAACGAATAAAATAACATAGCGAATTATGTTGAACTTCTTCATAGCATTGTGATACGCAAGTGATCGTAAATACGAGTGTGAATCCAACAAAATATATTTAGAAGATCTGCGACAGGATGGAAATTTGTTATCCACCGAACGCTACATAAGCAGTCAAGTAGAGCAGTAGTAAGGTACAAACGCAGCTCAGCTCTATCTTAAACTGGCAGCAGAATTACTACCCTCTGGTAATAAAATTGACGTAATATAGTTCTAATTGAGAGCTCAAATGGAACACAAGTATACGAACCGTATATAGCAGTTATATAGCTAGATATAACTCGTTTTATTACTACCTATCATAACAACATGTATTTTATCGGTACATAATTATATGCACACAGCTATGGACCCATAATATTATAATGTTATCGGATATGGGTCCTCTCAGCTATGGTCTAAGCACCGTTTCAAACTGCATCGCTAGGTGCTAAAAGATTATGTTCGGTTGGGCAACTGTACGTACTTGACGTTAGCAATTGCGCTTTTTTGTTAAGATTGTCAGTATGGCAGTCGTTAAGGCGCCTAACAAACAGAACGGACGCGCGTCCTAGACGTGTCTTTGTAACACCCCGCGCACCCCTAAACCTCTCCGCTCAAGCCGCGCAGGGGTGCGATGGATGTTACAAAGACACGACTGGGACGTGCATCCGTTATGTTTGTCCGGCGCCTTAGACTCTTCAACAGTGCAGTCAACTTTATTCTACCATTAACTGCCGACTGGCATAGTCCCGAGGTTCTAGTAAAGTTGTGGTTCTGCAAGATATATTAAACGGCTGTCGCTAAACAGCGTAGAAGCAGTTATATTGAATGCATCATAACATTAGCATAAATCAAATCACATAATTACAGCTTGCTTGCACTCTAAAAGCAAACAAAATAACTTTATGAAAAATAATGAAATATCACATCACCAAATGACAATTTTGTTCGTTCTGCACTAATATATTTATTCTGTATATATATACGGTATAAAACAAAATAAACAAATACTCTTTACCTTCCTTTTGTTTTAATTAATAACGTAACTCAACCAACTCTGGAGCAAATACCAGATCAGCATTCCCAGTTTATTCAGTTTCACAAAACAAACCGTGGGTTGGCTATTCAGACTATACCCACTCAAGAAAATTATTTTACAATCCAGGAATACACAACAAATAGCATTGCCTTACTAGCATCAATCCTCGCACACATCATAAAGTTTGCTCTTTATAGATAATTGGTATTACCAGGTAAACATGTAAGGTTCAGTGTATATTATGTAATTCATGAGATTTCATGTATCATACAACTTTTATATATATAAATTATAGAGGATGGTTTTATGACTTACATGTCAATAAAAAGTTCGCTTTGCTTTGCTGTTTTAGTTACGTCTCTTGTTCAGAATATCTAATCGCCTTTTATGCCTATTTAAATTAAGTAAATATACGTACATATACACAGCGCCATATAGACGCAAACCAAGCAAAGTTTGTCATATGGGTTCTAGAAGGTGGATAAACATACTTGGATACTTTTTTTGTAAATGAAAACATAATTATAATTAAGCGTAGTGAGCCGAAGGACTCGACTTCACTTCACCTCGCCTGATGGTAAGCTGAAGGTAAAGTCTCAGGAAAGAGGGTCACCATTACATACACGTACCATGTTAACAATGGTGGCACTCAGCTTGACGGCCTCATCAAAAGAGGATTGTCGTCGCAGTACCGCGTGACACCCACCGGTCCCACTAGTGCTGCGACCACAATCCCCCTGCCCGGCTATGCACTTGCTGACCCCTGAACGCAATCAAACCGAAATTGGATTACTATGGAAGGTTTTTCGTTATCGTGCACGGTGGTACCTACCCGGCCGAATATTGTGACAAATTTGTGTCATCAAATTTCTACCAAATCTATCAAATGATACTCCTCCGAGACCGTTTGACCGATCTCGACCAAATTTGTCACGGTGATCAAGTAGACATTACTGAGTGTCGAATGTCCAGATCGGTCTTACCATCGAAGA
Organism: Cybosia mesomella; assembly: GCA_946251805.1. Lineage (NCBI taxonomy): Eukaryota > Metazoa > Arthropoda > Insecta > Lepidoptera > Erebidae > Cybosia > Cybosia mesomella. The sequence goes on along the minus strand of OX276397.1, from coordinate 24,907,207 downwards.
ATAATCACCGAAAAACCAAATCAATGGAAAAAGTCGACCGGTCACGTTGACCTATTGTTGGATAGGCAAATCTCGCTACGCTTAAGTTTGGGTTGATTGCGAAACTGGTAACCGTCCTAGTTATTATACATAGAAACACCCAGACCAATACCATGAGCAGAAACCGAACCCGTTACCTCTAACTTAGCAGTTGAACACTCTACCGCTACGCCACCGAGGTCGTCGTAAAGAAATATATTATCTAAAATATTGACAGAATATTAATGCCCCCATGTCCTTATAATATGTTTTTATGTAATAAAGATTAACTAAGGAAGATTTTTTGGAAATTTCGGCCCTAAGGTGATAAAACACGAAATGTTCCCACGTGAAGCAAAAGCAAGCCACTAATTAATTATATACAACAAAAATCCCATAGTGTGTTCATTGCATATTAGGCAATGCAGTCAAAGTTTTAGAAACAGTTACGTTGTATACGTGAGTGCTCTGGTAAGATATCATCGTCAAATGGTAGATTACAAAAAGGAAAACGCTCTTCCGTGTCACTGATATAATTTACATGCCCTCCAACTCCGAGCTGTCGTGAGCATCAAGTAAATTCCGCACAGAAAGTTAGACTAACCGTTTTTAAAAATCATGCCAGCTGTCTTATGCAGTTTATTTGCGGAATACAAATGCGGAGTAGCATTAATTTGTTATCATTGAACCTAAAATTAAAATATCCTATTCTCATGCCTTATAAAATCAGTTTCTTTGGAGGGATTAACGAGACAATATGTGATATGATATGTGGATTACTTAATACAAAACCACCACTCAAATTTTGACTTTTCTATATAAATACTTCGTTCTTGTACCTTTTAGCCGGGGCGGTTATGTCGGGCATGAACCGACTAAAACCGCACACCGTCTCGGGTCTTCAGACGCCAGAGTGTAAGGTTGCCCATAGAGCATATCCCTCGCACCCCGACTGACCCTGGGCCATCTCCGGTTTCGAGATGGCCCCCTCGGGTTTGGGAACCACGGTGTCCCCGTCTTGCCCCGGTTTGGGGGAGGGGCGCTAGTCACCCCACCGTCCCGGCCTGCTTCTGCTGGGGTGACAGGCGGCCTCACCCGCCACCCCCAGGCCTGCGCTCATGGAGGACGGAGGTCGTTAAGTAACCTCCGGCGCCTGAGTCGCCTGCGACGCGCGGCGAGCATGTTGCGGGCTCGGCGGGCCGGGAGAGTTCTAAATCTCTCCCGGGCGCGCTCCGCCATCTCTGTGTTTATTGATCATGTATTGTATAAATATATGAAAGTGTTGTTGTTTATTAGTCCTTTATGTATTCTTATACCATCGCTCTCTTCTCTCTCTTCATTCTATACTCATCACGATAAAGCTTTGGTTCATTATTATGTGAAGGTATCTAACTCGGCCCCTATTAGGTAGAGATTAGACAGTCAATAAACATCGCGATTTTATTTCGTGATTCGGTATCAGTATCGGTATGAATCGCGTTTACATATCAATACTATCAATATAATATTAATGGTATCGCGATATATGTTGACTGTCCAATTCCTGCCTTCCGTGGAAATCATAATAATAATATAATAACACGTCTCTGCCTCCAAAGTACATAATATTCCCGAGGGGGCCATCTCGAAACCCCAGGAGGCCATCTCGAAACCGGAGATGGCCCAGAGTCAGTCGGGGTGCGAGGGATATGCTCTACACCCCGGCGTCTGCAGACCCGAGACGGCGTGCGGTTTTAGTCGGTTCAAGCCTGACATAACCGCCCCCACTGGCCGGCGGGGGGGTATCCGAGTGGATTTCCGCACGAGAAAAAAAAAAATAGGTATATCTATATACAGCGGGTGATGGCCATCAGGCTCATCCGTGGGTACCGCACGATTTCCTTCGAGGTGGCGAGTCTCCTTGCCGGAACTCCGCCATGGGGCCTGGAGGCGAGAGCCCTTTCGCAACTATACCAGTGGCGAAAGGAGGCGCGGGAGCAGGGACGGCACCCCGAGCCTCGAAAAATCGAGGCCGTGCAGTCCCAGCTCCGCCACGCCATCGTGGTGGAGTGGAAGGAACGACTTAGGCAACCAAGCGCAGGGCACGCCGCAATAGCGGCGGTAAGGCCCATCATGGAGGATTGGCTAGAGAGGTGACACGGAAGCCTATTTTATGGGGCGGGGGGGAGGGGTATCCAAAAGGATTTCCGCACGATAAAAAAAGAAAAAGGTATATCTATATAATACTCGTACTTTTTAACGAGCAATTCTACTTTTTTATCTGAATCTCGGAGACGGCTCAAACGATTTTCATGACATTTAGTATACAGGGGTTTCGCTCTTATTAGGTTTCATTATTAGAAAACATCGAAAAAAAAATTACCGTCATCCAGATATTAAAAATAAAAACCGGCCAAGTACGAGTTGGACTCGCCCGTGAAGGGTTCCGTAGCAGCAAGTAAAATTAAAAAGGTAAATTGCGGTTTACGTTTATGACGTATTAAAAAAAACTATTTGCGGTGAAAGTTTAGATGGTAATATACATCATATATTATTTTTAGTTTTATCATTCTCTTATTTTAGAAGTTACAGGGGGGGGGGGGATACACTTTTTACCACTTTGGAAGTGTCGCAAACTATTCAGTTTAGAAAAAAAATTATATTAGAAACCTCATTATCATTTTTGAAGACCTATTCATAGATACACCACACGTATGGGTTTGACGAAAAAAAAATTTTGAGTTTCAATTCCAAGTATGCCCATACTTGGAATTGAAACTCAAGATTTTTTTTTTCAATATTTGTGTGAAAATCTTATTGCGGTTCACATAATACATCTACTTACCAAGTTTCAATAGCATAGTTCTTATAGTTTCCGAAAAAAGTGGCAGTGACATACGGACGGACAGACAGACAGACATTTTTTTTTTTTTTTACGTGCGGAAATCCCTTCTGATACCCCCCCGCTGGCCAGCGGGGGGGTATCAGATGGTTATGTCGTGTCTCGACTAAAACCGCACGGTGTCCTCCCCAAGTGTCCGTTGCCGGGCACCCCGGGTAAGCCCTCGAAAGGATAACCCCAGGGTTGCCGGCGGACTTTGGCCGCCACCGCGGCCTTGCCTGGTGGGGTCGGGTTTTATCCCGCTTCGGTGAGTTGGCAGGCGTGTGTAGGGCACACACAACACGCCTCCGCCAAGGCCCGCTTCTGTAAGGACGGCGAGTCGGCCAACTGCCGTCCTCTGGCCCCGATCATGGAGGTCGGTAGTCCCGGGCGTAGATGAGTCTGCGGCGTCCTCGCCTCGGGGGGCAGGGTTCTCTCCCGCTCCCTCTTCGCCGTCTCTTTCGCGCGCATTACCTGCTCGCAAAAAGAGGCGGCGGCGTGCCACTTGCTCCCGTCGGAGACCACGGCCAGGACCGCAGACAGACAGACATGACGAATCTATAAGGGTTCCGTTTTTTACCATTTGGCAACGGAACCCTAATAAGGAGAGTACGGGAAGAAAATAAATAAATTTCTCACAATAATAAAAACAAATCGTATGACCAAACGTAAAAAGTTATAACCACACAGTAAGAACAAATATATATATATATATATATATATACATATATATATAAATAGATTCATTGTTAGCAGTAATAGCTATTATGTTTACAATGATACAAACAACAGATTAACAATATTAATACGGTGCCATTGTTTTCTCAGTTCGCACCACGAACAGTTATTTTAATACACGATCAAATAGATAAGCTGTAACAATAATAAACTAATCCGTAACAATAAGCAATATATATTATAGTAGCAGTCATTACGAGTTTTCTCGGTTGTATTCAGTTGAAATTTACGTAGAAATAACTTGACATCAATGTTAAAAATGGTAGTAGGTATTAATGATTACCCGAGGGGGCCATCTCGAAACCGGAGATGGCCCAGGGTCAGTCGGGGTGCGAGGGATATGCTCTATGGGCAACCTTACACCCTGGCGTCTGTAGACCCGAGACGGCGTGCGGTTTAAGTCGGTTCAAGCCCGACATAACCGCCCCCGCTGGCACGCGGGGGGGTATCCGAAGGGACTTCCGCACGAAAAAAAAAAAAAGTATTAATTATTATTTGAATAACAAATTATCAACACCTAAGATGCAAAAGAGCAACGTACTTTTGTGAAAATATATAATAACCATGTAATGCAATATAAAATGTGTTATAGAAGATGCTTGCAATTTAGATTAGTGAATATAACCCCCGTTTATATTTTACATCTCACACAATTTTTGTCTATCTATATTATAATATAATTACTGCCTGACTTGTCTCGACTGACTGACTGACCGACTGATTAACACACTAAGCCTGCGTTCAGACGACACGCGCCCGCTAAGCGCACGCCACGCACGTCAGCACCCGCGTCTAACTCGCTTTGAAATTTGTTGTATATAATTTGAGTTTTATGACAAATCAATAGATCTCAAATTACATTTATCTAAGTCCAACCGCACACGCCGTGCGCCTGCCACACGCCCGCCCTGCGCATTATTTAGTATGCAATTAGAACTTTTTTAGCTCAGTCGAATCCATTTTGCGGGATGCATACGCTGCTTTTGCGCGTACCAAGCGTGGATGCAAGGCATACGCAACGCGTGAGCGTGGTCGGTGCGTGGTTGGCCTAACATGACAACACACTGATTAATGCGAAGCCTAAATCGCTGGGGTTTCAAACCTAACATTTTGGTAGTCGTAGCATTTTTGCTAAAAGCATCCACCGAGGACGGATTTTTAGAAATGTCTCCCCTAGGGGAATAAAATAAGGGATGAATGGTTGTATGGAAATCCGTCGATCAATACTTCTTCGATAAACCCTGCTAGGTGGTGTTGCGAAAAGCATTAATTGGTTATTGTGTTGTCAACCGCTTTTAAAATACCTGATAGCGTTGTCGCAGCAAACAAAATAACACGGCACAGGGGGTTAACAGGGGGGGAGTTACAGTCAATTTGGCGTGGACAACCCTTGCGCCATCGATCAATCACCGCGATATTCTATGCAGAAGCTTTTTACCAGAAAATAAATAAAATAAACATACGATATGATATGATAGATATATCAGAAGGCCATACCATGTATTAAAGAGAACTTACAAATATAAAAGAGAAAGCGGGCACTTGCAGGTGGTGAAGCGATTGAAGTGAGTTGAGATCCTTGTAAGTATAATTTAATGTATCACCACGCGTGTATGTGTTTTCACACATTGCCTTCTGTATTTTTTTTTTAAATTGAGAACAGTGCTAAGATGGTGATTCTGAATTCTATGAATTCAATAAATGAAACTCTACCATCAATTAAAACAAGAAACCTCGTTGCATTCGTTTCACTATTTGTCGCAAATACGTTACATTCTTCTAATAATAACAAAACAAACAGTGACATAAATAATCTTTAGCATCGCTCAGAGTAGATAGCAGGAACAAAAGTGTATTGTTAAAACCATAATCGCCACGGAACCGTGAGATAGCGTTGAGATAGGCGTATATAGTAGAACTGGCCTAGTTTACACCCTCACTTGTTCCTGTAGCGGATAGAATAGTGCTTTCTAGACTAAATGAATGTCCCACCTCGAATGCGGTTGCTGATGGATAACTCTAACAGGCACAGTTAATAATATTTTGACTGACTTCAATAAACGTAAATATTAGTTTTGGTAGTTAATTATTCGCCCATATTACGTGCCATATTAGGTGTATGGACTAAACCAAGGTCAGCGAGGTAATCTGCAAGCTGGTACTTCTGCTGATTGATGGCAGAGGCCCTGATGTAGGCTTTTCTCCTGGGGTTGGAGGTTCATACGGCAGTCTCTCCTGTAAAAGCAAAAGTTCATGTCAAGTCACAAAATCATGGAAGAGGAAAGTGGACCCCGGGCTCCAAGGTACAGGTTTTAGATATAACTGGGGCGCTCGGATGAAAAAGACGATTACGTAACAAACTCTGTGAATGCAATATCTGGTTATATGTAATATCATTTTGACCAGGAGTTTGACCAAGTAGGTGTTGTCCAGCGATCATCATCATCGTGACTAAGTTTAAATGGAATCAACTCAACCTCAGAGGTGATTCCATATATAATCTTGGGCAAGCTCCTGATCAAAATTTACGTAGGCACAGTATAAAAAGTATCTGCAAGGTGGTGTTTTACAATTTATTTATTTATTCAATAATGTAAAAGCAAATTTAGATTTTAATATTTGAAGTCTTTAATTTATAAAATTACTAGCTTGACCCGCGTGGAATTCTGTTTCTAAGACCTATTCTAAGAATACAAAATAGCCTAAATGCAGGCTATAATCTATCCCTGTATCAAATTTCAGCCAGATCCGTTCAGCCGTTAGAGCGTGATTGAGTAACAGGCATCCAAACATCTTCACAAATTTTCACATTTAAAATATTAGTAGGAAGTAGGATTGATATAATTGAGTGGAACTACACAGAAGGATTTAAGAGAGGTGTATAGGTACTTAATTCAAAACGCACATTTCAAGGTTTTAAAAACGGAAATTACCTTAGTACAACCTAGTAATTTTTTGAAATTTTATTAAGTAATTATAAATTATCCGTCAATATAATTTCTTAAATCTTATTTACTGTTTATAACTTCTTCTTTTATTAACTATATCTTATAAAATAAGTTTCTTATAAAATAATTCCCACATTATTTTTAAAAAGAAACCCTTCTAAATTGCACACGACGTTAGACAACAGGTAATAGATAAGCGGCAAACACACCTCGACAGCACACAGCTAGACACATTTTTCTTGAACCGATAAAGCTCGTCGGTTCTCAATCGATGGCAACACGAGTGCAATAAGAAGGCACTTCGGATATAACGAGCAACAATTTGCTTTAACGAGTCCAAACCAACCATTACGAGCAAATGATTCAATTATTATACTAGGTACTTAGAGAAATGTTCAATTGACTTCGCTTCAGATCTTTCTATTTTAATTGGTGAGAAAATTCTATTCTTATATTTTTATGTGCTTTTTATTATATGACTTATCATAAATGTCATCATCATCATCATCGCGTTGTTCCCAGTTGCATCCAAAACTTTCACCATCGAGCCCGGGGCTCGTTTACACTTTCTCTTCATTTTGGTTTAGCTGATACAGCTTTTATGGAAGCGATTCCGTCTGACCTCCCAACTCCGAGAGGAAATCTTGGCCATGGCTTGGCCACGAAGGTCTTTGTAGAGCCCAAACATCACATTAAAACAGGAATTTCACCAGAGAAAATCCGCTTAAAAGAACTAAGTTTACACATTTTACTCGATAAAATTCATTGTGCAAATGAATATGCTAAAATAAGAATGTTCCTATGCTTTTTTAGATATTCTAATCTGGTCTCTGAAATGTGTCCTGACCAACTAATATTATATTCTAACTCGGGTCGACCTTAGAGTATACGTAAGCATTTTATTACAATTGGGGACACCGGAAGCCGCACGGACACGAAGATTGTGGGCCACTTCATCCATTTCCCCTGCCCTCCCGTTGGGGAGAGCGTGGTTATTCCAGCATTCACGGCGCCCCTACAAACCTTTTTGTGTCCTTGCAGAATCTTACGATCTGTTCCACCCTCAGATCCTTCAACTCCTCCGTGTCCAGTGTGACCGAACCCAGAAGTTCCCATCTAATTAGCGAGTACATAGGACACTGGTTTCTTCTGTCTCCATGCACTCCGGACAATTGGGGTCAGTTTTCACTCCGATCACTGTTAGGTGTCTGTTCAGTCTGCAGTGTCCTGTTATTACTTCTATGACGAGCCTCATGTTCCCTCTTAAGAGTTTGGGCAGTTGGCTTGTCTTTTTCTTGTCAATGCCCTTGATAAAGATCTTCGACTGTCTCATGCCTGTCGATGATCTCCATCGTCGGTTAGTGTCTGCTGTGATACTGCAGCTAATTACTCCCTTGGTGATTTTGTGCGATATTGGGAGCCAGGGCTCCGGCCCCACCAAGGTTTTGTCAGCACCGTCTCTGGCAAGTTTGTCAGCTGTCTCGTTGCCCATGTTGCCCTCATGTCCGGGCACCCAGGCGACTGTAAAGTCGACTTTTTTGGCCAGTTTCTCTAGTGACTCTTTACATTCCTTTACGATTGCTGAGGTCGATTCCGCTTTGCTTAGTGCCTTCAGCGCCGCCTGGCTGTCGCTGTAGATGGTCACCCTGTTGATGTTGTTCAGGTGTTCGACCAGCTCAGCACATTCCTTTATGGCGTATACTTCAGCTTGAAAGACACTTGCGTATCTGCCTAAGGATATTGATCTATTTATCTCTGATCCGTCTTCGCACTTAATGTGTATTCGAGATCCTGATAGCTTTGTTGTTTCCTTTCTTAAGCCGTCTGTGTAGCAGACCGTGCCACTGGCATCTGTCCTCCAGTCGTCTCTTGGTCCTATGTGTACTTTGTACTTCTTGTCGAAGATTCTCTCCTTCCTAATCAAGTCATTGTTAGAGAGGATCATCGATAGCCTCTCTTCATAGTTCTTGCTGATACTGGCATGGCCTTTGTCCATAATGGTTTCGGTCCATTGGCCAGTGCTCCTGAGTTTGAACCATTGTACGGTTGCTTTTCTTTTTATGTCTAAGTCAAAGGGATTAAGCCCCAATATGATTTCGAGCGCGGATGTGGGAGATGTCCTCATCGCGCCCGTGGTCATCAGAGCAGCTAACCTTTGTACTTTATCTAGTTCGGCTTTATTTCTCCCAATGGCAGTTTTATGCCACCATACAAGGGCACCATGTAGGATTCTTGGCAGGATAATTGCTTTGTAGATCCATAGCACTATCGCTGGTTTCATCCCCCACGTTCTTCCTATTGCGCTTTTGCACTGCATCATAGCCATTTTGGCGTAAGCATAGCTTGCTTATGTATAATGTAAGGAGTCGACCAACTGCATTTTATTATACTATTTTATTTTTAGTTTAAGTCTGACTAAACTATATCTATACTTTGCCATTAACTTAGTCTTTGAAAGTTATCTTTAGTCAAAAAACAAAGAATTAATACATAAAACTATCTCCTAAATGAATCATTCTACATAATTAACAATAATATCTCAAACACTTGTTTGAATTACGAGCTCTGAATGCGGTCGACTTTTTTCTAGTAGTCAATAAAGGAGAAACCCAGTCTTGGGTCCGATAAATCTGATTATCCACCAATTAGCTTTACATAAAAAGCTCTTTAATTTTATCTGATTCCCCATTTAAATTTCAGCTTTGCAGGCAATGACTAAGTACTTGAAAAATATATTTAGAATAGAATAGAAATGAAACTTCAACCACAAAATATATGGCAAACAATTAATCTAATGTACAACTTGCGACCTTATCGTTTGAAGCAATATCTTACATGCAACATTTGGATAAATGGACAAAATAATGAAAAATTAGATCGTAAAGATCCATTTTTCGTCTTTTTGATCCACAAAAGACAAAAATACGCATTCAACTATTCTGTTGAAGTCGGTGCCAAGCTTTTCAAGCCTAGCAAATACCTGTGTGTAATACACACAGGTATTGTATTGTTGTAGATGGGCATGCAGGGTAAAAATAGGGGAAATGTGTAATCGTGTGTTGGGTCTCGTGCTGAGCGGCACTATCAAACGGGCAGACACATCTGGATTTTATTACCTTTCTGGCCTGGCACTAATCTCAACGAAATAGTAGTTCACACATTTTTATCTTTTGAACTAGATCAGTAATTCAATTATTTTTCAATGTTTGTGCCTGTTTGAAGTCGGTTTATTTTTTTTATCAAAATCTACTTATTTGTCCCTTTTTAGTCAACGTAACTGAACGTAAAAAGCAGGTTCGGGTGAACCTACTAAATGCGTTGCTCATATGAGACAACGATTTTTAAATGAGGCAAGCGAAGAAATGTTGTAAAGTTTCTCTCAAAGAAGAAAATATGCAGCCTAGACTGTTTCCAAAGAGAGTATTGAATAACCCAAAAAGATACTTGAAAATGCTGCTAACATCTTGATTCTATAATAAATATATTGTAATAATATATAATAACCTTCGTATTCAAAGTGTATACAATTCCAGTACGTCCTTGACCATGGTACGTTTTCTATATGATTTTGAGGAGTTCCTTTGTGAATATCTGGAGTCTCAGATCCAATAGCTATAAAATTCGGTATAAAAAGTGTTGGTAGCTTAGCGCTTAAGGAGTCGACCCTACGATCGAGATGTCTCGGGTTCGAATCCTGGCCATTACTCTACCGACGTGGACCCACTCCTAACACAAACAATTTAGCTTAGCTGGAGGGGTTAGGGGGAATATTAGTAATTTCAAAAAAAAAAAAATATAATATGAGACTTTCGCGGTGTAAACTTATATTTTTATAACGTCTCGGGACTTATATGATAAATATGGAACTTACTTTTACGTAGGCAAAAGTAAGTACTAGGTAAAAGTAAGTTCCATATTTACCGCGATAAGTCCCGAGACGTTACAAAAATAATATGAGACTTATCTCGAAGCTAAATCAAGCAGAACCTCACTATACGCTAGTAGCTATCACGGTTGATTCACGACTTTAATGAAGAGTTCCGTTGTGTGCCACCGAAACTTGTTGTTAAATTTTTAGGAAATTTAAATGGGACCTTTTCAGAATAAATGTCTGCCTAACAAGATAAGCATTTTGCAAATCCGCCTATAGATGACAGAGTTACGCCCCAACATGCATAAAACAACACATACATAAAAACAGCAAGAACATACATAAAAAATATACCTAAATATCCGAATTGCAAACCTCCTCCATTTTGGAAGTTGGTTAAAAAGTATCTTCCCTGCTATTACAATTTGTAACCTCGTCAAGTATGATGTTCCTTAAACGTTGGCTTCATGGAGTAGAAATCGTTACTTATGTTATAAGGGTAGAGTTTACCAAGTGAATTTTTAGTTCATTGCTAACTTTGGCTTAACATGGCAATTTCATTTACAAATATTATTGATCTGTACCTTGTGGGTTTTCCAGTGTTTTGTGTTTATGTTTGTATACACACACACACACAAACACTGATATATGACGAAGGTATTTTTTCGGACATGTATATCCTTAACGAGGTACTCAGAGGTGCACCTTATAAACTCCCACATATTTAAATAATAAATAAGTTATATGTTCAGTTCCACATAATAGGAGTCAAGCCTTACGCCAACCAACAGGCACTAGCATTTTAATTTGCCGTGCCCCCAGCACTTGTCCCGAACCGGATTTGAATTCGGGATGATATGCAGAGAAGTGGCACTCGCTACCGCTGTACTTTAAAGGTTTTCTAAATGTGTTCTCTACACCTTACTGAACATTTATTTATCATTCTAAAATGGGAAAGAGCATTTGAAGTAGTAATCAGTGCGTATAAACGCTCGAAATATCATAAAATCTGCTAACCGACCACCCCCCAAAGACCTGTAATAATCTTAGCCCCGGGAAATTTATGTTATTTACTAGCGCTCCCAACGACGTAACTGTTTTTCATACTTTTTAAGGTAACTTTTTTCCTCTTTTCAATTTCATTTGAGAGGTGATACTGTAATGTGAAATATAACGGCATAAAAATTAGGTTGTGGAAAATACAAATTATATCTAAAAAATACAAATCACGTGATATTTTGTCGATAAACTTAATAACTTATGGAACACAACCTTATCCATGCTCCGATAAAGTATTATACTGAGAGCAATTTCCTCACTGAAGCCTGTCATTTGAAGGCGGCGTCTTAACGTCCCATTTTACTGAATATTAACGTCAACCACTGTTCATCGCAGATTCTCTAGATGACAACTATTATAAGAACTACTAGTGCTTCTAAACTCTTCAGAGAAAATACTTATGCCACAGCGGTTTAATGAAAATATGTTTCTAATTAGTTTCATGATGCAATTCTTAAAAAGAAAATCGTTTTTAATTATATAGAACCTGAAATTATTTTCAGTATAAAGAATTAATTTGTTATAAAACACGAATTTTTGGCCGGTTTCTGAATTGAGAATTGAAGTTGAGTCTCACACCGAATGTTCGCGTAAACTTCCGACAGTATCAATTTATTTGATTTCATAAAAATCCTAATAGTGTCAGTACATCATGATTTTCTTTCAGCATATCAATCAGTTCTTTGGTAAACCGTTCAATCGGTCAAATTCATAAAAGTAAAAAAATATGTTTGGATAAAACTCGAAATATTAAAGTATCTATGATCCGTGTATTTAAGCGGTATTTTTGCTCAAAACGTGGACCTATAAATGAGTTTGTTTCAATGTTCAAGACTGCTGACAGATTTCAGAGTAATGTTAGACGTTCCGTGAACACATTAACAACTAGAACGCTTTAATGAGTCTTCGGTTTAACATCACTTGTAAAAGCTGTAGTATATTTTATAGAAATGCATCCTTTTAGCATTTATGTATAACGCGTAGAACACATCTAAGAACATTATCACTCAGTTTCCGTTAGTTATTATTTATTTTACTGGTGTTAAATGGAAGACAAGATAAGACTTTTTCAAAGGTTTTTAATGACAATGCTGAAAGTGTTTGTTCTACTTTTCTGTTACAGTAAACAGTCGTAGCATATTGTGTTTAGAACTTTTGTGAAAAACCAAATGTTTACTATATTGTTAATTATTCCTCTATATACAAATTTACGATATGTAAAATTAAACCAAAATTACGTATATGAGTATCTCGGTATGTTGTACCTTTTTTTAGTGTTTAGTGCATATTTCAAGGTCATCTGATGCGTACTATGTACGTTAATAGGCCATGGATCATTTCAACGATAAGAGGTCTCTTTTAATAAAAAATTGTGTGTAAAATGAAAGGTGCCATTGTTTTATACATTCGAGCCAAGATATTCCATAAGTATCATAGTTTGAGCCCTGAAGAAATAAACCATTAAAACTAAAAACTTATAAAATAAAAACAACAAAAAATAAAGCTACTTATTTCCATCATTCATATAAACCAGTTTTTTAATTACTTTTATTTTTCCTTGCGGAAATCCCCTCAGATACCCCCCCACCGGCCAGTGGTTATGTCGAGCTTAAACCGACTAAAACCGCACGCCGTCTCGGAGTTTAGACGCCGGGGTATAAGGTTGCCCATAAAACATATCCCTCGCACCCCGACTAACCCTGGGCCATCTCCGGTTTCGAGATGGCCCCCTCGGGTTTGGGAACCACGGTGTCCTCGTCTTGCCCCGGTTTCTGCTAGGGTGACAGGCGGCTTCACCTGCCACCCCCAGGCCTGCGCTCTCGGAGGACGGAGGTCGTCGTTATTGTTAGTTCTCGTGGGAAACATACAATTTATCACCTAAATTAGCGAGAAAAGTGTTATACTTAGATTTTAGTTAGAAATACAATTTTTTCAATAGCTTTCGTTAAAACCGTTTTATTAACGAGTTTTATTAATTCTAAAAGATGGTATTTGAGTCACTTTTACTCACGCTCACAATTTTTACCAAAACTGGCCTTTTGGTAGAAAGAAATGAAAAAGATTTTCTTAAAGTTTTTATTCCAGAAAATCTTTTCCAAGTGATTTTTCGATAAATCTATGTTACATCGGAACAGCCTCCTTTAATTGATGGAGCGTGTAATAAGGTGCATTTTGGAACATTCATTGAAGTTACTCCATTATTCGTGCATCCTACGAGATAGAACATGAAAGTATAACACGTTGTAAATTGACGCTGCTGGCCCAAAAAATTGTTACGTTAATGCAGCGCTGAATAATGAGTCTTCTGTGGTATGCTTACCAAGAAAATGTACTAAATATTTAATAGTAATCATTTTTGTTAATAGTAATCGTGTGAAAAATTTATTCATCTGTTTGTCTGTTTGTTCACGATGGACACAAGATCTACTAGATGGATTCTGATGCGGTTTTTTCTATTAAAAGGTCTTGGTCAGACTTAAAAACTGCAGTATGTTTTATTGCAATTGGTTAAGTAGAACCGGAGATATGACCAAAACGATAACCAATCTCTGCGCGGGCGGAGCCGCAGACATCAGCTAGTGCTTGATATATCTAAAATCTGTATTTTTAATCATCTACTTCTTATTATATTACTTCTTCATCATGTAAGCAAAACGACGCCCACTGCTGGGCATAGGCCTCTCCCAAGGATCTCCACAACGATCGGTCCTGCGCTGCCCGCATCCTGCGGCTTCCCGCGACCTTTACTAGATCGTCGGTCCACCTTGTAGGGGGCCTGCCCACGGTACGTCGTCCGGTCATATTACTTCTTATAATTTATCAAATGATTTGATTACGTTTTAAATGTTTCTGAATTAAAATGAACCTAAAGAGACATGGACACAAAGTACACGTAGATTCATAAAGAACAATTCCCTGTGGGTCTCCACAAACCACAGCACTCGACACAGTTGCAGCTAACTTAAATATTCATCCGTCATTCAAAATGTGTGTTAGCAGACAAAGCCAACGAATAAATATAACATAACATAACATAACTTCACGCCTGTATCCCCGAAGGGGTAGGCAGAGGTGTATTAAACACCCACGATTCGCCAGTTATGTGTAGGTCCCAATGTAAATATAACTGTCAATATATCTTTATATCGTCGTATTGGTGGTCCAAATCGTGTTATATTCAGTTGTATCTAGCAACTGCGTCATAAATTAAAAGAAGCCTTTATTAATATATAAGTAATATTTATAAATACGGTGGACGTGGATGTGGTGGTTACGTTTCAAAAAAAAAAAAATTATTATGATGAGAGTAGCTTATCCCAGTGAAAGGAACCGAGATACTAGATAGAGTATTTATAATGTAGGTACGACGACAAGCGCTTAACGACCTCCGTCCTCCATGAGCGCAGGCCTGAGGGTGGCAGGTGAGGCTGCCTGTCACCCCAGCAGCAGCAGGCCGAGACGGCGGGGCGACTAGCGCCCCTCCCCCAAACCGAGGCAAGGCGGGGACACCGTGGTTCCCAAACCCGAGGGGGCCATCTCGAAACCGGAGATGGCCCAGGGTCAGTCGGGGTCAATTTTGTAGTTATTATTATAGAATAGGAATCCAGTCACAGTAGCTGGTCCTCGGATTTTGCAAACTCATAACCCTGTAGCACCTGCTCTAATATAAGATTACGCTACGACACTTAGGAGCCGAGCAAAAAGAAAAAAGACTGGACGGGCGGGCAATGCGACGCGGTGGAAGAGAACTAAGTACGGTGGGTGAAACCATGCGGCACACCTAGTGTATGTTTTTG
This sequence comes from Cybosia mesomella, assembly GCA_946251805.1. NCBI lineage: Eukaryota > Metazoa > Arthropoda > Insecta > Lepidoptera > Erebidae > Cybosia > Cybosia mesomella. Next base: position 24,891,916 of record OX276397.1, on the reverse strand, counting down.
TATAACTACCTACACCATTTCTATTCTAAAATCGACTTTCACATGTCATAGCCGTGAAACAACATGGAATATAGAGCTCTCACACACACTCCGTCATGCGTAGCAAGACATCAACTTAATAACATCGTTTTACGCTACACGAGCGACTTGAGATTCATGTTGCGTGCTGAACAAGAATGTTTTACAAGGAAATGTTCTGGAGGCGGTTTTAATGAACAATATTACTAGTAAGTTTAAATGTGGACTGATGTTTTAATTGTAGTGTTCTTCTGTAATAACATCTGATAACTTGATATTGGTGGCCCCACCAAATCCTTTGGAGCAGAGTCAAGCTCATCTGCAAGCCAATACACGCTTGACTGACAAGGTTCTGGCGCTAGCTTTTCCCTCGGAGTTAGGTCAGAGGGCAGTGATTTACACAAAAAAACTTTGTATTAGCCAAATCAAAAGGAGTAAGTGGAACCCGGGCTTCGAGATGAAAGCCTCGGATGCAACCGGGAACAACGCTAAGATGATGATGATTGATATCAGGTAGAAAGCATATCACGTACTTGTTCTATGTATAAATCAACCAGAAGGGTAGGGCTACCGGTGATCTAAATAGGGATGCTGCAAATCGATATTTAGTAAAAGGGTGAACTCATGTCAGCTAGAACTAGAAATAGTGAATCTATTTAGACTCAATTCAATCAAGTTCAGAAACTTCCAAAGCAATCAATATCCTAAGAAAACATACAATAGTTAGTGATATCGTAATTCATAATAATAAGTTCAATGATCGTGACAACTAAATTTATTAAACTAAATAAATGGAATTCTTGGAATGATGCCATAATATTGACAAATAAATACGCTGGCCTTATTACTTAGGAATGTTTGTTGGAGAATAATATGAATGGCTTAAATAAATTGCGCTTGAATTCTTCATCAATATTTTAGAACATGACGTTCTGTATTTACCTAATTGTTATAAGGAAAATGAAAAATTCTCTCGACGACATTAAATTTAAAGAGGAAGTGTAGTAATACTTTTATTTGTGTATTTTTTTGTCATGGATCCAGAATATAACATGTATCTAATATTATTAGAAATATCCGGCATTCTTTCAACATTTTTATTTTTAGCTTGTTAGGTGAATACTGCAAGAATAATCATATGATATTTTACGCGTTTTACTATTTTATTATTTTATTAATCTTTATAGATCCGGTCAGGTTAGGAATCATAGCAATTTTTTAGGTGGTGGTCATTAAATCACAAACAAAATTCATATAAAAATGGTTGCGTGTGTAAAAGTGATGTATGAAAAAAATTCAACAACGATTTGCAAAAAGTTTACGTCTAACATACGCCGCACAACACCCGGGGCTTACCTAGTTGCTGCCCGGTCTCAGCTGAATGACCCAAAAAAGTTGTGAAAATGGTTCAAAACTTCAAAAAAGGTCGTACTACGGCTAAATACAATGAAATGCTCTTTGCGGTTTTTTCAACGTGTGTACTGGTTTTATGTTATCATGAGAATTGCGAGAAAATTGTTAAAACTTAGTGTCCCTAATCTCTCTTTTGTAATTTAATGATAATTATCATAAATTTATGAAGTCTAAAATTGTATTATAAAAGTGTAAATATTAAGGCTAATAATAATACAGTCATTCCATCTTATGACACCGAATAATTTAAAACTAGCTGTTGCCCGCGGCTCCCCGCGTGGAGTTCTGATCCCGTGGAAATGTCGGGATAAAAAGTAAACGGTCTTACTAAGGGTTATTGTAAGTAGTATTCAAATGGTGAAAGATTTTCGAAAATCAGTTCCGCTTTATAAATTTAGTACCTTTTTTTTCATGTAGAAATCACCTCGGATACGCCCCCGCCGGCCATCGGGGTCGGTTATGTCAGGCTTGAACCGATTAAAACCGCACGCCGTCTCGGGTCTTCAGACGTCGGGGTGTAAGGTTGCCCATACCCCTCGCACCCCGTCTGACCCTGGGCCATCTCCGGTCTCGAGATGGCGCCATCGGGCTTGGGAACCACGGTGTCTCCGTCTTGCCCCGGTTTGGGGAAGGGGCGCTAGTCACCCCGCCCTGCCAACCTGCTTCTGCTGGGGTGACAGATGGCCTCTTCTGCCACCCCCAGGCCTGCGCTCGTGGAGGACGGAGGTCGTTAAGCTACCTCCGGCGCCTGAGTCGCCTGCGACGCGCAACGAGCATGTTGCGGGCTCGGCGGGCCGGGAATAAATTTACTACCTATAAATAGCTGTTGAATTTTGATCCCGTATCTGCAATCCATGGGAACGACTTCTGAAATTCCAGGAATAAAAAATAACCTATGTTATTCCAGACTGTAATCTATCCCTGTACCAGCCAGATCCGTTCAGCCGTTAGAGTAGGATTGAGTAACAAACATACAAATCTTCACAAATTTTCACATGAATAATATTAGTAGGATCATTATACAGTCATCACTAATGGTGTTCGAAATTGAAACACGTGTACGAATTATACACACTTTCACACAGACTCACACTTAGTGTGTAGCCATTCACAAAAAAAAGCCTTGCATTCATTCAAAAACCTTTCAAACGAAGCACTAACTCTCTCACGAAACTAAATCTAATTCTATTCTAAACAATTGTGTAAAAAAAACAAGAGAGCTATTGTTCGATACAAACTTTGCCCTTTCCACCCTCTTAGAGGTAGAAATTCGTAAAAGAACAACCCTCCAAATTTCAGGTCTCTGCGATCAGCGGTTTAGGCTGTGCATTGATCCATCAGTCATTCAGGACAAGGCATTTCATGTATACTCGTATAGATGAAAGTAACCAAAGCCATACCGTGATTCAGCCAACCAGTATAACGCCATTTATCGAGACCATATATAATTAATTGCAATATTTTGGTCATACATCAACTATTTTATCTCCAACTTTATACAATATCTGTACCATCGATGTAATGTTACTAGTCTGTCTGTCTGTTGTGTTTGTTTGTGCGTTGCTGTAAATATTACACTTAACCCCACTTTTTTGCTACTAATTGAAGTTTACAGATAACCCTAAGAAATTACGTTCAGTACTGCAAGGTGGCCGCAGTTTAGTAAACCTCATTCTTTATAGCTTATAACAGCTTGTTTTGTACTATATTTCTTTTTACTGCTTAGTTATACAAAAATAATAACCCATCAGTTCTTTTGTCACGGTTACAATGTGATTCCGCTGAATGAAGTTAATTAGTTTGAATATTGATTTAGTGTTATCAATTGGCTCTACTAGATGTCTAGATGAAATTACGATGAATGAATTTATTGAGCGAAGCTCGTCAGAGCTTTGCTCCCTTTTAGGCGACTCATGTATTTCGTTAGACCATCTTCTCCTCCCAAACGGCTGAACCGATTCTATGAAATTTCATACGAGCAAATATGTTACTGATGGGAAGGACAAAGGTTAATATATAATTAAAATTCATATTTATTTCTAAAATTAAAGTTATGTAGCTTATGTTGCGCCCTGTCATATTACCTATCTGCCAGTGAAAGTTCCGTCAAAATCGGCCCAGCTGTTCCAGAGATTACATCTACCAAACAGACAGAAAGACAAACAAATTTAAAATATTAATTTATGTAATATGTATCTTGTATACATTCCATATCTGTTATTTTAATATTACAAACATACTTCAAGCTTCAATTTTATTTATTTGTTTAGATTGGTTTGTTATAGGGTAAAATGGAAGTTTCGAACCAATTACTGTGCTTTTCCTATAGATTTAAATCTAAAAAAGAGAATATCCAGGACGGGACTTGACCCTATGACCAGTCCCTTACAGGGTGAATACTCTGACTAACTGAGCTACGATATGACCTACGAATCACTCCGATGCATCATTGTATCGCATCACTCGTTGTAAAAAGTAATTTCCCATTCTATAGTCAAATTTATCGAATAAACGTGCATTCGCTACAAATACGCTGTTGGCATTATCGCAGAATGCCGATATCCAGATACACAAATATTTATTACAGTGTACCGTAATTACAATTATCGAATACCTGAAAGTGGCAATTATTAATTAATATTAACCTGTGCGGTTTCAATGCTAAAGCTTTTCCTCGTTTCGGTATCTTGCTTTAAACCTAAAATTTATACAAATTTCCCCCATTTCGTGGGACGTTTTAAATGTTTGCGTAGACTTTGTACTCACGCCTGTGTATTTCAAAATGAGTAGGCAGAGGATTTTCGGTCCCACGAAATGGGGGATGAGCCTATTGTTGTCATCTAGCCCTTTTTCATATATTGTATATTTACTATCTTTGTACGACACTTACAGCATGAAATAGGGTGGCCATGTATTCTACCACGAAAACCACGCATTTAATATCGAATTGAATTGCCTATATACCTACCTAAAGCAAGATAAATCTGGACTTCATCATATTCCAAAAACCGTGTGCAGTATCGGTGGAACTTGATGGAACTTAAAAGTATTATTACTTGCAACCTGTGCACATACACAAACCACGACATACATGAGATAAGTGTACTTATTCGCAATAATCACAAGTATACACTTACAGTACGATGACGTCACAGACAAATACAAAGGTGAACACGTATGGACACATTCGTTGAACACTTAACCTCCACTTACTTCAAATCTCCAACAATGTTCTTTATCTCAATCTGCAAATGAAAAGCATGCATAATTTTTTTTGTATTGTGTGCAAACCCTAGATGCTTCTAAAAGCACCAGTACTTCTCGCATTTGCAATTGTGAAAACGTTCTATTCTTCCAAGGGGTTACTGCAGTTGACTTCTAAAGTTAATAAAATAATTTCAAGCTGTCTGCCACGGAAAATTGAAACAATGCGGAATCAGAAGCAACTGTAGGTAATGTAACTCGCATAGATCCATACAGTAATAGCTCTTACTTTATTATACAGTTTAGGGTCTTAGAATATTCAGTACAAAGTAAAATTGATTAAATATATTCATTATTTTATACTGAATAACTTCACTAAAGAATTTATGATAAAAAGGTCTTTCTTAATGTTATTGTTAGTATTTAATGACCAGCGCCCGCGCCGTTAATATAGAGCAAACGATGTAAAAAGATGGCAAAATTAGACGTATGTATGGTTTAACGTTAAGATAAAAAGGAGATATCGCTTTTACGGGCGGATTCCTAAGGGTAAAAGGAAGCGCAAGAACTTGCGTCACCAAACCTTGACATGGCTGTTCCTGGTAAAACTAACAGTAAATATAAGATTTAAGTTTTATTTTATGAAATACTAGCTGATGCCCACGGTTATCGCTTTTTAGTCATATCTCTGGTTCTACCTAACCAATTGCAATTAAACATACGGGAGATTTTAAGTCTATCTGAGGCTTTTCTAATAAAAAAAACCGCATCAAAATCCGTTTAGTAGTTTTTGCGTCCATCGAGAACAAACAGATAAGAATACCAAAAAAAAAATTTTGTGTATGGAATCGTTCATTTAACATACTTAACCTAAGTTTTTTTATAATATCTCCAATGTACAGACACAACTTATTTACAATTTCATAATAGTATAAATAATAATGAAGATAATGAAGACCAGGCTCTTATAATAAAATTTCATTCCTAATCAAACCCAAGTGTATTTTAAGATAAATCACAGCATTTGACTTAGAGAATTTAACAAAGATCTATTAAACTTTGCTGCTTAACTAAATTAATAAATTGAAATATCCTTTTCAATCCCGTTCCAAATTTTAAACATTGAAACCAGTTACATTCGTCAAAACCTCTTATGTTCTTCAGAATCGACTGCTGTAATTTAAGCTTTGCCAGTTTCACTGCAGATTGAGCAATTGTTTCTCATGAACAAAGGAAAAGAAACAATTGTACCTTTGCAATAAATACCTTTTTCTTTAGTAACAATAGGCTCACGTTTGACCACTATCTCACCTGTTGGTAAGTAATGATGTGGTCAATGGCTTAGCACGCTTGTTTAGATGTAACCTGTCAACTCTAGTCTTGACTCCCAGGTTATAATAATAAGCTTTTCGAAAATACAAACTCAGGTAGGACATTTCTCCCCTACCTACTGTAGCGTCCGGGGGTTGGACGCCACAATACCTCGTGTTGGTAATAAGATAAACACAGAGGAAGAAATTTATATGAGCATTTATTATTTTAACAAAGCTTCCTATAACGAGTTTAGGGAGGTTTTTACGCGTATATTATTATTTTAATGCGAACTAGGGAAACGCGAACTCCGCTCAAGGACTGAGCCTAATTTAATTACAATTATATCTTCTCTTCGGCCGGCGGACCCGGGCGGCGCGTCTAGTCGCCCGCTGTCAGCCGCACAGCCGAATGCAGCTCCACGCAGCAATTGTTTTTCTTCCCTACGCTCTATTTAAATCAAAAAGTAATTATTTTTAAACTCTGACACATGATGGCCAAGTAACGAACCGTAGTGTGTGGGACGAGGTCCGAACACTACACTACCTACGCATTGCAAATGAGGAGCTTTGATGAACAGCAAGAAGCTTGTTATAATTTTTGCACTCTGTACTCTTCGCTTGCATTCCTTTTACCATTCACGTCACTGTTTCGTATGACTTGACTCACGTGCCCAATCATAATATGCGAAATTTTGGCGACACTAGTATATCTTGTATGAAGTGAAGTTGAGTGAAATCACTAGTATGAAGGGTGGCGCCACCGTCTATCTTAGAACAGAAATCAGTAGTCTAGTTGAAAAAAATTTGACAGTGACAACTGACAACCGCAGTTCTGATTTTCACCGTTTCAACTCTAATAAAAATATTTTTTAAATTCCGTGCTGTTGCCAGTAATTTAATTGCCGTGTAGTGCCGGCACATTAAAAGAATAGCACTACCCCCTCTCTTCCCGTGGGTGTCGTAAAAGTCGACTAAGGGAAATCGCCATCAGGAGACGGGCAGCAGCGCCTCCTGAAATACCAGGCCATACTGCGATCGCCAACCCGCCTGCCAAGTGTGGCGATTATGGCAACCCCCCTCCCCCACCCCAAAATGGCTACACATCCAATAAATCGGCCCCCAGTCCCCAGCAGACCCGCTATTCCTAGCTACGGTAGCGGCTATGGTAACGGCGGGGCAGGGGGTGCTAAGAATCCCCGGGTAAGATCCGGCTACCAACACTGACGACTCGATCTAGCAACCTACAACACGCGCACACTGAAGCTCGACGCGAAGCTCGTAGAGTTGGAAGAGGCAGTTAGTAAGTTACACTAGGATGTCATTGGATTATCTGAAGTCCGAAGAGAGGGTCAGGACTCGATAATCCTGCAATCCGGTAACTTACTATACCACCGGGAGGGCGACCAACAGTCAATAGGTGGTGTCGGGTTCGTCGTCTACAAATCCCTCGTTAACAACGTGGTTTCCATCGGGAGTGTGTCGAGCAGGGTAGCGTACCTGATACTCAGAATATCGAAACAATATTCGCTGAATGTCATCCAGGTTTACGCTTTGACCTCGACACACGACGATGTCGAAGTGGAGGCTATGTATGAGGAAATCTCTAAAGCCATGCATAGCCATATTATATATATAGCCATAAGCCGCAAATGGACCTGGATTAGTCCGGACGGTAAAGTCAAAAACGAGATCGATTTTATCATGTCGACGAAAAAGCACATGTTCAATGATGTCAGTATGATCAACGCTGTTAAGAGAGGAAGCGATCACCGCATGGTCAGAGGCACATTGAATATCAACGTCAAGCTTGAAAGATCGCGACTGATAAAATCCACGCTCCGACCTTTACCGGTTCAAATCCAAAACCCCGAGTGCTTTCAGCTCGAGCTCCAAAACCGCTTCGAAGCCAACATGGTGGTGGATACTGTCCGCACGGTTGGGTCTAAGTACTATTAAACCCGCCGTCCCAAATTAAAGAAACTCTCCAGCCAGACTCTCCTACTCATGGATCAGAGACACGAAATGAAGCTACAGAACTCAGCGGGTGCCCTTCGTTATCGGTAGCTCAATAGAGAGATTTAGATATCTGGCTATTGAGCTGCCGACCTGCTGCCGTCTTTGACAAGCGACCTTCGCCAATTTAATACCGAGCATATTAAAGAGGCCATTGAGCGGAACAAAGGCTCTAAAGTGTTCGCGAGAGATATGTCTATCGGGCAAAGTCAATTGACGAGGCTGAAAACTGAGGAAACATCATTTCGTCAACACCTGAAATCCTGAAGGAGATTGAGAGTTTCTATGGACAACTATATTCCACGCAAACACCTGTTGTAAGCAAGGCTACAGACCCTAGAGCCAAGCTTACCCGACACTATACAGAAGATATCCCGGACGTCAGCCTGTACGAGATAAGAATGCAAGCAGCTTAAAACAACAAGGCGGCGGGCGATGACAGAATCACAACAGAGCTTTTGAGAGCGGGCGGAAAGCCGATACTTAAGGTCCTCCAGAAACTTTTCAATTCAGTAATCCTCGAGGGCAAAACACCAAAGGCATGGGGCAGAAGCGATGTGATGCTGTTTTTCAAGAAGGGTCAAGGGATAAGACTCTCTTGAAAAACTACAGACCCATCTCGCTTCTGAGCCATATCTATAAGTTGTTTTCTAGAGTCATTACGAATCGTCTCGCTCGCAGGTTTGGACGACTTCCAACCACCTGATCAAGCCGGGTTATAGTACCATAGACCACATTCATACGCTGCGGCAAGTTATACAGAAGACCGAAGAGTACAACTTGCCACTGCTTGGCGTTCGTGGCCTATGAGAAAGCCTTCAATTCCATTGAGACCTGGGCGGTGCTGCAGTCTCTCCAGAGGTGCCAAATAGACTACTGCTGAGGTACTTATACCAAAACGCCACCATGTCAGTCCGATTACAGAACCAGAGCTCTAATCCTATCCAACTACAGCGAGGTGTGAGACAGGGAGACGTCATCTCTTCTGGACTGTAAAGGATGCGGCATCAACATCAATGGCAAGTTCCTAACACACAAACGGTTTGCCGATGATGTAGTTCTTATGGCTGAGACCTTGGAAGACCTGAACACAATGCTCGAAGATCTTAGTAATGCTTCTCAAAGAGTGGGTCTTAGGATGAAAATGGATAAGACGAAAATCATTTCCAATGCCCATGTTGCACCCGCTCCAGTTAATGTTGGGAACATTACACTCGAAGTTGTTGACCACTATGTCTACCTAGGACAGATAATCCAGTTTTGTAAGTCCAACTTGGAGAAAGAGATCTCTCGTCGAATCCAGCTCGGATGGGCAGAGTTCGGGAAGCTCCGGCATATATTCGCGTCCGAAATACCTCAATGTCTCAAGACGAAAGTATTTGACCAGTGTGTGTTGCCAGTTATGACATATGGACTCATAAGAAGGCTCAAGGTCACCCAGCGATGGAGAGAGCGATACTCGGTATTTCCCTGCGCGATCGAATCAGAAATGATGAGATTCGCAGGAGAACTAAAACAACCGACATCGCTCGAAGGATTGCATCGTTGAAGTGGCAGTGGGCGGGACACAGCGCGGAGAACCGATGACCGCTGGGGCGGAAAAGCACAGGACCGATCGTTGTGGAGATCCTTGGGGGAGGCCTATGCCCAGCAGTGGGCGTCGTTTGGCTGATATGATGATGCCAGTAATAGTTACTGTTTCCTTTGCTAGATAAATTAAAAACGTGCAGTTATTGCAACTGACTCGTAGAGGAAAGCCAGTTTTAGCGGAAGCGGTTAGAGATAGCGACCTGACATCTACTTCTACCTAAGCTTGTTTACTCTGAACAATGTTTACTGTTAATGTTTTACGTGTTTGTATTCTCAGCTGTTTATACTTGTTGTTGTTATCGAGGTTAAATTGCTCGAGTTCGTTGATAGTTGCGATTGTTACACTCACTTGACCGTGAGAGTGTGGTTTAGAGGGCTATAAACTGAGGTAAGTTTCTTTTACAACTACTAATGTTGTGTTTTCATGTGTAATAACTTTAATATGTGATAAATACACCAAACATCATTTGCATATGGTTCTAATTCAGGTATGTTCAAAATTTTAAAATCTGTTAGTTACAAATTAATAATAAAATTTCACAGAAACCGGTTGTTGAAGATTAACATATTTAACTTTTCACTGTTCATCTGTACTTATTATAAAAGTTTACATGTATTTGCTACGTCATCGCTCAATCGTGGATAGAAGGATTTACCTGAAATTTACTAGATAGATACGGTTGGAGCCAGGGGTCTAATTTTTATTCTTGAATGTTTATAGACCTCTAGAAGACCGACTGCCATTTGACCTCCCAACCCCGAAAGGAAAGCCTGCGCCAGAGCCTTGTCCGTTGTTTATTCAAAGTTTACCAAAAAAAAAAACAGGTGCCATACTTTCACGGTCCACTCAAAGTTTAGGCAAAACCTCTGTACCTTTTTTTTTTCGTGCGGAAATCCCTTCGGATACCTCCCCGCCGGCTAGCGGGGTGGTTATGTCGGGCTTGAACCAACTAAAACCGCACGCCGTCTCGGGTCTACAGACGGTGTAAGGTTTCCCATAGAGCATATCCCTTGCACCCCGACTGACCCTGTAAGAATTATTCAACCATATGATTAAATTTCATATCCACAGATTTCTTCCCAAAGTATGATAGTAGGTTTATGTAGTCTGCCAATCCACACAATACGTACCAGTAAAACACGTAACTACTTTCACATTGGAGGTGGCCCATGTCCTGTAGTGAAACAGATAATATATAATCAGGGCTGATATACAGAAGAATATCAAAAATAGATGATTTATCTTTAAAAATACCTGCAAAAATATACAATTCATAAGCCTGAAATATCACAGACAAATTTTACACGTTCCTCTCGATGTATTCGCTTGTCACCATTTACAACTCTCGTGGGAAAAACGGGGTCGGCTTTGGCAGTCAAGTTAATATTTTAACGTCATATGAGTGCAATGAACATAACCTTTGGTACAAAATTGCCCAATATGGAAGTAACTTTGTTGCAAGTATTTGTAGAAAATATAAAATAATGGCTGAGGCTATTTGCGACAAATAAACGATTAAAATTAACAGTTGCACTTGCAATCGACACCAATCTCTGTATTTAATCTGAAATGCCGAGCCGAGAAAGTATCTTAAATAATGTAGATAGACAAATACTGAACGAAAACTTCATTTTAATTTTAGAAACAATTTAAACTGCATTCAAAGATTTTCCAAAAATTGCATGGATTTCCTTTTATTTAATTTACCATGATTGTTAGAAACATTTGAGACTTATTATTATGATATCAATTTCTATGATATCAACTGATGCCATAAGAATACAGGCTTTTATTTTTTCAGATTTTAACCGGTTTGATTGCCGAGGTGGCAAGCTATTTATACTTGTATTGTAATTGTGTATAAATCGTTTTTAAAATCAAAATGAAGTCTTCTTTCAGTACAATTATCTATCTATATCTTTTAAGATACTTTCCCTTCAGGTGGCATAGCCGAAGGACGCCCTGTATAATACGTACGGTCACATTTGGAAAATCGTGTCCTTTAGTCGTTTTGTAACTAACTAGAAATTTGGTCGCTTTGTACAATACACACTCAAGAAGGGAAGAAATGGATTGTCTTGCATTCTATGCCTATGACTACATTTTAGGTACACTGAATATCACTAGCTAATATATTCGATTTGTTTATGCGACGAATATAATGTTAGCTTTCCCTGGGGTTATCCTTTCGAGGGCTTACCCGGGGTGCCCGGCAACGGACACTTGGGGAGGACACCGTGCGGTTTTAGTCGAGACCACCCCCGCTGGCCAGCGGGGGGGTATCCGAAGGGATTTCCGCACGTAAAAAAAAAAACCTCGACAACAACTTTTTTTTACTATATCAACTGTCAGTGAAGTTAATGTGAAAGTGCCAGCGAAATTTAAGTAAATTTATCATATCATTGAGATGTGCTACTAAATATAATACAAATGAGTATGTGGATGGCTATTTTGTCTCATAATCGTCTTTGTAAGAGTATATTTCACCAACTATAGGAACCAGAATCAATTGAATAAATAAATATAAATATTCTTGGTCATTCTACATAGTGCTATCTAGACTCAAAGTAAGCATAGCTCAACTAGCTTGTGCTATTGGTTCTAGAATGTAGATAAACATACTTATTAGATACGTACAAATGAATTAATTTTGCAAATAAATACCAACATATTATGCATAGAAACTCCCAGATAAATATAAAAATTCATATTCTTGCACACAAACATTTGCACTCATATAGCGGCAATCGAACCCGCGACCTGTGACTTAGCAGTGGACTTAGCGCTCTACCACTACGCCACAAGGAAAAAAAGGGTTTTAAAGGTTTCGGTAATTCTAAACTGAGGTAACTTCAATATTTTCTTTGAGTAAAGCATGAGAAGCCAGTTTAGTAAAACGGATTTTCACTAGTGAAATCTAGCGTTGGATATATATATATATATATAGATATGTATTCGCTGTATGATGACCCGTCATTGCAGCTGTGTCAAACTTTTCTCGTTTCATTCTCCCTGTTGCATTATAAATCGCTCTCTTGTGTAGCTTCAGCTTTTGGTAGCAAAATTCTAATAATAATTTAATAATAAAATTAATAATAATAATTTATTGATACCGTAGTCCTTTACATATCTCAATAGCTATATGAGATTCAGTCCAGAAACGAAAGGTGGTACACAAATTGTATAAACCCTGACTCCCAAAATAGGTATTCCTGTAACTTAGGGGTCTGTGTTCTGCTGGAACAGTTATACAAAAACAGTTCTCTATTTCATGTGTCTTACAGTATCTGATTGTAATAAAGTGTTTTTTTTTAATTTATGTATATAGTTTTTAATCATTCTGTGGGTATATAAGTTTTGGTATATGTACAGAGTGTGTGTGTGTGAGAGAGAGAGTGGGTGTGTGTCTATGTAAAAAATTGTGTAATATATTAATATCCTACTAAGCCTAGTACCCTTTTTTTTTTTTTTTTTTTTTTTTACGTGCGGAAATCCCTTCGGATACCCCCCCGCTGGCCAGCGGGGGTGGTTATGTCGTGTCTCGACTAAAACCGCACGGTGTCCTCCCCAAGTGTCCGTTGCCGGGCACCCCGGGTAAGCCCTCGAAAGGATAACCCCAGGGTTGCCGGCGGACTTTGGCCGCCACCGCGGCCTCGCCTGGTGGGATCGGGTTTTATCCCGCTTCGATGAGTTGGCAGGCGTGTGTAGGGCACACACGACACGCCTCCGCCACGGCCTGCTTCTGTAAGGACGGCGAGTCGGCCAACTGCCGTCCTCAGGCCCCGATCATGGAGGTCGGTAGTCCCGGGCGTAGATGAGTCATGTGTCTTACAGTATCTGATTGTAATAAAGTGTTTTTTTTTAATTTATGTATATAGTTTTTAATCATTCTGTGGGTATATAAGTTTTGGTATATGTACAGAGTGTGTGTGTGTGAGAGAGAGAGTGGGTGTGTGTCTATGTAAAAAATTGTGTAATATATTAATATCCTACTAAGCCTAGTACCCTACTAATATTATAAATGTTAAAGTTTGTAAAGATGTTTGTAAAGATGTTATTCAATCACAGTCTAACGGCTGAATGGATCTGGCTGAAATTTGGTACAGGAATAGATTATAGTCTGGAATAACACATAGGCTTTTTATCCTTGGAATAAGTTCCCGTGGGTTGTGGGAACGAGATCAGAATCCTACGCGTGCGAAGCCGCGGGCAGCAGCTGATATACAATATATTAAGGTATATAAAGGTTAATAGGAGCTTCTTGGCGTCCACTGACTCTAGACGTTTTAATAAGAAATGCCTAAAAGAAATATTCAAATATTATTGTGTTCAGAATCGTTCATTTAACATAACTCAAGTGTTTTTTTTAAATATATGGACAGACAAAACTAATTTTCAATTTTATAATATTATAGATAGAAGTTCCTATATCGAATTTATTATTTTGTTGGCTTTGGATACTTCTCTTTCTAACACTAATTCCTTACACGAATTTGCGCTATGAGCTCTCCTTCCCATATAACATATTTTCATACAAAGCTGTGGTACAACAGGTGGTAGCACGGATGGTCCTAGTACGAATGAAGTTATCAATGAATGTAAACACGTTTATATTCATTGATGACATACACTCTCGACCATGAAAGTAACGCTACGTAACCAACTATAAAAACGTAGGCCGTAACCGTCAAAATGGGGATTTTCCTAGTTTTTCTCCTCCATTCCCTCTACAGGTGAAAATATGAAGTCACCATACCATAAGCTTTACTATTAGTTGAGGCGGGAGTATATTCACGACCTACTTCAGTACCATAAAATTTTTTTTTTTTTTAACTAAATATAAATATTTGTATTTAGGTCAACCCGAATAAAACAAAAATACTGGCTATTAAAATGAACAAAGACCGGTTGAAGCATTGATCTTGTTGAGTAAGAGCACTTAATCTAGCACAAGATTTGATGTAATCGTAAACCGCTCCACATCCCCACCTCATGAATGATTTATTTATTTTATCAATAATAATTTTAAAACCTGGCCATGTGTTCGGCTAAGAATAGTAGCTCCTTACCGTGAGTGAAGTGGATGAGAGAGCTCAATACAAATTCATATACGTATCGTACTACCTTTTTGTTTTTTGCGTGCGGAAATCCCTTCGGATTCCCCCCCCCCCGCCGGCTAGCGGGGGCGGTTATGACGGGCTTGAACCGATTAAAACCGCACGCCGTCTCGGGTCTACAGACGCCGGGGTGTAAGGTTGCCCATAGAGCATATCCCTCGCACCCCGAGTATCCCTCGCACCCCGAATATCCCTCGCACCCCGAAGTATCGTTGTACCTTTTTTTTTTTCGTGCGGAAATCCCTTCGGATACCCCCCTGCCGGCCAGTGGGGGCGGTTATGTCGGGCTTGAACCGACTAAAACCGCACGCAGTCTCGGGTCTGCAGTCGCCGGGGTGTAAGGTTGCCCATAGAGCATATCCCTCGCACCCCGACTGACCCAGGGCCATCTCCGGTTTCGAGATGGGCCGCTCGGGTTTGGGAACCACGGTGTCCCCGTCTTGCCCCGGTTTGGGGGAGGGCTAGAGAGAGGGGCGCTAGCCGCCCTACCGTCCCGGCCATATGTATATGTAGATAATAGAAGCCCGCGACCCGGCTTCGCACGGGTACAAATTTGTAAAAAATTATAATTGCTAATCCGATTGCAGCGCCACCTTCCGAGTCCAATCGTAAATATGAGATAACTATAAGAAGCTTTCTAGTTGAATTTCGTACTTTTTACTTTGAAAATAACGGACTTTCATACGCCCGTTTATTTCCCTTATTTACCCCCTTAGAGGTGAAATTCTGATAAACACCAATAAGTGTACATTAACTTCTAACCAGAACCAGGTGTGTCAAATATTATTGTGCTCCTTAATTTGAAAATGACCGGACTTCCATACAAACGTTAATTCCTTATTTTGCTACCTCAGGAGTGAAATTTTCAAAAATGCTTTCTTAGTGGATGCTTACAACATAGAAAGCATCTTCTGCAGAAATTGCAAGTTTTAGGTCCAGCAGTTTAGGCTCTGCGTTGATGGATCGGACAGTCAGTTTGATACTGTACTACACAATAAAGAAATTGTAGTACAGTATTTGCTTAGTATTAAGCTGTAACACCTGGAAAAAAGGTGGATGGTCCTGCTAATTCCTGCTAATTCCTGATTGCGCCAAAGCATGACAGGCATAGCGCTGACTAGCTTTTGGTTAAATACTTCGTAGAACATTACTCGTCGATGACTTTCTACTACTATTTATTTTGAAAGCTCGGCGCGTGACGCCTCTATACGCTCAACCGTCTTAAGGTTCTTTCCAAGTTGTAAGATCCTGCTTATTGCGCAGACATTTCGAAAGGCCCAAATGAATCACTTCTTCACCAAGTGCAGGCCAAGAACTAGCCCTTGTGGAATTCCACATGACATTGGCTAACTTACTGAAATACTGTCTGAGTCCTCGCATGGAATACTCAGCATTCCATCACAGCAAAATGCTTTTCGAATTCAAATTTTATACAAAGTCTAGAACATTGTATAAACTGATGTCTTCCATCTGCAACTTCCTAATATCTACAACACATCTATATCATGTTGCTGATGTAATCTGCTATCGACGTAAGCCTGTACATGTCATAATATTAAGGTCGTGGATGTTCGGGACGTACACAAATCATTTTATCACATATTGAACCTGTACTTTACTAAATAATACATGTATTGCTTTCTTAATGTCAATAACTGGCGCGATTGTATCAATAGTTTTGTATATGCCACTATCGGTACTTTCCCCTTGACGTATGGCATTGAACAGTACAATTCTAAACAAACACACCGATATAGCAAGCAGAAGTCATAACACAGTATTGTCATTGCACTGTAAACATCTGCTTAGGAGTTAGACCTTGACATGTCGAATAAACGAAACGGTTACTCTCTCACTTTATTTTCGAACATTCAGACACGGATTGAATGTAAGTATGTCTATCTATATACAATCATAAAACTGAAAATTTATGTCTATTTGTTGATGTAAGCATTGTACAGGATGTTAGTTGTTCAGATTTTAGCCGATTATTACCTCTTAAGTCTTCTCTGTAAAATTATATATCTATATTATTTAAGATATTTACCCTACACGTGCATAGCCGTGGGACGCCCTGTATATAGTGTAGCGCGTATAAATCCATAGCTTATTCATTGATAGCCGAACGATCAGTTTAGAAAACGAAAAACCTTCGGTGTAGTAAAACCTTATTTATAGAACCTTTATGCATACAGTAACCAGTTTCGAGAACTATGATATGTAAAAGACTAGCAAAGTCAAACCCAGTGACCTAGTTATATGACAGCCAAAGTGCAGGATTATACGGCCAGCTAATCCGGCGACGGTACCTACACCAGAAACGATCTCTTGAGTTCGTACTGGAACATCGGAAGTCACGATAAGGCGTTCCGTTTTTGACACACGACACGACCACGATACTGAATATTGCTGATACAAGTCTAGGGGCTCGGTTAGTTGAATTATTATTATTATTTTGTAATCTGAGAGTTGAGATATTAAAGGTTTTATTAGAGATGGGAAGTTATTTAATTAGCCGACTTAAGATAGGATGGGTATCAGTCGCTGTGTGTTTAGTACTATACTGGATGTTAGGGAAACGCCCCGAAAACGAAGACAGGTGATTGTACTGAAATAAAAAAAGAATTCGGGGCGCGGAGGTCAATGACCTGTTTCCATTCAGCTGTACTAACACGATGAAACCTGAATCATGGTAATAAAAATTCTAAAAAAAACGATTTAAGAAAAATCAACCGATCGAAAAAATATTCCACGAGTTTGCTACCTTAGTAGTATTCAAAAACATTACAGTTCCCCGAAATAGGTCTTGGGATAAATTCATTACAAAAATCATCAAAATATATATTTTTATTATATTTTATAAACTGAAAAATATCTCAGAAAGACATTTACGTTGCTACATAAATTGCGAAAAACTCTTCTATTAATGTGACAATCGACTTCCTTAGTGTCCTCAATAGAGGTCTCTTCTTCTCTTTAGATAAAACCGTTCGACAAAGTATCCTTATGCAATTTCGCTGCGTCATACTGGAGACATTTCAGATCCAGTGCCATAAAGATGGCGCCTTGAATTGATATAAAACCTTATCGTCTGTTGTTAACTTTGAAATATGGCCATCGTCCCCGCAAAATTGAAAAGGTAACATGCCTCAAGCACAATTTCCAATAAAAAGAGGATACATAAGCTTGCATTTTATTTTAATTTGTATTTCAAATCTGTTTAATGATATAACATAACATAGCATAACATAACATAATAACGGGCACATTACTAAGCGAGCGGTAATCCTCATTTTTAATACACACATAACTACGAAAAGTCAGAGCCCCGGGGCGACAGGGGATTGAAAAATTCGATCGGATGAAATTAAGATTTTACAATAATATTAAAATGATGTATTTAACAGATGTAGTGGCGATAGCCCAGTGGCGTACGTAACGGACTGCTGAGACGAGGTCCCGAGTTCGACCCCGAGTCGCCCCGGGCACACACCTCTGACTTTTCGTAGTGATGTGTGCAATAATAAATATAATTATCGCTCGCTTAATAATGTACCTGATAGATGCCAACAGGCTCGCCCCCTATTACATTGGGACCTTAACATAACTGGCGAATCGTGTGTGTGTAATACACCTCTGCCTACCCCTTCGGGGATACAGGCATGAAGATATATTATGTTATGTTAATTTTATTAGGCATCTATGGTGACCTTTTTTTCAGATTATTCAATTAATTATTGATCAATCAGATCAATCTAACAGATCAATCAGATCAATCTAACAAAACAGAATAATCTTTCCGTACTGTTCGATTAATCGAACTGACAGTCTAACAAATCTTTATATTGTGCTGAATTCTTAAAACTAGCTTTTTGGTTAAAATTAATAATAAAATTGAAATTTACTTTAATTTCATCTTTTTATTAAATTTATCAGTTCCATATTATTGAACTGTGAAATTTCATTGAAGAAAACAATAAATAATACACTGAATCTCAAATTATGACGTTTGACCTTTTTTTTTTTTTTTCGTGCGGAAATCCCTTCGGATACCCCCCCGCCGGCAAGCGGGGGCGGTTATGTCGGGCATGAACCGACTAAAACCGCACGCCGTCTCGGGTCTACAGACGCCGGGGTGTAAGGTTGCCCATAGAGCATATCCCTCGCACCCCGAATGACCCTGGGCCATCTCCGGTTTCGAGATGGCCCCCTCGGGTTTGGGAACCACGGTGGCCCCGTCTTGCCCCGGTTTGGGGGACGTTGACCTCAAAAATAATACAAGTATGGGTATGTTGAATCGACTAATAGAAACACATTAACGAAAGTAGAAAATCCTTATACTAGTACAGTTTTTATATAACATTTGAACTCAAACAATTAACAAATCAAGGATGAACCAACAAAGTTTCACTCCAATGCACCTGCACTCAAAATATTAGCTTCGTTCATGTAAAATACTTTTCACAAGTGAGCCAACATTATAATGAGCTGCATAAATGATGTGGTCCGTTATTAATAAATGAATTGCAGTGTTTTATCTTGTTCTAACAGTCAGGTTTTTAATTAAACCCTCCAGATTTCAATGGCGTATCATAGTAGATTATATATAAAAGCTTATTTGTTATCTAGATACTTAAGCAAGTGGGTTGATAGTGCTACAAAATCAATGGTTATTGTATGATATAAAAAAGCGGCCAAGTGCGAGTCGGACTCGCCCATTAAGGGTTCCGTAGCAGCAAGTAACATAATAATGTTTTTTTTAATAATTTTTGTATTTGAGTTGATTGAATGAAAGGTAAATTGCGATTTATGACGTATTCGTTCAAACCAATTATCGGTGGAAGTTTACACGGTGATGTACATCATATATTTTTCTTAGTTTTATCATTCTCTTATTTGAGAAGTTACAGGTGGGGGGGGGGGACCACCAATTTTACCACTTTGGAAGTGCCTCTCGCGCAAACTATTCAGTTTAGAAAAAAATGTTATTAGAAACCTCAATATCATTTTTGAAGACCTATCTAAAGATACCACACACGTATGGGTGATACTAATATAAAAATTTAGAGTTTCAGTTCTATGTATTGGGACCCCCAAAATTTATTGTTTTTTTTTCTATTTTGGTGTGAAAATCTTAATGCGGTTCACAAAATACATCTACTTACCAAGTTTCAACAGCATAGTTCTTATAGTTTCGGAAAAAAGTGACTGTGACATACGGTCGGACAGACAGACAGACATGACGAATCTATAAGGGTTCCGTTTTTTGCCATTTGGCAACGGAACCCTAATAAGGCAGTGTCGCGTGTATTTATTTTTGAATCGTCATCATCCATCCCTACCTCCATCGGAATAAGTCAAGACTTTTTTTAAATAGTTTAGACTGTTTTATAATAGTAAAATAACATGACATAACATAACTTCACGCCTGTATCCCCGAAGGGGTAGGCAGAGATGTCTTACACACCCACGATTCGCCAGTTATGTTAAGGTCCCAATGTAATTAGGGGCGAGCCTATTGCCATCTACCAGGCACATTATTAAGCGGGCGATAATTAACATTTATTCATGCACACATAACTACGAAAAGTCAGAGGTGTGTACCCGGGGCGACTGGGGAACGAACTCGAGTCCTCATCTCAGCAGTCCGTTACGTACGCCACTGGGCTATCGCCGCTTTCGTAGTAAAATCGGCACCAATATATATAGCAGTTCAAATATGTATTCCAAGCAAAAGACATATGACGTCATGTTCGATCATCAGTGTAACTATACCTCGATAATTTCATATTTCCACTAGTTGATGCCCGCCGCTCTGCCCACGTGGATGTTGGTTATCGCGACTTAATCAATTGCAATCAACTATACGGCAGATTATAAGTCTGACCAAGACCTTTCTAATAAAAAAAACCATATCAGATCCATTTATTAGTTTTTGCATCCATCGCGAACAAACAGACAAAAAATCCTTAAAAAAAACACTTGTGTTCAGAATCATCCATTTAACATAGCCCAAGTTTTCTTTTTTAAATATCTTCAATGTACAGACACGACTAATTTACAATTTTATAATAGCATAGAATTAATTTGGAGGAATTTTCTACTTCATCTCCGGAGTTCTAGGACCAATACTAATAAACTTTATATGGGACCAACTTGAAGTTAAACTAAACCCATTGCAATTTTTTTTTATTCGGGTCATAAGCAATGGAAATATCGATGGACATAAATAATAAAAAAATGATACAGACGAATATAGAACCTTCTCCTATTTGAAGTGGATGAAAACAGCCTGCTAATAAACAGCAAATTTTATCATTTTCTTTGGATAGTACAGACATTAATATATACATAACATAACTTCACGCCTGTATCCCCGAAGGGCCTACCCCTTCGGGGATAGAGGCGTATTAGAGAGAGGTGTATTACACCCACGTTTCGCGAGTTATGTTTAGGTCCCAATGTAATAGGGAGCGAGCCTATTGCAATCTACCGGGCACATTACTAAGCGAGCGATAATCAATATTTTTAATACACACATACTCGTAACTTCGAAAAGTCAGAGGGGAGTGCCCGGGGCGACTGGGGATCGAACTCGAAACCTCGTCTCGGCAGTCCGTTACGTACACCACTGGGCTATCGCCCAGTTTTTTTTTCGGATAGTACAGATAACCACAAAACTAAGTCAAATGTATTAAAATTTAAAGTAAATCTCCGAAATTTAAAGGCTAGAGCGCTAAGTTGATTATTATCGATTTATCAAATAGCCTTACTTATTGGTGCATTAACGTAACCAAAACTGATTCGTCCACAATTTTTAACCATGCACTCTCCTATACGTTGATATTGCTATTTTATTTAAAATAAATACATGCATATACTCACGCCTTTTTGCCTCTGGGATAGGCTGAGACTACAGCCCGCCATCTGCTTCATCTGTCCTAACATACTTCACGAGCTTCCTCTCCTGTCATTAAACCTTTTATGTAAGGCCGCCTGTTTCGAGTGCTTTTGACCGGCACTTTTTCCAATATCTCATTAATTTGATTAGTGTAAGTTCTGCGAGACTTGCCTGTTCACACACACGTTAAATCTGTTTAAAATATCTTTCAAATTCTAGGTTAACTTAAATAGAGGCTATATATTAAAATATCAGTTTTATTCATTACATGTCACTGTGGTAGATTTAATTATTGGACAAATAGATAACTACTCAAAATCTTCAAAATTTCGGTCATGTTTTATACCTTTTTAGTTTATTCATTACATGTCACTGTGACAGTTTTAATGAACAAATAGATGAATACTCAAAATCTTCTGTCGGTTATGTTTTATACCTTTTTTCTTGTTAGTTTATTTAAAATATAGTGATGGTTCCGATCTTAATAACGAAAACACGTACGTCAATTCGCTCCCGCAAAAATAAACATTATCAGCGTTAAACAGTGCAGATCAAGTGTATATCATCCCAATTCCGTTATTTCACGAAGAAGGAGAAGTTATTCTAATGAGATCACAGTGAATTATGTGCATTTAGTGACAAAAAATCGCAATATAAAATCTAAAACACAACCCAAAGTGCAAATCATTACTCATATTATTTACCTTCTACCTTCAAAATTTCAACGAGAGGGAAAATAACATATTCTGACATCTGAAATTTGCGGTACTGACAGCCGACAGTCAAGAACAGTGTTGCCAGCAAATAAATTTATACTACCATAACTTCAGTGTTGCTACTTTAGAAACTATAATATACCAAACAAAATGGAAAAGAGTATGGATTTATTATTAAAAAACTCGAGCACACACTGTACGAAAAGCTGAGCCAGCAAGCTATATTGATCACAAAAAATGTTATGGAAGCACTGGACAAAAAATTGGAAACAATAAAGGAAGAAAACAAAATCCTAAAAAATAAAGTGTGTGAACTCGAACAAAGGCATATTAACTCCGTAAAAGCGAAACGAAAAAATAATTTAGTATTGTATAGTATTGGGATAGACGACACTAAAAAAACGGAAAGCGAGTTGGTAGACTGTGTCAAAGAAATTATAGTAGACATGGGAGTCCACTTAGATAGCCACGAAATTAATAATGTGTGGAGATTTATCCTCCGTGATCATGGCGCTTGCAACAGTGCCGAAATATCGGACATTCTTAGAACCACATGGTAAATATCCCGTTAACTCTAATACTTATGTTAGTGACCATGATAGTTTAAATACCTATATTGTGCACCGGTACGGGCCGGATTGTGTTAAATTAATAAAACAACTCGAACGCGCGCGGAAAAAGAGTGAGTGTTTGAGTGAGTCTTTATCCTTTTTGGTGAAGTGTCGGGACGCGGACATTATTCCTGTATGTGTGCGAGTAAAACCTCGCAAGGATATTCACGGTTCCGCAAACATCTTACGTAACGCGAGTGTGAAATTACTACGGAAAATGATCAGCAACACCCGATATAAACTAGACAAAAGTCAGTGTGAGTTGTATAGTATTCATCTGAAGTGCAGTGTCGTGTTGTCACGGAATGATTTTGATAAGTGTGACCGAATAACTTACCTACAAGCACAACGTTCGAGGGAAATGAGTGCTTTGAAACAGTCCCGTAAGTTTCAATCCCTCTTAAACAAACAGAAGCCAAAGGTCCCTTACCATGATAACTCACGGACCATTATTAATCTCTCTGACAAAGTACTGACCAAAGCTGCACTCAGCTCACTGGAGAAAGGGTTGAACTTTGCACCCACACCTATGCGTATTCCCTATGAAAAAGTGATAGGCACGATTGAGGAGGTTGTCCGACGAAACAAGATACCAGCTGATGACGCTGAGGTACTTAGGCAAGAGGTTGCAATCACGTTGCGTCGGGCAAAGCTCCCACAGTCGAACATGACTCCCGAAGAACGCTGCGCACTTCGTGACCTACGGGATGATGAGAGGGTTTTAGTCTTAAAGGCAGACAAAGGGAACGCCACGGTAGTTATGAACGTCACTGAATACGATGAAAAAATTCGGCACTTATTAAGTGACGAAAATACGTACAAAAAAGTCAACTACAATCCAACCGCTAGGACGAACCGTAACACTGTTCAACTAATTAAGGAACACAAACAGGCGATCGGCGAAGAGGCAACGATATACCTGTTACGGCCTAGAAACCTTCAACCACCCAAACTATATGGTCTGCCAAAAGTTCACAAGCCAAACATACCTTTAAGGCCCATCGTGAGTCAAATAGACTCACCAACTTATGAACTTGCCAAACATGTGGCTGGCATCTTACAGCCTTTAGTAGGGAGAACGACATCTTATGTGAAGGACTCAAAACATTTCGTACAAATTTTGCGTCAAACAACCGTGCAAGAACAAGAAGTGATGGTCAGTTTTGACGTCGAATCACTCTTCACAAATGTTCCTGTTACTGACTGTATGGAGGTCATAAAACGCAAAATTACGGAAAACGGGATTGCTATGGAATATGCCGACCTTGTGCAACATTGTTTGACCACAAATTACTTCGTGTACAGGAACGAGTACTACCTACAGATAGATGGAGTAGCAATGGGCAGTCCGGTAGCTCCAATTGTAGCAAACATATGGATGGAGCATTTTGAAGCCTTAGCCATTACTACCGCCCCTAGCATCAAAATCTGGAAACGGTATGTCGATGATATTTTCTGTATACTGGAAGGGAGTGAAAATGTTGTACAACACTACGTGGCTCAATTCAACAATATCCATAGCAAAATGAGTTTTACGTATGAGATGGAAAAAGAAAGAACCCTCGCTTTCCTGGATGTGAAGATCAGTGTTCGAAAAGACGGTTCATGTAGCCACTCTGTGTACAGGAAACCCACTCACACTGACCGCTATCTACATGCCGACTCACATCATCATCCGCGCCAATTGAACTCGGTGGTGACGTCGCTTACTGACCGCGCATATAACCTATGTGACCAGGAACATATAGACAAGGATGTAACAGGGATAGTTAAATTTAAAGGTAGATTATAAGTTACAAGTTATTAGAAGTGAGTGGTTGGTTTATAAGGTTATAGCAAATCAAACATGAGGCTAATTTTACCTTTCATATATTAAATCTCAAGGGTGAGTACATATGGTTCAATTAAAATTTGAATTTGGAGAATTAAAGAAAGATGTTAAGACGTGAAGACGGAAGGACGTGAAGACGGAAGGACGTGAAGACGGAAGGACGTGAAGACGGAAGGACGGCCCGCGGCAGCTAGGAGTCTGCACTTAGCTCTGCCTGAACCCGCCCGGCGTGTCGCGCTGGCACCTACCGCTGCGTGACTCGCTCGGCGGACCTGAAAAGAGAAGGCAAAGCTTTCAGTATGTGAATACATACTGCTAGTGCAGGCCGAGCATACCGAAGGCGTAAGAAGGGTGACAAGCTTCCCCAGGCACGTGATGCTTATGGTCATTATTGCAAAGCAGGCAGGTCACAGCCTTTGCAAGCAGCAGGAACAGATGCACAGAAACATAGATGACACTGAAGGATTGTTCACCATGCGGTCACTGACCGCGTGGCCCGCACAGGTTATTGTCCTTTTGACAAGCGCGAAAAGGGAAAGCATGCCTTGCGTATAAGCTACACAATTAAAACAAATAGATACTGCTCACGTAAAAAGCAGCATCCCAATTAGAAAACTTTGCCACGACTACAGAGGTGTAGTGTGGCATGATAACATTCTATATAATTCCAATACATGGATAATTGTTGGCAAGCCTCGTTCACGTAAAAAACGAGGCGATGCCTGGAGTAGCTTAGCATAGCAGTGGGAACCTGACGTGGCACCATTGGTGAAGATGAAGAGGCCACGGGGAATATCCCTGGTGGGCCATTGGTACCACGTCACCCTCCAACACTAATGAGCACTCTGTAATAAAAATGATTAGCACACGTAATGTATAAATTGTAAAATTCTCACCAACGGCTCAGTACCAGAGCTAGCAGCACTAGTGGTAGCTATGCAGAAAATTAGGGGCTCGCAAAACCGCTGCACCGTAATTTATAACGTCGGCTGAAAGCAGCGACTTGGTGGGAGTTCATAGATAATGAACCACAGCCGATAGGGTTGACCACAGCTAACATAGACAGAGTCGATGAAGGAATACAGATAATATTAGTAGACTATGAATCGATATCAACTAAGGAATCGACTACATATTCCACTAATATTCTTAAAAGTACAATGTGCATTGTTACAATACCCCGTCCCATCAGGAAGAATTTCTGTTATTCAGAAATTCGATACTGTGCTCAGTACTACAATCAATCTACGCTTACCTTCTATACTTTCATACATGCATCATCATTCAAACAAGCGTTTACCATTAAAGAATATGGTAGACGCATCCTTTCAGACAGAGTTTCCAACATAACTGCCGTTGGAGACTCAACATAGACCAATTGAAGGTGTTAGGCACCGGAGGACCAGAATACAACTGTTCCAACTAGAAGAGAACATGAGCAAAATTTCCACTATGTAATTTCAACTAATAAAAGAAGATTTAAGTTTTTGTATATAGGGTTATTTTAGATGTATACCCCGCATCTACTGAAGGCTTATTTTACGAGTCGTAAGCCGCTCGAAAACAATGATAAAACCATCAATAACACCCGGATACTGGTTGAATTCCCAGATCCAAGCAGAAAAAATTGTATTAAGGCTTATTTTAGATGTTTACATCCGCATCTACTGAAGGCTTATTTAACGAGTCGTAAGCCGCTCGAAAAACAATGGTAAAACCATTATAACAACTCCCAGATACTGGTTGAATTCCCAGATCTAAGATGAATTCCACGGTCGATGGTTAATGGCCGTCGCCGCAGACAATTCGTTGATTGAATCACCAACGAACAAAAACAACTATTGTTTAAGTACAATAATCGTGGAAGACATAAGTCTTTCAATAACCTGGTTAAAAACCAATGGTTTAATAGAAGAAAATACAAGTTGAAATTACACAGTAGCAACAGGGTACTAGGAATTGCAACACTAATTAAATTTCCACATAAATATTCATATGTGACGAGATAAGTTTAAATTATTTAAGTTTAGCTTACCATGATACAACAATTTAACCTCGAAACAACGTAATTGTCATTCAGTGTATGACAGTTCGAATCCAATACAATATTACGTTTCGTTCTATAAAAGAAGTTAAGATAAGGTATGTTATTATGCTATGGTTAAGCATGTTATTATAATTATAACGGAACGTGATCAAGTTTGACAGAACTGTCAACACTAACGTCATTGACAAGTTACACAAGTGAGGTTATTTAAGTTTATAACAATGATATTGAACATACAAAATATAGATAAATTATCCGGAATTACGGTATAACCGTGCATAATATGCATATACAACAAAATAAGCGACCAGCTTATTATGTAAAGTGGGAATGTATGTAAGTTTTTGTAACTACAATAGAATTTTACACAATTTGGTTATTGATGTGATTTAATTGATTAAACTTTAATTTATAGGCAACAATGCTACCAGACAACTTAGTGCACTCTTTTATTATAAAGAGGTGAAGTTTTATTGGTATTAATACTACAATAAGAGGTTTATCACAAGTATGAACATACAATTGCTTATATGCCATCTGTGTACAACCAGAAGGAAATTTATGTAACTTAACAAAACAACTGAAGATAATTAATCTCCCACAACAATATAACAATGGAGTCTAAGGTTTCACAGATCTGGAATCATTCCAGACTTCATTTCTAACAACAAAATAACAAATTTATTTTTCAGTTTTTAAAAGTTTGTAACTGGTTTATACAGGTAATGTATCAAAATTGTGAAATAAACTATAACACAACAAACTTAATTTTAATTATTCTTTGTAATTTATAAGTTTAATATCTTTTATGTGCCAGTCACCCAGCGGTTTACCTGACATATCAATAAGTTCATACACCAAAGGAGATTTTTTTCTTAGTATTTTACATTTAACAAATTTGGGAGCTAATTTTTTAGTAAAGTACTTATCCTTATCACTGAGATAGAATGTTCTTTTCCAAACTATATCACCTGCATTAAATTCAACATTCTTTCTGCGTAGGTTGTAAGATTGACAGTTCCTACTGTGTGCATTTATCAAGGAAGCCTGGACCTTATCAAAAATAGACGATAGATAGCCAAGGTTTTCAGCATAGGACTCACGTGGTTCAAAGATAAGGGAGTCATCAAACTTATTGCCATAGAAGGAACCACAAGTAATAAGTTCACGACCATGTACTAAAAATGAAGGTGTGAAACCAGTGACCTCATTAACAGAACTGTTTATAGCAAATTGTATTTTAGGAATTAGAATATCCCAAATTCTATGGTCGCTTTCAATAAAGGTTGATAAAGATTGTATAACAGTACGGTTATACCGCTCAACAGTATTAGACTGTGGGCAGTAAAGAGGGGTATAGTGTAACTTAGGAATTTTATATTTGGCTAAAAGGTTTTTGAGTGTAACGCTAACAAATTGTTTACCATTGTCCAATACAATGGTAGATGGAATACCATGTACCAAGAACACATTTTCTTCCAAAATTCTGGAAATGACCTCAGCAGTAGCCTTCTTTATGGGAAAAAGTAAACAATACTTGGAGAAACAACATGTGACAACAAAAATGTATGCATTTTGCTTCCTAGTTATTGGTAAGGGACCAACCAAATCCACACTGATTACCTGAAAGGGTCGGTGACAAGACTTAGGTTTACCCATATGGCCTAAGGTTGCATGATTTTGATGCTTATGAGCTATGCAAGCATCGCAGGAGTTGACAAATTTAACCACATCAGAATATAGGCCAGGCCAGTAGTAGTTAAGGACTAGACGCTTATAGGTCTTAAATATACCTAAGTGACCAGCAGTAGGTTGGGAATGATTTTCTGCTATTATATTGGAACGGTCTTCCAGAGGAATGACTTCCTTCCACTCAAAATCGCGTGTCAGCGGATTTAAACTCTTTTTAAAACGATATAATTTGTTGTTAGTGGCCTGATAATCCATAAAGGATGCTGGAGCTGACTGACAACCACTGAATATTTTAAGATACCAAGTATCTGAAGTATTAGGTACAAAATTAGAATTAGTTGAGCTTGAATTGTTAGTTATTATTGATACGGGGATAGAACGAGAAAGAAAATCGGGAACGACATTATCGGAACCACGACGGTGTTTAATTTCAAAATTAAAACCAGACAACCTCACACCCCATCGGGCTAGGCGGCCAGTTGGATTATTTAAGTTTAAAAACCATTCCAGGGAAGCATGATCTGTAAAAATTACAAATTTTTGACCATTTTCTATGTAGCATCGCCAGTGTTCAACAGCTGATAAAACTGCGAGAGCCTCGCGCTCGGTAGCACTATAATTACGCTCTTGAGGGTTTAGGGACTTACTCATGTAGGCGATTACTCGTTCTTCACCATTCAAAGTCTGTATCAGCACTGCGCCAATACCAGTGTTGCTAGCGTCGGTGTGTATTTCGAAAGGTTTTGAGTAATCTGGGCAAGAGAGTACTGAGGCAGAGACCAAACAACCCTTAAGCTTTAGAAAAGCATCCTGAGCTTCCTTATCCCAAAGGAAGGGCGGAGCCTTCTTTCCTTGAGAAGTTAACTTATTCAACGGAGAGGCTAAAGCACTGAAATTAGGAATAAATCTGCGATACCACGAAGCTGCACCTAGGAAACGACGTACTTCTTTCCTATTAGTAGGTGAAGGATAGTTTTTTATAGCTTCCACTTTCTCGGGATCAGCATGTAGACCCTCTGCATCCACAACGTAGCCTAAATATTTAAGTTTTTCCCTAAAAAACTGACACTTTTTTAAATTAATAGTTAAGTTAGCATCTTTTAATTTTTTTAATATTAGCAAAAGAAGAGATATGTGGTGGCTAAAGGAAGATGATATACAGACTATGTCGTCGACAAAAACAAAAACTCTGTTCTCAAATTCTGGACCACAAAACAGTTGATCAACCAGACGTTGCTGCGTACTCGGGCTTCCTGTAAGACCGAAGGGCATAGTTTTAAAACAGAAGGTACCTCGAGTGGGAATATAAAAAGCAGTCTTACAACGATCCTCTTTCTTGATAGGTATTTGCCAAAAGCTTTTAGATAAATCTAGACTAGATAAATATCTAGCATCTCTTAAGTTGTCCAGAATTTCTGAAATATAAGGTAAGTTATATGCGTCCTTCCTAGTGACTGAATTTAATTTTCTACTATCAAGACAAAATCTCAGCTCGCCGTTTTTCTTGGGAGTCAGCAGAACAGGGGACGACCAAGGACTTTCAGTTGGTTCAACTACATCTTCCCGCAACATTTCGTCCAGCTGTTTGACAAGAATACGTTGTTTTTCAGGAGACATCCTATAGTAGCGTTGACGAACAGGAGCAGCGTCACCAGTGTCGATAGTGTGCTCTATCAAGGTAGTACGACCTAGACCACGTTCCTCATAAGAGATGTCATGGAACTGGGCAACGATGTTATCTGCTGTAACTCTCTGTTCAGAAGTAAGATGATCATACGACTGTAGGTGTTCCGTATGAACGGCAGTAAGTTCTCCCAACCGGGGATCAGATTTGTCCAGCAACAAAATAGAATCTAAATGTTTGGGAAAAAGACCAAACGACCTCCAAAAATCTATACCAAGAATTAAAGAATTAGTAATTTGGGGTACAATGTGAACATTTAAAGTTTTTATTTCATCCTGAAAGGAGATAGCTAAGGGAATAAAACCCAATGATTGTATTTTTTCACCACCTGCGGTGACTAAGTTTAAAGTTTGATTGTTAAGTTGAACTGAAGGTTCCAAAATTTTTTTATGATAATTATTACCTAAAATTGTAATGCAAGAGCCAGTATCTAGCAAACCAGGTACATTAGTGCCTGCAATAGATACAGAAACATACGGAGAGTAACCAATATTAGTTTTTCTGCAGACTGTAGAAACTTTGTTAAATTGAGAAAATTTTGTAACAAAAGATAGCCAGTTTTCCCAGTCCAGCCTATCAAAATTAGAGCTTCTACAATCTGAGTGACTTAGTTTTTTGAATTGTTACAAACAGGACACTCAGGTACACGGTAACCTTTCTTACCACATCTAAAACATACAATGAAGGTTTTGGTACATTTTCTTAGAAGATGGGAGTTGGTTCTGCAACGTGGGCAACTAAATTTGGGACCACTAGGTATTTGATCGACCGCACTAACCTGTACTTCTGTACTATTATTTGTATCATTGATAGGTGGATTTTCAATGCTATTAGTGCTATGAACTGGTTGTCTATTGAAATTAGGTTTACTAGGAAATTTATCCCATTTATAATATCTTTGTTTACTAAAAGAATTACTATTGAAATTTTGTTTAGAGCTAGACTGTTTAGTATAAGCAAATTCAGGGGCCAAGGTTTCTGAAGTTTTTCTAGGAGGTTCATGGAATTGATGTAGCCTAGACTGAATATTTTCGAAATTTTTACAAATCTTCTGCAGACTGGATATGTCTGTAATGCCAGCAGAAGAAGCAAGAGTACTAGCATAACAGGGTCGGATATTATGTAATAGGATTTCTAATTTATCTTCTTCGGTTAATGGTTTGTCTAACCGAGAGAACATGCCATGCATGATGGAAATATAAATAGTGATGCTTTCCAATTCTCCCTGTGTACGCAATCTAATTTCTGACATTAATCTATAGTCATAATCAGAAATGCTGAAATCCTGTTTCAATAGTTCAGCTATATCAGACCAAGTCTCAACCTTCGAGCTAATACATCTGAACCAATGAAGAGCATCATCAGTAAAAATCTCATAAGCAAAAGTGACTAACTTATCTTGAGGAATAGAGCGACTAATAATGAATTCGTCAACCTTTTGTATAAAAGCCCGAACACAAGTCTTTCCAGAATACTTTAATTTGGAAAGCTCAGAGTAAACTTTCCTTTCACTCGTGTCATTAACTGGAGTCAATGGCACTTGATCCGAATGAACAGTAGTTACACTGGTATTTTTAATTTCTCTCCCCTTTAATGATAACAATTCCTTGTATTGAGACTGGAAACTAGACATACAAGTTTGAAACAACTTGTCAATGTCTGGCAGTGTGTGGTCAACCCTATTCATTCTATGATATATATGGTTGAGTAATGTTTCAGTACGGGCCAGTAAGTTCCTGTCGATACCACCTTTTAAAGTTTTAAGACTTACGTCTGCTTTAGAAATAGAATCAGAAATACCTCTGAGATCATCGGCTGGTTCGAGGTGAGATGTTAAGATATCCTCCGGAGGATATAGTGGAGCTAATTTGGCTATTTGTTTTCTGAGCTCAACTACTGATTCAGAGCTAGTACTACCTCGAACAGCCACTTCATATTGAAGCTCGGCTTTTTGTAGTGAGAGGAACTTAATGGTATACACGGACATAATGAGGTTGAGAATTACAATTTACACACAGTGCACAAGTATATAATAGAATTTTATTGGCTTACCAGTGGTAATAAAAGTAAAATAAAGAAACAGTAACAATTGTCACTCCCTTATGGCTTGAAAGTTAAAGCCTTAAGGATTATAAATCCCAGTAGTCTAATACTGGTCTAATGCTATAAGCATTAGCAAAATAATAAGTGCTAAAAGTAAAGACACTTACATTCTCAAGAACTACAACATTTAAATATTGTTGTACTAAGTTAAGCAATGTTTAACCGCTGGTAAGTCCATAAAAACAATTAAAAATTAAAAATTAATACTCACGGACCGTCCTTCACATTAAAAACTGTAAAAAAACCGATTATTGGGCGCCATTTGTAACAGGGATAGTTAAATTTAAAGGTAGATTATAAGTTACAAGTTATTAGAAGTGAGTGGTTGGTTTATAAGGTTATAGCAAATCAAACATGAGGCTAATTTTACCTTTCATATATTAAATCTCAAGGGTGAGTACATATGGTTCAATTAAAATTTGAATTTGGAGAATTAAAGAAAGATGTTAAGACGTGAAGACGGAAGGACGTGAAGACGGAAGGACGTGAAGACGGAAGGACGTGAAGACGGAAGGACGGCCCGCGGCAGCTAGGAGTCTGCACTTAGCTCTGCCTGAACCCGCCCGGCGTGTCGCGCTGGCACCTACCGCTGCGTGACTCGCTCGGCGGACCTGAAAAGAGAAGGCAAAGCTTTCAGTATGTGAATACATACTGCTAGTGCAGGCCGAGCATACCGAAGGCGTAAGAAGGGTGACAAGCTTCCCCAGGCACGTGATGCTTATGGTCATTATTGCAAAGCAGGCAGGTCACAGCCTTTGCAAGCAGCAGGAACAGATGCACAGAAACATAGATGACACTGAAGGATTGTTCACCATGCGGTCACTGACCGCGTGGCCCGCACAGGTTATTGTCCTTTTGACAAGCGCGAAAAGGGAAAGCATGCCTTGCGTATAAGCTACACAATTAAAACAAATAGATACTGCTCACGTAAAAAGCAGCATCCCAATTAGAAAACTTTGCCACGACTACAGAGGTGTAGTGTGGCATGATAACATTCTATATAATTCCAATACATGGATAATTGTTGGCAAGCCTCGTTCACGTAAAAAACGAGGCGATGCCTGGAGTAGCTTAGCATAGCAGTGGGAACCTGACGTGGCACCATTGGTGAAGATGAAGAGGCCACGGGGAATATCCCTGGTGGGCCATTGGTACCACGTCACCCTCCAACACTAATGAGCACTCTGTAATAAAAATGATTAGCACACGTAATGTATAAATTGTAAAATTCTCACCAACGGCTCAGTACCAGAGCTAGCAGCACTAGTGGTAGCTATGCAGAAAATTAGGGGCTCGCAAAACCGCTGCACCGTAATTTATAACGTCGGCTGAAAGCAGCGACTTGGTGGGAGTTCATAGATAATGAAC
Organism: Cybosia mesomella; assembly: GCA_946251805.1. Classification (NCBI taxonomy): domain Eukaryota; kingdom Metazoa; phylum Arthropoda; class Insecta; order Lepidoptera; family Erebidae; genus Cybosia; species Cybosia mesomella. Next base: position 24,858,294 of record OX276397.1, on the reverse strand, counting down.
CACAGCCGATAGGGTTGACCACAGCTAACATAGACAGAGTCGATGAAGGAATACAGATAATATTAGTAGACTATGAATCGATATCAACTAAGGAATCGACTACATATTCCACTAATATTCTTAAAAGTACAATGTGCATTGTTACAAGGAGTTGAACCACATAAGCGGCGTTCTAAAGAAGAATGGGTACAATGGACGGATCAGACCACCCAGACGCTCGAACAAGCTCCCTGACTATAAGGTGGAAAGACATCCAGCTTTTTTACCCTACATCAAAGGAGTGACAGATAAGGTCGCTAACATCCTGAAGAAGGTTTCCGTCAAAACTATCTTCACTCCTTTTAAAAAGCTGTCACAATATCTACGCACACCCAAGGATAGTTTTCCACTGGACAGGCCGGGAGTGTACAAGATTGACTGTAGCTGCGGCAGTTCTTATATAGGACAAACCAAAAGAACGGTCACGTGCCGAATCAAAGAACACATCAGGGCAGTCAAAAACAATGAACCGCAAAAATCTGCAATCGCTGAACACCTATTGGAGTCCGGTACCGACCACTGGATCGAGTTACATAACCCTCAGATGCTCTCGACAGAACGCCACTACATACCAAGATTGGTTAGGGAAGCGATAGAAATCAAAAAGCACAGAAATTTCAATCGTGAGGATGGGTTTCAATTGCCGAACGTCTGGCATCCAGTGGTCCGTCTGTGCAAAAATAACCGGGAACAAGCCAAAACCAATTCGCGAGTAGATACGGTAAGCGTCGTGTGTCGCGATCGTGATCGAGTTCGAGTGTGTAGTGAGACCAGTGGTAGTGGTGTTGCGCGTCAGAGACGAGCACGAAAGAGGGTAGATCGATATATTTACTCTTAAACTCGTTCACCGTTAACCGCCTCTTCAGTTCCTCCGTGATCATGGCGCTTGCAACAGTGCCGAAATATCGGACATTCTTAGAACCACATGGTAAATATCCCGTTAACTCTAATACTTAATGTGTGGAGAATCGGGCAGTGGAATAACAACAAAAATCGTCCTGTCGTCGTCTCTATCACGACTGTCTGGAAGAAACACATCATTCTGAAACATAAATCTGGACTCCCACCCGGCATACACGTCATGGAAGACTACACCAAAGATGTGTTAGAAGCAAGGAAACAGTTACAGCCAAAACTAGAGGAGGAAAAGAAAAAAGGAAATATAGCCTTCCTAAAAGGCTATAAGCTAGTAGTGAAAAAACCGAACAACAAAAGCAGGGAAAAGAGGAAGCTAGACTCACAAAAGATTAACTTAATCGATCACCCAAAATCCAAGACGGGGGCAAAAGAAATACTACGCCCAAATATACTCGACTACGTTGAGCGGAGACCAGAGTCACTATCAGAGCCTGTAAAAAACTTGTAACCTCCTCCAACTCTCGGAATCCAAACACTACAACCACCGCAATTCAAACCAAACAAACTCCAACAAATAGCACCCCAAGCCGGTTGGTCACCGTGGGGAAAGATGACCATTACCCTCCAGCAAATGCACGCAAAGAAAAGTCAAACCATATCCACATAGCCACTTTAAATACACTGTCACTGAGAACAAATGAAAAGCTCCTTGAACTAGAAATTGCCTTGGAAACAATTAAATGGGATATACTTGGCATCAGTGAAGTAAGACGATTAGGAAACCAAATTGAAGAACATGATAACTATATCTTGTATTACATAGGTGAAACAAAGGGACAGTATGGTGTAGGATTTATGGTGAAAAAACATTTAAAGAAACAAATCCTAGAATTCAAAGGTGTATCAGAAAGAATTGCTTTGCTAAATATCCAGTTACCAGGGTATAAAGACAAATGGACTATAGTATAAATCTACGCACCAACAGATTCAGCAAAGGAGACAATAAAAGAGGACTTCTCTAACCAACTTTCAAATACACTAAAGACTACCCATAAAAACCTTATTGTAATGGGAGATTTTAATGGCAAAATAGGCAAACAGAAACAAGGTGAAGAGTCAATAGTAGGAATTCATAGCATAGGAAAGAGAAGTGAAAATGGAAAAAGAGTTGTGAACATGGCCCTCGAGAATAACCTTACCATCCTAAACAGCCTATTCAAGAAAAAGCTCACAAAAAGATGGACGTGGATGTCACCCGGCGGTACTACAAAAAACGAAATAGATTTTATAACAAGTAACCAGCCCAAACTCTTCAAGGATGTCAGTGTGATCAATAAACTCAACTTCAACACTAACCACCGTATGGTCAGAGCAACACTATATGGGAAACAAAAAAAGAAACAGAGGAAGCACTTCCATCACAACAATACTGCTTTGACATCCAGCACATCCCAAAACACCACAATATTCGAAGAAGCAGATAGAATACAAGAAATTTATAATATGGAAATAAATAATATCTATAAAAAGGCAAACAAGATGAAAATAAACAGAAATGCACTTACCTCAAAGACACTAGAACTCATACAAAAGAGAAGGGAACTACTAAGACAGAAAAAATAAAACAACATTACAGGAAATTACCAAATTAAGTAAAGAGATAAGTCGTAATATTAAACAAGACTAGACAAATAGAAGAATGAAATGTATCCAAAATCATATCACCAAAACAGGAGGTATAAACAAAGCACTCAAAGAATTAAAGGAGGAGAAACAATGGATCCCAAAAATCAAAAATAAAAACAACCAAGAGGAAACAAAGAGACAGCCAATTCTGAAAATTGCTACAGCCTACTACCAAAAATTATACTCTACCAAGAACACCTTAGACTGCAGCCTTGACCTGGAAGGGGAAACCGAAGACATTCCCCAAATCCTCGAAAAAGAAGTCCAGCGTGCAATTGAGACACAGAAAAATGAAAAATCTCCAGGTCCTGATGAACTAATGAGATGATGAAAGCGACATTGTCAGAATCAACAACAATACTGGCCAGATTGTTTAATCTGATCCTAAATTCGGAAACAATACCATCACAATGGACCATAAGCTCTATAATTCTCATCTTTAAGAAAGGCGATAGATCGGAAATAGGAAACTATCGGCCTATAAGCCTTATCTCCAATATATATAAAGTATTCTCAAAAATAATACTAAATCGAATTACTAAGAAACTTGACGAACAACAACCAAGAGAGCAAGCAGGATTTCGTTCAGGATTCTCGACAATAGACCATATACATGTGATAAAACAGCTCATTGAGAAGTGCCAAGAGTACAACTATCCACTATACATGGCACTTGTGGACTATAATAAGGCATTTGACTCCTTGGAACATTGTTACATTTACTCAAAGATGTTTTAAAAAATAAACACTACAATATCAGGATGAAAAGGAAAATATATAACACCTGTATATCACCAATACTTACTTACGGGTGTCAGACTTTGGCAATAACTAAAAAACAAAGCCAGAAACTAATAACTTGTCAAAGAGCTCTGGAGAGGAGCATTCTGGGAATATCAAAAAGAGAAAAACAAAGGGCAATAGACATTAGGAATGTCACAAGGATCGAGGATGTTCATGTCAAGACCGAAACTCTCAAGTGGAGATGGGCAGGCCACATGTTAAGAGAGACAAGAGACAAGTGGACGAGAGTATCACTGAGTGGACACCCAGATTTCATACCGAGAGGAAAAGAGGCAGACAGATAAAAAGATGGTCGGACGACATCAAAAAGATCGCCGGACCACTTTGGCCCAGGTTAATGAAATCAAGAGTGGATTGGAAATAGCTGGAGGAGGCCTTTGTGTCACGAGACACGCTGACCCCTAATAATTAAGTACCTAATAAATAAAACTTGTAAAACTGAAATGTAAAAGAGGTTGGCAATAAAGAGCTTAATAATAAAAATAATAATAATAAAAGATGGTATCACTGCACTTTTAATAGTGTAATGGAACATATTTTCAATAAGTTAAATATTAATCAGAGATTTTTCTGTGTAATTTTTGAAAGAATAAGTACTTTACTGACCTGTTCTTGTAACTGGACTGAAACCGTTGTAACAAATGACTACAGGTCTGCCATCTATCACGTCGAAACCTAATTGAACGATGACAGAGAGTAATACTCCTTTCAATTGTGTACTGTACACATTAGCATAACTAGAGATTTTCTCTTACGAGTTTCTGGACCCCATCGGGTAATAGACAGTCTCTTGATCGTACTGATGAGGATGTTGAGAAGGGCATTGATATTTTTAGAAGAAATGGAGAGCAAAAAGAGGTAAATCCCACATTTTTCTCTTCATCAATGTAACTTCTTTTTAAGATTATCTAATTCTTATAAATGCACTGCAAGTGCTTTAATTAGAGCGTCCGACCAACAATTTGCTCAAGTGGTCAGTAATATTTTGTTGCATCGTAAATGTATAACTCGTAAACAGTTTAGAGCGGAGCGGAGTGGAGCGGTTTTACGCACATAACGGGAGTATCGTTATTTACGTAGTACAGCATAGTAAAGCCATATATAAGTAGCATTGTAAGTGTTAGTTAAATATGGTATTTGGTGTATTTACAGTTATATATCGAACACGATCGGTACCTCATCATAATATATGAACTATATGACCAATTGAAATAAGGCACTAATACGGTATAACCCTAAACTTTGTTACACTTCTTTACGACAACGATATAGAGATTTTAATGGAAGTATTAAAACTATTACTAGTTTGAAATGTTTTTCATAACTTCAAATAAAACTATCCAAAATCCGAAACCGCCAGAAAAGTCATTTTCGTCATTCTTTGAAGACTCTTTAAGAATGTCCATGACTCGATGGCGCTCTCTCCTCTGATTACATTGCGTGAATGAGTAAAAAAACATAAAACCTCAAACTAATTCACGGAACAAAGTAGCAACGTCTTTGTTGAGCTGGGGCATAATGACCCGTTCACAGGTTGTTGACGCACGTGTTGCTTCTTACACAGGCATCAGAAGCCTGAAGTGGGTGCACGACAGATAAGATACTTACCTGCAACTACTGAGACTCACAGCTATTTGCGGCAATTAGATCTGAGTAGTATTATGAATTTAATATCTGCAGAGTCTTTATTTAATATCTGCATCATAATATATGAACGATATGACCAATTGAAATAAGGCACTAATACGGTATAATCCTAAACTTTGTTACACTTCTTTACGACAACGATATAGAGATTTTAATGGAAGTATTAAAACTATTACTAGTTTGAAATGTTTTCTATAACTTCAAATAAAACTATCCAAAATCCGAAACCGCCAGAAAAGTCAATAACTCACAGAGTAAACGTTCCTTTCTTCGTTTGACATCTTTTGTCTTATTCAATCACGATACAACATCAAACAAATCATTCCACTTAAAGTAATTGTTCGATTTATCTATTGAAAACGAAGATATTTTTAATGTCAAGCAGCAGATAATTACTTTTCTTTTTCCCTGTCGTTTAGCGATGTCCCAAGTTTTTTATCAAGTGAAAAGGTCGCCCTTTTGTTAAAAAACTTGGGGTCGGCTACTCCGACGAGTCCGCTCTTAAATAAACAACACTTTTCTTTGATTTATTACTTAGGTTCCGACACTTTGTACGGGAATTTTATTTAATAATCGCACTAATGGCACTGGCATTTCACATATTAAGATATTATAGGAGGATACAATGGTAGTCGAAAATGGCAGAAAGAAGGTTTTTAGTAGAGTGAGATTAATGATATTATTTAGAGACACCGTTCCCATGCTGTTAACTCAGAAATGGTTAATTTCTGGGAAAAGGCGACTGATGTGCTTAGTACATAAAAAAAAGACTTTGTAATAATTATATGAGTTGTATCTTTTATTTGAGTTTTGTAAACTAATAAAAATAAAGTAACCAGAATGCCCCCAGAAAATCGTCACAAGCATAACACATACTGAACGGTTTGAATCATTCAGTATGTGTTATGCTAACGGCTTTAAATTTCACGACTTCATTCAAAATGCTAATTAAATCATGCCTATTAAAATTGAAAGCTCATTAACAGGTCCGATGGAGGCGACGCCTCGTGTCTGACGCCCTAGTCGAGAAAAGAGGACTTTAGAAAAGACGAAGTCTCCAACAAAGCTGGCCAGTACCTGCCAGGGGTTGGGAGGTAATTCACTCCACCGATATACCAGGTCTACCTGCTATGTGTTTGATATCAAAGAATTCAAAGACAGTGTGGTAGAAAAGATTATCTGATCAAAATATAATTCGTAGTACGTAACAATAAAAAAGTTAAGATCTTTGTACGTTTAAATTATGTGCTCAATTTAGTGAAGCCATAATACTCGTAAGTTTAAATGTAGATAAATAGTCTTATGTCCTTATTTCTTTCGTGTTTCACTAAAATTTCACTCGCTTTGACATCTTCAGTCGCGACTAGGTGCGTGCATATGGTGGGTAACCTTACACCCCGGCGTCTGAAGACCCGAGACGGCGTGCGGTTTTAGTCGGTGCTAACCCGACATAACCGCCCCCGCTGGCCGGCGGGGGGGTATCCGAAGGGATTTCCGCACGATAAAAAAAAAAAAAAAAAAAAGGTGCGTGCATATGGTGATAAGGGTGTGGGTAAAGGATATCTAACTCCGCAAATATACACGTCTAACACAAAACGGTCACAGTAGCCTATGGACGCAAGTATTTTAGTGCTATGCACGCCGTGCTAACTTTTAGAAACATTTTTAAGCTAAAGAACACATCGACTGATATTTTATTCCTACGAAAATTATTGATAAGAAGGTACTTACTTTTAAAGCAGCAACCTAATTTTCTGACTTTTAGACCAATAACCTCCTGAGTTAGACCCAATTAATCATCTATTTTGAAACTAGTAAGCTTTTCGGGGGTCCATATGTTTCTCCGGTAATTTTTTTGACTTTTTTGGAATATTCTCTCCATAAGAGCGTGAAATATTTTGCCCAAAAATTATTTTATACCATTTCGTACCATCTTTCCCAACATAAAAATGATGATCATCATAGGATTTCGCAATGTATTCACGTAAAAACATCACAACATCATCAGAAATAGGTTGCTGTTATTTTTGCCATAAACTTTTTTCTTCAGTAAAACTTGTTTTTGTTAGTATCACTATCTTGGCTATGAACACTGATATTATTTTAATTCTATACGAATAAAAATCTCATTTTCGTCATTCTTTGAAGACTCTTTAAGAATGTCCATGACTCGATGGCGCTCTCTCCTCTGATTACATTGCGTGAATGAGTAAAAAAACATAAAACCTCAAACTAATTCACGGAACAAAGTAGCAACGTCTTTGTTGAGCTGGGGCATAATGACCCGTTCACAGGTTGTTGACGCACGTGTTGCTTCTTACACAGGCATCAGAAGCCTGAAGTGGGTGCACGACAGATAAGATACTTACCTGCAACTACTGAGACTCACAGCTATTTGCGGCAATTAGATCTGAGTAGTATTATGAATTTAATATCTGCAGAGTCATTTTGTCCATGCCGCAGGACGCCAAGTTAAGTGTAGCCTCGCTAGTCAATCAGCTATGATAAGTTTATAAATTAAATGTGCATATAACCCTGGGTTGGACGGTCAATGGACGCTTGGGAAGGACATCGAGTAGTTTTAGTCGATTCGATTCCGACATACCTACCTTATCGCTGGCACTGATGGGGTGAAGCCCGTGGGGGTATCCACATGTAAAAAGGATAAAACAAATATATGTGCATATAGCATTATTTGAATTTGATATTTGACGTCATGTTCGATTATACACCTACTATGCCTCAATAATTTCTTATTTTCCAATTGATTTTGGGGAGTTTCCTACTGCACCATCCGGAGTTCTAAGTCCAATACTAATAAAATTTATATAGGACCAACTTGGAGTTAAACCAAACCCAATGCAAAAATATTGTTTTAAAACGATTCATAAACGACGGAAATATCGATGGACATACCTACATAAAAAGAAGAAAAAATAGATACAGACGAACATAAAGCCTCCTCGTTTTTTAAGTTCGTTTAAATATAAATTGACTCTCCAGATACATACATAACAAATCCAAAAACGTAAAGACCTTGATTGTTTATTAATAACTGGAACGGGAAATATTTGCTATTCACGATTCATGTGTGGTGGCGTAGCGACAACATAATAATTTCAACCGCCGGCAATATTGATTAGACAAACATGTGATGTCCACCTAGTGTCAGGTTTTTAACCCATTCAATCATTTCAAAGTAAACTGTGCTTTATATGATTACGGATCAATGTCACCGGGCGGCAGAGCTTTCGATATGAACGGATGGATGATAATTACTAATCACACCAGAATGACTGAACAGCTGTAGTCTGGAATAGCATATTATGCTACATTTTATCCCGAAAATAAGTTCCTGTCGATCACGGAAATTGAATTAGTATTAGCCGCAGGCAACAGTTAGTGCAAAGTAATTACCAAGAAAGGCCTAGTGTTGACTAAAACCATGTCATGCCAAACTATGTGAGAATATGGCGGCCTCTGTGGCGTAGTGCTAGTGTATTCGACTGCTACGACAGGGGGCGCGGGTTCGATTCCCGCTCAGTGCAAATATTTGTATGCATGAATATGTCTATTTGCATTGATCTGGTGTTTCTATGTATAATATATATGTATTTACAAAAAAAATAGTATATAAGTATGTTTATCCGCATTCTGGAACCCATAACACAAGCTAGTTAAACTATTATTACTTTGGGTTTAAAAAGTGCTATGTAAAATGTCGTTGAATATTTCTTTTTATTTATGACACCAATGTCTCTCTTCTTCTTTATTCGAGCGCCAATCGGTTGCATGCAAAGCCTGCGCTTGGGAGCTTGGGATCCGCTCTCTAATTCCTCCTTGCTATGATTGCCTTGCCTTGCTAGGTTTATTTTGACTTTTACGGTAGTTACTTTTACCATCTGATCCCCCAATATTTAAGAAGACCCTGCCTGCGCTAAAGCCTCGTCTGCCAATAGTTATACCAGGTTGTAGGTGAGATTAGCTGAAGCCCAAAAATCTTTGATGGGGCCCTATACATACCCAAGACAGAGATAGGCCATAGTCCCGAATAGCACATAAATTACTTTTTACACATGGAATAATCCTGTGGATCAGTAATGTATGCGGTGAGGGTTGCGGACAACAGCTAGTATAAAATAATTTCAAAAGACACATAGTGTTGACTAAAACCTCGTATTTATGGATAAAGTTCTACAGCTTTGATACTCCCTGTGTTGGCACATTGTTGGTATTGTATTCAACACGGTCTTTGGAGAATCCGACGTTGGTTTATTTTACATGGACGTGAATGATAACTCGTCGTATATAGTGGCACTTGACTGATAGAATGTTTAAACTTGTTAACGTCTGTACTGTATGTCTGTTGTTGGTTCGGAGAATAGACCGGAGACGTTCCAACCCTTGTCTTTTTACTTGATGTATATGATATGTGCTTATCTGTGTAAAAAATAATAAATATTTTTTAAATCAATTTGCAAGCATATTCTAGTACAGTCGCCCTCAGAACTTGCTGCACAAATTTATAAACGATCTTCACATTGAAAGCAATCAATAAATAAATCGATGCATAAATATTTTTATAATCTGCATAGGACGAAACTATCATTAATTATTGTTTATTATCTTATGTTTGAAGCTATGGTGGTTAGTATCTTGCAATGTGTTAAGCTAATAGCGATGCACTGAAGACTGTACATTGGTGAAATTAATGGTACATTTAACCCTTTACTTCTAGATGATACTTAATATTGACAGTAGATACATATACCTTACCTTCTTTTTGGAAAAAAAACGCCACGTATATTATATTATACTTTATAATTGCGATACTAAACACGCTTTTCTTATCCATTACATCCATTATCTTGTTTCATTCATGACATATACAGACAGCTGTTTCTGTGTTTTTGTAACACATAAAACTCAACCGGGCATACAGCCCTTTGTAATATGCTTCAATGACGTCACTTTGTCCGCTGTAAGTAGACGTCCTTTTAATATTTCATTCCACTCTTTGATGCCTACGAAACCTTCAATCTTGTATTTACTGTGACATTTCAAAGTGGGGCATACGAAAACATTATTTCAATGGCATAGGTATAAATATGCCTTATAGTATACAAAAACAAGTGGATAGACGTAGGAAAGCAGACACCGGGTTCCAAGGTTCACCTTTCACATTTCACCAAGCTTTCAAGCCTCGGATGCAAACTTGAACACCGCTGACATGATGATGATATGCCTACAGATATATATATGTATATTGTATAAAACATGGAGGTGCATTACACAACGTTAGATTTCCTGATATATACCATTGACTGTGAATGTAATGTGGAACATTGCCATGATAAACGTATCAAGGGTAACTATTTCCTTTTGTATCGTTACGGCACTAACTATCAGAAACAGTTAAATATAGAAAGAGACTAAAAGGGTGACCATTGCCGGATACTGGCCCACGGCTATGCCTCGGTCAACTGAGTTATCCGAGGCACGTCATAGTTGAAATTTTCATAGATATACGTCATAATAAAACATCTAATCTCTCTATCGTCATCTCATCTAATCTAAAATGATCTCGCAGCTATTACATTGCCAATTAGGAGGACGGTATGCTTATTTGCCCCTTAGGTCTTATTGATAGTCATGTGTATGTTGAAAAGGCCCAGTAGACCGGTCGCTATAGGTTTTTGAGTGTACAAAATCCAAGGACCGGAAACTGTAAGCGGATTCTAATACCTGGGGCCCAAATAATTGCAAAACACATCTTGCCGCCAGGTGTGATGGTCCCTTCCCATCTATGTTTTATTTAAACTGTTTTCAGTACTTGTGATTGGTCTTTGACTACGACAAATATACCAAGTTGTAGATAGAGATCTTCACAAATATGAAACCGTTTAAAAGATCATTGTAGGTGGTTCAGAAACTTTTTTTGACTATACGAGATGGCACGCAGGACCGGTTTCTGTTAGTGCAATCTGAAATGCAGGGAGGAGTGACTTTTGTAATCCCTTGATCACGTACTTGCCCTTGTATTACGAGCTCCTCTTTTATATATATTCAATATACAGTAATACCGGGAGAGTACAGTATAAGCAAAGCATTAATTGATTGCAGTCAAGACATGGTTTCAAAATAGTCAATTGTTTACCCGAAATTTTTGTTCTTGCCACATGTTTCCGGCCACCGTGATGCAATCCGAGGTTGAACTTCCATTTGGCTGCTTTTCAAGATATTCAGCGGTCGATGACACATCTGACTATATGTGCTTCTTTACTTATTCGTAGTGCCTATAAGTTGAAACATTATATAGTAGAGATCAATGACATTGTTTTGTATAACGACTGACAGTCAAAGAAGCTTTTAACACATTTTAGCCACACGGTGCTTTTACTTCTTGCGCAAATTAATTTTATTAGCGACGCTCATACGAAAACTCGTAGAGCCTTCCGTCACATTCACATTTTTGAATTGATTTACCTTTTTCAAGTCTTTGTCCGTACCGCTCTATCATGTTGAGTGCATGTTTTTGTAAAATAGGTATTTATGCCTGAATAAAGAAGTGATCTCTTAGTTGTTGTGCAATTAACTACTCGTCCCAATAGCCTTGCGTGAAAATTAACTTACATTTGTAATAATTTTATCAATATTAGTGCAGCACACAGGATAAGAAAAATAACAAACATCACCTGTCCCTATACTCGTAAACTTGCTTTAAAATAAAATTAGTTCAAGCATTCTCGAATAGCTGCGCAATTGAAATGCCTTGATGATTTTAGTTAACACTAGTGCTCTACAGTGATTTATGTTGTAAGCAATGGCACAAAGTAGTAATAATCAATTTCCAAGGAAAAATAATATCGTAAACTCTCGTACTTATGAGTATTTTCTCCGTAGGCAATTTCTAACACCTTAAATAAAAGAGCCTGTTTTCGAACAAATCAATACCAAATACGACAAAACACGGACGTCAATAGCTCTGCCCGAAGAACCCTTTTCTCATAAAACTCACTGTTCACTGTTTTTCATCATTAATGTTTCACAGCGGCTACCCTTTCCGGTGTTTTATTATGTTTGGCAAAGGAATCTTCTTGTAAATTTGCAGTTAACAGAAAAAACAACTTTTGTTCCTAGAAGCATCCACGGTGTAGTCAATAATGTAAGCAGATATTACATAAAAATTAAGCAAGTTGATGTACGTATGCGAAGTACCTTTTTTTTTATCGTGCGGATATCCCTTCGGATACCCCCCCGCGTGCCAGCGGGGGCGGTTATGTCGGGCTTGAACCGACTAAAACCGCACGCCGTCTCGGGTCTACAGACGCCGGGGTGTAAGGTTGCCCATAAAGCATATCCCTCGCACCCCGACTGACCCTGAGCCATCTCCGGTTTCGAGATGGCCCCCTCGGGTTTGGGAATCACGGTGTCCCGGGAGGGGCGCTAGTCGCCCCACCGTCCCGGCCTGCTTCTGCTGGGGTGACAGGTGGCCTCACCCGCCACCCCCAGGCCTGCGCTCATGGAGGACGGAGGGCGTTAAGCGACCTCCGGCGCCTGAGTCGCCTGCGACGCGCGGCGAGCAAGTTGCGGGCTCGGCGGACCGGGAGAGTTCTAAGTCTCTCCCGGGCGCGCTCCGCCACCTCCTTCGCGAGCATTACATGCTCGCAGAAGGAGGTGGCAGCGGCCCACGCGCTCGCGCTCCGCACCATTGCCGCAATCATGCTACCGAGCGAGAGGACTCCCACCCCGATGGCTGCCACGAGGTCACGCCTCGGCGCCTCCCACGCCGGGCAGTCCGCCAGCGTGTGCAGCCCTGAGTCCTCGCTCGCGTCGCAGTGATGACACTCAGGCGTTGGCTCCTTCCTGATCCGATGCAGGTGGTCCCCGAAGCACCCCTTCCCGGAGATCACCTGCGTCAGTCGGTACGAGAGGCTTCCGTGTCGCCTCTCCAGCCAATCCTCCATGATGGGCCTTACCGCCGCTATTGCGGCGTGCCCTCGTATGCGAAGTACCTATAGTATTATTGAAAAACAAATTACTCTAAGGACAATAGAATTTAAGAGAACTTTATTGCAAACAAACAATTCAAGACTTTCAGATTTTTAACATTATTTTTGATGTAGACCGTGACTTATCTAATCTTTTATCTAATGTTGATGCTTCTGAGTCATATTAAATTTCATTCATTTCGTTCCTTGAAGAGAATGAATTCCCCATCGATCATAATTAACGGATACAACATGGCAGGTTGTGAAAGGAGTCTTTGGAATAATACATATTTGGATTTAGATTGATGTATTAGATCGATCAAAAGTAGGTGAACGTGTGGTATTTAGAAATTAATACGTACGCTATTAAAACGATAAGTCACGTGTAGAATTTGACTATGGGTAAAATACAACTTATAATTTTTCATCAAATTCTGTAGAATTTAAATCACTATACTCATCGGCTACAGTCGTGTCACAATTGATATGATTAAAGTTATCAAAAGCATATTCGTTTTTGTAGGTTTTTTTGATTTTATTTGATAAATCTAAATTACCTACACTAATATAGGGGCGGCAGACTGTAAGAATATAGTGAAAAAAAAGCAAATCATTATTATTTACCTTTCGGATTGGTAACTCTACAAAAAGTAAAATGTATTCACTATTTCAGTAGGCTCGAGGAAATAACACAATGAAGAGGTAAGCTGGTAAGGTGGCTGCATTATTCGATGTTTAAAACAGAAAAAGCGTTTGAATGCAATATTCGTCAATGTCCCTTAAATTTTTATTAGTACCTACAGACAGACTTAAATTTTATTTTAGATTTCTTTTACTAACCCTGTCTTATAATAATGCGCACGAAAGAGACGGCGGAGAGGGAGCGGGAGAGAACCCTGCCCCCCGAGCTTCGCAGTCTGCGGCGAGGACGCCGCAGACTCATCTACGCCCGGGACTACCGACCTCCATGATCGGGGCCTGAGGACGGCAGTTGGCCGACTCGCCGTCCTTACAGAAGCAGGCCGTGGCGGAGGCGTGTCGTGTGTGCCCTACACACGCCTGCCAACTCACCTAAGCGGGATAAAACCCGACCCGGTGGGGTCGCCCACCAGGCGAGGCCGCGGCGGCGGCCAAGGTCCGCCAGCAACCCTAGGGTTATCCTTTCGAGGGCTTACCCGGGGTGCCCGGCAACGGACACTTGGGGAGGACACCGTGCGGTTTTAGTCGAGACACGACATAACCACCCCCGCTGGCCGGCGCCGGCGGGGGGGTATCCGAAGGGATTTCCGCACGTAAAAAAAAAACCCTGTCTTATAATTAGCTTTGTTGACGATATCTTTCGTAGCATAGTTAGACAGATGAAATTACATCATATATCCTGTGATGAAGTTTATGAAAATTTCGAAGAGATGATTTATTTAAATGAAAGAAACTTAGTGATTCATCTGGTAACTTAAATTAACTCGAATATAGTAACGAGATCGTATGTAGGTTTACGATGGACTGTAATGTGTTATTTCGGTAATTTCTTCGTTTTTATTTACCTCTGCGTTTGAAGAATTTAAAATTAAACAACTTAGCTTATTGAGTGGTGTTTCATGAATATTTAATTAGGAAAATTGTATTTTATTACAATCAGATAAAGGGTTTGATAACGATTGTATTAGAAAAATTACATTAGATAGTAAAAATAATACATTTATCTCATTTTTATTAGGGTTCCGTCGCCAAATGGCAAAAACGGAACCCTTATAGATTCGTCATGTCTGTCTGTCTGTCCGTCCATATGGCACAGCTACTTTTGTCCGAAACTATAAGAACTATGCTGTTGAAACTTGGTAACTAGATGTATTCTGTGAACCGCATTAAGATTTTCACACAAAAATAGAAAAAAAACAATAGGTTTTAGGTGTTTCCCCATACTTAGAACTGAAACTCAAAAATTTTTTTTTCTAAACTAAATAGTTTGCGCGAGAGACACTTCCAAAGTGGTAAAATGTGTCCCCCCCCCTGTAACTTCTAAAATAAGAGAATAATAAAACTAAAAAAAATATATGAAGTAAGTACATTACCATGTAAACTTCCAACGAAAATTGGTTTGAACGAAATCTAGTAAGTAGTTTTTTCTTAATACGTCATAAACCATAAACCGCAATTTACCTTTCATTCAATCAACTCAAATATAAAAATTAAAAAATAAACATTATTATGTTACTTGCTGCTACGAAACCCTTAATGGGCGAGTCCGACTCGCACTTGGCCACTTTTTTTAGTTAAGAACCAACATAAATTGGATAATGGGAAAAATTGTACAATGGTAGTTACTGCTTACATTTAAAGAACTTTCTTCCAACAGACTAGCAAGAAAAGATCGTGAACGTATGTATGATAGCGAGAGATAACGTTTACACCCATATCATATTTTTTATAACGGCATCATCTCTCTTGAATCTTAAAACATGCCATTCTCAAGAGCACATGAATTCTTTTGTATCTTATGTCTGTAATTCGTCAAATAGAGTAATTTTTGCACGAAGAGTATGCCTCGTTCATTTATTCATTGAAATACTTTTATTTTCTTCGTCTTCTAAATTCCACAATTCTTCAACTGTGTGTGATATGCTGTTTGGAATAAATACACCAAAACTAAATTAACTGGTCTCATAAGCAAAATACGTATGAACTAGTTCTAAAGTCAGACCAACTGTCAACGAATTACACAAATAATTGTGGATATAAAAAAGAAACGTAATTAATTAAAGCAAATTCTTAAACTGCAACATCCATGCATCAACGCAATACTAATCTAATATAAACGTTTATTTTCAGTTAATACTTACTAACTTTATAAATATCATGATATTTTCTTAAAATGAAACGGAAGAGTATAATATGAAGAACAAAATGAACACTAATACACGTCTTGACCTTTTCATTGTGTAAAAAATGTTCATCCCGATGGCCGTAACTATGATTCATAGCTCGCCCGAGCTGCGGCACGTTTTCGTCGAAACAAAATATGCACTCGATAAATCAAGTATCATAACAATCCTTCTAGTACGAAGTAAATTACCAACGAAAAAACTTCTCGTGACCTTGGTATACTGAACATATGCCGAGTGACTCCGTGTTTACATTTAGGGACTTACCAGAAATGAGAATTTACTATGTAATGATTTAAATTTATACACCTTAAATTATGGTGAAGTGGATGCTGTTAATCATTTACTAAGGAGTGAATATATATTAGGGAGTGGTTATACTTTTTCAAAAACACATCAACACTAAAATGGCCACAGGGTATCAACTTAAAACAGCCCTTACTATTTCTGATAGCTTAGAAACTTTTTAACAGTAGGGAATGCTTTGCGGAGCTGGTTGTTAAATTTTGTTTTCTATTTAAGTGATTGTGAAATAACCTACCCTCCAAGAAATAAAAATTAAACGTGTTGTGGTAAGTAACGTGCATACAATCATATGCATTTATTGAAAAGGTCTTTTTTACGGTTACAGACAGAGAGACAGATACTTTAATTTAATTCATTTGAATATGTAGGTTATGTAAAAATATCTCTCTATGTACAGCGTTCTTTAGCTCCTGATGCACATACCTACTCATTTTATCCATACGAACTCCTATGTGTACTAAACTAACATACATACGACCGTCCAAATATTTGCTATTGGTGTTCAATAGTTCATCAAATTGAGTCACTACGCAAATACTATGGATCAGTGTTTGCTAGCTTGATACACGTAGCACCTAATCAAAATCGATTACATAAACAGAATACTCGCACACACATAGAATTCTGTAGAGTGTGTGGTGACTGTCTGCAGTTAAAAATAAAATGTCGATAAAAGTAATTGGCCATGCCTTGAGTTTAGTTCACAAGCAAGGCAAATATCCACAATAAAAATAACGTGTCATTAGGAGATCAATAGAGCATCGACTAGTGCGATACATTCACAAACAATATCCGATTATTAGTGACGGTATGTCAGCAGTCCCAACTCGCTATTAAGTAATTTAGACTACTGCCAACTGCCAAATGCGCTGAGCTTTGCAAATACAATTACCGGTTATTATTCTTCAGTTAATTCAAGAAATGGTTTTGTGTTCTGTTTTCGAAAAGTAATTTCGTATTTCTAATCATTAAAATTTGAGCGAGAAGAGATACAAGCTTTATGGGTTTAGTGCAAATGCTTAAAAAGTTAAAAAATTAATGTACTTTATAGCAAAATATTACTTATTAAAAAAACCTTCAAATGATGATAATGATCTTACCTCAAAATAATGGCTTAAACTTCGAAAACTGAATAAGGAAGGAAAAAAAAGATTTTATTCAGAAAAAATAAGTAAATATTCTTAAAAAATATTTACCGAACGCTACACACAACTTAAATGATAAAAATTCCTACACACCATACAGTCTGGAATTTCAAAACTGTTTTACAGAACTCATCAATCAATCGAATGCCTAATTGAAAACAAACATATGCCAGAAGTTTAAAATAACAGGATGATAAGCACCCGGATAAACATACCGACATTTCAGAATACTGTCATATCGAAGCTTTCATGAAATTGTTTTGCAAATGAAAATAATCAAACCAGGCTGGACTTTATCTTGCACAAAGAATTAGCATTGCCATTCAACGTGGCAATGCTGCCAGTCTTCTGTGAACATTACCAGTCGGTGATGATGCGGAGGAATTCTATGACGCATGTATGTAAATATTTTTCTATCTTTTAGGTTTAGTTTTCTTTAAATTTATGTATAATTAGCCTTAAATTGTATTTTTGTTATAAGTACCATCTTTCAGTTTGTTAATGAATACTGTGTTTCCTATAAAATCCC
Source organism: Cybosia mesomella (assembly GCA_946251805.1). NCBI lineage: Eukaryota > Metazoa > Arthropoda > Insecta > Lepidoptera > Erebidae > Cybosia > Cybosia mesomella. The sequence goes on along the minus strand of OX276397.1, from coordinate 24,840,407 downwards.
GAATAATTGTCGGTAAATTTCTAGAAATATATGTCAAAGCATGATATTTCTAAAAACATTGGCAGTACATCATTGCTAAATTTATATCACATAATACGATTGCAAAAATATACCTACACATTATGCGAATTTATAAAGCTACAAAATGCCACGGTATTTCCATGTCTGCTTGGATATTTTATTGACACAAAACAAAATACAGGTAATCTTTCGTGTGGGGTGTGTGTTGGGTAACCTCCTCGAGTGTCGCTCCGATTCCGATCCCGCTGCAGTCCGGGGGGAACGGAATCGGAGCGGCCGGTACACCCTGGGCGGCGGTCAATGGCTTCCCCTTCACCCCTTCATAGGGTTGGCATTGATCGTCGGCCAATACCCAACGTGGCGGGAACACATCGCTCTCCATACTCCTCTGCTTTCAGAGGAGACAGGATGAGCGATGCTGTTAGTGGTCAGATGGCCCAGGGTCAGCCGAGGTGCGAGGGATATGCTCTATGGGTAACCTTACACCCCGGCGTCTGAAGACCCGAGACGGCGTGCGGTTTTAGTCGGTGCAAGCCCGACATAACCACCCCCGCTGGCCGGCGGGGGGGTATCCGAAGGGATTTCCGCACGATAAAAAAAGAGAAAAAAAAAAGGTAATCTTTCGTGTACCGAGATATATCATAAAATTCGGTAAAAGACGGTTTGGAAACACATAAATTTAAAATTCAACGATTCGTGAAAAAATATGAATTACTTTTCATTAGATTCAGATCGAATCTTTGTAAAAATTTGGTTTAATAAGTATTCAATTATAATTTTTATTGTTTGTTTAAGTTGACAGGTCAGCAGTTCATCTAAAAGGTGGAACAATAGTGAAAGAAATCGCCGTTTATAAATAAATGTCAAGTTTTGGGATAGTGAAAGGTTCCTTTGGTCACAGAATAGATAAATACTACAAGTTCAAAACGCTTACTGCTTTGATTTGTTAGGAAGCAGTTGATTGAATAGCGTACAAATCTTATTCATGATTTCATAAGATCTTGGCTTTGATCGAGCATTTGGGTTGTTAGGAAAATAGAATAAAAACCCAAATACTTATTTATGATTTCGGATTGGCAATATGGTCATTCAAATTGTTTCTATATTTACCTTGGTTTGTTATGTTTCCAATATTTTAACACAATTACAAGCGCCATGGTCACGGATGTAACCGTACAGCCGTGACCATGGGGCTTGTAAAACACTTGGGGTATGGAACCCCACCACTATATTCTTGGCCCACAGAGCTAATAAAGAAACTTATACTCTAAGTTCTGTGCTGGGGCCCGAACCAACTTCACATGTAAGCCGGTACATCTGCTGATTAACGGACGAGGCTCATGCAGTAATCAAAACCTCTTTTGGATTGTAAAAATGATTTGTCTGAGCATACCAGATTAATATAGAGAGATAGAGCGAATTATCAGTATTTTTTTTTTTACGTGCGGAAGCGGCCAGCGGGTGTGTTTTGTGTCGTGTCTCGACTAAAACCGCACGGTGTCCTCCCAAAGTGTCCGTTGCCGGGCACCCCGGGTAAGCCCTCGAAAGGATAACCCCAGGGTTGCCGTCGGACTTTGGCCGCCACCGCGGCCTCGCCTGGTGGGGTCGGGTTTTATACCGCTTCGGTGAGTTGGCAGGCGTGTGTAGGGCACACACGACACGCCTCCGCCACGGCCTGCTTCTGTAAGGACGGCGCTTCCAGGCCCCATGGAGGGGTCCCGGCTAGGAGACATGCCGCCTCGACGGAGATCGTGCGATACCCCCTGATGACTCTGACCGAATTATCAGCATGACGTAAACATAATGTTTAGGACGATACCGTTCCCAAACACAGTCTAAAGCAGTATATTGGATATGGTAACTCCCAAAGGCCAAAATAGTCTCGCAGCTACTCAAACAGTTCCAATATAACCGTCAGTTTAAGCTTACATCGATTGAAACAGATCGTTTTTGCGAGAAGTCAAGACGGGAGAAAATCAAGTTGGTATTTTAAACTGAAAGCAAAACTCTACGTGACATTGTATTTGTATCTGATTTTATACACAACATAAGAATATGCGAAACAATCGCGAAGTACTATTTACTTTTGTTCATTCATTAATTTTTACGGTTACGTATATTGTAACCGAGTACTAATATTGTTATAACTATTTTCAAAATAACTACGGTCATATTATACACTGTTTAAAATAGAAGAAGAGAGAAGAGAATAAGATGTTTGTAATAACACTAATAACTAATGGACGAAATATCTAAAGGTCAACCCACCTACGGCCAACTCATCTACGGTCATCTCACCTACGGTAAACTCACTTACGGTCAACGCATCTACGGTCAACTCACCTACGGTATACTCAGCTATGGTTAATTGAAATAATGGACGATTCACCTACTGCAGATTTATCAATGGTCAATATTTGTAGACTAAATAAGTAAGTTAAGAAACACACAGAAAAAATACTAAAATGCAATTAAGTCGTCAACAAAATCCCCTCTATTTCTCTCATCTCATTTATGTATTTCATTTGGAGTGTGTGATATGATTCACTAACAATAGAGGGTATCTGTAGTTAATGGTTACTCTTCTAGCCTAACCTAACCCTAATTATTCAACAGTTTATTAGTTAGTAATTTAACAGTTACATATTATAAAAACAGTACCTTTAAAAAAATTACCCCTGAGTTCATTACGGTTTCATATTATAAGACACTATTGTAAGGTAATGCAAGATAATGCAAGATAATGCTATAATAATGATACAATGAAAACAAGATCTCTTGTAGCAATAATAACAAATCAATCATTTAGAATATACTGCTTCCGGGCTGTCCCGGATTGATCAATCAATCATTATTTAAGTGCGATTTTGGCTTAATGAATAGAATATAATATGTCGTTTAACTAACTTATACTTCACCAATGCCCATTTTCTAACTCAGACAACCTTTATTTCATCTAGTCACGCCTTAACAAACCATTAATGAATATTACGCTGTCTAAAAAATGTTGCTCTATAGAAACAGCATGCCCAGTAGTATGATTGTCATCTGTATTCACTTAACCCATTGCCTTGTGTACGTTCTTATTATGAACTAGCTGTGCCCGCGACTTCGTCCGCGCGGATTAAGATTTTTATGGTTTTAGTTTTTTTGCGCGGAACCCTAAATATTTTTTCTAAACTTAAAGTAGCCTATGTTACTCCTTGTTATATTACCTATCTGCCGGAAAAAATACTAAAATGCAATTAAGTCGTCAACCCATCACGGCCAAATGATTTAAATTTAAACTAGAATAGAGTGGAATGGACATGGGAATGGAGACGGGTAGATTAGGTTAGGTTTAGTTAGAACATTGAACATTAACGCGCAAAAGCGAGAGAGCGTGCCGCGACAAAATCCCCTCTATTTCTCTCATCTCATTTATGTATTTCTTTTGGAGTGTGTGATATGATTCACTAACAATAGAGGGTATCTGTAGTTAATGGTTACTCTTCTAGCCTAACCTAACCCTAATTATTCAACAGTTTATTAGTTAGTAATTTAACAGCTACATATTATAAAAACAGTACCTTTAAAAAAAAATCCCCTGATTTCATTCATATTCTAAGACACTATTGTAAGCTACAAGATAATGCTATAATGATGATGTCAATGAAAACAAGATCTCTTGTAGCAATAATAACAAATCAATGATTTAGAATATACTGCTTCCGGGCTGTCCCGGATTGATCAGTTAATGAATAGAATATAATATGTCGTTTAACTAACTTAAACTTCACCAATGCCCATTTTCTAACTCAGACAACCTTTATTTCATCTAGTCACGCCTTAACAAACCATTAATGAATATTACACTGTCAAAAAAATGTTGCTCTATAGAAACAGCATGCCCAGTAGTATGATTGTCATCTGTATTCACTTAACCCATTGCCTTGTGTACGTTCTTATTATAAACTAGCTGTGCCCGCGACTTCATCCGCGTGGATTAAGATTTTTATGGTTTTAGTTTTTTTGCGCGGAACCCTAAATATTTTTTCTAAACTTAAAGTAGCCTATCTTACTCCTTGTTATATTACCTATCTGCCAGTGAAAGTCCCGTCAAAATCGGTAGAGCCATTTCAGAGATTAGCCGGAACAAACAGACAGATAGACAGACAGACAAAAATTGTAAAAAATGTTATTTTGGTGTATGTACCTTTTTTTTTCTTTTTTTTTTCGTGCGGAAATCCCCTCGGATACCCCCCGCCGGCCAGCGGGGGCGGTTATGTCGGGCTCGAACCGACTAAAACCGCACGCCGTCTCGGGTCTGCAGACGCCGGGGTGTAAGGTTGCCCATAGAGCATATCCCTCGCACCCCGACTGACCCTGGGCCATCTCCGGTTTCGAGATGGCCCCCTCGGGTTTGGGAACCACGGTGTCCCCGTCTTGCCCCGGTTTGGGGGAGGGGCGCTAGTCGCCCCACCGTCCCTGGTGTATGTACCTATATATTCATATACATGTAGTAAAAAATGGTTATTTCAATATTACAAACAGACACTCCAATTGTATTTATATGTATAGAAGACGTATAGATAAATATTCTACGAGATTCTACACAGCGCTTTCTAGACCCAAAGTAAGTATAACTAGCTTGTGTTATGGGTTCCAGAATGCGGATAAACATACTTATATATTTTTTGTAAATACATACATATTCTAAGTAGAAACACCCAGACCAATGCAAATAGACATATTCATGCATACAAATATTTGCACTGAGCGGGAATCGAACCCGTGCCCCTTACGTAGCAGTCGAATGCACTACCGCTACGCCACAGAGGCTGTCATCCAACGAACATCTTGATTCAATCAAACCAAATTTTACAGGCATACATCCTATACAATAGTGTAGGAACATTACATAAATTAAATTATTAACTGAGTTCTAACTTTCAATAGTTATTTTGTTTTGCCTCTTCTATTTCGGAGCTCCCGTGAGCTATCCACATCATTGATACTACAATTTGAATTTATGTTCATTATACACTTTTTAATACACATCTACCTACCCCTTCAGGGATACAGGCGTGAAGTTATGTTTTGTTATGTTATACACTTTGGAATGCACTGTAGGATTACGCAGACGTAATTCTCATCGTGTTAAACTTCAGGCCAAAAATTTAAAATACACGGTTACACCTCTACTGACTCACACTTGTAATATATCCACGTGCTTTTATGCATGTGATTCTTGAGTTCTTGAGTGCGTTTACTAAGAAAATTTGAATGTTGTAATGGTAGTTAAATACCGCCCACAAAAGGCGTGCTCGACCACAGGCGTTCCCCATTCGATCGGTCCTCTCACGGTATGCCGTAAACACGCGCTAACAATGCCCAGATGATGGACATCCAAAATAGAATGTAAAGTAAACAATTTGCAACAAAGCGCGCGTTGCGAAGTCGACAGTGCGGTGAGATTAACCAACGCTGAGTTAGCTTTTGATATCTTGTAACGTCATGCGACATGCGGGCCGCACGTGAGTATTGAATGGTAAACGCTGATAATGCATTGCCGTGTTTAGTGAAGTACTTGGCGTTTAGAAGTGCACTCATCTGTACAGCATTAAATTTCTTATTATTCACGTTATAGCGTTTTAATCGTGAAAAAACTAGGAGTTATATGTAAAAGTTACTTACGCGTTGCAATCTGAGGGAGAGGAAGAGGGTGAAAAACCGGATAATGGGTAAGAAAAGTAAAGAATATAACGCTTCCTGCAGTTCCAAAGGTCATATGAAATGCAGCATACTTTTACTTAACGTCCATATTGGAAGAACTGATTGATGATGATGAAAGGAGACGTTCTTATTCAATTGATTTTTTTAAATGAGCCAGCAGACTGCGCTACTCTGTCAAGGGCTTATAGCTTTCTTTTCTGAGCCATGAGGTTATAGGTTTCCATTATGGAAATTACATCAGTTGAATTGCGATATAACGATGTTCCTGTACCCTCTGTGTGTTATTAATAAAAGGATTTGCTAAAAATTGGCACTGCGGCATACGAAAAAAAGTGTATATAGGTATGATAAATAATTAGATAATATTTCCCTTAAGACATAAAACTGTTTATTTATAAATATAGCAACTTTGAAATTACATTATTAAAATGTTGAAATTGAGTCACAGAGCAAATTTAGAGTTATTGTTTCCATAATAAACGCCGTAAAGGTCACACCAAATCAAAAACAAAAAGAACAACATGATTATAAAAGACACATGATATTGGTGGCAACACCCCACACGATTGGTATCGACAGCGACGGGTTTAGTAAACACCGCCCACTGGAAATAGACGCAATTTAACCGACACGCGACATCCAGCTAATCTGCGCACTGACGACGCAGGCTTATTGCGTTCGTTGTCTATTTACCTGACGCCTAATTGCACTTAATAAAATTTCATGCTTTTTGTTAAATGTCAGCTACGTTTTGAAAGTGCTGTTTTATTATTTCATCTAGGTATTTAGTTTTTGCTTGCTTTCATTACTTATATAATAAGTTTATTTTAATAATAACGTTAAAAATATTTCTTTAAAAGTAAATAAATGAACTAAAATTATCTTAACAAGTGTACCGTTACAAGTTGGGTTTTATGACTGTTAGATGTATTGCTCAAGTATTCGACAGTTTATATTCGTGAACATTTATACCTATTTGTCTAAAGTATATGTAAGTATATACAAAAACATAAATTTATGCCTTAAACCTCGAAATATTAATATTATAAACACTCTAGGATTGTTACTGAATACATTTAACTAAAGATAACTGGTGACAATGATAACTGGTGATTGTAAAGCCATTTATAAGTATAACTTTAAAGCTAAAAACCACCATTAACTGAACAGGAAAATTTTCAACAAAGATAGAAAGTATCATTTGGATAGATAATCAAAGGTATAATGGAACCCATTTACCCAAATTTAGAAACAGAAAGATAGCACTGAAATTCGATGGTCATACTAAAAGTTTTATCTTTTTCTATTAACATAAAGTATTTGCGACCAACATCACCTAAGATAATACAGATTAGTTTAGATTAGAGTACAATTCAGATTTTTGAAGTTTATCACATAACGAGGAATAAATCTCATTTTCTATCTTGTGGAAGGTGAAAGTCAAAATGTTATAATGAATGATTCTAGCGCAGCCTATTATATTTATTTTTATAAGGTATTCGGAGAACAGCTAAACTTGAAGAGGTTCAAGTGCACATTAGAATAGACGGCTTACGCACCTAGTGCATTTATTTTTAGTCTTGAACTCTTAACTAAAACATTGGCGTGCTGTAAATACTATATATAAGAACTGTATCTACTTGCCTTGTATTTTTAAGGAAACGTTGATTTGATTTTTAATTTTCTTCAGTTGATATTCAGTTCAAGATGTCGTTGTGTTGCTGTTCTATTTAATTAGCACTTGTTTATAGTTCTTTTTTCATTGTTTCTTTTCAATTAAAAAAGATACAGACGAATATAGATCCCCCTCCTTCGTGAAGTCGGTTAAAAATAATTAATTAGAAACAATAAAAAGAGAATAAATAATTTGCCCTAGCAATAAATATTAAGAACCGATGACAATACAATTATTGTCACCGGTTCTAAATAAGTACTTATTGTCACAGAATTAGGAAGTTTGTAAGTAGAAGTACAACTTATATTTATTATTTTATTACTTAACATTATTATTTTAAACTATAGAATTTAATTGATTATTGTTTCTTACCAATCGTATCGCTGTAATCTATATATATGTATAAAACACGGGATACGGGATAAACTCAAGAACGAGTGGACCAGTATCATGATATTTGTTTTTTTTACATTTGTATCCACCTGTACTGTGTCTTTTTATGTTTTTTTTGCGGAAGTCCCCGCTGTTACCCCCAGCCGGTTAGGGCGTGGGGGGTGGGGTGGTTATGTCCGACTCGAACCACCGAAACGTCACGACGACTCAGGTCTTTAAAGCCAGGGTGCAAGGAGACATTCGCGAATTATATTCAGCTGATAAGGTAACCAACAAAACTTGATCCTAAGCCAGTTTGCCGGGTCAGTTAGTTAATGATAAATGCTACATAGACCAACAGGGTTTAACAACATAAAAGAATTCAATGGAAAACCTCCTTGGGTTTTCGACTGACGTAAAAGAATTCATTCAAAATCGTTCACGGTACAATAACGATTGAGTTTGTATCGACGACGGGTCCGTCCTGGTATTATTGTTGATGTATTTGCTTTGAAAATAAACCTCTCAGCAAGTTTGTTTCATATAACGTTATTAGCACGAACGAAATTATTGTTTATTTTATATGTTTCAACGGACATTAGTGGATTTTGTTGTTCAATTTGTAACAAGTAACTGCGATGTATAAATATTTTATTAAAATTAATACCTACCATTCATTACGTCTAGTGACGCCTCGTTCCCATTAAGATAATAATCGGTCTTCCCCCTTGTTGCGATATTGGCAGACATCTTTTGCTGCTTATTTTCATACGTGTTTTTATCTTCTCCTATACTATAACTATAATATATAAAGCTGAACTGTTTATTTCTTTGTTTGTTTGTTGAAAGCGCTAATCTCAAGAACTACTGGTTCAAATTAAAAAAATATTTTTATATGGGATATCCCATTTATCGAGGAAAGCTATGATATTTTAAAAATGACAATAAATCTAAGCACCTACGCATTAACGCCTTACCTCACATCTTATATAGGGTGATAAACAATATAGGTATATATAAATATATATATGTATCTCAAAGCGCCAGGTACTTTCGTGTCAAAGAACACCTGCTCTGACGCAAAATTCGAGTTACACATACCACGCAAATTGTTCCTTCACACGGCATAACGAGGCAAACAAGAAACGAATCTTGTATGGTCGAATCTCCGAAGTCTCTTACAAAATCACTTAGCTAATGAAACAAAGAGTCGAGACACGTACATCAAATGAGGTCCTCGGAGTAATAAGTCGTGTTCACTTAGGCACCAAATGTTCGTAAAAGAACCTTTTTGGTGAGATCTAACCTGATTTATATATCAATAGCTGCGGGCAGATTGTTTGAAATATTTGAGATGTTCTACTATTACCTAACTTACAGCCGGTTTTAGTCTTTGTTCTCAACGTTTGATGTTAGGACGATTGTTTTACATTTATGTCTTTTATTGAAATTATTTGTAACAAGTTTATCTGTCCTGTACACATGTAGAGTTTATCCCATCAATACATAAATGTAAAATAAGAGCCAAGTTCGATATTAAGAAAATGCGTCGTTGTCGACTTCGCCGACAAAAAAATTAAAATCTATATGGGTGCCAAGTTCTGTGTAAAGCAATCCTAAAATTTTACTTACAAGATAACATTCTGAAATAAATTTGTACAACCATCTCTTGTTTCTTGGTGCTACCACAATATTTTCCACTTAATAGGTAATATTAATTCTTAAATTTTAACGGACAGTTATTTACAAAATGCAATTATTTCACTTGGAATGTAATTCAACCTCATGATTCGAGTACTACTACTTATACAACCGAGAACCCTTAACAGAAAATAAAGACTATTACAGTAACATTAAAGTGTCTCTTAATCTAGACACGCGGTAGCGTGTCCAGCCGAGTGCAAAGAAAAAGTAACTGGCGGCGCAGCAGACGTGTGTATATTTACACGAACCATTACGAGCTACTTCCCACCCCTTGTCAACACAAAAACTATTTAACCTACCTATATGAAATTTAGCATATTAATTAGAACTTGACTTAACTTGTCTAGAATTCAAAATTTCATATATGTTGCTCGACCAGTTATTGATATATTAACGTTTGAAATACAACATTTTGATGACTGACTCACTGAAATAGTTCAAAATCTTAACCCATGTCTACATGACTGAGAAACTTGATATTTGGCTTCAAGGTAGACTTCTAGGCACATACAAAGGTAAAAATCTAAAAACTGAAAATTGTTGATAACTAGTGGTTGCGAGTGGCTTCACCTGCGTGAAATTCTGATCCCGTTCCCGCCACTTATGGGCTCATAAAATTAGCCAAGTTTTTATACCAGACTATAATCTATCTTTGTACCAAAACTACAGCCAGATCTGTTCAGCCGTTCGAGCGTGATTACAAACATTCAAACATCTAAACATCTTCACAAGCGCACATCGTGCAAATCGTATGGATTTTTTTTGCTCGATTTTGTACAAATTAGCTGCATGAAACTACGTCAGTATCATACAACTACCTGCGCATATTATAACGCCCATAAGTGGCGGGAACGGGATCAGAATTTCACGCAGGTGAAGCCACGCGCAACCACAAGTTATCAACAATTTCAGTTTTTCGATTTTTACCTTTGTATGTGCCTAGAAGTCTACCTTGAAGCCAAATATCAAGTTTCTCAGTCATGTAGACGTGGGTTAAGATTTTGAACTATTTCAGTGAGTCAGTCATCAAAATGTTGTATTTCAAACGTTAATATATCAATAACTGGTCGAGCAACATATATGAAATTTTGAATTCTAGACAAGTTAAGTCAAGTTCTAATTAATATGCTAAATTTCATATAGGTAGGTTAAATAGTTTTTGTGTTGACAAGGGGTGGGAAGTAGCTCGTAATGGTTCGTGTAAATATACACACGTCTGCTGCGACGCCAGTTACTTTTTCTTTGCACTCGGCTGGACACGCTACCGCGTGTCTAGATTAAGAGACACTTTAATGTTACTGTAATAGTCTTTATTTTCTGTTAAGAGTTTCAACTATTACTAAGCCATAAAATATCGACTGTTAAGATTGCAGCAACAGTTATTAAGACAGTCCTGGCAACTAGTACCTTAGAGAGCCCATCTATGTATGACATTGAACTACTGACAACAGATGAGATACAAAAATACAGTTCAAACAATTAGTTTGAGCAGTAACGTTAGCTTATAAATGAAAGCTCCAGCAATGAGAATGACATTTACGCGAACACAAAAATACTTCACAAAAATAACATAATGAAATGTAAATAGTACTCGTACATTATAAACCGCAATCAACACCACGCCTGAACTTTCAGTTGTCACTATTCGTAGCCAAAGTTATTTAAACTAGAATCTCTGTTAGGATAAATTATAGGTGTTAGATAGATACAATATGTATTGAGAGTAGATAATGCAATTTTGATAAAACAACTGCTGAATACAGCAGAATAACAGAATGATTTAGCAGCTCCACAATGATCTCTAGAGACTCGCCTCAACACAAGGGATAACGCCCAAGGTTATTTCAGCGGCCTCTTCTATAGCGTGGAAATGTTGACGGGTTATTTCATGCTTGGGCGAAGATTCTGTTGTACCCTACTTATGTTATAAATATATTTCAAATACGGATATATTAGAAATACAGACATTTTCGGCACCCTTCAATGAAATACTTATTTATACCATGAAGGTTTGTTTGTATCGAATAAACTAAAACTTCACGATTATGGTTTGGCGTTACTTACAGATAAAATGATTCTATTTTATGAATCAAATTTTCCCAATCGTAAAATTACAACCTTATCCTTGACGATGAGTGACAGCCATGCTATTCTGTAAGAACGTTTATGTATCTCGATATCTGAATCCGCGGTGAGTATCAAATTGCTTATAGTGAATATGATATCTCACCTTGGATTCAGCTGTCGAAATTTATAAACACTTTTATAATGTAAGAGTATTTACCTACTATAAAGAGTATATACCTACTACTGATGATCATAAATATTTTTTTGCAACTAATTTAAGGAGTAGTGTTAATAAATGTACCCGTAGAAACTTAAAGCACCAGAGGTATTAACTCATGCTTTACTAACTCCGTCAAAACTGGCCAAAACTAATAGATTTCAAAAGGTATACTGCACTGCAGTGGGATTAAAGCCGCTGGACGTAAGCCGTGTATTTGTATATAGTTTAGATATTTGCATTCACGTTTGCGTAAAAAAAGGTCAAAATGTAGGTTAGGTATTATTCTTTCGTCAAACTTTATATTGTATACATGTAAAAGGTTGTTGATCCTAACAAAGAATCATTCTGCTTAATAACTAAACCACCCATTTGTAAGTATTGCTTATTAACAATTTTATGTACAAAGTCATCTATTGTATTATTTAAAATAAGTTAAAATGTTATTACTCCATCTCCACGTAACAAGGAATTAGTTAATTAAAACATCACCTCCCCAATTCACAAGGGGCGCTTTCACTCGCTGAACAATAGGATAATGAAGAAAAATTGCAATTAACTTTTAACTTGGGTGAGCTCGTTTAGTCTTAAATCTTTCACTGATTTAATTTAATTCGTTTCAGTTTTATTTAGTTTAATTAACATAGCTTTAAAAACATAGTATACTGTACGGTTTATGAAACTGCCACATAAATACACAACACTAGCCAAGGCAGTCTTAAGGATGGGTGACTATTCTTCTGACACATTGAGACTCCGTGCCTCGGAGAGAATGTTAAGTCATCGGTCCTGGTTGCCATTCAATGGCATGTAGTTGGAGCCCTAAAAAGTCTGACAAATGGTCTAGCTACAGAGTTTGGATACCACCAAAGGGTTGTGGAGGTAAGATGGTAGTCGGTTCAAGGAAAATATCGTTCGTAGTTAGACAGAAAACCCGACCTCGCAACTTGCGTTAGAGTACGCAAATTGGACACAATGAAATCAAATTAATTGAAATCTAATGGCGTAGCAACACGGTGATTAATGATCAAAGGCGACTTCAAGCAACCTTTTCCGGTAGACCGGCAGCTCCTATAATGCGTACTTTTTTTTTCGTGCGGAAATCCCCTCGGATCGGCGGGGGCGGTTATGTCGGTCTTGAAACGACTAAAACCGCACGCCGTCTCAGGACTCCAGACGCCGGGGTATAAGGTTGCCCATAAAGCATATCCCTCGCACCCCGACCGACCCGGTTTCGAGATGGCCCCCTCGGGTTTGGGAACCACGGTGTCCCCGTCTTGCCCTGGTTTGGGAGAGGGTCGCTAGTAGCCCCGCCGTCCCGGCCTGCTTCTGCTGGAGTAACAGGCGGCCTCACCTGCCCCTCCCAGGCCCTATAATGCGTACCTATACATATCGGGCAATCATATGCAAAACTGCGCAGGGGCTTGCCAATCAGTGTATAAGAAAGAATGTGAACGATAGTATTATCACTCATAATCATCATCATCATCCACTCGCCCGACACAATGTATGTTGTCTTAATTCATCCCGATCAGACTTCATTAGGTAACTCGCCGCCTTTTCTCGGAGCGTATTTTAGCCGTATTTTTGTACCCTTATATATTCAGTCTGGACAGTGCTAGAAAGTTCAATTAAAAATATAATATCAATAGAGTACTTATAAAACACACCAAATTTTAAAACACACTTTAGAGATTATTAATGCCTAAAATACGCAGATTTCGTCACTTACTCACTCACTGACTAATCATTAAAACTGTTAGGGTACTACTACTTGGGGTGTGTGTTGGGTAACCTCCTCGAGTGTCGCTCCGATTCCGATCCCGCTGCAGTCCGGGGGGAACGGAATCGTAGCGGCCGGTACACCCTGGGCGGCGGTTAATGGCTTCCCCTTCACCCCTTCATAGGGTTGGTATTGATCGTCGGCCAATACCCAACGTGGCGGGAACACATCGCTCTCCGTACTCCTCTGCTTTCAGAGGAGACAGGATGAGCGATGCTGTTAGTGGTGAGATGGCCCAGGGTCAGCCGGGGTGCGAGGGATATGCTCTATGGGTAACCTTACACCCCGGCGTCTGAAGACCCGAGACGGCGTGCGGTTTTAGTCGGTGCAAGTCCGACATAACCGCCCCCGCTGGCCGGCGGGGGGGTATCCGAAGGGATTTCCGCACGATAAAAAAAAAAAAAAAAAGGGTACTACTACTTGAAGTCGTAGAAAGCTGAAATTTGATATGCGAGCCGAATTCCCGCAGAACATAAAATTTAGAGCGTTAGGTTAGGGCTTGCACAATTAGAAGCTTAGCTTGGCAAAGGCTCGTCTTGGCATCATTCAACATGAACATGTTTTTGGTGAGATTACTTCTTTCTATGGGAGTCACAATATGTATATTAGATAAAATTTTAGGGATTTTATTACAGGGTTAATGCCTCAATATGTTACACAAAATTATTATTTTTTAAATTGAAAATTGCTTATTATTTTCAAATTCAAATATTAATTACTGTCTCTTAAAGTACTGACTTTTTTTGACAGTAACCTTACACAACTATTAAGTCATTAATCAAGTGTGTTACCTGGTGAACATGTTTGTCGTGGATGACTAGAACAAACATAATTCTAACGACCTGAGTTGTACCGCTACAGTCTGTATAGACATGACATTATACTGGTAATGCCCATTCTACTGACCATGAAAGCAATAGACTAACAGATTAGTCTATTGCTTTCATGGTCAGTAGAATTCTGATTCTAATGGGCATTACCAGTATAATGTCATGCCTATACAGACTATTGTTTTGACAGTAAATTTCTGAATTTACTGTCAAAACAATAGTTTGTTTTATTTTTAGTAGCATACGCTTGTCTTCCTCGAGGAGTCTCTGTCGGGAGTTCTATAAGCTATTGTGACTACAACAATTTGCTTTATTGTCTTAGAAACGGATTGACTTCTTTTTTCATCCGAGTGCCAACCCCAATCGCATCCAAAGTTTACAAATTGGAGCCCAAGGTTCGCTCTCCAGGTCTTCCTTTTATACGTTTGTTTTGGCTTTTAGAGAAGTGAATGCCCTCTGACCCCCAACTCGTAAAGGAAAACCTGCACCAGAGACTTGTGCGTCAATCACAGGTATACCGGCTTACAGGTGAGGTTAGCTTGCATCCCAAAGATCTTGATGGAGCCTCATATACACTCAATAGTTAGAAACGAATTGACCAAAAACCAATTCTTCATTAAAATTAAAACTGCCAACTTGAGTTATTTACTGTTATTTACTAGTTATTTTTTAAGCAGTCGGAATCTCTCCAAGTATGCATATAACAAAATACCAAAGTTTCATCCCAACTGAGTGAAAGGAATAAGTTTGAAATGAGAGGAATGCCCTCTATTTTACTTTTAACAAAACGCATTTTGACGAGCAGTTTGTACCACTTTACCCGTTTCAGATTTTTATGTAATATGCAACTAGATTGAACTACTATGAGAAATAGATTCTTGATGCTATTGATAGGGTCACGTGGAGATAGAACAGCAAGAACGGGCCTGTCCGACTAGAACACCACCCTATCACTTAATGTACTTAATAAAGTACCCACCGTTTTATGCGTGTTCAACACGAGTGAAGAGAACTAAAAGCTAAATCTGACCACTTTCATATTTTTCCACCACAAGAGCTCCATCGATAATCACCATACTACATGTATACTATGGTCAACTAAGTAAATGAGTAAGTGCTATTAAGCATCATCCGAATAGCCCTTGAGTCGTACTTATCACCCAAAAAGTGTGGCACTAATAGACGTCACGAATAATTTATCAGAAACTACGAAAATAATAATTTATTTAGTAGTTTCGAAAACCCATTATGTACCTGGGAGTACGCAAAACGTGCCGTTAAGTGGGAAATTCTATTAAAGGTAACATTAATTTTCTAAAACTATTAAAGGGAAATGAAATTTGTAATCCATAAGTAGGTTTAGTATAAAGTTAAGTAAGTTTATACTTAGAGCCTTAAAACAGTTTTATTATCGAACTGTATTATGAAGCTGTACATTTCGAAGCTAACAAAAACGTGGGGGTAAGCACCAATTTATTTCACTGTGCGTGTCTGCCGATGTTCAGAATCAATATGTAGACAGTGGCTACAATGAGCAGAGATGTAACGACCGACCGCGTCTGGAATCATAGCAGACGTACAGAAATAACGTTCACCTATTGTGTTGCCTCGATACCTACATTACATATCAGAAATACACGTATAGCTCAATACACTTCACTTCTTCTTACAGGGTTGTCAATCGCTTTAAAAATGATAGGTTCCCTTTTTCAGCAGCCTTTTTTTTTTACGTGTGGAAATCCCTTCAGATACCCCCCCGCTGGCCAGCGGGGGTGGTTATGTCGTGTCTCGACTAAAACCGCACGGTGTCCTCCCCAAGTGTCCGTTGCCGGGCACCCCGGGTAACCCCTCGAAAGGATAACCCCAGGGTTGTCGGCGGACTTTGGCCCCCACCGCGGCCTCGCCTGGTGGGGTCGGGTCAATATATTTGACACGTGTCAATACTAAAGAATATAAAATAGTTTATTAATACTTTTTAATGACCTCATTTAAATTGAAATTGCAGTTGCAACTTTTGCAACTATTTCACGAACCATAGTGCTCTGGTAGTAATCATCAGGTTAAACAACTGCTTGTGTTGTGTAATGTTGTGTTTCCGGTAACGAGTGGGGTTATCAAAACGAACAGAAAGAGGATGGGTTAAGTAATAATATATTTGAGTGACACGTGAACAAGTTGCCATCAGGTGATTTAGATTTAGTGAAGTGAAAAATAGGTACCGGTGAACCTCACTTAGATCAAAATACATTGAAAGTGATAACTTAAAAAACTACAATATAAATTTATCGAAGGTAAAATAAAATTGTATTGCACTATAAATATAGTCTTTCCGTCAATTCAGCATCTCAAATGTAGCCAATAATATCTAGCTGGCATACATTTAGGTCCCGAAGTTAGGAATGTATAAATTTGTGCTTGTATTTACATTTACTGACCGATTCACAACGCAATAGTTCCTTCAAATTGGAAAAGAACTACTTAATAAAATATCATGTTTATTTATTTATTAATTATTATTATTTAAATAAATAAAAATCATGTTCACCCGTTTACAAAGCAAATAATACGTAACATTATAATAGTATGTATCTATACTATTATAACATTGTAAATTAGCTGTGTCTGTACATTGGAGATATTTAAAACAAGATACTTGGGTATCTTGGGTTATGTTTCTTGTCTGTTTGTTCGCAATGGACACAAAAACTACTGAACGGATTTTGATGCGGTTTTTTTAGGAAGGTCTTGGTCAGAATTAAAATCTGCCGTATGTTTGATTGCAACTGGTTAAGTAGAACCGAAGATATGACCAAAAAACGATAACCGACCTCCGCGCGGGCTAAGCCCAGTGCATCAGCTAGTTGTATAATAAGACATACTTTTATACTTTTATCTACACCCATGCTTTAAATCCTCTATAAAAGATTCTGAAACAGTTAGCTTATTGCCAACATTAATACATCCAATGTCCTAATAACCATAATATCATCCGAACGGGTGTTATAGTGTTGTATGAAATTTCATAATAACACTCCTTTCGCTTTTTCAATCTCTTCCGCGCAAAAGGTTACTCATCAGACAGCCAAATTCTTACCGCTCGATGCGTGGAATCTGTATGAGTTTCAAAAAAAGAACTGTCATTCACGCGCGTTGCATTGCACTACCACAGCGGCGGCGCGCCGTAAAAAAAAATAATTAAAGCTTATTCGTTCGAATTCGAATTCCCGCTATTTTTCTCCGCTATTATTTTTGCAAATTGTTTTTTTACTTACGAAAATACACATCATGGGTGTAGATAAAGTCTTGTATGCAACTGTATAATTAGGTATTAAAACACTGGGGTGCGACTGGTTGGAACACCTCCGCGTTTGGTGCACCCTGGGCAACGTGGGCGATGACACATCATTGATTGCTCCTCTGGAGTAGCTGGCGTCAACGTCAACGGCCAAGAGTCCGACCGACCGGCCCTTCTCAGGGCCAGCTGACCCCATTGCACGAGGGGGTCGGGGTATGGCGGGCCTGCAAGGCCCGCGGTGGTGGTCGCTCCAGGTACCCCTCTGCTGTTATCAGAGGAGACACTGCGAGCGACGTGTTGATCCGAGGGGATCAGGGGACGGGTCGGCCCACTGCTCGCGCAGGGGCCGACGGGCACTTGTGCCGCCGCCGGTGAGAGAGGACTAGCCATCCTCTCGCGTTCCGTAATCGGTGGGTGATCAGCAACGACCTAACTGGTGGCTCCAGAAGGGTACGCTGTGATCTTGCTGACCGGAGGGCTTGCCTTTATTGGCCGGCCCACGACAAGGAAAAGTCTATAACACCCGACAGCAAAGTCGTAAAAACCTATGGATACCAGCCGACCTCCATAGTATATAGGCTTATCCAGGTGCAGGGGGCACCGCCTGGATGGACCACCTTTCCCCCATACTCGTGGGATAAGCTATGGACACAAACATACATATCACAAAATATAACGATCGATATAACAAAAACAAAAACGGCACGAAAACGGACATCGAGAATGACGGAGTCTGCGCGGAAGTCGCGCAGCACTCAGGCGTGGAGGGGACGCCAAACACCTCGGCGGTGTCGGAGAAATTCGACACCGCCAACGAGCGTAGCCGGGCGAGCAGCCCGGCGGGTCTTGCTGTAAAGCGGACCCGTAAGCGCAGACGGCGCGCAAAGGCCCGGTTGGGGGAGGACGTGTCGGATGAGGAATGCACCCTCACCGGGACGACCTCCTCCAGCAGTGACGAGGCGTCAAAGCCTGCGTCAAAGGTGGCAGCAGGCCGCCGAGGGGCGCGAGGTGGAACGAGGGCTGGGCAATCCACCCGAGTCCCCTCGGCCCCTGAGAGGGCCGCGGGCAAGTCACCGCCGAGGCCTTCCACCTCGGCGGTGTCGGAACCAGGTGGGAAGACGCGGTCTCTGATGGAGAAACTCCAGCAAGTGACCGCGTCTTTCCGGGGGTCTCCGAACCCCGATCAGGAGGCGATGCTGCACATTGTGCTCGGCATCGCCTCCGAAAATGAGGCCCTCGCGGCGCAGCTGGCCGAGTCCCGTCGGGAGACGGCTCGACTAGCTGCAGCCGTCGAGGAGCTGAGGAGCGGGATGGTGCGCCCGACTCAACCGGCGCAGCCAGTGCAGCGAGCGCAACCGGCAGAGCCAGCGCGCATGACTCGCTCGTCTGCGAGACAGTCGGCGCAGCAGCCGGTGCAACCGGTGCAGCAGCCGGCACAGCCGGCTCGGCCACCAGCACCGCAGAAAATACCACCGGCGGAGCCTTGGTTCGCGTACGTGGAGGCGCTAGAGGAGCGTATGATGAGTCGGATGGAGGCCCTAATGGACTCCATCCGCCGTCCGCCTCTGGCGCCACCAGTGGCCGGCTACGCGACTGCAGCCCGGAAGGGTAATACCCGCCCGGCTGCAGTAGAGGCTCTGCCGGAGCCGGCTCGTCGCCCCGCTCCCACTCAGGGCCCCGCTCAGGGCCCCGCTCCCACTCAGGGGAAGGGTAAGGGGAAGGGCAAGGGCAAGGGGAAGACGTCCCCAGCCCTGGCCCCAGCCCCAGCCCCAGCCGTGGTTCCGGCTACCTCCACCCCATTGGAAGGGGGCTGGGAGGTGGCTGGAGCCAGTAAGAAGAGGCGGAAGGCCGCCAAGAAGGTCGCCAAAAAGGCCAGGAGGGCCGCGGCCGCCGCGAAGGCAGCACCGGGGAAGCTCCGTGCCCCTCGAAAAACGGCCGTCGTCGTCACCTTGACGGCGGAGGCAGCGTCGAGAGGCATGGGGTATGCCGAGGTGTTGGCCAGGGTAAAGGCCAACGTGGACCTCAAGGCCCTCGAGATCCCGGGCGTCCGGTGCAAGAGCACACGGACGGGAGCCCGGCTTCTTGAGGTCCCCGGCGCCGCCAGTGGCCCCAAAGCCGACGCCCTAGCGGCTCGGCTTAGGGAGTCATTGGATGCAGCCGACGTCCGGGTGTCCAGACCCATTAAATGCGCAGAAGTGCGCATCACGGGCCTGGACGACTCCGTCACGGCTGAGGAGCTTAGGCTCGCCGTGGCGGAGGCCGGGGACTGCTCCCCGGACACAGTGAAGGCCGGAGCTATACGCTTCGGCCGCGGTGGACAGGGGGCAGCAGTTGTCGGCTGCCCTATCGCGGCGGCCCAAAAGGTCGCAGACGGGCGGAGCCTCCTGGTGGGAGGCTTCCTGAGGGCGCAGGCACGGCTCCTGCAGGCCCGACCGGCCAGGTGCTTCAGGTGCCTGTCGGTGGGCCATGTGGGGGTGCACTGCACGGCGGAGGTAACAGCGGGTGACCGCTGCTTCCGCTGTGGCCAGCCCGGTCATAAGGCCGGCTCGTGTAGCGCCCCGTTGCACTGTTTTAGATGTGCAGCGGGGGGCAAGCCGGCTGACCATAGTGTTGGCAGCAAGGCCTGCGCCGGAGGGGAGCCGAAGCCGGGAGGCCGGCCTTCCGCCTCCAGTTCGCAGCGGGATGCGGAGATGGGGGTTCCATAATGGATCCTCAACTCCGCATCCTGCAGGTGAACGTTGGCCACGGTGCCCATGCTCAGGATCTTCTGCGCCAGAGCATGGCACAGTGGGCCATAAATGTCGCCGCTGTCGCCGACCCATACACCCACCGGTTCCTCGGGCCTACCTGGGAAACCGCGCTGGATGGGTCGGCGGCACTGGTGCACAACCCTGCCGCTGGCAGCCCCCCTCTTGCCGTCGTTGCAAGGGGACCCGGCTGCGTGGCGGCAGCGGTTGGCGACATAGCGGTCGTGGCCGCTTATATCACGCCGAACCGAGACCAAGCTGCATATGAGCAGTGGCTCCGTCAGCTGGCCGTCGTCGTAAATGCCTGCCAGCCCCGTCCGGTCCTTGTGCTCGGGGACTTCAACGCCTGGTCGTATGCCTGGGGTTCCCGACACGAAAGGGGCGCGACGGGGCATAGAGGCAGGGCACTGGTGGACTGGGCCGCACGACTCGGCCTAGTCCTCCTAAATCGGGGAGCCGTGGACACGTTCGTGACCTCGAGGGGTAGCTCCATCGTGGACCTATCGTTCGCGAGCCCCTCGTTGGCGCGACGTGTTCAGGGCTGGCGCGTCGTTTTGGGGGAGGACACAAGTTCGGATCACCGATACATTCGGTTTGACGTGTCCCCCCCTGCGAGCGACGCGCCGGCTGCACCGGCTCCACCCGAGCCACGTTGGGCGCTTAAGCGACTTGATCGGGAGCTCCTCCTGGAAGCCGCCATCGTACAGGCCTGGGCCCCTGCGCCGGACAGGCCTGTCAGCATAGACGATGAGGCGGAGTGGTTCCGGGAGGCCATGACCCGTGTCTGTGACGCGGCGATGCCTAGGGCTCCGCCCTATAATCCGAGGGGTCAGGTCTACTGGTGGTCGTCGGAGATCGCGCAGCTCAGACGGGGCTGTGTGATCACGCACCGCCGGTGGGCCCGATTCCGTAGGAGGCGTCGCCGCCCCGCAGATGCGGAGGCCCGAGAGGCGGAGTTGTACGAGGGATACAGGGAGGCCAGACGAGCCCTCCGAGCGGAGATAAGGCGTTCCAAACGGGACGCCTTCCGCGAGCTGCTGGCGACACTGGAGCGGGACCCTTGGGGGCGGCCCTACCGGATGGTGAGGGGCAAGCTGCGCCCCAAGGCCCCGCCGTTAACCCGGTGTCTCCAGCCGGATCTGCTCGGAGGAATTGTTGGCTCCCTGTTCCCAGCGCGGGCGGTGGAACATGTTCCACCGCGGATGACTCCGCCTCGGTTGCGCATGGCGCCCGACGTGGAAGACGACGACGTGCCCGAGGTCACTTGGGTAGAACTAGAGCTGGCGGTGAGAAGGCTAAGAGCCAAACACACCGCCCCGGGACCCGACGGCATTCCAGGCCGAGCGTGGGTCCTAGCTCTAGTCGACGACGCTCTCGAGCCCCGACTGAGAGGGCTTCTCAGCGCATGTTTGGAGCGGGGCCAGTTTCCGAAATTGTGGAAGACGGGGAAACTGGTCCTCATCCGAAAGGAGGGGCGCCCGGCGGACTCGCCGTCCGCCTACCGGCCCATAGTGTTGCTCGACGAGGTGTGCAAGCTCTTTGAAAGAGTAATTGCGAAGCGCCTCGTCGAGCACCTCTCAAGAGTGGGGCCGGACCTGGCGGATGGCCAATATGGCTTCCGCCAGAGGCGCTCCACCGTGGATGCCATCATGCGCGTGAGGGCTCTGGCGGAGGATGCAGTAGCCCGGGGTGAGGTGATGTTGGCGGTGTCCCTGGACATCGCCAACGCGTTCAACACCTTGCCCTGGAGTTGCATTAGGGAGGCGCTCGTGTATCACGAAGTGCCTCTCTACCTCCGCCGCATAGTCGGGGCGTATTTGACGGAGAGAGCCGTCATCTACCCAACAGTGACCGGTCTCGGTCGGCGTGAAATGTCGTGCGGTGTTCCACAGGGATCGGTCCTGGGGCCGCTCCTGTGGAACATCGGATACGACTGGGTGCTTCGCGGTGAGCTCGTAGGCGGTGCCGCCGTCACGTGCTACGCGGACGACACGCTCGTGACGGCGTGCGGGGCGACGTACCGCGAAGCGACCCGAAAGGCCACGACCGCGGTTGCCCAAGTCGTTAGGCGGATCCGGCGGCTGGGTCTCGAGGTGGCCCTGCATAAAACCGAGGCCCTGTTCTTCCATGGGCCTCGGAGCAAGCCACCCGAGGGATCCAGTCTCATCGTGGGAGGAAATCGCATCGGCATCAAGCCCCAAATGAAATATTTGGGGCTCGTGCTCGACGGCCGATGGGACTTCGGAGAGCACATCCGAAGTCTGGCCCCCAAATTGAAGGGCACAGCTCTTGCTCTGGCTCGGCTGTTGCCCAACATGAGGGGGCCCGATGACTCCTGCAGGAGACTCTACGCGGGGATCGTGCGGTCCATGGCCCTGTATGGGTGCCCAATATGGGCGGAGGCCCTGAGGACCAGAACTGTGCAGATGCTGCGCGCTCCGCAGCGAGTTCTGGCCATCAGGGTCATCCGAGGGTACCGCACGATCTCCTTCGAGGCGGCGAGTCTCCTTGCCGGAACTCCGCCATGGGACCTGGAAGCGAGAGCCCTTTCGCAACTGTACCAGTGGCGAAAGGAGGCGCGGGAGCAGGGATGGAACCCCGAGCCTCGAGAAATCGAGGCCGTGCAGTCCCAGCTCCGCCAGGCCATCGTGGTGGAGTGGAAGGAACGACTTGGGCAACCAAGCGCAGGGCACGCCGCAATAGCGGCGGTAAGGCCCATCATGGAGGATTGGCTGGAGAGGCGACACGGAAGCCTCTCCTACCGACTGACGCAGGTGATCTCAGGGAAGGGGTGCTTCGGGGACCACCTGCATCGGATCAGGAAGGAGCCAACGCCTGAGTGTCATCACTGCGACGCGAGCGAGGACTCAGGGCTGCACACGCTGGCGGACTGCCCGGCGTGGGAGGCGCCGAGGCGTGACCTCGTGGCAGCCATCGGGGTGGGAGTCCTCTCGCTCGGCAGCATGATTGCGGCAATGGTGCGGAGCGCGAGCGCGTGGGCCGCCGCCGCCTCCTTCTGCGAGCATGTAATGCTCGCGAAGGAGGTGGCGGAGCGCGCCCGGGAGAGACTTAGAACTCTCCCGGTCCGCCGAGCCCGCAACTTGCTCGCCGCGCGTCGCAGGCAACTCAGGCGCCGGAGGTCGCTTAACGACCTCCGTCCTCCATGAGCGCAGGCCTGGGGGTGGCGGGTGAGGCCACCTGTCACCCCAGCAGAAGCAGGCCGGGACGGTGGGGCGACTAGCGCCCCTCCCCCAAACCGGGGCAAGACGGGGACACCGTGGTTCCCAAACCCGAGGGGGCCATCTCGAAACCGGAGATGGCCCAGGGTCAGTCGGGGTGCGAGGGATATGCTCTATGGGCAACCTTACACCCCGGCGTCTGTAGACCCGAGACGGCGTGCGGTTTTAGTCGGTTCAAGCCCGACATAACCGCCCCCGCTGGCACGCGGGGGGGTATCCGAAGGGATTTCCGCACGGAAAAAAAAAAAAAAAAAAAAAGGTATTAAAACACTCATGTGATACTATTACCCTACCCATATAAACCCACATTCATGTTTTAATACCCCTCATTATACCACAGTTGCATAAATAACTATTTTATTCAAAAAAAAAAGTAAAATAATAACATATTTTAATGGAAAATCCGACTCCAAATCATAAATAAAAGTATGTAAAAGAATGATAGAGCAGGCAAATGATGAAGATGATGAATGTACTTCCCTCTGCCAAGAATATTATAACAGTATATGTGAAACATTTATCGAACATCTTACGAGAATTAACCTCCATAAATATCTACATGTCCATTTTCAATAACGTCACGTAAACTTAATATCAAATACCGGTACGTTAATTTTTATTATACCTACCCAGTACAGCCCTAACGTTGTCGCTTTGATCTGTTTGTTTTTCTCAGTTAGACCATAGGTGATCATTCATGACATGCCATTCTCCGTCACTGTGTCCCCTTTTCTATAAAACATTTTACGATGTAAGACATTCCTGAACGAACAATCAGACTTCCTGCCTTTTGACATGGTCTTGCTGAATACCATCACTGGTTATCGATGGCATAAAATTCCATCCAGGATACTACCAACAGGAACCCACTATATAAGGAGCATTGTTATCCGAGAAGAAAAAGTTGTCATTAAACAATATTTCATACTATTCAAAAAGTTCGAATGTCATTAAGTACAAAAAACGTGTGCATTTCGCATTTTCAAGAGGCTCTTATTTAAATTTTTGTTCTAGCCCATTTTGTCCCATTGCTAGATTTGTACCTTAATCAAATCTTTCCCCTTCTCACTCTCCTTTGCCAAATACTGTTGCTATAATACGAATATAGAATAGGTATAGGTACCAATATATATATTATACATATCAATTGAAATCATATGCCTACATTGAATGTTAAAAATGGGTGAAATAAATACATGAGATCAAAACTATTTTGAGAAAAAAGAAGAGTGCTCTTTTTTAAACTACTGGGGTTTGTTACTTCCAATATAAGCGCTTTATACATATAAAGCTGTTAACAGATTTGCGACTGGTACAGGGTTGCGCCAAACCTAACTATAAAAAAAAACAATGACTATGCAGCACTGATATAATATATCAATTTTAATAAGCAGCCTCGAACTATGCAGCTTTTGTGAATATGCTTTTCCTTGTGATTTATGACTTCTACGTGTTACGGCTACGTGACACTGATGGACTTGTTATTACGTTATTTGTATGATTAATTTAGAAAGTCTGTCTCGTGCTAGAGGGATGTATTGATGTACGTGACAGCTGACGTTGTTTTCACAACGACTATACGCCACGAATACTGATTTGATGAATTAACTTTACTGATTATACTCAACTATAATAGCTTTAGTGATAATCTTGAAGACTGATACTTAGCTAGTTATAACTGTGTGTCGTACTTATATGGTAGATCCCTCAGGCATTATATAAACCTGAAATGTGTTTTTAGTGTGATCCTATAAGGTTTAATGTGTGAAACCCAAACCTCCCAGAAATTGTTAAATATACACCACTTCTAGTCTTGCATCTAAAAATTGCAGTTCATAGCTGTACTACTGCTAGTGTGATTTTAGTTTACTTATTTATAATCTTTCTGATTATGTCCCCACCCAAGCCTTGTTAATAATTTTCTATCTACCATAATTGCACCTAACTTAAGCAGGCAGCAACTTAAAGCAGTAGTAATAAACATGGCTACATCTGAGTGAGACTTTTGTAAACTACAACTAATTACACTTACAATTTACAGGTAAAAGATCTTAAGCGACAACTATAATTGAAAGGAAAATGATCGAGCTGTAAAGTTACTATATTCTCGCACAAGTACTTTTCCTTCGAAGGTTCCATATCACTTAAGTAGTTTGAGCTTTCTGCCGAACCGCAATGATGGAACACTAAAGTTTGTGTCACACTTCACTGTAATCTGATAACTCTCCGGAGGTTATCGTTACCTTTATTAGCCCAATTCCGGCACAGTTTTCCAGCCCTGGCGCAATGGCCGGAAGTAGGGCAGTAATGGAAATTGCCTGCTTCACGACACTCGCCAAAACACTTCGATTAACGAGACCTGCCCAACTTAATAACCGTTTTTCCTTCTTAAGATGCTCATCCGTCAACTCTGATTTAAGTTAGTCCACTTTACGCAAGTTGTCGAATTAGGTTTCATTAGTTTTGTTCGCTAAAAAGTGCCTCTTATATATTTGTTGTATATTTATTTTCAAATACAAAAATAAATGCTATTCAAAATGTCGAATATTGCAATAATAACTCACTTGTACTTTTCACCATATATTTTTAATAGATAACACCTAACCGCGCCTCACATCTACATATTTATTAATATTGAACTCAGAATAACTTACAATTTGAATAATAGTTATTGACATTTGACATTTATTAATTTTATTGTAAAAATAGGATACAAATTTGAAAATGGCATTGTACATTGTACTGTACAATGCCATTTTCAACATAAATTGTATCATAATATAAAAACGTAATTCAATTTTGAATCTTCATACTTGTGACACAATCCGACGTGCTCTTGTCACCGCCCCGGTGTCCCAGCTGTATTTAAAACAGACCGGACGGTATGTCACCAATGCCACGGAAAATGGGTAGGACTTTGGTTTGGGATGCACGGCTGGCTTCTGTGGAGACTCTCGAACGGCGCAAATACTCGAATCTAATTGGAGATTATAAATTTGTGTCATTTGGAGTCGAAACGTTAGGGGTATGGATTCCGAGTGCTCGCAGTCTCTTCAGGGAGATTGCGACACGTATGATCGAGGCTTGCCGTGACCAGAAGGCTGGTTTCTTCTTAATACAGAGAATAACGTTGCGAGTCTTCTAGGCACGTTACCACAGGAGGCATACGATGCGGAGGAATTCTACGATGCATTGTAGGTTTCTTTTAATTACTAAGATGTTATTTGAGGTTTGTTTAAGTTATTTATAATAGTTTAGTTAGATATAAGATTAGTTTAACACATTTGTATTATTATGTTTTTACGAATCAATCAAAATTAATCATTTACATAATTGTGACATAGATTTTAGATCGAAAAAAAAAAAATATCTAGGACGGGACTTGAACCCGCGACCAGTCCCTGACAGGGGGAATGCTCTGACCAACTGAGCCACCTAGTCACGTCCCAGATATTCGAATTTCTCCGATATATTATATACGTCTTAAGGCGACGCTGAAGCCATCTACCGTAATTCTTGCGAACTACGAAAACAATGAATAGCTTTACAGACATTTTTAAACATTTTTTTGATGACTCCGCCACATTAATTCTGTTTGTTTCCACTTGTTCTACTGAACTGTTCTACGGTAGAACAAAAGGGCCTATTTTTTCTCACTAGTTCTACGATATTAGATGGAAGAAAAGAGTAGAACTAGTAGGAGTCTCTATTCCCACTTGTTCTACCAGTTACATCGGGTAGAACTCATGGGAGATTTTGTTCTCACTATTACTATGGTATTAGGGCTTGTTCTCACTAGTTCGATTCATTAGTTCGATCGTCGTACTATTGAGATTTTTTTTTCTCATTAGTTCGACCGTCGAGCTACTGAAACTTTCACCGCGCGCCCCGACATGGATAGATATAGGTTAGAAGAGTAATTGCGGTAATTAACTCTTCTTGTTACCCTTCGTGTTAGGTCACTTGTGATAATGCACGTAGAAATAGGAGCCCCGCAAAGCTGGGCTCCGTCGAAATCATTAATTAATAATCGAACAAATGAGAAAAATAGTCTCATTCGCTCGACGGTCGAACTAATGAGAAAAAATCTCAGTAGTTCGACGATCGAACTATTGAATCGAACTAGTGAGAACAAACGATGAGTGAGTTTTACCCGATGGAACTGGTAGAACAAGTGGGAATAGAGACTCCCACTATTTCTACCATTTTGTTCCATGTAATATCGTAGAACTAGTGAGAAAAAAATAGTCCCTGTTGTTCTACCGTAGAACTGCTCAGTAGAACAAGTGGGAACACACGATTGTGGCATGTTCACTTCTTGACATTTAGTAATTTAACACTTGACCGTTGTAATTATAATATAAAAAATTTAGTATTTCTGTTTTCTCCAATTTAAAAAAAAATATAAATTTTATTATCTCAAATTTATAGGGTGAAACTTTGTAATGTCAATATCTAAAGAAAGTTCTAATACATCTAATGTTCACCATGCTTAGTAACTATGAAAAAAAACCTTTGAGAATGCCGTAACGCGACAGGAGTAATCTAATAAAAATATATAGTGGAAAAGTACAAGTGAGTAATTATTTCAATATATGTAGCAAGGTCCACCAAGTGCCATCAATCAACAGTATAAATAGTCATTCAAATGACTCAATAATGAATGTCCTCGTCCATGTCTTTTTCCCCGCATTTCATCCATCTTTTTAAACAACTTAAATAGGTAATATATGAATATTATTGTTTTCCATAATTGTTTTTAGAAAACAAATTGATTATTTGCTAACAGCTTAGTTTATTTCATCTGAAATTGCTTTTTTCACACACAATTTGCTACAAGAAACATCTATTTAGCACGTAAACGTAGCAATACGTTATTCTTGAAATTCATGTGTGATTCTGACACCGTGGTTCTCTGACGAATAGTGTTTCAAAGGCGATTTAAATCAGTAATAAAATAAAGCTGCTAGAGCCATACTAAAGAATCAATGTCTAGACAATAGTCGCGACTGGCCAGTTCAATGAAGTAACTTTTTGGCAAATATTTACATTTTGTCGTAAAATGTATTGATGATATCTATCTTTTCCTTTTAATATTAACCTGTATCAGCTTACATATATGAAAATATTGTGATGTTTCATTAAATGCATAATTGCACAATCATAACCTCAAAACAATGAAATATTGCACGTTGACTCATACAGTAACAATTTGTGACTTCTTTTATATTTTGTATTCAAGAGGAACACGGCAACAATATTTCTTCATAACAAGACTTTCGCACAAAAAGATAACATTTTTTCTCGGTATCATCACAATTTTTCTCGATAGATTTGGTTGGTTTTATACCAACCAAATCTTTAGTCAAAGTATGTGAGATAAACTGTGTTTAATACATTACGAGATATTTCAACGAATGTAAACTATGTTGTTATCTGGCTCTAAAGTTAAGCAATATATTATTTAGGTACAGTCTCTAACGCAATTAACTGCAAAACTAAGAGGTTTTTGAAACTTACAAGAACGTTCTCGAAGAATACAACGAAGAAAATATTATAAAAGACCATACCACTATACCGAGTGGTAGTATTTGATTCACTTGAACAAATGGTACGGCAATTGCCTTGCTCTGTGATATCTAGTTTATACACTATACTGGTGGTAACAGTTCTTTCGTAAATAATACAAGGTATTGTCTTGTTTCTACAAAGTATTGTCTCACATTCTTGGATCTTTGTTCGTGTTTCTATAATATTTATGTCTGCATTTCTATAGTCTGGTATTGAAGCATTGTTTGGATTTTGATATTACTCTTAATGGTTATTTAATTTTGGTAACTTGATGAACGTTTATCTATGTATCTTTAGAGATTGTTTTATTTTGAAATATTTATGTTATTGTAAGAGAAACCTAGAACTAATTCAAATTATTTAATTACTGGTGGTAGACATTTGATGACACAAATTTGTTACAAAATTCGGCCGGGTAGGTACCCCCGTGCACGATTGCGAAAAACCCTCCATAGTAATCCAATTTCGGTTTGATTGCGTTCAGGGGTCAGCAAGTGCATAGCCGGGCAGGGGGATTGTAGTCGCAGCACTAGTGGGACCGGTGGGTGTCACGCGGTGCTGCGACGACAATCCTCTTCTGATGAGGCCGTCAAGCTGAGTGCCACCATTGTTAACATGGTACGTGTATGTAATGGTGACCCTCTTTCCTGAGACTTTACCTTCAGCTTACCATCAGGCGAGGTGAAGTCAAATTGACGTGTCCTAAATATAAAAATAAAGCAATGACAAAGGGCGGAAGATTTCTATTCCGTAAACGTCTTTTTGATCCAGACCGTTCACAAGAGCTGAGTAGAATTGTTCTGCGGTTCCTAAAATATGACAATCGTTTCATATCTTCACATTTTGTCGACGTTCCCAATTGAATTTCTCAGAGCAAATTCATTTATGTTGCCGATACCTGATATAACATTCTTAAAAGCCTCTTTTCTGAACATTTCAGTGTTATAGGTACTGAAATCGAAATAGAGTGTGATAGCTTTCTATATTTAGAATTTCATAAAAGCTTTGCTCGCTTAAAATTCAGAGAGCGTCATCCATTGACAAGTACCCAACTAAATTGTTGATAAAATAATGTGTAGGTAATGTGTAATTATACGGGTATGTTGGTTGATGAGATGTATGTTCTCCAACACCATTTCCTCGATCTTTTTGAGTGTTCGCGAATCTAAATATTTATCCATGGAGGTTTTTATATACCTAGCTTTTTATTCTGAATAAGTACGTAAAGATATTGGAAGGTATTTAGGGATGAATAATATGTATATAAGATGTATTGAATATTGAAGGGTATATTTTTCATAAGATAACTGAAAGCTACAACGACATAAAGGTAATAGTGCTGCGCCGGCGTCGGACTTGGAAAGAAAAAGTTCCGGTTCAAGTGCCACATTATCGACTAATCGATTCTACCTTATTACTGAACAAGAAATCTTTAAACCAGTTTATCAGCGAGAATACCTACAGCCTGACTCTGAACCCACCTCTCGCCATGTCTTTTTATGTCATATATATTTTAATTTGCGGAATACAATCCAATTGCGAAAATATTACAGCTGTGCCGTACCAAATTACATCCGTAAAATTTTAACGCCGCTAAAATAGTAATAAAAGAACACATCTAGCCACGGACAGCTGGTGTTTACTAGACCAGCTTAAAGGTCCATTACAGAAAACCTGAATGACCGCAAACAGCATCTAGCGTCTATCAAAATGTGGTATAAATGTAGTTAATAAGCTTTCGACATGATTTTAATGAAGATGGAGCGTTAAACTTGGTCGAATCGGTGCTATCGGTGAGTACATATAAAATTAACGCGGCAGTAATTTGGCCGGTGGCCGTCGCGTTTGAACGCCAGTGTGGCTTAATTGCTGGCTGTAAAATTTTTGTTTGTGTCCGAAATCGTTCGGCATCCGTTGAGTAAATGAGAGCTGCGCTGCATTCTCGTACCTTTCAAAACTCTGCTTTCAGGTTGAACGTTTTGAAATTCTCTTTTTTATTTTCATAAGTGTTTTTATTACGTTAATATTAAGCTCATTATAACAATGCCACAATTTATTACTCTTTGCTGTTAAATTTCACCAATCTCTTTGCTTGCGGGCGCACCTCCGAACACCAAAAGTGTCAGTTCTGGCTGTAATTTTGTGTTTTTGTGAAGAATTTATTAATTCCCGATGAAATATTAGGAAAACTTAAGTAAATTTTCAGATATTTCATACAAATTAATGAGGGAAAAATAAATATATCTCAATCAAGTGTAAAAAGTTAGTAAACAGAAACTGTACCAGTCACCATTATCTGTGTATTTGCTACTAGGTACTAAGTGGGTACCGTACTACCCAGTTTTCTATTACTGTGTGTTCCGTGAACCAAAATTCATCATCCTCCTAGCGATTTCCCGATTGCGTTCTAAGTTTAAACGTTATAGCCCAGGGTCCCCTTATTATTTTCATACCGCCTAATGACTACCATTGTATACAAAATAATTGTAAACAATAATAATGTACCCAATACCCATAAGGTACTACCCGTAAGGTAAGATATTCTTGCTATTGTGATGTATTAAATACTCAATGACAGTTATTTGCCATAAGATTAACATTCAGGAGTTCGGGTTATTTATGTGACAATTCACATTCCACTTTAACCCACCTTCCCGTAAGAATTACAGCCACGCAAGACTTCTATAAATATTTTATCGCTTCCTTTGTGTACGCGGAAAGCTCATTAGTCATTTTTGTCACCGTAATTATGCAGTGCGGGCTACCTTACTTTCCAAAACATAAATGAATTTGCGACCACTTAATCGTTCAATTATTTCATGTTTATGAACCACTTGCTAGCTACACACTGTGACGTTTATATAAAATCATTTATGAACGGTAAAATAATTATAAAATATCTAGCAGGTCATAATTGATTTTCAGCTATTGATTATGAAATGGAATTATCATTCAAACCAAATATTATATCTATATGCATATCAAATTTATTGTCATTATCACAAGTATTTATTAGTTATATCAACGAGCGAGGGATATTACAATAAATGTGCTAAAACATTAAATTCAAAAGACTTCAAAAACCAACCTGCTAAAAATGCTTTCACAATTTATTTGATGCAGGTGGTGCTCAACCGTATGGACTATATACATATGGATACTTAAGCCATCAATAAAATACATCAATATAAACTACATCAATAAATAATTTTTGTAATCCATAAAGGACAAGGTGAATTTATTCTACACTCTATTTAGTATTCAACGAGAGGTTTTGGAGCTAAAGTGCTCTTTACCTAAGTTGGGATGTGTTTAGCTGCTTCTATGGTAACTATACATAGGTACCTACTTATTTGATCTTTATTATCTTAAAGCTGGGTTGAAACTATTCAGCTACCTTTTAAATAGTAAATGCTACGTTTAAAAATTCAAGTTGGTTTATGAGATTTAAACACTTTTTATATTTTATTTTATAGATATTTTCAATGAATACCTAATATACTTACTAATCGAAAATGGAATTCCATTTTCGATTAGCATTGCTTTATCCATCGAGTAAAGCAAGGAACTAAGGCATTTGTAAAGATAACCGAAACTTTAAACTATGAGTAATTATTACCAAATAAAAGAATATCGCTAGTTGGGATGCGCCATCCCAACAGTCTTGATGAAGAAACAATTAAAATAAAGACAGTGGCATTCCGGGAGTGCCGACAGAAGTGAAAACTTGAACATTTACGTGTATTTTTTTATCGTCGTCGTCTAAAACCTCCCTCCCTCCCTCCATCCCACCTACCATCTCTCCCTCCATCACTTCCTCTCTCCCTTCATCCCTAACTCGATAACTCCCTCCCTCCCTCCGTCCATCCATCCATCCAGCTACAGCAAAGATGTTATAAAAAAAATGGAAAGTGTCTCGCGTGACGTAGGCGTCTCGGAGACGATAAAAAAAATGCGAATTTCATGATTTTTCTTCAACCAAAATGTACTGCGAAACTCGAGGGGCAGGGTTCTCTCCCGCTCCCTCTCCGCCGTCTCTTTCGCGCCCCACCAGGCGACGCCGCGGTGGTGGCCAAAGTCCGCCGGCAACCCTGGGGTTATCCTGTCGAGGGCTTACCCGGGGTACCCGGCAACGGAGACTTGGGGAGGACACCGTGCGGTTTTAGTCGATACACGACATAAACACCCTCGCTGGCCGGCGGGGGGTATCCGAAGGTATTTCAGCACGTAAAAAAAAAACCAAAATGTGCTCATATGGCAAGTGCTCAACACGCTTTCGAGATGTTTTCACTTTAAAATACACATCGAATTGAAAACCTCTCCTTAAATGCATAAATGCAGATCAATCGATTTTTCACAATATAAAGTTGTTTAATGTACACAACTATAATGGCAATAATTTTCAAAGTTCTGTACTAAAATTTATGTACAAGAAATGAAGTTGACTTTGCCAAAGTCTTATAAAAAGTTTACCACTGAAAATAATTTGCGAAGCGAGTAATAAAAAGTATGAAAAATAGTGGTGATACGCTTTTGTATTTCTTCTATAAAATAAATTTTAATTTGTCATCTTGATGCGAAAGGCAGAGCTCCTCGACACGACACGTATTGTGAGGAGATTCCTCTCTCTGGAGCCCTAACCACCGGTAGCTTGGTCCCTGTACCCGATGCCGGTGGGATACTATTCGTTTTTTTATATAGAATGTATTTAAAAATATAATTTAAATGTATTTAAAGTTTAATAAAGATTATTATTATTATTTATAAAAATAATCTTTATTGACATTTAAACTGGTGTACAAGTTAATTAGAATTCCCTGACTCCTGTGCTAGTTAAAACTGTGTGTGTGGGGATTAAAGACTATTTTAGCTAGCACATAATCAGATAATACTCATCATTCTTCTAGCGATTTCCCAGTTTCGTCCAAAGTTTGCACTTTGGAGCCCAGGGACCGCTTATTGTAGGGTGCGATTGGTTGGATCACCTCCAAGTTTGGTGCACCCTGGGCAACGTGGGCGATGACGCATCATTGATTGCTCCTCTGGAGTAGCTGGCGTCAACGTCAACGGCCAAGAGTCTGACCAACCGGCCCTTTTCAGGGCCAGCTGACCCCATTGCACGAGGGGGTCGGGGTATGGCGGGCCTGCAAGGCCTGCGGGGGGGGGGGGGGGTGGTGGCTCCAGGTACCCCTCTGCTGTTATCAGAGGGGACACTGCGAATGGCCCAGGGTCAGTCGGAGTGCGAGGGATATGCTCTATGGGTAACCTTACACCCCGGCGTCTGTAGACCCGAGACGGCGTGCGGTTTTAGTCGGTTCAAGCCCGACATAACCGCCCCCGCTGGCCGGCGGGGGGGTATCCGAAGGGATTTCCGCACAATAAAAAAAAAAAAAGGGACCGCTTATTGTTTTTGATTATGTCGACTTTCCTGGAAGTGACAGCCTCCCAATACCGAGAGTACATCGATTTCTACAAAACTAAAATTGTAAGGTTAAATCTTCAAATATAAATGACTTTATTTTAGTTGCGACAAAAATACTACTACATAATTTGTAATGTATAACCAAAGATTTATAGATAACTAGCTGTAGTCCTCGGTTTCACCTGCGTGAAATACTGATCCCATTCCTGCAATCTACAAGAACCTTCCCGGTTAAAAGTAGTATATATGTTATTCCAGACTATAATCTATCTCTGTACCCAATTCCATCCAGATCCTGGGTGACGCTGAAAATCAGTAGGTACTTGGGTGGTAGATACCCACCTAAGTGTGTGCTGAGTGTCCACCCCTATTGCGATCATGGCTTACATAATGTTAATATTGTTTCCATTTTAATATTGATTGATTTAATATCCATTTAACACGTGTTATAAATTGCCACGTAACACGACACGTTGTCAAGTTGTCAATGCTGCCATACTTGACAATCTTGTCATACGTAAAATGTCATACGTACGCTCAGGTGGCGGCTACCACAGATAAATAATATATTTATCGCGCCTCTTGGTCAAGGTTGTATGAGCATTCGCGCCAGAGTAGCTCTGTTTTATTTTTTTCTTTTGCATTTGTACCTAATCCGCAATAAAAACACTTTTCTTTCTTTCCTTGTCCTATCAGTAGTATTTGCGTGACCGAGTAACAAAAATCCATACATACATCACAAACTTTCACGGTTTATAATACATATTAGTAGGATGTCGTATTTTCAATATAATTAAGTAAGCCTGCAAATTGAATCTAATTTGATGTCTCTTATTGTTTCAGATAGTGTTCGTCATAATCAAACCCGCCGACGATGGAGTTTCTTTCGAGTGTTGTGACGGAGCAGTCGAAACACACGCTCCCGGTATTAACGGACACGTATTTATATAGTTGAGTTATCGTGGAAAATGGTGAAATAGTTTTAAAAAGATTGTTACCAAGTTATAAAATGAGCTTATAAGTTTAAGTGGATGTCAGGCGAACGGGAGAGGATGCCTTACTACGGGTACCGGGAGGGCGGACCCGAATCAGACTCTAGTAGGGGGTGTTCGGACTCTGAGGGGGGGGAATCGGACTCAGAGGGGGGATTGAGCACGGAGAGTTCGGTGGGACATGGCCTGCCCTACCCCGGTTTCACGCCGGTCGCCCTCCGATATTTGACGCAAGAAACGAGGCCCAGAAGTTGGTGCCTCAAACTCATCACTAATCCATATCCTTTTTAATAGTTTTACGACTAATATTCGTTTACGATTTTTTCCTACTTGCAGTGTAATTGAATGTTATAAAGTTTTTTTTAAACGCACTGGTAGTTACATGGGTCATAGAACTACATTTCAATGTATTGTTATTGTTATTAATCTTGGGAAGGAACGGGATCAGTTCAGAATTATAACAAGGTAATTTCAACACGTACTGTACCTACTGTAGACCGACGTTCATTTAGCTGTGACTCATTTTTCTGAGCTTTTTGCACGAATTTACAACATTGGCATTTTAATCACAATCTTCTCCAAGTAAAAGGTTCTTCGTAAGGCGACGGACGGTCAAGCTCGATGTTCACCATTCTGCCTTTTGCTAAGTATGAAAGATGAAATAATTGAATAATATTAGACATAGTATGAGATTGTTTGAGATATTCCACGTAAAAATTTACAATAAAACTACGTAGTTTATGATCGGCCATGGATATAAAAATATTCAATTCGTGGAATAATCTGAACTCTGTGTAATATCCTATAATCTATATTATAAAATGCAACGGCCATGAATAACTGAAATGGAAAACAAAATTTACAGAATTTTAAAGAAAGTTACAGTTTACGTTTTAAGTTCTTTACTGACTAATAAAACTTTTGCGTTAATAGTAATACTGAAAATTAAACAAAGTCTGGTACTTTAAGATAACTTTACACTTTCAGACACGAAAAACAACTGAAACGCCCGGACACAAAAATAACGCATGTCACTGCGAACATATTTTAACGTCAATTTTAAGTGGATACCCTTCTTTTCCCAACAAAAATAGGCAAGCTTGATCGCTTAAAGTACCACTCTATCATTCAATATCGACTTTAATAGTAGCAGTATACGTTTTATGGTTAGTGAGGGTACCAGAGACATTATCATTCCTTTTTTTTTCTTTTTTCCCATGCCCCTCTGGTCCACCCCTTTCCGTAGTGTTCATATACAATAAAAACCATCTACCACCCGGGGGACTATTTGCTTTTCAAAGGTGTAGAGCTGCGATGTCTTTGTATACAACGTTCTGTTACAACGAAAATACTGTTATCACTGTAGGAGCAGTTACTACTTTTTTTTTTTTTTTTTTTCGTTCGGAAATCCCTTCGGATACCGCCCCCGCTGGAGAGCGGGGGGTCTCCAGCGGGGGCGGTTATGTCGGGCTTGAACCGACTAAAACCGCACGCCGTCTCGGGTCTTAAGACGCCGGGGTGTAAGGTTACCCATAGAGCATATCCCTCGCACCCCGACTGACCCTGGGCCATCTCCGGTTTCGAGATGGCCCCCTTACTTGCTCTCCACTGTGCCATCTGCTAATCAGAGGGACACGTGGAAAGCTTCCGAACAGCCCTCAACAGGGCCGTCCTCGCCTCGGTCGGAGTTGGCCGTAGGCGGCAGCGTCTCCCCCGCCCTAGGAGAGAGGCGCTGCCGTCTCCGTTGCCCAGGGTGCACCGCGTGGAGGTCCCCAACCAAGCACCCCAGGAGCAGTTACTACCTACTAGACGTTTTTCACAGATTGTGTTAGTGTGTGCTGTCTGCATTACCGGGACTAGTACTAGGAGTTCAGATTAATTAGTTCTGACGTAAAAAAAAACAACACATTGTTTAAAAATGATTGTAAAGTCATGCATTGTTTCTGTAGTTCGCAAGAGCTACGGTAGATGGCTCCAGCGTCGCCCTAACACATATATAATATATCGGAGAGTTTCGAATATCTGGAACGTGTCTAGGTGGCTCAGTTGGTCAGAGCATACCCCCTGTAGGGCCAGTCAAGGTTCAAGTCCCGTCCTAGATGTTCTCTTGACAGCCTCCGTGGCGTGGCGGTATTGAACGCGGCCGCTACGCAGGAGGCGCGGGTTCGATCCCCGCTCAGTGCAAATATTTGTATGCATGAATATGAGTATTTGCATTGGTCTGGTCGTGCCTCGGAGAGCACGTTAAGATGTCGGTCCCGGTTGCCATACGAATATGTATGACAGTCGTTATAGGGGAATTGGGTGAAATGGCCCCACATAGAAGGGCTGATCACCCGTCTGGTCAAACGGCGTCCCCACTGGCAGTATATATATAGGCAGTATATAGATGTTCTCTTTTTCCGATCTAAATCTATGGGAAAAGTAAGCACACTAATTGCTTAAATTTTTTATTGAATCTTTAGCACTTTTTAACTCCACTTCCACTTCTACCATAGGAAATGTTCTAATCTCTTTGGCAATCCCACCGTCTTCGTTCCTATAGAGATAAGCTTAGTGTGCGGCTACGGTGCATTTTTTTTTATTTATCTTATAAAACAAGCCAAGTCAACGCGGCGTTAGTCACCATCTTAACTTTTGCGGGAGTGACTGTCATCTGATCTGCTCCAACTTTGAGACGACAACCTACGCCAGAGCTCGTCCATTAATCAGCAGAGAAAATCTTGGTGAGACACACCCAATTTGAGTAACACTTTAAACTGCTAAAGTTTCTATCATGCCATAAATTCAGGCCATATGAGTTATAGATAAATGTGTCAGACACACAATCTTGTTGACCTCATATTATGAGTTCTACGACGCAATAATTCACGCCAGTCCATTAAATATTAAATCTGCAAAACAAACGATCAATACAATACACATTTAATCTTTTTATGTGATCTTCAAGGGATGATAGTAAATATTCCCTTTGATGACAGATTTATTAGTTGGTTGGTGATCTGAAAGATACTGGTATCTCTCATCAAGCGTAGCAATTCCTTTAAGTAACCCAAACATCAAAACTTTTATCCATCGGTGTGCTGAAAAACAAGATCAATAAATAAGTCTTTAAACTGTAATAAATTGTTGCCGCAACTTTCTTAGAATTTATGGCAAATCTTTTAACAAATATGTAACAGAAAATTATGAATGGGCATTTTATTGTTCACATAAATCTTAATTTGAAAAATTACTTCGTTTTGATACATTTAGCAGCAAAAGTTTTTCTTTGAGAGTCGGTATATTACACATAGGTGGCATTAAAAAAATAATCATATGATTCCTATGGTAAAATGTTTAATATTTGTTAAGAGAAATGAGATTTGTTAAAAACAATTGGTCTGAGATTTGTTAAAAACAATTGGTCTTCATTTAACTCTTTTGTCAATACAAAAAAAATCCTGCATATTAACAATCGTCTTTTTCATTTTTACATATTATGTTATATAATAATAACATTTCTATAATATCTTGGACAAGCCTTGTACACATAATAGCAAATACTGTATTGTAGCCCAACGTTACTATGAATAAACGAGGGTGTACACTATAGATGAACTGTATAGGTACATAAGAAGTTATAACCTGATCCCAAAACAACAAAGATGAATAGACTCTACCTACCTTTTTTTTTTTTTTTTTTTATCGTGCGGAAATCCCTTCGGATACCCCCCCGCCGGCCAGCGGGGGCGGTTATGTCGGGCTTGCACCGACTAAAACCGCACGCCGTCTCGGGTCTTCAGACGCCGGGGTGTAAGGTTACCCATAGAGCATATCCCTCGCACCCCGGCTGACCCTGGGCCATCTCACCACTAACAGCATCGCTCATCCTGTCTCCTCTGAAAGCAGAGGAGTACGGAGAGCGATGTGTTCCCGCCACGTTGGGTATTGGCCGACGATCAATGCCAACCCTATGAAGGGGTGAAGGGGAAGCCATTGACCGCCGCCCAGGGTGTACCGGCCGCTCCGATTCCGTTCCCCCCGGACTACAGCGGGATCGGAATCGGAGCGACACTCGAGGAGGTTATCCAACACACACCCCAGACTCTACCTACCTAAAGGAATTTAATGTGGACTTTCGCAAAGCCTGATTAATTAAGATCGCTTACTTAGTCCAACGCTTAAAGCTGTCAATTGGTCATGTTGGTCGTATAACACGTTTATACTTATATTTTTATACAGAATAATCAGTAGCTCTAGTGATCTTCGCCAGGAGTAACATAAGGAGGATTTACCTAATTTAATTCGATTATTCTTAAGGGTCTTTATGCGAATTGTACTCGAGCTACAAAATTATCACTACGAATTCTCCATATTATGTACTCATACAGCAGCCATAGTTGGTTATAGGCGGCAAATTAGAACAAATCCCGTTAACTTCGATAAAGCCAAAACAATTTTTTTAATTGTTGATAACGCTTCATAGTTATATTATCCATATTATTATGATGTGACTGCAATTTAGTTTAATGTATCTAAATGACTCTTGGTCACTTGTTTTAAATGATTCATTATTATAGTGTTTTACAAAGGCCCATCGATCCCAATTCCACTGAGTCTGGTAGATAAATAAAATGAACCATCTTTGCTAGGGTTGTCGCTTTTGTAACCGTTTGTAATGTTACTAAATATAACATATTTTATAATATATTTTTAATGGTCATGTAATAAAATGAACCAAATTATATAAACTAAGCATGCCGCTATTACGAAGGCTCCCGTGGAGTGTCATATTTCACTATGTGTTTTCGGTCAGTGGACTCGCTTATTATGAGATTTAATCGCAAATGCATTGCAAATCGAGATTACATGGAATATGAATGGCATGAAATAATATATTATTTTAATTTTTAGATATACGATTCCAGGGGTGTGTGTTGGGTAACCTCCTCGAGTGTCGCTCCGATTCCGATCCCGCTGCAGTCCGGGGGGAACGGAATCGGAGCGGCCGGTACACCCTGGGCGGCGGTCAATGGCTTCCCCTTCACCCCTTCATAGGGTTGGCATTGATCGTCGGCCAATACCCAACGTGGCGGGAACACATCGCTCTCCGTACTCCTCTGCTTTCAGAGGAGACAGGATGAGCGATGCTGTTAGTGGTGAGATGGCCCAGGGTCAGCCGGGGTGCGAGGGATATGCTCTATGGGTAACCTTACACCCCGGCGTCTGAAGACCCGAGACGGCGTGTGGTTTTAGTCGGTGCAAGCCCGACATAACCGCCCCCGCTGGCCGGCGGGGGGGTATCCGAAGGGATTTCCGCACGATAAAAAAAATAAAAAAAAAAGTTATACGATTCCTTAACTATACGATACATACATACCTACCATCTCGCCTTTGCCCCGGAGGTTTGGTAACCCTTAGGGTAGGTACCCATTACCAGTTACGTATTGTTTTTAGTGGAATGAAATCAGATCCGCGTATTAAAAATTATATGAAAGAATCACAACACTAATGATGAAAAATCCGGGTGAACCTGTGAAATTCTTTAAAAGAATTCCAGCTTCTAGATTCCATGGAATTGGGATGTGAAATTTGTGTGGTGTGCTGGGAGTATAATGATAATGATTTAAGTATAAATATTTTGTCCCGAAACGGTAGAATTTCCGAGAAATATACGAAAAATCTGAAAACCTAAAACCTCGTATATATCCGAAACTGACAAGGTTATGTTGTTCTAATTAACTGTAAAATATGCAGTATAGAATTGTCTATTAATGCTTTTAAAATCATTATTACGTATTGTACTTATTTTGACTTGAATTTCTTTTTTTATTAATTTTGAGTAAAAATTAACAAAAACTTTGTTTTTTTTTTGTAAACACTAAAGATTTTGTCGAAACGGGAATTTAAAATATAACATTTAAATGATTATATCTATCAGATTATTTGATAAAAACGGGATGTTCGAAAATAGGCTTTCATAAAACATAGTGCGCTCGTTACACGCTGGTCGTTCTATGGCGTTCAAAAGGGTGGTCTGAAGCTCAGGCATGCAATTTAAATGCTATTGAACTACTATCGATTAAGTAGTGCAGACTATAATCGCGCTGCGCAGCTCATATGCAGCCAGCTTGAAGTAAAACTAGCGGCTATAATCGTCTGTTTCAAGCAATTTTGTCAATCAATTTTGTCATGTACTGACTTTTCCGTGAAACAATTAAAACATACAAAATATATGATGAGGACCATCATGAAAAACGGTTATTATATCGACTCTATTTGTTAACAAAGATATGAGGAAATTGAGTATGAAAATACTCTCAATACGTATTACACACGCTTAACTAGTCAGGCGGAAAATTCTTTAACAATAAAGAAAGAGATATGGATCTGATTTAT
The DNA here is from genome assembly GCA_946251805.1 of Cybosia mesomella. Taxonomy (NCBI): domain Eukaryota; kingdom Metazoa; phylum Arthropoda; class Insecta; order Lepidoptera; family Erebidae; genus Cybosia; species Cybosia mesomella. The sequence continues at coordinate 24,798,376 of OX276397.1, read as the reverse complement.
ACACGCTCATTAGATAATTGAATTTCTCGATAAAGAGCTCCGGATTCGCTGCCTGATACTACTCACTGAAAAGAAAAGAGAAGAATATTCTCGAAAGAATAAAGATAGTAATAGAATGTCTAAAACATTCTCTGCATCTGAGCAGTGATAGTCAACAAGCAAGGTTATCTCATAATTAATTTTAATGTTTACTACGAACTATATACATCAGGATATTAAAAATATATTATAGTGCCTCTACTGACAAACTGTTAAAAGTAACATTTAAAAGATTAAAACATTTTTACAGTCATAAAATGATTGAATTACAAAACCTATATACATAAAAAAGCCGTGTTAGTGATAACCGGGATAAACTCAAGAACGGGTGCCTTATTATATTATATAGCCTATACTGTGCCTTTTTTGCAAAAAATTAACGGTTATCCCCTCCTCCTCGTCTACCACCGCCGGCCAGCAGGTGTGGTTATGTCGAACTCGAACTGACCAAAGCTGTCTCGGGTCTTACCAGGATGCAAGGAGACATTCACGAAATAAATTCAGCTGATAAGGTAACCAGCATAACTTGATTTTAACGCAAACTGAAGTTTAAAGGGGTTTTTTTTAATACCACTAAGGTGGCAGACAAGAACACGGCCGACCTGATGGGAAGCGGTTACCGCGGCCTATGGACGTGTGCAACACCAGTGGCGTCACGCTCGCGCTGCCGACCCTGTAAAGGAATGGGGATGGGAAAGGAGTTTGGGAGAAGATGGGAAAGGAGTTTTGGAGGGAATGGGAAAGGAGTTTGGGCTTGTCACTCAAAAATTGTCAACAAATTAATTTTTATATTTAAGTTCAAAACGTAAGTAAACAGACAAGTAAATATGAAAATAAATAGTAGTACATGAAGAGAAAATTATCCTTTACGATATAATAACAGTCAAGACATAAAAATCGATCGAAATTATATTGAGTTATGAGGTGAGTAAATGATACACTACAGTGTGTACCCCACGGGCTTCACCTCACCTTTGAGTGATGAGGTGGGTATGTCGGAATCGAAGTGACGTAAACCACACGGTGTCCTTCCCAAGCGTCACTTGCCGGTACCCCGGGTACGCCCTCGGAAGGATAACCCCAGGGTTCCAGGCGGACTTTGGCCGTCATCGCGACCCCGCCTTTGGGGTCGGGTTTGATCCAGCTTCGGTTTGTTGGCAGGTGTGTGACACACACGACTCCGTCTTGGCCTGCTTCTGTAAGGACGGCGAGTCCCCTCAGAAAGAGAATGCTTTCAATAACAAATGCACATACTTTTTAATGTAGTACAGATATTTAATTTTAAATAACGTACAAGCTCACATTATCGTATACATTTTATAATTTGAACAAACGGTATCACAACTGCTCAAACACCTACAAAATGACAAAAAGGAATACATACGATATTGTCGGAAGTTTACGCGAATGTCACGCATTGAAATAAAACTATTTTTAACGGATTCTATAGCGATTTATTTGATTTTATGTTATATTTCACAGTTTTATTTCAAGGAATATATACGATTACATTGTACGAAGTAATGGATAATTCTTTTTATATTTGTAACAATTTTACATTTAAATAGTTTTGTAACTCAACATGAATGTATCGATCTGTATAAGCTTTTACTATGGAACTCCACTAGAGATCTATTCAAAAATAAATGTAACAACGAATTAATAATGGATTTTTATGCCGTCGTGAATATTTAACTTAAATTTCACCCCATTATGTTTAACAGGTAATCGGTACCTGTTAAACATAATCGAGCAAAAAGACAGACGCCATTATTAGCGAGTTACAAACCTAATGAATATGTAAATTGGATAAAACATAGGTACCTATGTGTTTTCACCGACTTCTAATTTTCTCTCAAACAAAGGGAATTATACATTTTCAAATATAACTTCCCGGTTATAAGCTCTCGAGTTTCATATTTTGTGTGATGAATTTTTGAATTACAATTAATATCTGTGATAACGTATGAAAACATATTAGAGAACTTAATCAGATTTTCATGCTCCTATGTATTTAATCAGTACTGGTGCATCGAGTTCGTTTACGTTTCTGTATATTTGATACTTTTAAGCTTGAATGTTATTATCAATAATACCGATGGTGCCCATCAATTCTAGTAGAGAACAAAATAGGTACAAAAGGTTTTTACAGTATCGGCAGCGCGAGTGTGACGCCCCTGGTGTTGCACACGTCCATAGGCCGCGGTAACCGCTTCCTATCAGGTGGGCCGTGTGGGAGTCTGCAACCTAAATGGTATACAAAAAAAACTTCTATTTCTGGTATAATAACCTGTGTGGTTAACATCATTGTGACTAATGATAAATATACAGATTTACTAATATAAATTAAAAAATACGATACTTCATAATATGTTTAAGAAGATTACATTTTGACAATTTTCTGCCTTTTTGATCGGGTGATAGTCCTATTGCAGCATTGTATTAGTTGCAAGTGCTATTGTACAGTGTAGTTTAGTGCTCGAAAAGAACACAAAAGAGTGTATCTTTTCTCAAAGCTCTACCAGGGGAGTGAGTAACATTGGAACTCAGGTGATCAAATTATTTTGTTTCATTGATTAATTCGAAAAAAATAAAGCACTATCAAAAGGCCGACAGATTAGGCAATTAAAATATGGGTAAGGATTTTATCTCGCTGTAACAAGATAGTAAAAAATAGTCAATATACTATATACTCAATATACTACCCAGTGAGCATAGCTTAACTGGCTTGTGTTATAGATTTTAGAATGTGGATAAAAATATACATATATATTTTTATCCACATTCATACTATACATAGAAACACTCAGATTAATACAAATTTACAGTCACCTTCACAACATCGTTACAAACAGTCTTTATATTGAATTAAATCAATAAATTAATTAAAGTTTAATCATTTTAGTGATCTTCGGAGGACATATTTAATATTGTTCAATTTTTGTTTATTATTTTATGTAGGTAAGTTTTAGAGCTAAGATGGTCGGTATTCGTAATGAGTTAAGCAAATACCGATGGCGACTATACCTACATATTCATACATATAACGATACGATTTGCATCGAGTGGGAATTGAACCCGCGACCTCTGACTAAGCATTCGAACGCTGTACCGCTACGCCACGTCTCAGAGGTCGTCATTATATTATATTTTATAGGGTCTTTTTAAAATCCTTTTGACTTTATTCTTAATCTATAGTAACCCTCTTTAAATCTCTTTAAGCTAATACAAGATTATAAACAATAACAATCTGAGCTTAGGCTAATCCTCTAGTCATAGTTGTAGGATTAATCGCAATTGTTCATGATATTGTGAATATAAATCCCCTGAGAGATACAAACAATCAGTGTAAGAGCTGGACTGGGGTCCATTCCTCGGTGTATCTCGTATCTTTGTTTATATTTCTCAAACAGTTTTTGATTTTAATCCAATCTTTTGTAAATATCTTTACATTACATCTTTAGATTCTGTTTTGTAATATGTAATTTATTTCTTTTAACCTCACGATCCTTTCATCCGTAACAAAATTTATTCGTTTTTCATTGTATTTTGTTCAGAATTATAATAACCAAAATGAAATCAGATAAGTTATTAATGTTTAATATTTTTCTTTGGTTCCTTTAGTAACCTTTAGTTATGGTAACGTATTGTTATTGAGCGCCTTAAATCAATACAGACTGTTTGGGAAACGCTCCCGAAATCGAAGACTACTTGTACTACTAGTATACATATAAGTATGTAGCAATGATCTATTAAACAGCCGTGATCAGGTCTAGGTATCCAAATTAACAACACTCCAAACTCCAGCTTAGCTGAAGGGGTTAACAGAAATGCTAGTAATTTCAGTTTCAAATATTGTTTTTTATAAAAAAAATAGCAAAATATAATTTTATATAACATTACGTTATTCTTGTAGTTATTAACGGAACACATTTTCATTATTGCTTTTTCTATTGTAATACTACAGCCCCATCGGTACTTCATCATTCCGGTAGGAACATTTTTACCAGATATTAATTTTCTTTTATAGTACAAACAAAAGTTCAAAGTAACAATACCAAACAGAATCATGGTGTTACTACAAGAGGAGCTAACTATCATATAAATTATGAAAAACAAATCTGGTTTGTTTCACTTCGTGGCATCTGTGTGTGTAATGAATCTAAATTGTTTTATACCCGCATACGTTCCTACAGGGTGTATTCTTTTATAGTTATTTTCCATTCATTTATTTAATGTAAATTCTTACTGACAAGCTACAACTCAATTGTTCTGAAAAACGACACTGTAAGCATTTTCATGATCATTCTTTTATAACTGACTTTTGAAGATAAAACAGTTTGGTAATTTTAACTAAGATTGAGCTCGATACAAGATTTCAGCTTCAAAACCTGCACATGTCTGATAATACACAGCGAGCTTACTTATGGCTCTAATCAGCTTACTAAGCGTAGAAGCAACTCAGTATGTCCAAGGCTACAAAATCCAAAAACTACATTTCCATTTTTATTGGTCCTATTTTATATAATAAAGTTAATAAAATCTTAAATATATATCCACTCACTAAGTCCTTGTGCAAGAAAGACATCTAATTTTTTGCAAAGTCTTACATACGACGAAACTGAAGAGCTTATTACGATCCAGAGCTAGCATATTGGTATATTTCGGTATCATTATTTCACTCAAATAGTCATCGTTACTCAAATATTCCCACACACACACACATTCTCACTACTTAAATACACATTACAGGTGCACAGACACACACAGTCACCCTTACACATACAAACATACATACATCCATACCATGTCACATTTACACACACACACACAATGTTTATCTTAAGTTATACTGAATCTTCTTCTTGATCGGTACACTCTTGTCAGAGTGGTCGTGGTCGCCACGCAGTTGTAGTAGTGGAGGGGGCAGATTGAACGCGTCTCACGATGCTCCGCCATTTTTCCCTGCTGGAAGTCATCCTACTGCACTCGCTCAAGGACTCGCCCACAAAGGACTTGATTTGATCGGTCCAACATGTAGGAGACCTCCCGCGCGGTCTAGTGCCTTCTATCCTATATACTATATCTTATATACTGAATACTGAATAAATATAAACTTGACTTTATAAAATTTCATGTGATCATTATCTACCAATAATAATAAATCTACACACACATTACGATGACGCACTTACTAGGTGATTATCTGTGATTATCGGCAGTGTATACCAGGACTAAAGACGATTTGTGAAGATTTAAGTCACCACAAGTTCACTAAATAAATATAAATAGCTACCATTTCAGTTATGTCGTACTGGAGTAGCTTATGTACTTTCTAGCACTTAGGAACCTTAGTTACTTAGGAACTTTCGAGCACACCGTATGTATCTAGGTACACTATATTGACGTAGTTATAAGTGTTTATAGGTAAACGTATTTATTTCATTCTATCGTATTTGGCATTAATATCCGATCAATGCATCGGACAAACAATTGCGGACCTATGATTTTGTTATCTTCACTAGGATTATTTTAACAGCTTACAGTTTGAGAATTTTTGAGCAAACTCAAACTATATTACACTAACTAAAAACTAAACAAATGCCTACTGTGAGCCCTCTTGATACTTAAAAATACTTGCTCAAGGTGAGAAATTAGCTTGAATTTTGGCTTCAGGCTAATTTAGGTTAGTGGTTACCGTTAGGGACTTAAAAACACATTCATAAAGGTTACATTATATGGGTACAATTATACAATTATATGGGTTACACTATGAAAAGGTTACAGATTGAAAGTGTTACGCTTATAAATGTGGTATTGAATCTGTTAATCGTTACCACTGTCAATTGTGTAACAGTTATATATATGTAACAGATATTAATCTATTAACAGTGTTAATAAGTGTTAACCGAAATGCTACGTTGCCAAATTTACTATCCTATTATATTTATAACCCAAATTTTTAAACAAAGGTATTTTGTACACCCCCAAGTACTTTAGGACGTTATGTCTGTTACACTTATTAACACATATAAAACGAACCACTTTGAATATGGTACACTTTCGTATCTGTTACATTTATAAATGGTTTTCTTAAAAAAATCTAGTGAGGCGGAAATCACACAGTGATTGTCAAAATTCAGGCCAAACTTAGATATTTTTGTTGCAGTATTTTTATTCAAAATTACAGACCTTAGGCTTTACGCATATTATTCGACGCGTCTTTATATATTGAGCAATGAATATGAAGAAAATGAAATGAAATCAAACGTCTACGAAGTCAGAAACACAAAAAAATGATTTTATATTTCAGTTTCTTTCAGAGTCTGGTTGTTTTATGTAAATATACATACCTATACGTATTGTCATTGTCACTCAAATGTCAAAGTCAAATACGCGTTACTCTGATAACTCGAAAGAAACTAATTTGTAAAAGTTTTTTAGGGACAATTTGTATGGTAGGTACCCGAAACCTTGAACGTACAAACCCCAAAATCTAATCAGTTCTTCCCATTAACCAAACAAGATGATTGGCGAAAGAATTTTTTAAATCGGATAAGTGGTTCTTGAGTTATTGCGTAAACAGACATCCAGACATCCAGACCAACAGACAGACCGACACAAAAATTTTTTTTGCTTAATTAGACTTAGAATCATGTGAAACGTCGAGAAAAGTGATAAAAAGTGGGTGTAAGATTTTGATTTTTTTTGCGTGATTTTAAGACTTCGGTGTCCACCTGGTTTGTGGCCCGAAGTAAAACAGTTTCAAAAACCAGTGTTAAAACAATTGCTTACGGTTACAGTTTGGGTCCTTAATTACCGTAGCTAAAGTTCTGCTAAATTTAAAAATAATGTTAGAGGAATATCACTTGAATTTTACAAGTATGCAAACAAATGAGAACAAAATTCTCTCAGAATTAGAACAGTCTTCTGTAAATTACAAAAATAATTATCCCACATGGGGTTTGCATCCACAACACTTTAAACAGTTGGCTAGATAACCTTTTCAAACCGCTATGTCATTTGTACCAAGTCAAAGTTGAATTCATTTATATAATGGCTCATTGGTCCCATAGCAAAAGATCTCGGGGTTTCGGCTTTCTGTTAGGATAGTCTTAGTAGTAGTTTGAAAACGTACCAGATAGACCCATAGATTCGACCCTCTTCCAAGTCAATGAAGGCGGTTAGGGAAAAATTTATACTTCAAATTTTGTTTGTGATAAAGCTACAGGCACACGTTTCTTTTTTTTACGTAACATAACATAACTTCACGCCTGTATCCCCGAAGGGGTAGGCAGAGGTGTATTACACACCCAAGATTTGCCAGTTATGTTTAGGTCCCAATGTAATAAGGGGCGAGCGTATTGACATCAACCAGGCACATTACTAAGCGAGCGATAATCAACTTTTTTTAAAGAGTAATAATAACCGACATTACTAGTATTTCCGTTAACCCCTCCAGCTAAGCTAAATTGCTTGAGTTAGGAGTGACTTCACGTTAGTAGTATAATGGACAGGTTTCGAACTCGGGACCTCTCGATCGTATGGCCGATTCCTTAACCACTAAGCTATCGATGCTTCAAACTTGATTATGTGGTGCAAAAATCATGTATATGGTTTTTATTAAAAAAAACATAAACAAAATTTGAAGAATAATCTTTGATACCACCTTTCTTGAATTACTACTATCTCGACTGCAACAGATGCGCAGTTATTTATACCTACTTTATTCTTAGCCTTTCGTAATACTTCTATTATGAAATGCTAGAAATAAAGTAGGTGAATTCCAGGTGTAATAAATACACCTTAACCCGTATATTTGCATTGGTCTGCGTGTTCCTATGTATAATATGTATTTATTTACAAAAAGTATTTAAGTATGTTTATTCTCGAACCCATATGACAATTTCTACTTAGTTTGGGTCTAGATGGCGTTCTATAATTTTTCCAAGAATATTTATTCATTATTATTACTTGTCTCAAAATAATCGATTTCGATTAAAATGAAAACATACTGTATTCGATCAAGAAAACCATTTCGGTGTAGGTGTAAGAATTACATGTTAAAATATAAATTCAGTTACTGTAAGAGTAGGAAACACATTTTTGCTAACTACGGTGTGTTCACTCGAAAATAATTAATTACGAGTATACTAGTAGATTTGAGTAGTAATATAATAAGAAATGTCTGCAGAAATCTCGAAACCCGTCTCACTGTCTTGTTACACGAATTCCATAATTTTAAACTCGGTACGTACCACAAATGTAACTATAATGAAGAGTAGGGAAATTCAAGCAAAAGGGTTAAAGTATTTTAATTCACATATATATTCATATAAATAACTTATAATTATGTAAACAGTACTAGCTTAGTAGTATGTTTTGTCTGTTTACTCCGTTTACTCCATATAATGGCCAAAACTAACGTACGAAGAAAAGTAAGTATATGACTGATTGTCTTTATTAAACTATTACTTTAGTAATTATTACTTTAAGTCGATATATTTCAATCAGTTACTGTTCCCTGTTTATACAGAAAACATGACGTACCTATACTATGTAGTACTAGTTTACCCATCCTGGCTTCATACGTAAGAATGCCTATAACTCGATTGCAGTACGTATCTACTGGACCTGGTACTTCTAAGTAGAATGACAAAGCTATCCAAACAATGCCTATAATTTTTGTACAAATCGCGCTATAAGTTGACGGAGTTTTATCGCAATCGGATGAACGTAACGTAGGTATAACCTAACCGATAAACATACCTATTTACCTTTTTTTTGTTAATATACATAGAAACACCTAGACTAATGCAAATAGACATATTCATGCATACAACTATTTGCACTGACAAGATACAAAACTTGCTTTTCATAGATTTAGATACCTATCCATTAATACACTAGGCCTTCAAATTTCCTGAAGAAAATGTTTAGAAAGATGCAAATTTCATCACCGTCAATTCTCGTTTGGAAATCCACATAAATTTCCAATGTCGACCACTTTGTGCCACTTCTGCCTTGTGGCGCGCTGAATATATTAGATGCTACAATTACAGTTCGTGTAAGTGTGACTAGAGTACCTACCTTTGTCGTGTCAGTCTTGTCTCACTCCTCCTTTGAGGTGCTAAAATTTATGTACTAACCAGTCGAACTACAATCTGTGCCACGCTCTCAGTGTAAAACATTTCTGCAAAAATAACTGTATATGTTTGTCTGCTACCGATATTTATTTATTTTGTTATCTGGCTTGCATAAACCTGATTATATAATTTGGATCATTACCTGATCATAAAAAAACAGGCGATTTGGATTTGATCGAAACTTTTATCTAACTTCCACTTCTAATTTTCTTTGAAAAAAGCATACGGATTTAACGCTTTGCTCGCTGATCCAAGCTTGCCAAGACATTTCTATCTTACACGTTGTTTTACCATTGTTAATCAGCATTTTATTGAATAAATTTAGTGGGGCGGAAATCACACAGTGATTGTCAAACTTCGGGCCAAACTTAGATATTTTAGGGACATTTTGTATGGTACCTTCGGGTACCATACAAATTGTCCTTACCTTGAACGTACAAACCCCAAAATCTAATCAGTTCTTCCCATTAACCAAACAAAATGATTAGTGAAAGAATTTTTTGAATCGGATAAGTGGTTCTTGAGTTATTGCGTAAACAGACATCCAGACATCCAGACCAACAGACAGACCGACACAATTTTTTTTTTTTGCTTAATTACTTAGAATCTTGTGAAACGTCGAGAAAAGTGATAAAAAGTGGGTGTAAATTTTTTTTTTTTTTGCGTGATTTTAAGACTTCGGTGTCCACCTGGTTAGTGGCCCGATCTAATACCTTAAATAACGCGAATGAGTGTTACTAACGCATGAAATCTTTACTATAAGTTATTCATGTTCAGTAGCAGTTGTCTGTAGTGTTGACTCGCAATGGTTGTCACGTTCCCTTACACGCAGTTACACATCTGTCGTATCATTAACATGCGCTACGGAATGTTCGTTGACTAAATTTAACTTGAAAAGAGAACTGGATTAGATTTTAATGAAGCGAATTGTTTGATTTTAATTATTAAAACATGCATAGTTAATATTAAATTCACCTACGATGTGCATATGGCGGTGAGTTTCAATCAATTATTCACTAATTGATGTGATACGTGATTTTAACGATGTTGTTTTAGTGGTTCTTTGAAATACAAATTTAACGATGTACCTGTTTTTGTTCACACAATTCAATACTAGATTTATAAGCTTGGCTTACATTTTGAAATATTAAGGGCTCATTGGACGGTCCGTTATACCTACTGAAAATGGGTTGTTAAAATATTACGTCGCGTGGTTTGAATGTCTTATATGTACAATCCTTCTATTATATAATACATACAGTACCAACTTGTCATATAAAAACGAAGAAAGCTGCTGCAGTGTTCTCAATGTTCTAGCCCACAACTCTATGTATCTGATAAGTTGCATGAAATTAGGGTCAGTCGGGGTGCGAGGGATATGCTCTATGGGCAACCTTACACCCCGGCGTCTGTAGACCCGAGACGGCGTGCGGTTTTAGTCGGTTCAAGCCCGACATAACCACCCCCGCTGGCTGGCGGGGGGGTTTCCGAAGGGATTTCCGCACGATAAAAAAAAAAGGTATCATAGACTTGACGCTAACAATCTCGCTGACCGATCTTTACAGCAACTATTCCGTCTCAGACGAACACACCTGCTGGTAATAGAAAGGTTTCTGCGCTGTAAATATATAGAAACTCTTTGATTCTGACTGAAAACGGTCCGTTACTTTTTTTTCTTATTGAGGCAAATGGCGGCACGAAACATAATAGAATACAAATCCCAATGCTGTTTCGGATACGAGTTTTCTATTAACCTCCCATAGTTCGTAACTTTTCGGAAGTGTCGTAACACACTTATTGATAAGAATGTTAATAGTGACCGTTTCAGATTCTACCCTGAATGATGATGTTTTTGTTTCTTCTGCACTTTGCAACAACTGGCTACATTTATGTTATATGCACGGTTGACACTTTGCGGTTGAAATTCGACCGTAATTCCTTAAAGTTTAAACGATGTTACGATTCTTTTAACTGTATCTTTAATTATTGTTTTTTTTTATTCCTTCAATCACGTTAGCTGCGATATATATCTGAAACACGCCTTAAGTTAACATCTATACAAATGAATAAAATTGAAGTGTCTGTTTGTAATATTAAATTAATAGATTTTAAATAAATGCATATGCGTGTAGGATACATATACCTACCTACATGTATGATACAAATAACAAAAAAGCAATTTTTGAATCTTTTGTCTGCTTGTCTTTCTATCTGTTTATATCTTAGGGATGGCTGGGCCGGTTTGACGGGACTTTCACTGGCAGATAGGTAATAAATATATTCTGCGACATTCTAAACAGCGCTATCTAGACGCAAAGTAAGCATAGCTCTAGCTTGTGTTATGGAATCTACAATATTATAAGATGTAATATAGGCTTTTTTTATAAAAACAAAATTGAATTCAAAAAAATTAAATCTTGGACATCAAAATCCACTCAGACGAAGTCGCGGACACAGCTAATATATCACTATATATTATAAAACAAAGTCCTCCACCTAAAATGAATTCAGTCAATTTGACGGACTGAAACAGGTTATTAATATTAAAACAGAACATTCAAATATCTACCATGAACATAAAACAATTACTTTAATGGATGAAATATGAACAGCAACGTGAGCTTCAGGTCTCCGTTTCGAGTAAGAGGGCGCCAATTTAATCGGTACCGACGCCAGACCTATTAAATTATACGTGCAATGTCGGTAATAGCATGTCCCGTTGGATCTGTGCCGAGCCGATATACGCGATCGAGCGCTAGAACTACTACCTATTTGCTATACTACCCTACAATTATGTAAATACCGAACGTACATAGCTGTCGATACGCTTGACCTGAAAGCTTCGATGTTTTACTCATTTCTATTTCAGGATGAAAGGGTGTTGAAAATTTACCTATATACAGGTAGTTAAAGTTGAAGGCACTAATGAAATATAAATAAATTCATGAATTTCCAAATTTTTGCTATGGAATATTCGATCAAGATTATTATCCTCTAAATAAAGTGGCTACTTTAGGATAATTCACGAAGAGTAATTCATATTATGCACACTACAGCTTCATCACAATAGAGAACCGGCAACCAGCAGACCGGGGACCCGGCTTCGCCTGGGAATAAATTAGTTAATAAAATCTATAACTCAATAGCAGCGCCTCTTTCCTTTCATAATATAATAAATCAAATATTAAGTACATATATTAACCTAGGCGTCTGAGAATCAATTATGTATTCATGTATTAAAATGTTAAACATTGTTTTTAATGTTATTCCTGCTGTGCAAATTTATTCGCTGACTGTACATAGGTAAATGTCGACTCAGTTTACATTCAACTGGTGTCGAATGTTAAACGCTGATAGATCAATTAGAGCACCTTCCAATAATTTTCTATATCGACCGTCCCCATTACAAAAATGAGGGTAGAAAACGAAAACATTTAAATATTTGAACATAGCCCCCAAATCGATCAATAACATGTGGAACGTGGATTTACCATATATCATTATCGATAGTCAGTCATCATTATAGATAGTATTTCTAATGGTACCTACCCTCTTTGCATTGCAACTAACTAACCATAATACAACTCACACGTCACTAAATATACGAGTACTTTCCTACTCGGGCGGTTCAAAATTGTATTGGAAATCACCTTTCTTTCTTCAGAAAATACATTATATATATTAAAAAAGTAATATTAATATTTAAAAACAAAGAGGGAAACAATAGCAGTTAAATAAGTACCTTTTTTTTTCGTGTGGAAATCCCTTCGGGTACCCCCCGCCGGCCAGCGTACCTTTTAAGTACCTACCTAATCTTACCAATACATCATAATGATTAATATTAAAAAAACCGGCCAAGTGCGAGTGGGATTCGCCCTTGAAGGGTTCCGTAGCAGCAAGTAAAATTTTAATATTTGAGTTGATTGAATGAAAGGTAAATTGTGGTTTACGATTTACAACGTATTAAAAAAAAACTACTTACTAGATCTCGTTCAAACCAATTTTCGATGGAAGTTTACATGGTGTACATTATATATTTTTTTTAGTTTTATCATTCTCTTATTTTAGAAGTTACAGGCGGGGGGGAACACATTTTACCACTTTGGAAGTGTCTCTCGCGCAAACTATTCAATTCAGTCAGTGAAAAATGATATTAGGAAACTTAATATCATTTTTGAAGACCTACCCATAGAAAACCCCACACGTATGGTGTGTATGATGAAAAAAAAATGAGTTTCAGTTCTAAGTATTAAAAAAAAACTATTTTTGTGTGAAAATCTTAATGCGGTTCACAGAATACATCTACTTACCAAGTTTCAACAGCATAGTTCTTATAGTTTCGAAAAAAAGTGGCTGTGACATACGGAAGGACAGACAGACACACATGACGAATCTATAAGGGTTCCGTTTTTTGCCATTTGGCAACAAAACCCTAAAAAGTAAATATAAAGGGATCCATTATTTAGCCTTCTTCTAATAATAATATAATATCGTATAGTTTCGAATGAGAGGCTAATAGCGAATGAAATCATTAGTAAATGATGTGGCAAAAATGGTTATATTAGAAATTTTGGGTTAACGACCTCAGAGCACTTGGTGTTATTTAGTGAGGCACACCATCTTGGCTTAGAAGTTATTAGCAATATAAATATTGGGACTATCAATTATGAACACATGAGCAATGAATCCGGATCGGTAACAATTTCGCAAATATCGCCAGAAATGTAAAAGCTAGTACAATGGAATAAACTCAATTTTGAAAGCAAATAATTTTTTGTGCATACCTAAATTGACTGCTTAGATAAGTGCATAAAAAAGTTTGGGCTATAGCTTGTGATGTCAAGATGGCGTATAGCACTGTTACGAGCGCCATGATCACGGATATATTGGGATGTACATATCTATGATCATGACGCATGAGATACGCTTGTAATCTATAGGTGTTACTTACAGAAAGAAGTTAAAAGGGAAGCAGTTTACTAGGAGAAAGAATACAAAGGGAAGAATCGTCTCCAATACTCGCACAAACCGTAGAAAAATGCAGAGTAGGTACTTCTAGTTAAAGTTAACGGCCTCTATGTATCGAAACATCATTGCCCTACCACATAAATAAATCGTCATTACTCATCTTCTGAGTCTTTTCTCGGCCGAACTGCTATCTAACCTCCACAACCCACTGACGATATCGATGTTCTGTAGTAAGACCAGCTGTCGAATTTTTTAGGACTCCAACTGCTTACCTGTAACGACTGCCATGGACATTCTTATGGCAACTGGCTGTTCGTATGGCAACCATAACACCGTAAAACCGTATAAAATCGTCACTGTTATACCAATTAATTTCTAATAATGTACTTAAGAAAACAGAAGTTCAAGCTTGAGTCGAAAGTATGAGATACCAATAAGTAAATTTTGATACTCATTGAGGGTAAAATAATCTTGAAATCACATAATAGTGGATTGTTAGACAAGTATTGAAAGTCACCCATTTCACCACCATTTCTAGTAGTTCGAGGGTGAAATGGGTCCCATTTACCCGAGCTAAACACTCTACTTTTAATTTCGAATATGACGAAATTAAAATACTACACACATATTTAATGAAACCGGTATATTGATATTCACTTAAAATTTAAAGTAAAATTACAACAATTTGAAAAAGACAAATTCAATGTTTTGCCATATTTATGTTGGAACATTCATTGTTTTTTTCATTCTCAAAAAAAAAAAGAATCACGTACACACTGTCAACATTAGCAAAGTTTTGAAAATTGAATCTATTGGTTACATTGTAATCGAGTTGGTCACGAGATGTGCATCTAGGTGGTCATATAAAAAAAAGCGTCATGATATTAAGGCATTATGACGTAACTTAATTATCAGGGACTCCATAGCGCCCATCATGGAGGATTGGCTAGAGAGGCGACACGGAAGCCTCTCGTACCGACTGACGCAGGTGATCTCCGGGAAGGGGTGCTTCGGGGACCACCTGCATCGGATCAGGAAGGAGCCAACGCCTGAGTGTCATCACTGCGATGCGAGCGAGGACTCAGGGCTGCACACGCTGGCGGACTGCCCGACGTGGGAGGCGCCGAAGCGTGCCCTCGTGGCAGCCATCGGGGTGGGAGTCCTCTCGCTCAGCAGCATGATTGCGGCAATGGCGCGGAGCGCGAGCGCGTGGGCCGCCGCCACCTCCTTCTGCGAGCATGTAATGCTCGCGAAGGAGATGGTGGAGCGCGCCCGGGAGATATTTAGAACTCTCCCGGCCCGCCGAGCGTGCAACTTGCTCGCCGCGCGTCGCAGGCGACTCAGGCGCCGGAGGTCACTTAACGACCTCCGTCCTCCATGAGCGCAGGCCTGGGGGTGACAGGTGAGGCCGCCTGTCACCCCAGCAGAAGCGGGCCGGGACGGTGGGGCGACTAGCGCCCCTCCCCCAAACCGGGGCAAGACGGGGACACCGTGGTTCCCAAACCCGAGGGGGCCATCTCGAAACCGGAGATGGCCCAGGGTCAGTCGGGGTGCGAGGGATATGCTCTATGGGCAACCTTACACCCCGGCGTCTGTAGACCCGAGACGTCGTGCGGTTTTAGTCGGTTCAAGCCCGACATAACCGCCCCCGCTGGCACGCGGGGGGGTTCCGAAGGGATTTCCGCACGAAAAAATAAAAAAAAGGGACTCCATAGCGAAACGTAAAATTTAAAAAAAAAACTTTCCACCCTATGGATGAAATAAGCTACTTTCCACCCGGCTATATACCCATGAAAATTAAACTTTCCGAACAGGAGAGATGAAAAATATAATGTGATAACCCACAAGTAAGTCTGTAGAGGAAAACGAAAAAAAATTAGTACGCTTAGCCCAAGTTATCGTGGTAGAGTAAACATGTTTACAATCCTTTAAAATTAGATAGCTGCGTCCGCTTGGCAAACAACTATCCTTTTCCAGTTATTGAAAATTTATTCGATGCATTATATTCTTTGTAATTTGATATTTGAAGCTTAGTACTGACCGGTGTTTTCCCAACACAGGTGGGTCAGCTTCCGTTCTAACTACAAAACGGCCTAACTTGAATATTTTCCGTCAAGGCACTGCCATCTGACCTCTATGACCCACTGGCGATATCGCGAAGTTCTGTAATTAGCCCCGTAGTACCAGTCAGATGCACAGTGTCAGTAATTTTTCAACTGATTTTGTTACGAATATCGATTCTACCTCTATTATTTACAATTCGTCACCAAGAACCTAAGATACATAATAATCACAGATAACATAACATCACAGATAACATAAGAATCTATTGGAAAAATTAGCATACTAATACTGTATAGATTTTTGAATACTGAATAGAATTGATACTGTATAGATGACCGCGGTAGCCTAGTGGTATGGGTGAAGGACTGCTGAGACGAGGTCTCGGGTTCGATCCCAGGTATTACCATGGCACACACCAATGACTTTTCGATGCTTTTCGAAGTTATGTGTGTATTTATCGCAGGTTTATAAGTGCCCGGTTAATGGCAATAGGCTCGCCACCTATTACATTGGGACCTAAACATAAACTGGCGAAATGTGGGTGCTAGCACCTCTGCCTACCCCTTCGGGGATATAGGCGTGAGTTTATGTTATGTTATGTTACTAATACTGTAAGCAAAGGACTCTGCCTAATTCAAAATATTCAATTGAGAAACATTCGTTTATGTTTTTCAACCGTGAAGATATCCGTTCTGTAGAAGGTAATTGTTATAACGATACCCTGAACAATTCAGTATACACATTCATTCAAAGAACTTCCATAATGTAAGTGTACCTACACTTTGCCCTTATTTTCAAGTCAGACAGCTAAAGAATCATAGAGGTACAAAGTTGAATATCTATAGCATGCGCATCACATCAATGCATGATGAATGAATGTCGGCTGGTAGGTACTTCAGCCGGCTTTTATAACGCTCCCATACTCAGCTTTGCAGTATATACCGTCCGCACAACTAAAATTAAAAAAGTTTCCTTTCACTACACCGTTTTTATGTAACGCATAAACTCGTACAATGATCCGCACAATTGAAATGAGTTTCTTCATTAAACATTTTAGCATATCACGGAAAGAACCGTTAGCTTTGAGCAAGTTTTATCATGGACGTTCTTGTAAGAAATTTTGTTTTATTAAAGATGGTCTTTGATGCATCTCAGATTAACACTATTGAATAGCGCACATAGGTATTTACATAATTATTATTTCTTCGTAGTCTTCCTGTCCCTATCTCATAATTATTGGGTTCAGCACAACATGTAGGTATGCTTTTTCTTTTTTACATTCACTCTCTTGACGGCCATATCATTTTTCACATAGTCCACTCGTAAATTTTTATTTTTCCACATCGTAGGCAAAAGAATCGCATCTTGAATATGTACTTAACGTACAGTTCGACTCAGCTTGAAAGTAAAATTTCAATTTTTTTGCCAAAGAAGTCATTTGTCAAAATAAAGAAACAACTTGAAGTTTTACACACGGAATCGTGTGGCTTTGTCATTTTGTTTTTAACGTTTACCTTGAAGAGTAAAAAAAAACAAAATGTAACCGAGGTTGGGCGTGAATTTAGCGCTCTTAACACGATTTCATAAGGTTCATTTTAGGTGGATACGCAAAGAAATATTGTGTGCAGAACATCACTTCTGTTGCAAAACTCGGCTCTGCTTATAAGGTGCACTTTAAAACGCTACGAGGAAGGCAAATGAGGTTATTGTTTTCGCGCATAAACCGGCATAATTAAGGATCTTAAATATTATATTAAGCCGTTAATGTTACGAGTTCATTCAAATAGCCTCATTCCGTTTCAGTTTATACTACGGTACAGTCACCGCCAAAACTCAGCGAACCTGTGAAATATTTTTTGTCACGCTAGATTTGAGGCTTGGTGCGTTAAGTATCATATACAATATTGATGTTAACCAATTAATGGAAAGGTGTAGTTAAGTGACTTTTGTGTATCTCCAATATCAAAATTATTTTAGTCTCCCGTTGCGACAGTTACTTACGAGAATGATAGATTATAGTGTACAGATGTGTAATTTTAAATGTGCATAAGGACTATTGAGGCTTGTCCTCCCTTTATATGTATACACTCGCAGCCATAGCTGTTGCAATAGAACACAAGTAAAGAAAAATGTTCACTTAAGGTTTATTTTGACAATAACGTTCAAATTTTAAAAGCTAATGATTAAATTCACATTTCTAGCGCCCACTATACCGCTGGTTATTGTAAATATGAAATAACATTGTGTATCTAGTCTATTGGCCATCATTTCATGACTAAACCTCTCAAACGATCAAAGTGGAACTTATTAATGACGTAGCCGATTTCATCCACTTCCGCAACAGCAAACATTTACGCGGACGAAGACGCGGCCAAAAGCTCTTCCATATATAACATTAAATAAAGGAAGACAAACGTCTTGACACTTTATATTTAAGAGGTTTTTATCTTGAGTTCTGCATAGTGATAAAACGGGGATAAAAAGTCAATTCTAAATTAATAGCCCAGATTCAGCAGACTTGAGCATCCCTGAAACCAATCCAATTAACTTTTAGCGTCACTTTTGTCGTTCGTCAATAGATTACCCTTAAAGATTTAATTTTAAATTGAAATTCAAACCTTATTATTTAGGAAACGGTGACAATTTCGCAATATTAGTTTTCTTTTTTTGAATGATCATTGAGAATTCAAAGATTTTTATATTTATAAAATCTTTTTATATTCATTATAATCTCCATTAAATTCTCTCTGACCTACTTTTTAATAAACTCTCCCTTCCTGTCGATAATACTCGAAAATACTTCAAAGCGAAACAGATATTATCATCTCAAATAACTTTTAAAATAGAAGTGCCTAATAACGATACCTTTAAGAGCTTGACATGTCATTCAAATAATAATGGTATTTGACTCAGTTTTTAGGGTTCCGTAGCCAAATGGCAAAAAACGGAAGCCTCATAGATTCGTCATGTCTGTCTGTCTGTCCGTCCGTATGTCACAGCCACTTTTTTCCGAAACTATAAGAACTATACTGTTGAAACTTGGTAAGTAGATGTATTCTCTGAACCGCATTAAGATTTTCACACAAAAATGGAAAAGAAAATCGGGGTAGGTTGACTTGTAGGAAGGTAGGAAGAATTGAATACTTAGAACAGACACTAAAAAAATTTTTTTCATCGAACCCAAACGTGTGGTATATCTATGGATAGGTCTTCAAAAATGATATTGAGGTTTCTAATTTCATTTATTTCTAAATTGAATAGTTTGCGTGAGAGACACTTCCAAAGTGGTAAAATGTGTCCCCCCCCCCCTGTAACTTCTAAAATAAGAGAATGATAAAACTAAAAAAAATATATATGATTTATATTACCATGTAAACTTCCACCGAAAATTGGTTTGAAAGAGATCTAGTAAGTAGTTTTTTTTAATACGTCATAAATCGTAAACCACAATTTACGTTTCATTCAATCAACTCAAATAAAAAATTTTACTGGCTGCTAAGGAACCCTTCATGCGCGAGTCTGACTCGCATTTCGCCGGTTTTTTTTTCATTTAAGCAGAACTCGTTCAGAAATGTCAGTCCATTTGTAAAGAATGAAATATTAAAGCGGAAGGCTCGAAGACTTGAAATCAGAATCGCTATCGTACTTTTCTTCGCTTCCAGATAAAGCCTCGTTTAGACATCTCAATTTCTACTTGCCCATTTATATTTTGATAAAATTGTATAATAAAATATTCTAGATTTCTCATTTATTTTATACACGCCTAAGGTGGCAACCAAGCAGATAGTCCATCTATTGGTAAGAGATACTGTCAAACTCCACAATTAATTTATACTCCACTATATTTTTTTTTTACTATCATAACCGCCCCCGCTGGCCGGCGGGGGTATCCGAAGGGATTTCCGCACGAAAAAAAAGAAGAAGAAAAAAGGTAGGTAATACAAATGTAACAAGAAAACATACAGGCCGCCAAATGACGATGAAATATAATTTACACTATGGGCACAGTCATCAAAATACGTAAGAAAACAAGTACAACCGCTAACTTTCAGGTGCGTGGTTATCGTGACCACACTAAGAGATGTCATCATAGGCAGAAAAAAGTAACTGATGAAATTAGACAATATAGGTACCGGCATTAACTTTCGTCATTAATAGCACGAATTAAATCATTGTCGAACTCGAGCTATCCTTGAACAAATTATTTTTAAATAAAAAGAAACAGCTTTAAGCTTTTGTTAACTTTTTAATACTGAAAACTATTGTAATTCGATAAATATTCGTTTCATACTAAAATATCGACCTATTGCGCGAGGTGTGTGTGATTCGAACTCAACACTAGAAGAAGTCATTAAAGATATCACGGTAAGTTTCTATCAGTGACTAATCGTATTACATAACGAACATTCCCAAAAATAAAACTAGCAATTGTATAAACAAAAGGCGGTCTGAACGTTCAGGTTATAGCCGTTTTATGGGCAATAAAATACGTATCATGAACAATCAATGACAATCATTCAACGAAAATACGGAAATCAATACCGAGGCCATTATGATTTTGCGAATAGCTTATTTGGGATTCAGAAAAAGCTATATCGTTTCCGTTTATGTGACACCTACTGTTAAGTGGGAAATTAACAGTATATCTTTTTATTTCATATTTATGCTGTTCATCTTTATAATAAAATAGATGTTGATCTATATGAGATTGATTAACTCTAAAACCGATTGACCGATCAACGTCAAAGTGGTTTTTTGGTGAAAATGTTCACGTTCTTTTATATACATACAAATATATCTATTATATATATTATATGGTGTAAAAAGCATCTTGTTTCGTC
Source organism: Cybosia mesomella (assembly GCA_946251805.1). Classification (NCBI taxonomy): domain Eukaryota; kingdom Metazoa; phylum Arthropoda; class Insecta; order Lepidoptera; family Erebidae; genus Cybosia; species Cybosia mesomella. The sequence continues at coordinate 24,777,318 of OX276397.1, read as the reverse complement.
CACAAAGTAAACTAATTTCATTTATGTCACTGTTTCTGCATTGTACTGCATTCTATGACTTAGTAATCTGGAATCGGACTATTTAACTATTTTAAACCATTTCGTTGCCGAAAAATAGTTAAGGAATAAACTTGTGGAGATCATCATGAGGAGGGATTTCGGAAGACTTGTGTAATAAATGAGAAATACGTGTGTATTTCACATCTATTATCCGAGTCTTCACACTACACTTTTTGCTGCTGGAAGAGAGCAAATTAATGGTTTCCAGGTACTTGCAAGCAAACTTTTACTGAATGGTGTGTTTTGGCATACCATTTTGCCACAGTTCATTGAATATATTATCCCCAGCTGTTGCCATCATAGAAAACAACGATGGTTGGTGTATTTTTTAAATGATGCTGCGTCTACCTCACTTTTTAAAATACTACAAACTTTTAAAAATAATCTATAAAAATAAAATTATTACTAGCTTGCTAGCACTAGCCTAGTGAAGCAAACTAAACAAGCGTACGGCAACGTTTATCTGCACGATGGGTAGGCCGGTAGCGTTTCCTTGTCATAACATAAACCTTTTGTGATACCAGCCGGCTATATCCACATAATGCAATGAGATTACTCATTACAATTGTCGAATAAATATGATCGTCGCGTTGCTTATTTTTCATTTTCTCAGATGAAAGACGATTAATTTTAATTATTATATGGTGATTAGTAGGAGGTTTTGTTGGGACTGAAGCGAAGAATTGTAGACAAATTATACCTATATAAAGAAAACTTATCACCTTTTTTTTTCGTACGGTAATCCGTTCGAATACCCCCCCGCATCTCCGGTTTCGAAATGGCCCCTTCGGGTTTGGGAACCACGGTGTCCCCGTCTTGCCCCGGTTTGGGGGAGGGGCGCTAGTCGCTCCACCGTCCCGGCCTGCTTCTGCTGGGGTGACTGGCGGCCTCACCTGCCACCCCCAGGCCTGCGCTCATGGAGGACGGAGGTCGTTAAGTGACCTCCGGCGCCTGAGTCGCCTGCGACGCGCGGCGAGCATGTTGCGGGCTCAGCGGGCCGGGAGAGTTCTGAACCTCTCCCGGGCGCGCTCGACCATCTCCTTCAAGAGCATTACATGCTCGCAGAAGGAGGTGGCAGCGGCCCACGCACTCGCGCTTAGCTCCATTACTGCAATCATGCTGCCGAGCGAGAGGACTCCCACCCCGATGGCTGCCACGAGGTCCCGCCTCGGCGCCTCCCACGCCAGGCAGTCCGCCAGCGTGTGCAGCCCTGAGTCCTCGCTCGCGTCGCAGTGATGACACTCAGGCGTTGGCTCCTTCCTGATCCGATGCAGGTGGTCCCCAAAGCACTCCTTCCCGGAGATCACCTGCGTCAGTCGGTACAAAAGGCTTCCGTGTCGCCTCTCTAGCCAATCCTCCATGATGGGCCTTACCGCCGCTATTGCGGCGTACCCTAGAAAACTTATCACGTAGTCATTGTTTAATTTTATTTGAAGCGAACAAAAGAAATCTACTGAAAACATTCTGGTCGTTTTAATGCAAAAAATAATTTTAAAGTCATGACTTCCATGAGTATTCCTTATACTCATATATATATATATATATATATATTTATATATCAAACTTATTTAACCGTCATATTCTCTTTTATTAAACTAACCGCTGCTTTAACTTGTGTGTCTCCTACACACGCCTGCCAACTCACAGACGCGTTATAAAACCCGACCCAACCAGGCGAGGCTGCAGTGGCGGCCGAAGTCCGCCGGTAACCCTGGATTATCCTTTCGAGAGCTTACCCGGGGTGCATGGCAATGGACACTTGGGGAGGATACCGTGTGGTTTTAGTCGGTCCAATTCCGACACGCCCACCCCATCGTCGGTACCGATGGGGTGAAGCCCGTAGGGGTTACCACACGTTAAAAAAAAGCAACAAAAAATCTAATCAGAAAAAAGTTCACTGCAGAAGAGCAGCGAAAAAGGACTATTTGTAGTCTTTGCAAATGGAATCATGGTCGCATTTTGTTCACAAAATTCAAAGAAACATGTTTATACTTAATTTCTATTGGGTGTACTATTTCCATGAGCTAGGGCAACGATTTTATCATCATTCGTAACCTGAAGATATCTCTTATATGAAAGTCAACAACGCCCAGTTAAATCAATACCAGCTTTGCTTAAAATTTACCCTTGCCACTTGTTGATTGTTAACATGGGTAACGTTTATAGATCTATTTGATTCATAAGAGAGAAGATACGAGTGTAATATTGATGATTTTGGTATAATTATCGTCATACCTGAGCTTAGTAGCTTCTAGAACATTTCTTTGTCATGGAACATTTATAATAACACTGAGATTGAGTTGAAAACCCTCTCAAGTTTATTACATACACGTGAATGAATTTATTTGTTACTCGACTACTGTTCTTATAATTTGAAAACTGGAAGTTTTTCATAAGTTTAAAATAATTTTTATCATGTACACATCTATATATATCAAACGAAGTCGGGTTAGTGATACCGTGTGCGTTTACACCTCGAGAACGGGCTAATCAATTTTCATGTTCGTTAATTTTTTAGATTTGTCTCCCACTTTGAGATGACCCTCTTGGGATACTGTGCCTATACTAGCAATTAGGATTGAAAAAAATATGAAACGTTCACGGAATAAATTCAGCTGATAAGGTAATCAACATAACTTGATTCTTAGGGTTCCGCCCTAGAATCAAGTTACCTTGGTTACCTGGAAGTTTGCCGGGTCAGTTTAATATAAAAGCTAGATGAATCAACTGTCAGTTATCATCATTTAGGTCAGAAATTAATACTTTACAAGCCAAGCATAAATTTTGCAACTTACCGAGACGACCATCATTTTTAGACGGGCGTTTGTAATAAATCTTTGCACAAAAATGAAAAAAATGGGTTGGTTTTTCAAGATAAATTCTTTACCCATTTACACAACACTTATTAAGGCCACTAGACTATTACGCACCGCGTCTTAGACAAATCCGAGTCAATATGACGTTGAAAAAATTTAAACCCCAGGAAAAATATTACAGCTTCTGCCAATATTGTGAAATGTCTTAATTCTAGGTATTCATTACGCCCTACTACCACCACATTCGTATCGGATGTACTTAATATTCAACTGTTCATAAAGGTAATAATTTTGTGTGGTAGTTCCATTCGTAAATACTAGGTAGTTACTGAATTACAGGTATTATATGGGTATGGGAAATTTTGTTAAAGTTCGCAGCCGGTAACACAAATGTGTAATAGATATTAAAGTATTTACACAAGTCATCCTTAGATTAGGTCTAGATAGTGTAGTTCTCACTGAATATTGGGGTTCACGACAATTGATCGAGATTATAATTAGTCGACACATTTTTGGTCGACATGAGCTTAGGTTGACAATGACAATTAACCAACAAGTCAATTGGTCGATATGTCGATTGATCGAAAAATAGTGGTTTACTCTACTTTATCAATTCGAGGTCCCGGGTTCGAATTCTGGCCATTACACTACCGACGTGAACCCACTCCTAACACAAGCAATTAAGCTTAGCTGGAGGGGTTAGGGAGAATATTAGTAATTTCGGTTACTAATATTCTTTAAAAAAAAACAAACAAAACAAAAACAAATATAAAACTCGTTGATGTCGTTTTGATTAGGTGAGTATAGTAGTTACCTGTAGATAGTTTTCTTTTATATCTTAGTTATATGTTAATGATTTCAACGGAGCCCCGCGAAGCAGGACTCCTATTTCTACGTGCATTATCACAAGTGACCTAACACGAAGGATTATTGCGGAGGTCTCGCAGAGACACCTTCTAACCTATATCTATCCATGTCGGGCGCGCGGTGTCCACGAGTTGTCGACTAGTAATCGTTGTCGTTCAATTGACTTTTCAACCAATTGTATGACGACTAATTATCCCTGTCGCTCAATGGGTTTTTCGACCAATTGTGGGTCGAAGAATTGTCATGTCGACCAATTGTCGTTTTCGACCAATTCTATGTCGATGAGTTGTCATGTCGACCATTGTCGTTCGATGAAAAGTCTGGGTCCGGAATATTCTGGGTATATTGACCGATGCCATCGGGTGTACGAGGCCCCACCAAGGTCTACAGGGCAAGCCAACCTCACATGCAAGCCGGTACATCTGGTGCTGATTGACGAAAGAAGTCACTCCCATAAAAGGCATATTAGTCAAATCAAAAGGAGGAGGTGGAGTAAGTAGACCCCTGGCTCTGAGGTGAAAGCCTCGGATGCAACTGGAAATAACGCAAATATGATGAGATGATAATGATTCACTAATGCCCTCATGGTGTACATCTATCAGATCTACACACTATTCAACACTATTCTAACACTATTGAGAAGATATTTCCTTAGACGCAGCACTTCCCAAGTCTTATCAAATTATAGAATATTATTACAGGGCTTCAAAAATAAAATTCACGTACTACTTGATGTTATAGGTTCATCAATCACTAATGTACTGCAGGCTAATACACACAGAATTTTGAAATACTGCAGATCATTAAGGGGCACCTATATGAGTGACCTCAACCAATATAACAACTGCGACAGAAATCACTTCTGGATACGCTCCAAATGCATGTGCTGCTTAGTGAGGCTTCCATATGACGCTGCTATTCTATTAAGACAGCACAAGGCTATTTAATATTTATGTTGAAATTTTGGTGCTACACTATTTTACCCATTCACAACACTGAGTTGAATAACTTCTAAAACATACCAACTTCAAGAACCCAATGATCGGACAAATCAAGGAATTTTATACACGTAAATATATTTAATTAAGTAACGTAAGTAGGTATATCTTGTGTAATGTACTGTAATACATTGGTAAAGTATATTTACATTTTGATATCTCTATTTTATGACTATTTCGAAGCGTATTTTTTTTGTTTGCTACTGTATGGTTGGTGTATACGGGGCCCCACCAAGATCCTTGGGGCCCAAGCCAACCTCACCTGCAAACCAGTACACCTGCTGAATGATGCACGAGGCTCTGTTGCAGGCTTCGCTCTCTAGGTCAGAAAGTCAGACGACAGTCACTTCCATAACAGCCAAAACTAACCAATAAAAGGCGGAGCAGAAGAGCGGATCCTAGGCTCCAGAATGCGAGCTGTGGGTGCGACTAGGATTGGTGCTCGGATGAAGTAGACTACTATTTTGATGGTTTGATGACCGGTAGGATGATATAATAGGCATGGTAATAGAGGAAGCTCGTGAAGTCTGTAAGGATAGAAGCAAATGGGAGACTGTTGTCTCTACTTATCCCGATGGAAGAAAGGTATATCATTACTAGTGGTCTCAATAACCTCTCCATCGTCATCACTATCTAAGCGTCAGTCCCCGTTGCATTCGAGGCTCTCACCTAACGTCTCCAATTAAACTAAATGTTGGAGACGTAACGTCACGGGAACAAAATCTGAAACGAACATTTATAACCTAATGAAAAGCATATTATAGTATTCATTTGCATTATAATTTCCATTGAAATATAAAGAAGCAATAAATCATAATTAGTACAGAAAGTTTATGTATGCCAAGTTTAAGTTACAACATTTATCAATTTTATGCAGCTTAAGGGTTCAATGGCAGTAAAGGGTTGGATAATTTTTTCCCCGTCGTAGGTTATGAAGCGTTAAAGGGTAGGTGGGCGTAGGGATTCATTTTACAGGTCATTAGAGTGAAAAGGGTAAACAAAATTGTGCCAGAGACCTTTGTTCGTTTAAAAAAAATCATTTCCTTTCTACTGAATAACACGCATCATAACACGTATAATGCTTATAATATGCAGATGGACATACTAAAAAGGGACTGTAGCGATGCCATTAGAGTGTGTTTGTCAGAACTTTCGTAGAAAGTAAGTGATAAAATTACAATGGATTGTTGCTAACTGTTTTTGTTAAATGCATATTTGTTTCACAAGTTTGTTTTATGTCATACTCCCAATTTATCGGTCTCTGAACAGATTATATATAAAAGGGAGTTGCGTGAGTATGACCCACTTTTTGTTCATCCCGGGGTTGCGTACCAGCTCTTTCCTAACTAATACTGCTGTTCTATTTACTGTTATGTATTATCTAACACAAATTGCTTACATTCTTTGTAACCTATTATTGTAGACTAGCTTTAGCCTTCTGCTTTACATGCGTTATAGTACGGCCGTCCAAAAGTTATTTTTCCATTCTAAAATACAGTACTATTTTTCTGAATGTAATCTAACATTCAGAAAACGGTACTGTACTTTGTACTGCATGTCCTTATCGTTACCCCTGACAATGATTATGTAAAAGTTCATCATGAGGATGGGTTGTAAGAAATAACCAAACAAACAAACTCATTTTCGTGTACATAATCTTCCTTAAGAGAAAAGCTTTGGTATTTCAATGAATTTGAGAAATCCCATCCCCGCATTGTAAGTTTTGTTGTTGACTCTTTGTTATAAGGAATCAATTTCTTATGTTCTTAAAATATATATTATGTTTATTCTCTTATATGATATAATAATATAAGGCAACCGGAATTCATTACAGGCAATACGAGCATTGCACCTTGACAATTACATTACGCCAAAATCATTAAAATTTTAATAAGGCCAAAGTTGCCCAAGAGAACTTAAAGACACTTATAACCACACTTCGTCACACTTAGGCTGTCAATTAATGTAAAAACATTTTTTTAAACAAGCTTTAAAACGCAAGTTTGTTCTATGTGTTCTAATTGCGCTACGACCTTCTGAAATCTGTACAACTCTTCTTTTTTTCGCTCGTATACCCCCTCTGGCTTCACCTCATCAGAGCTAACGGTGAGGTGGGCGTGTCGGAGTCGAACCGAATAAAACCGCACGGTGTTTTGTCACATCGGCCTGTGTGGCTGGCGAAACTGGTGTGCCTTAGAAAGGATATCCCAGAGACCGGCCCCGACCGCTAGTAGTGGCGAACCTGACGTGATGTTAGGGATCTAAATCCCCCTACCCTACAGACAAGCGCACGCGGAAACACAACGCGCCTCCACCCTGGGCCTGCTTCTGCGTAGCAGACGACTTGCCCCAACCGTCACCCCCAGGCCCGCGCTCATGGAGGATGGAGATCTTCGCCACCCGGTGCGCCTTCGACGGTACGGGAGAAGTCTAGCTCTCCATGACAACGCCAACGTCAAGAGACACTGCCAATACCACCTCACCCTGGACTACTGCTGCCTCCACCAGTGCCCTCATGCTATGATTCGCTCAAAGACAATCAGTACAACCCAATTTTTTTTATACGTGTGGGCATCCCCACGGGCTACACCCCTCACACACACATCACACATAACATAAAATTATTATTTTCGGTTTAGCACCTTTTTTTTTCGTGCGGAAATCCCTTCGGCCAGCGGGGGCGGTTTTGTCGGGCTTGAACCAACTGAAACCGCACGCCGTCTAGGGTCTACAGACGCCGGGGTGTAAGTTTGCCCATAGAGCATATCCCTCGAAAGTCTACTTTTAGTACCTAATTCTATAAAGTTATTTTTATTATTATCATCATTGTAGCTGTACGGTATCTACTATAAACATAAAACTTCCTCAAGTTCACAATGGATAGTTTTGCTCAAATAGGCTGCTCAAAGAAATCACTTCAAAAGCCTTATTCAATTTTGATAGCTGCCGTTGACTGGACAATACTCGTAGACACGTATGAGAAGCACTATAGGATACCGGAGGATGTCTGTGCCTCATCATCCAGACCCGACATATTCCTTTTTTCACGATCGCATAAGCGTGCAGTGCTTGTAGAACTCACAGTACCGTGGGAAACTAATATACCTAAAGACCACGCTATAAAGACAAACAAATACTTTGATTTGACTAACGAGTTAACCAAAAACGGCTACGTGGTTAAACTCTATGCCGTAGAAGTAGGAGCAAGGGGAATTCCAGCTAAATCCATACAACTGACTTAAAGACCTCGGATTGCCAAGAGCTTCAGTAAGCTCTTTATTAAAACGTATATCAAAAGCGGCATTGTTAGGATCTTACCAAATTTGGATAGGTAGGGGGGGGAACACTACTGACGGTGGAGGTGAGCGCTGATGCATCACAAGGTGGCCACCCTAAACCTACATCTGGGTCGCAAGTCCCAGTCGCCGTCATGGTGTTCCTCTCTGTACCACGCTATGGACCCGGCGACCGCACGGTGAATCCATGGAGTGCTGAGAATCGGATCTCTCTCTCTCTTAGATCAGTAGTAGTACGGTTAGTACTGTTATAATATATATTCTGTGGTAGAAGGTATATCCAGCGGAACATGCATTTATAGTCTCGAGTTTGGGCTCATCTGCTTTGTCTTGATAAACTCTCTGGTGTTACACGTAACATGAAATTTAAGGTCTGTTGATGGAGTGGGAAGGCCAGCGGGGGGGGGGACACGCGATTTCCTGGGCAAGTTCGGTGTCCCCCACCGTGGATCCCACACCCAAGAGGGTCATCTCAAAGCCGTAGATGGCCCAGGGTTAGCCGGGGTGCGAGGGAATTGCCTTATTGGGCCACCTTACACCCTGAAGACCTGAGACGGCGTACGGTTTTAGTCGGTTCAAGCCCGACCTAACCTCCCCCGCTGGCTGGCGAGGGGGTATCCGAGGGGTTTTCCGCACGAAAAAAAAGGTAGGTACTAATAGTAGGGACGGTGGGACGACTAGCGCCCCTCCCCCAAACCGGGGCAAGACGGGGACACCGTGGTTCCCAAACCCGAGAGGGCCATCTCGAAACCGGAGATGGCCCAGGGTCAGTCGGGGTGCGAGGGATATGCTCTATGGGCAACCTTACACCCCCGGCGTCTGCAGACCCGAGACGGCGTGCGGTTTTAGTCGGTTCAAGCCCGACATAACCGCCCCCGCTGGCCGGCGGGGGGGTATCCGAGGGGATTTCCGCACGAAAAAAAAAGGTACTAATAATAGAATAACAAATGCATGAAAATTTTCATAAATTAAACTGGCCTTTTCAACTGGCTCGATTCATTAAATAGTCACAACCCAAACGAAACGTAAACTTCCTTCATAATGACGAGTACGCAGTTGGATTTATTGCCCGTGGCCTCTTATTGAGCTTGACTGCAGTTTATAGTCGCAGCTTGACTTGCCACGGATTTTATGTGCTTAATCCCGCGTCTTTAATTAGTTAAGAAATCCTTGTACTTGTTAACTGAAATGGGAAAATTGGTACAATGGGTATGTTGAAGATAATCTAAATAGTTATATAAATATGTCTCAAAAAATAACCGATTATCATACAAATATGGGCCTGACGATAAAAAAAATCTGAAATATAGACAATACATAACACAACACAATAATCAGAACACTAAGAATGATATGGTATCCATATTTTGTAACTATCAGCAATGGCAATGCAAAATGCAAACAGGAATGCATTTCCTGAAGGACTTGGCCATTAACAATGAAACTGACATTTACATGGGGTAATCAGGTAAAATAAAGGTGTATTCACTAACTAAATTTAAATAGACCTAGAAGTTATAAAATATAACGTCTAAGTTTACTTAAACTTAGCAATTTTAGGGTTCCGTTGCCAAATGGTAAAAAACGGAACCCTAAGGGTTCCGTTTCGTAGATTCGTCTTGTCTGTCTGTCTGTCCGTCCGTATGTCACAGCCAATTTTTTTCGAAATTATAAGAACTATGCTGTTGAAACTTGGTAAGTAGATGTATTCTGTAAACCGCATTAAGATTTTCACACAACAATTGAAACAAACAATAAATTTTGGGGCCTCCCCATACTTAGAACTGAAACACAATTATTTTTTTCATCTAACCCATACGTGGTATCTATGGATAGGTCTTCAAAAATGATATTGAGGTTTCTAAAATAATTTTTCTCTAAACTAAATAGTTTGCGCGAGAGACACTTCCAAAGTAGTGGGTTTTAATACGTTTTTTCTTGAAATCCCCTGAATCATTAAACAAAAAAATAGCTCTTCCTGGATGCAAATGAAACAAGAATACCTACGTAAGTCGCCAGTACGACCGCGAGTCCACCGAGACACTTAAGTGGCACTTGACGTCGTCGTCAAGAGCGAATCGTCGACGATGTAAAGATGACAAATAAGACGTTTTATACCGACTGTATTCATGTCAAGAAGTTTTATTTTTTTATACCACTACGATGAAAAACAACCCTAAAAACCCATAATACTAACTTAGGAAGCTACGGTGGTCCTTCTCACATATCATTAAAACTTAGGAAAGTCGCTCTGTGTATATTTTGACCTTCTGCAGGCTGAAGGTTCTTCCTCAGTGGAGCTCTAAATTTGAACGGTGAATACCTGAAAATAGTTTATGCAGAACCAGCAATAAAACTGCATGGATGACGTAGCGGTTTAAGTAATCGCCTCCTCACCAACTGCGTCAAGTGTGAGTGACAAAAATATTTGTGTGATTCACAAATTCATAGTTTTTCTAAGTCTTAAGGATACTTTCCATTTTTATTTATTTAGCCCTAAGGTATGTTTTGTTACATATCTATGCAACGTCGGCTGTCTGACTCGTCAATAATCCCATGTTGAAGTTCTATACGATTAAAAAATAACTGTTTTAAAAAATTACAATTAAATAACGATGTTTCTGACAACCATTGCAATATTACTTCTATTATTACACGTTTTAAACTTAGAACAACACATTATAAACAGAAAATATTATTCCTGTTAATTGTCAATCTATGACAATTAACAGGAATAATATTTTCTGATTAGATAGACAAAAGGCGAAATCGCACAAACGCATTTTTTCTTTAAAATATGAAAATTACGTTACATGCCAGCTTCAATGTCTTAATCATCATCTAAGCCGTAAATTCATGTGTATACGTCTGTTGCAGTGACTAGTAACGTCATGAAATAGCGTCGTTCAGTCGATATACACATTCAACATACACATAGAATCCCAAATATTTAACGATAGTTTTACGGTCGGCTGGAGCCGAACTGACTCAACTCCGCTGCCGCCACGGACCAGTGTTGCGTAACGTCTATAAACATACTAGTAGACAGAAGAGGGAGGATTTAAAAAAAATTGAATCCACTTAACTGGTGAAGTACCTTGCAGAGATCCAGCAACTTAACAACCCTTCTTATTTCGTGTTGTATTTCGACTATTGAGGAGAGTCATCAAAATTGATTTGATCTCCTTGAGAATAGGGTGGTGGTGGCAGTAACGCAAGACTGACTTCTCACAAGGCTGTAGTGAATATATTGTCCGTATGCACGTATGCAAAACTCCATGATGATGGTGGAGTATTTTGTGGTGACTTATATTAACAACGTCTTAGACGTAGGAGCTGACAGGTAATGTCAGACACCTTTTGACGTAAGTTCTGTTTAAGAAATATTTTAACAGAACTTTTAAATTTTTAACAATTGTCAATTTCTCTCTTCAACTCCTGGGTCTGGTCTGTTATTGGGTTTTCCTATTTAGAGATCTTTTGTAGTACCACGACTCTGGATAAATTCCCGATAGACAGTAATAGGTTCGCTCCTGTTCGCCCATTATTACGTGGAAATATAAATTTATGTGATGAAATGTGCATGTAAGAAACACCTTGGAGACTAACCCGAACCCTATTTTAAGGTTCCGTAGCCAAATGGCAAAAAACGGAACCCTTATAGATTCGTCATGTCTGTCTGTCTGTCCGTCCTGTATGTCACAGCCACTTCCCGAAAGTATAAGAACTATGCTGTTGAAACTTGGTAAGTAGATGTATTCTGTGAACCGCATTAAGATTTTCACACAAAAATAGAAAAAAAAAACAATAAATTTTGGGGTTACCCATACTTAGAACAAAAAACTTGAGAGGTGTCAATAAACACCCGCGATGGAACAATTTCAAAAACTCAAAAAAATATTTTCATCAAACCCGGTCTTCAAAAATGATATTGAGGTTTCGTATATCATTTTTTTCTAAACTGAATAGTTTGCGCGAGAGACACTTCCAAAGTGGTAAAATGGTCCCCCCCCCCCCCCCTCTGTAACTTCTAAAATAAGAGAATGATAAAACTAAATAAATATGTGATGTTCATTACCATGTAAACTTCCACTGAAATTTGGTTTGAACGAGAACTAGTAAGTAGTTTTTTTTAATACATCATAAATCGTAAGCCCTAATTTTAAATCGTCAACCTTTCATTCAATCAACTCAAATATACAAATTTAAAAAAAACATTATTATGTTATTTGCTGCTATGGAACCCTTCATGTGCAAGTCCGACACGCACTTGGTCGGTTTTTTTGCATGTGGGAACCCCCACGGGCTCCACACGATGAGATGTGTCTGCAGTATGGTTTTAAGATATTCACACCTAAATAAGCGTTTACCATAAGCCTGCCCATTTTGGCTATCGATCAATTAACCGACTTAAATCTGAAGTAGAAAGCTTCAATCGTCTGACTCACATCATTGTGAAGAAAGAGAAGTAACCTAATTTCTCGACCGCATCGAATTTATTGAACACTTGCACACCACAGAAACACATCGTTTTGTAAGACACTTTTTTTGTTCAGTGGGTAAGAACTGATCAAAGAGCAAATATCATCATCATCACACGGTTAACACACGAAGATAAGAACACGCGTTAAAAAAGCAAGTTTTGTTTTGTTTCACAATAAATTTGAACTTTTAGTGTAGGTAAATATACGAATGACGAAGCCAATATAAACCCTCTTAAAACTTTCAAACTCAGTAAGTACAAATAAAATTAGAAACATTCGGTCTACCATGTAATGTTGTTCGCACGTTCCTTTGTGTGACTAAACAAGCCTTTTACTACTTTAAAGCTTTATCGTAAGCTAATTAAACCTTATAATATGACCCCAACTACACAACGGCGTAAGTGGATTACGTTTGGATTTATCTGTTGAATATAAATATAATTGTATGCCTAGTTAACATTTTAATTATTTAAAGACCCAAGCCTCAACTAAGCTCTTTGTTTAATACACACATGAATTAGGTTTTGCTCTTAACCGAATGCCGTCATAACTTTATGTATATTAATGTGACATTTTGCAATAATCCACAAAAGTCCGAATGCCGTCATAACTTTATGTATATTAATGTGACATTTTGCAATAATCCACAAAAGTGGATAACCACACCACAAAGGAGGAACCTAAATTATTAGTCACATAAATACATAAAATCTTACCTCTTTTCCCATTAAGTTAGGCAGAAACAACGTCTTTCCACTTACTAAGATCCTAGCGTACGCCTTTCGCTTCTTCTACTTTCATAATAATTGTTTTCATACATGCACTCCGGTTGCGGGTACTCATCCTGCACTTGCTAAATAACGGACGAGGCTCTGGCGCAGGCTTTTCTTCCTCCCGGAAAAGCCAACATACCAACCAAATAAAAATCCAACCAAAATTTTGGATGAAACTGGAAAATCGCTAAGAAGATGATGATAAGATGTTAGATAAATGCGTAATTAAAAGGAATGATAGTGTAATGAAACTTAACCACAAAATATGGGTTCCTAAAAAGCACATAGAATTTGTTTTCGTGATATCTGACGTTTAAGCGCACAAAACACACGCTCATATTGTCTTTAAACAAAGATTATTACGTACCACAAATTGCTCCACGCAACTTTATGTCACGTATGCCATCATTCTGGCGATGTACGTGATTACGGCTATTATCGGTGTTATATTTCTTCCTAATGGGCGATAGAGTAGTATGTCAGTAGCTTCTTCCGGAAAAATAAAACATGGATTTATGTGCGCCAAGTATACCAACAGCCTTTCCTTTTTATCATGTAATGTATGTAATGAATATTTTTACAACCGCTTAGCTTAGCTTTACAACTTCAAAGCCATTCTAAACGCAATAAGGCTAATCTCGAAACAACAATGACAAACAAATTATAGTAAGCTGATTTATATAGCAAGCACACTGGAGTAACTCTCTTTTGCACAGAGATCTGCATTGTAAAGGCCTTTTACCAAACAGATGGGGAGCATAATGGAAAACGTGAGTCACGGCGAGCCGTGAATCTCAAACTCATGCAAAAATTTTTATCAATTAAAATAAAATGCCTGTTACAAATTATAATTAATATTAAGAGGTGGTATCTCTATTTGTTCGTACTACAAATATTCAGTACTGCACAAAGAGCAACATGTATTGTATGAATCAATTAGTATTGTTAGAGTAATTTTATTGTTTCTTTATTTGTTGCATTTATTGCTTTATTTTTTTTTAATTTTCCGTCCTGTTCTCGTATAAAAGTGAAATTGAATAGATCTTTTTATTTATTTCATGATGTGTCAAAAATTATATCGTCGATATAGTTATTGTTTAGTTATAATCCGCACGCTGAATGATGATCCCTATGACAGGTCGTTAGCGGTTAACATTGTACTGACGTCCTATCACATCAAATCCTTTAGAGGTCCATGAAAAAGTCGAAAAAATCATAATTGTGTACAATTGTAAATTATAAAAATGAATATTAAGAAATTATTACGTAATGTTCGGAAATAATAGAAAAAAACTCAATGCAAATGTACATGGTACGTGCTGCAAAAGTTACGTCGTCAAGCTGTTATCGACTAAGAAGGGACACATCGATAAACAAAATATCGATAATTTATTGGAAAAATAAAACAAATGCTTTCAGTTTGTATTTTATTTATATCAATCTGAATCTGGTACAGGGTCAATCGGATCTTCAAAATCTGATTCTGAACTGCAGCTATCCATGACGTTTATTATTAACGGTTGGTCAATGATATTTTTGTATTGTACATCTCGATCCCAGTCTTGTAAGCAAATTTTCTTCGTTCTTTCGACCACTTTTCGCCAATCGTCAGCTGTCACTTGAGCGCAAGCTTCTTCCAATATAACCATCATTTTATTTGCCGTGAATGGCGGAGTTGTGTTATGCCTAGCTGCATGACCTGAAAATATTTGTACATTTAGTAATTATTTTTAGAAATATATGCATATACATAATATTATATAAATAAAAAATATAGATACCTTTGATCTGCGCCCATATCAACTCGATTGCATTATATTGGCAGTGATAGGGCGGTAACCGAATTACCGTGTGTCCATTTGATTTGGCCAATTCATCTAAAAAATATGATGGGTGCGTCTGTTGTTTGTGAAAGTTCAACAGTCTAACCAACTCTTTTTTTAACATCTGACTGTCAGTTTCCACACCATTGCGTTGTAACCACTCTATAATTTCAGCTTTTTTGTTATTGCTGCTGGGGGGTTTGTTAATTTGAACTGAGTGATATGAAGCATTGTCCATTAAAATATAGTGAGGCTCATTAAAATTTTCTAATAGTTTTATAAACCATGTCTTAAAGTTTTCGAAATTCATTTCCTCGTGGTACTCCGTTGTTTTCACTGACTTAAAAGCCCACAGGCAATTCGGCACAAAACCTGTAGCTGTGCCAGCGTGGCAAATGATTAAGCGCTGGCCCTTTCCTTCAGGAGTCTTTGTGCTGGATTTGGCTGTATCATCCGTCCATGCCTTACCTACAGTATGATTGGCGTTCAGCCATGTCTCATCAAGGTATACTACCTTCTCCCAGTTATCAATTTGTTTGATTTTGCGAAGAAAATCGCATCGTAGTAAAGCTATGTGCTCCATTAATATTTTTCTCTTGTCACATTTTTTATAGCGGAATCCACATTTTTTCAAAACAATTCTAAGAGAAGTAGCACCGCCTTTGAAGCGTTCTGCAGCTTTTAATGAAGATAATAACTTCTGGCAGGTCGGTAGTTCACCTCGTAGGT
Source organism: Cybosia mesomella (assembly GCA_946251805.1). Classification (NCBI taxonomy): domain Eukaryota; kingdom Metazoa; phylum Arthropoda; class Insecta; order Lepidoptera; family Erebidae; genus Cybosia; species Cybosia mesomella. The sequence continues at coordinate 24,761,472 of OX276397.1, read as the reverse complement.
AGTAACCATAAATATGATTGCATATAGCATCTAAATCAAAATCATCAGGTTCTGTTATATGACATAACCTTTTCTTTTTCTTCTTTGGTGTTAATAGTTTATTGTCCTCCATGGACGACTCCCCAAATTTTTCCTTTGTTATTCGAGAAACAGTAGCCTTTCCGATTCCTAGAGCATCGGCTACACGATCGCGAACATTGTCAAGCGGTAACAAGGGTCCGCCATTTTGTTGTTCACGAGCAAAATAGTCTCGCAAACGAACTACAAACTCGCGAACTTCACTGTTGAGAACAGTTTTCCGCTGTCTTTTCGGCATTTTGCTAAACCGAAAATCAACAAACAGGTAACAGAAAATCAACAAATAACACAAAACAGCGAAAACAGAAACAAAACTCAGCTAACAAAGAAAGACGTGGCGCATACAAGGCGTTAGAGCACTCGTATGACGCGATGTGATGCGGTGTGACAAGAAGCCAAAACAGACTGACAAGACATGACATGACTGAATTAAAAAAATACGGTAGGTCTATGGCCTCCTTTTAAATACTTTTCCATGTAATCCATATTTGCCAGCTAATTATGAATTCTTTAAAATTCAATTCAAAAAGAATTTTAAATTCTTTAAATTATGCAATTTGAATATAAATTAAAGTATAGTAAAATAAAATATAATAAGGCTGTTACTTTTTTATCTAGTGTTTTATGTCCATCAATGCGCGTAGTCTTTTTTTCAAAATAAATAAATATTGCTTATTATGTTGAATGACCTGGCTGAATGACATGACATTTGCCTGAAAAAACAGTATTTTATCGAAATTGTTTCGCATAACTAATACAACTGTCAGTTGAAACGTCATATATATATATACTATACTATACTATACTCGTGTGATGATGGTGATGTATGGGATCATCATTCGGCGTGCGGAGTATAGTAAAAATAATATCAATAAAAAATAACAGTTTAATAAAACATCTATCTTCTATAATAAATTAGATTATATTATAGTAATTAGTATTCATCTTATTATATTTGTTCATAACTACTAATACTAGATTTTACACTAAACGAAATGAAAATAAGACAAATACAGTATTGAATTCAGCATTTGGATAACAGCCACATCTCTAACCGATGCAACTGTAACTGGCCACAAACACGGGAAGCCGAAACCACGCTTCCGTATCCCGTAATTAATGCAAGCAACCCGTTTCAAAATAATGAACATCACTACGTCATACTGACCTAATAGCGGATGCTTTTGTACTCGTAATTTTTCACTACAATTAAGCATGAAATATATTTTTGAAAGCTTATGAATAAGCTAGTTTTCGGTTTTGTTCATTTTGTTTTATTGGAGGAAATTAAGAATGAAATGTTTTATGAACTGCCTATAAAATCCGATTATTTACGGTTGGTTTTGAATCTTTTTTTTTACGTGTGGAAATCCCTTCGTATACCCCCCCGCCGGCCAGCGGGGGTGGTTATGTCGTGTATCGACTAAAACCGCACGGTGTCCTCCCCAAGTGTCCGTTGCCGGGCACCCCGGGTAAGCCCTCGAAAGGATAACCCAAGGGTTTGGTTTTGAAGCTTGTTTAAGTTTTCATTACACGTCAAAGTTACATCGATAATAGATTACACTTTGATAAGTACTAGTGAAGATTTGATAGGTAATGAAAAATACTTGAAACACTGCAGAATAATTAGGCAGTACAAGTTGCAGTGCATGCCGTATTCGCTACGAAAACATAAACAGCATTTTTTCAAATAAAAATTGAGCCGAAGACTCTTGAAATAGGTATATGGGTCGTATTTAATTCAACTTCAGCTGAGCAGCGTAACTAAACTATGAATGTACCAAGTTCCTACCGGCCGCACTTCTTTGCAGTTTGTTTACGTACAATATAAACAGTGCACCACAACTCGTTTAAAAATAGACAGGTGAATAAACAAAGCTATCTCTGAAAGCAAAAATTAAAACATTGTAAAGGTTTCGATGCACTTCGTCTAAATATAGAGCACCGTGCAAATGATACCAGTTAAACGACTGCCTTTTTTTTTTTTTTTTTTTTTTTTCGTGCGGAAATCCCTTCGGATACCGCCCCCGCTGGAGAGCGGGGGGTCTCCAGCGGGGGCGGTTATGTCGGGCTTGCACCGACTAAAACCGCACGCCGTCTCGGGTCTTAAGACGCCGGGGTGTAAGGTTACCCATAGAGCATATCCCTCGCACCCCGACTGACCCTGGGCCATCTCCGGTTTCGAGATGGCCCCCTTACTTGCTCTCCACTGTGCCCTCTGCTAATCAGAGGGACACGTGGAAAGCTTCCGAACAGCCCTCAACAGGGCCGTCCTCGCCTCGGTCGGAGTTGGCCGTAGGCGGCAGCGTCTCTCCCACCCTAGGAGAGAGGCGCTGCCGTCTCCGTTGCCCAGAGTGCACCGCGTGGAGGTCCCCAACCAAGCACCCCCGGTCGGAGTTGGCCGTAGGCGGCAGCGTCTCTCCCACCCTAAGTTAAACGACTGCCTAACACAACCTGTACTGAAACAATTGAAAATCACTACATATTAAAATATTATAATGAAAAAACATTGACATTATGCATAGATACTTAACACGACTATCAATCAAACTCACTACCACAGGACTAGGGAATATTACCTAATCACTGCTGAAAAATAACACTAATGCGTCCTTACCCACTATATGTGCACGCAATTGTTCGTAACCACAATCCGGCTTTGTATCATACTAGTGAATTTATGGTCGTTAAAGAAAGTCGATGTTTGAAACAGCAATATTGCCCATACCCCACACACAATGCTACCCACAAAAGTAAATTTTTCTATAAGTTTACTATATAATTCATGAGATATAATAAGGTAGGGCGCAATCACAAAAATGATAAACAATTTATTCTTCTCTATTTTTTGAAAATTGTAATTGTTTGACTGAGAATTTTTTCTTCACTGTAGATAAAACCGTAAAACTCAGCTGGACCACTCTAGTTTCATACTTTTGGCATTCTGTTAATGGGTTCCACAAGTCCTTGGGTCGCCAAGAGTTTCGTTACTCAGTGGTTGTGTTACCAACCGCTGAGTACCGAAACTCTTGGGCTCAATTAAGACATTTCATGTAATGAGTATTGATTGCCAGATTACATGTAATGGGCTGCTAGCAATTGAAATAAGTGGACTATATTTGCAATTAACAATTTCCCATTCATCAATGCATTGACCGACATTTATTTAACACGTTGCCGTCAAAATTATATTTTTAGGCTTCCGTACCTTTTCTTTCGTGCGGAAATCGCCCTCCGAGCCCCCCCCCCCCCCCCGCCGGCCAGCGAGGGCGGTTATGTCGGGCTTGAACCGACTAAAACCGCACGCTGTCTCGGGTCTTCATACGCCGGGATGTAAGCTTGCCCATAAAGCATTGCAAGCCCGTTGAGCTACAAATATGAAATTTGGCAAGAAGTAAGGTCTTATGGCACAAGTAATGGGAAATATCCCCTAATATATCATCATCATTCATCTATTTGCGTCTGTTACATACATCATGAGCTTCTTCTAGCGCTATTACTTTATGCTAACAAATGATAAAAAATCTATAACGAAATATAGACTCATGATACAAAATGTATTTACTTTTAATTAAAAGAGGAATAGACATCGTAAATATTGTAAATTCTGTGTCGTCAAAGTAAAGCTTAAACCAATTAAAAAGATAACGATCCTTAAGAGGCGGTTTGAAATTTATCAAGGGGCTGGTATACACCAATTGATATCTAATTTTAAATGGTATGAAGCTTTCTCTTTAACACTACTTTAATTTCAAAACGATTTTAAAACAAATATTTTCTTTTAATTACAAATACCTACAAATTTTCACAGAGGTTTACTCTTTGCTGCTTTAACTTGGAATATTAATCGAATTATTTAATTTTCAATAACCTTCTACCATCATGAGTCCTCTGGATGTTCACTAAGGCAGCCTGCATCGCTGTAGTAGAAATAGACCTGATAGTGGTATAAGATTAGGACAACTAGACAAGGCCACCTGCTGAGCTACCAGTAAAGAACTAATAATATACCTTTTATAATTATTTCAGTAGTTACCAGCGTCAGGAGTTGGAGCCCCTTCTAAGCCAAAGTTACGCTCCCAAATATTTACACTTATTAACTGGTCAAGTTCAACTTAGCATCTAGGCTTTGGTGGCGTGAAAAGAATTAGGCTGTAAATCAATATCGTATTATTTTTTTATTTAAACTTTTGTGTATGTACCTATACATTTTATAACTAATAATGGGAAACAATAACTGGCTTAGGCTTTCACACGTCAAAGAGGGCGGGAATACGAACCCCACTTACTACCGAAGAAAATTTAGTATAGTTGTAAGTTTGAATGAGAAAAGTTCTTACTTTTAACCCACGTTTATAGCCCACGTCGTAAATATATTAATAAAACTTGCTTTTACACAATGATTTCCATAACTACCACCCGCACTTGGTTCGAAAGGATATCCATGTTGGTGATCCTATTGAACTGCATAACCTTAGGCATGTACCAGCCGTGCGTCGACGACCAATGTGTCACAAATAGATGCAAGATATTACAGGTAAGCTACTTATTTGTTGCTAAACAGTGCTAAATAGTGCAAAACATGCAGCAGCAGTATCAAGAAATAACAAGTTTCCTTATAACATTCGTACTTCAGTTTCATAAATAAATAAACTAGTGACCTACGCACCGATATGGCGGGATCCGACTAACTATCTACGTTTAATACCAATCCGAAGGGCCTAGGAACGTTTGATTAATAGGGTCCGACTGACAGCCAGTAGGACGGACATAGGTAGTTAGTCGGATCCTACCATATGGGTACATGCTTTCTTAGTTATTAATTTCAAATAGAGTCAATACTTATACTTAATAATAATCATAAGAATGTACATCTTATATTTAAAACAAAGTCGTTTTAGTGATAACCGCGTTGAACTTGAAAACTGGTGGACCGATTTTCACGATCTTTGGTTTTTTTATATTTTTCTCCGCCTATACTGTGTTTTTTTGTTGCTGTAATACCCACGGACTCAAACCGACCAAAACCGCAAGCCGTCTCGGGTCTCTAATGCCGGGGTATAAGGTGACCAAGCAATTCCCTCTCATCCTGGCTGACCCTGAGCCATCTACGGCTTTCAGATGGTCCCCTCGGGATACTGTGCCTATACTAGCAATTAGGATCATTAAAAATATAAGACATGCACGAATATCAGCTGATAAGGTATCCAACATAACTTGATTCTAAGGCGGAGCGAAGTTTACCGGGTCAGCTAGTAATTATAGAAACTGCCCAATTATTATTTTAATTATCTTAGTGAAAAGGCAAATACAATATGAAAAATCAATTTAAAAATGGAAGAATCGAAACGAACCGAAAATGAAGAAGAAACAAAAGATTTCGCAAATCAACAGAAAACAATGCAAGAGGTTGAATGAAAAAGTATTCTTGAATGGATTCGGTCTTAACGCGTGCACTCTACGAAATTAAAAAAAAACACTGGCCGTAAAGAAGAAACTGTGGCATTTTAAATAGATTTCTTTTGTTCTAATTTTTGTAAGACGCAATAAAATTTATAAATGCTAACTCAGATCTTTGAAATTTGCAAAATTATGAATGATTTCTATTAAGGTATCATTTTAACATGTGTTGCAGGTTTTCGATGATATAATATTTGCGTTTTTCACTCTTGAAATGTCAATCAAAATGGTAGCCATGGGCATTTACGGACACGGAACTTATTTAGCAGACTCATGGAACAGATTAGATTGTTTCATAGTAATGGCTGGGTAAGCAACTTTTCTGTTTTTATACTTACTACGCACCATATTGTGAATGATAACATCAAATGAAATTCATATTATTAACTTTGTCTATGTGTTCATAGGGTACTAGAATATGCACTGAATGTGGAAAATATCAACCTGTCAGCGATCAGAACTATTCGAGTGCTAAGGCCACTGCGAGCTATCAACAGGATACCAAGTAAGTTTTGCTTTCTATATTCACGCTTGTGAAGAACCCCTGAAAAGGTAGTCAAAGGTGTATAAAAGCACCAAATTTTTTACGCATAATGGAATGAGGCAATTAAGTATCGTCTATTGCCTCATTGTTTTTTTTATCCGAGTGCTGATCCTGGTTGCTTGCGCCCGGGGTGGACCTGCTCTTTTACTCCTCCTTTCTTTAATTTGATTTGTTTCGGTTTTTACGGGAGCTACTGCTATCTGACTCCCCTGACCATCAACTGGTAAGGTTGGTTGGGGCCTAGCGGAAACACCCAATGCTAATGCGCCTCCGATGCTTTTCATTATCTAAGATTGAATCACAAAAATAACATTTCATTAAATTATCAAAATAACCAATCTAGCTAAACATGTCATTTGAAAGGAAACCACATGTATACTATGAAAGACAGCTGTTTGATCACGCGGCATGTGGAATTTGGTGTTTACTGCCGCTTGGTTATGATTCTGTAATAAAATTCACGTGAGAACTAGTAATAGTTTCCTCTCTACATAACATCTGGTCAAATTCAATATGTTTGTATATATCAACTCGCAAGAAATATAAAAATAAATTCATTCAAGTTATGGCTGGTTGCTGATTGAGAGGCTAGTGGTTAAGTGGTACCCGAGTAGGTTATCACATTGCAAGATTAAGCGATACTAGCCATATCAGTCTTAGGATGGGTGACCATTATTAACACATTGAGACCTTTTTTATTTAGATACCCCCCGTCGGCGAGCGGGAGCGGTTATGTCGGGCTTGAACCGACTAAAGCTGCACGTCGTCTCGGGTCTTCAGACATATAAGGTTGCCCATAAAGCATTTTCTCGGACCCCGGCTGACCCTGGGCCATCTCCGGTTTCGAAATGCCCCCTCGGGTTTGGGAACCACGGTATCCCCGTCTTGCCCCGGTTTTGGGAGGGGGGGCGGATCGCCCCACCGTCCCGGCCTGCTTCTGCTGGGGTGACAGGCGGCCTCACCTGCCACCCCCAGGCCTGCGCTCATGGTGGACGGAGGTCTTAGACCTCTCCGTACCTCAGAGACCACATTATGCCGTCGGTTTTGGCTGCCTCATGAACACCTGCGGTATTCGTTACGGGTAGTTGGATGCCTGAAAGTCCGCGCCCACGGCCTCGATTCTGCTATTTTATGTTAAAGCCACTGATTACACTTTTTCATTTACTTCACATAATGCTATTTTAGACTAAGAAATAAAAATGTTAAAACGTTTTTTAGAACCAATTAGTATGCTAACTATTCCTATAGATTTTTAAATCGGTTAAAGTGACCTTCCAAGTCTCCGGGTCTCGTCCTGGATGTTCACTTTTTCGGATTTAAAAATCTACATAATAATAAAGTCTAAAATGCCATTTAGGCATCTTTAGAATGTCACTGGAATAACAGTGACTTGCTTTAACGCAAAATAGCAAAATAGAGGCTCTGGTCTCTGGTCTAAAGAACTTCGATATCGCCAAAGTACTTGGATTGTGTAGGTCTGATGGAGGCTACCGCTATACAGATCATAATCTTAAAATTTGGCCAAGCCGAAGAAAGTTTTACATTATCTCTATTAACCAAACATACTTATACCCATATTTAATAAATCACAAGTGCCTCAAATAATATAAAAATACAAATAAAACAATTGAAGGGCTTTTTACACCTATTAACGGGTGCTCTTTCAAAGTAAACCTCAGTACTAAAGTGACAAGAGCTGTTAATACAAGAACCCTTGGGTGACCTCTATAGCACTACTGGCTTTGTTTATACAAGTACTTACACAATTTATTACATGTTTAGTTATAAAACCAGGCCTTTGGAAGCTACACGAGAAAGTTTATTTAGGTGTTAAACTAAGTAAATTTACTTACTAAAAACGGTTTTATTAGTATCTAGAAAGGCTCATAAAGGACTTTGTAAGAAGATGTTAGGGACGATAATATATTTGCATAATTAGTTAACCCTGAAACTCATACTTAACGCTCAACTTCACTCAAGCTATGAACTTGAGACTTGTTAGTGAATTTTTAATTAAAATATATGTACGTAAAACATTAAACTTCTAAGATGTTTGTCTTTGTGCCATTTTAAAAAGAGTGCCTTAAGCTTATGAATTAGTTGGAATAATAAATTAGTTGCCTTATAAGATCTATAATTCAAAATAGTTTATTAATTTTCTAAGGATTTTGTGGAGATTTATTTCATGAACACATAACTGTAACTATACTTACTGTCATCGAACTTCAAATATGCAGAATTTAAATAGTTCTGCTAGTGGTGCATACGACTACTATCTAATTGGTAGTAAGACTTAGGTATTAGGCCAGTTCGAACCACGGATCGAACGATTTCTCAGCAACAGCTCGGAGTCAGGAGAAGTCGCCGGTTGACCACAATAAATCCGAGCCCGAATGTAAAATCGAAAAAATAAAATTGACGAAATTTGAAAATATCAAATTACGATATTGTGAGATGGAACAAACAGGCAGACAGTCTTAATAAAGGTGATATTATAAAATTACTCTAAATCAGCATATATGTACGAAAGAAGTCCATATCATTGTGGGTACCTACTTATATAGAAAAGGCCAGTGATGTTGAGTTGAATCAAGAGCGAGCCCGGCGCCGATCGATGCAAGCAACAAGTGAACTCAGAACACAACGTCTGATTATATTTTCTTGCAAACATGTTTCAATATATCCATATTGAATCATGTTTGCATGTCTGACATATTTCTAAGCTTCTAGTTTGTCCAATGTACAAATGATTGAATTAAGCAATAGCTGCTACACGTTTATCTAATAATAATAATAAATATAATATTCATTTTTTAGGGTTCCGTTCCCAAATGGCAAAAACGGAACCCTTATAGATTCGTCATATCTGTCTGTGTGTCCGTCCGTATAATAATAATAATATAATAATAATATTTATTGTCTCAAAAATAATAATTACAGACGTTTTCTTAAGCAATAGGTAAGTATTAAGTTTACATTCATTGAATATTTATTGTCTAATAGCAGCATCTGCTGCTGAACTAGGCTTGAAGCCTGTATTTCAGCACACAGCGCATTTCCCTGCAATAAGTTATCTAAAATATTACATTCATTGTTTGTATCCTATGAGATTCCTTGTTATCACAATTTTTTGTATACTTATATTTATGGTAATATTGACATTTAATTGAAGTTCTTACAGAAAATTCAGAAAAAAAAAATTCTATTGAATTGAATATTGAAAATAGGTTAATTATATAATGAGAAATACATCCAGCTCATGTTTTGTGTAATGTGTGTATGTGTGTGTGTGTGTGTATGTGTGTGTATGTGTGTGTGTGTGTGTGTGCACGCGTAAGTATGTATGCTTATTTGATAGAGAGATTGTATAGAAGCTTGTTATATGGTAGTTATTTATTTTTATCTCAGTAGTCTCATTTGGTATGTGAAAAGACAGACAATTTGTGAAATCTTATTATAAGTAAATAATCCTACTCAGGGATTATCATTATATTTTCGGTTTCGTCATAAGACAGTTTATTAAACCACTCAAATAATATTTTTTTGGTTCCTGTTTTTCTCAACGGGTGTATTTCAATTATTTTATTTATTTTCTGATAAATATATGGACCCAGAAAGGGAAAAAACTTCCGGATGAATGAAGTTCTGGGTTGCAGTATGCGATCACACACTGCATAGGTTCGACGTCTTTCGGGCAATGTCGGGTTATATTCAATCAGTGAATGTTGTCTCAAGACTATACTCATTAGAAATAGCTGACGCACCGTCAGAACCTCACAGTACTCATACAGTAGCTTTGTTGGATAGAGATAAGGTTTGAACGTACATAATTTTAAGATACTTCTCTGAGCCACCTCTAACTGTATAAGTATCGTCTTTGATGCACCTCCCCATGATGATATACAGTAGGTAAGTAAAGACTGGCAGAGAGCAAAATATACTCCTTTTAGTGTTATAGGAGCCACAACGTGTCTTAGGGTTTTAAAAATATGTGTTAGTTTTCTTATCCTTTTAGAGAGTAGTTGAATGTGTGGGTTGAAATTACAGTTCTCATCCAGGACAACCCCCAAGTATTTAATAGTTTTTGTACGCTGGAGAGGCCTGCAATTACACCGGTCAAAACACGTATGTAAAGTAATTTGATAGTTGTGTGGTGAATCAACAATCGAGAAGGCAATATATTTTGTTTTTTCTGCATTTAAGGTCAGTACATTATCACGTAGCCATTTGTTAACAATGTCAAGACCTTTTTGGGCAGAGTCAAAGGTTTGATCCCAGGTTTTTTCAGCGAAAATGAGGGCAGTATCGTCAGCATACGAGATCAGTTTCCCCTGAAATGTATTTAGGCATAACAGGTCATTCATGTATATTAAAAAGAGTGTAGGCCCAAGGATACTTCCCTGAGGAACGCCATAACACACGGGTAGCTCTGTGCTCACATATGGACCCACCTGGACATATTGTACTCGATCAGCTAAATAAGATTTCATAAGTTTTAGTTGTGTTCCTCTAATTCCTATCTTCTCCATTTTGGTCACTAAGATGGGGACAGAGACTGTATCGAATGCCTTAGATAAATCCAGAAATATTGATACACATTTATTACCTTTATCTAAATTGGAAGTTATGAAGTCAGTAAAATTGCTAACTGCATCGTCAGTGGATTTACCTCTGCGAAAACCATACTGATGTTCTGACAACATGCTTTTGGACTCCAGGAATTTCACAAGCCTATTATTTATTATTTTTTCAAGGATCTTTGAAATGGAAGGTAATATTGATATAGGCCTATAGTTACCGATACATTCTCTGTCACCACCCTTGTGAATCGGATGAATACGTGAAATTTTTAGCTCTTTCGGAAAGACCCCATTTGTTAGACACATATTGAATACATGCGTTAAGGGAGGCACAAGAATATTTTTATGATCTTTTAACAACCTACTGGAAATATTATCCCAACCCACAGAACACTCACTTTTTAGTGCTGATATAAGATATGTCACCTCTTCTTCATCCGTGCTAAGAAGTACGAATGAATCAACCTGTCTATCAATTGAGGGTAGCTCGTTAGGGATATTTGGTTGTAAATTGATCAACTTTTCTGAAAGGTTTTTACCTACACTAGCAAAGTAGCTGTTAGCTGTATCAACCGAGTTTTGGGGATTATGTGACAGTTTAAGAAGCTCTTTATTGTACGTCTTATTTTTGGCAGTATGGGTAATACATTTTATTGCCTTCCATATTTTTTTATTATCATTACCAGCCTCTTGAATAAGATCTTTTTCATAGCGGCGTTTGAGATTTTTTAGGATTCTAGTACAGAAATTTCTATACCGAGTGTAAGTCGTCTTAAGTATAAGATTATCTGGACAAGCGTTAGATTTTTGATGTAGCCTATCCCTATTTCGCATACATCGCAACAGGCCTTGAGTAATCCAAGGTTTTATTATTTTTTTACGACGAGACAGAGTATAAGATGTAGTATTTTTGCTGATTGCCGTCTTCAATTCGTTAATAATATAATTCATTGCAAGGTTTGAGTCATCTGTCAGATAAATAAAGTCGAAATTGATTTTTGTGATGTAGTTACGTAGCCCGTCTTGATCAATTTTAGTTTGTGTTACAATGGCAAAATTTCGAGTTTGTGTCCTTTTCATACAATAAATTACGGCTTTGTGGTCTGTATGAGTAGATTGCGGGACTATAGTAACAGAGGGAATTTTACTTTTCACTAGAACATGATCAACGCATGTCTTGTTAGCATCTCGAGTAATAATATAATGAGCTGGAAGTAGGCCGTGGAAGCTAGTTACTGCCAGGTATTGGTCCGTAAAAGACTTAGGTTTCTCCGCTATAATATCGATGTTCAAGTCACCCATAATGACAACATTTTTGAAGTTTGATAAGCCATGTAAGGTTCTATCTAGTGATGTTAGAAAAGGGTCTAGAATAGCATAGCTAGGTGATCGATAGATTGCTAATATAGCTATATCATTGGCTCCAGATTTAATAAGGAGACAGTTACAGTTCTGTACAACGATTTCTTCACTACTAAAGGGAAGCTCCTCTTTTATATACACAACAACGCCATCATTTTGTATTGGGTTTAGGGTGGTTGCAGCGGAAAAATAGCCACTGATGGTTGGTATAATTGGACCACAAGATAACCGACACTCTGTGAGAATTATCACATCACAGTCGATCCCCAGTCTTGTTAACAAAGCCTGAAAGCCTGTAAAATTGCAGTTAATACTGCGAATGTTTTGCGTAAGGACTGATAATGTAGGTTGTGTTGGGAAAAAATTATTACACTCGTCAACTCCGCAGTTATGTGATTCTGAGACAGTAAAGTCATCGATGTCTTTTATTATATTATGTAGATTATTATTATTATTAGCCATGGTCTGTGATTGGGTGTAAGTGCCCCAATAGGTCGTTATTGATAGGAGGATGATGCTGACGATATGATGAATTATTTTGATAATGTAGGGATGTTTTCCGGTTAGATAATATAAAAGTTGATCTTTTTTTACCTTTACAGTAATTCAGGTTATAATTCATAATTATTTTTGTATTTTTAATATAATATGGTGTAGATTTATATTTTTGTGAAACTACCAAGTGTGTATAATAATCGGTGTGTAGTGAAAGTATTAAACGTGTATGATGATAAGCGTATATTATGCTTTGTTTGTGTATGTACTTAAATTTAGGCATGCACAGTTTAAATATAATAGTAAAGTAATGCACATTATCGACAAAGCCAGTATAACATATTTCAATACATATCTTATGAGGCCAGTTTAGAAAATTACAGTCTACTTTATACATAGCTATACATTTAATATGAGTATAATGACTAAAATAAACCAAAGATAGTCATTCTTCTTTTCTTAGTGAATCGAGTAACGCTTCGTTTGTAACCCGGATTTGAGGACAGCCGACCTCTCTACGCAGATACACTATGCCGTTTGCAGTCCAGCAGAAGGCATAGCCATGACTCTTTTGGAAAATCCTTGCTAAGTAATAAAGTTTTTGGGCGGAGTAAGTCAGCGTCTCAGATATAAACAATGGTTTTATTGGTTCTCTGAAGTTTATATGACTAGTATTTAATTTTTGTTCATTATTCTTATTTTTATTAAATAATTTTACTCCCTTTATTACTCTATTTTTTAACAAAACCGACGTAAAGTCTACCACGACGGGATTTGAATTGTCTTTAGAATTTAATCTGTAGATATCACGGATTTCATTCGGTTGAATACTGATATCCAAAGTCGTTCCCAGTGTTTGAATTATGTTACAGAGCGTTTGTTTTGATTCTCCTTGAGATCTGGGCAGATTTCTGACTTCTATACCGGTTGTTCGTGATTTACGTTCCAATGACTCAATTGTTTCCTCAAGATGCTTAATAGTCTTTTTATCCTCTAGCCTTTGCTTTTCAAAACAGGAGATTCTATTTAAGAACTCGTCGTGTTTAGCAGACATCATTTCCACGCTTTTACGAAGTTCTGTATTTTGCTCATTAATTTTTGTAATAGTATTTTGTAAGTCTTGGAAACGCTTGTCCTGATCTCTTGAAAATTTAGTAAACATTTCTTTAATTACGGTAATAATAGAGGAATCATCCTCGTCATATTTTCGCTTCTTCCGTTCCTTTAAAGATGCCGTGATCAAGTGGAGATCCGACGTCGACAGACCATGCGATTGACCCTCACTTGTGTGAGTCTGTGCACTAACGTTGTTGTCAGGTGCCAATGCAGACGTTGATGGCATTGGAGTGGCGGGCGGTGTTCGCTTTGTTCTACCCATGGTCGTGTAGGTAGAAGTTTAGTAACCAAGAAATAAAAATTCAATAGGGCAGTGGCTACTCGGCAGTATCCGATTTCTTTGTGGTTAATCCTTAGTGCTCTCAGAGCCCAGCCTTGTAAGTTACAACAATGGCTTACAATTTCACTAATATTTTTGTTTAAATAGGTTCAAAAAATAAGTAGCTTGCTTACGGTTTCTTGAAGTTATGCTAGTATGTGCAAATGAAGATCCCAAAAATATTTGGAGAAAACTAGGGTTTGAACTGGGTGACAGCGAAAACACAGGTGATTGCTTTCTCCATTCGGCTACAGTGACTTGTATATACGCAAAAAAAAAAAAAAAAAAAAAAAAAAAAAAAAAAAACACACACTTTCTGAAACTATAAGAACTATGCTGTTGAAACTTGGTGAGTAGATGTATTCTGTGAACCGCATTAAGATTTTCCCACAAAAATAGAAAAAATCAATAAATTTTTGGGATTCCCCATACTTAGAACTGAAACTAATTTTTTTTTTCATCAAACCCATACGTGTGCCATCTATGGATAGGTATTCAAAAATAATATTGAGGTTTCTAATCTCATTTTTTTCTAAACTGAATAGTTTGCGCGAGAGACACTTCCAAAGTGGTAAAATGTGTGTGTATAGCCCCCTGTAACTTCTAAAATAAGAGAATGATAAAACAAAAAAAAAAAATATGATGTACATTACCATGTAAACTTCCACCGAAATTTGGTTTGAACGAAATCTAGTAAGTAGTTTTTTTTTAATACGTTATAATTCGTAAACCGCAATTTACCTTTCATTCAATCAACTCAAATACAAACATTAAAAAAAAGCATTATTATGTTACTTGCTGTTACGGAACCCTTAATGGGCGAGTCCGACTCGCACTTGGCCGCTTTTTTAAGACTAGCCATGATCTTTGAAAACAAACCTTACATACTGATTAATACCTTTTTTTAATTTCGAATATGTATAATACTTGATCATATGATAGTATTTGATAAACACCGTTGCTTGAACAATCTTAACAATCGAATTGCCGCTGTAGATTGACCCTAAATACATACCTACAGATATTAATCGTGTTTTAATTATCGCAGTCCCTTCACGTTTACATGGCGGAAATTTGCTCAGCAAGGGTCTCTCCCTAATCTACTTTCTGCGTACCTGTATCTACGTCCCTTAACATAATATTTGACCAACTGCAGATTTTATCTAAATTAGCTGAGGAGATGTATAAATAGAGATAGTTAATGTAATGTTAATGTTTATGTATATGCTGAGTGGTATCCTATTTTGCCTAATAATAATGTATTTTCTCTGTGTTTTCTTCTTTTTTATGTTTTGGCAAAATAAATGTTTTTCTTTCTTTCTTTCTTCTTTCTTTCTTTACACAACTTCTGTAAGTTTGTAATTTAAATAAAAATAAATAGATACTTTTTTTTTTCGTGCGGAAATCCCTTCGGGTACCCCCTCGCCGGCCAGCGGGGGCGGTTATGTCGGGCCTGAACCGACTAAAACCGCACGACGTCTCGGGTCTACAGACGCCGGGGTGTAAGGTTGCCCATAGAGCATATCCCTCGCACCCCGACTGACCCTGGGCCATCTCCGGTTTCGAGATGGCCCCCTCGGGTTTTGGAACCACGGTATCCCCGTCTTGCCCCAGTTTGGGGGAGGGGCGCTAGTCTAATCTAGTCTAGTCTAGTAGCTAAATAAGTAGTACGTAAACAGTTGAATGTACATTCACGCACACACACATCATCAAGATATTCTAGTCCACTGCTGGACATAGGTCTTCCCCAATGAGCGCCATTACATTGCCAAAAGCGATTTCCATTTCATGGTCATTTTTTCAGTAAAAAACCTAACAAATGAAATAAAAATGTATTGGCGCTACTGATAAGCCTTCGAGCCCAACCCAATACACTAGATATATTGATATAAATCCACTTAGCAAGCAATTACCTCAATTGTAAGTATCTAGGGTAATTATTATGAAAAAAGAAACTTCAAAAAATGTTATCCATAATGCATTTGTAAAACAAATCGAAAATTATAAATTTTTTGTTCAAAAAATCTACAAGCGTTACAAATCTTTATGATGGTATGCAGAGACAATATTCAAATTGAATTGTAAATCACAATAAGAAAGAGACTTCGTGACTTCCAAACAGTTAGCATCGCATATATAAAGAAAAGACAGGCTCTAGCTTGAACAAAACCTAACTGGGTCTCGCAAATAACTGGGACAAAGCAACTCTGCCACAAATTAAATCGCACCACTCGCGGCCGCGGTTACACATACATCGGCACTAATTTGCCCTAGCGCAATTTATTGTTCTCACATGTCCTTGATTTCCTCATATTGAAATATACATTTAGATCTACAAAATACCCAGTAGGAAGTATCCTATGTTGTTTTGTATGTTTCCACACTGTAATTATATGTTTGCTAGTTAAAACATCGTACGAAAATTACTAAACCAATTTAAATGAACCATTTTGTGTTCAAAGACATATAGTTAGACTTCAAAACCGTTTCTTTTTTCAATATTTCATAGTATTAGATTTAAGGATTTAGTAGATACAAGATATACATCCACGATTTTCCTTAGGCAGTCACAGAACCAATGATTTTATTTGCAGTATTTGTATTTTTATATTATTTATTTGTGTATTATTAAAACACCTCGAATAAAACTCTTTCTGATGTATTTGAATGGTTGAAATAGAAGAATCTTGCAGTTAACTTCACTAACGTAGAGCCAGGCTGCCGATGGAATATGAATAATAGGTATAATAATAAAATAAGTTGATGCTACAAAGGTTTTGGGTTTCACGGTTGACTTTATTCTAAACTGGATATGAAATACAGAAATGTTTGCATTAAACTGTACCATATATCATTTGCTCCGTACATCCTGATGAAACTCGTAGATGTTTCCACTGTGGTAACAGTATACCATGCCTACGCGGAATCGGTGATACGCTACGATGTAATATTTTGAAGCAACTCCACGAATTGGGAAATCATATTCAAAGCCCAAAAGCGATGCGTTAGATCTATCTTTATAATTCCGAAAACTGATGGCTGCAACCGACATTTTATAAAAATAAAGTTATTGACTTTTCGAAGTTTATATATAACGGAAGTAGCTAAATAGCTGTATTTGTCCGAAGAAATACGCAGTTATTTGAACATCATGGTGGTACTCGGCGCCCTCGTAAAATTAAAATTATATAAAATAAGACTGCTGAATAAAAGCATGTTAGTGATATGCTCTATGGGCAACCTTACACCCCGGCGTATTAAGACCCGAGACGGCGTGCGGATTTAGTCGGTTCAAGCCCGACATAACCGCCCCCGCCGGCCGGCGGGGGGGTATCCGAAGGGATTTCCGCACGAAACCGAAAAAAAAAAGGTATGACAACAACTGGCGGAGTGCGCCCAGGAAAGAGATTTAAAACTCTCCCGGCCCGCCGCGCCCGCAACATGCTCGCCGCGCGTCGCAGGCGACTCAGGCGCCGGAGGTCGCTTAACGACCTCCGTCCTCCATGAGCGCAGGCCAGGGGTTGGCAGGTGAGGCCACCTGTCACCCCAGCAGAAGCAGGCCGAGACGGTGGGGCGACTAACGCCCCTTCCCCGAAACCGTGGTTCCCAAACCCGAGGGGGCCATCTCGAAACCGGAGATGGCCCAGGGTCAGTCGGGGGGCGAGGGATATGCTCTATGGGCAACCTTACACCCCGGTGTTTTAAGACCAGAGGCAGCGTGCGGTTTTAGTCGGTTCAAGCCTGACATAACCGCCCCCGCTGACCGCCGGGGGGGGGGGGTATCCGAAGTGATTTCCGCACAAAAAAAAAATTAAAAAAAAGGTATGACAACAAGAATTTTCAATAAACTGCCAACTGAACCATGCTGCACTGATAATCTCTATGAATTTAAATTTAAAAATATTTTAATGCAAAAAGCTTAGTATAGGATTCAAGAATATTTAGATGACAAGATGTATTTAGTCCTTTCCATTGACATTTCATAAACTGAAATCTATATATTATTTTTATTTATCTTAGTTATTGACATTTTCAATTTTTGTGTAATTAAATGATTATTGACACTTTATTGATACTTTTAATGGCAATTGTGATGTGATTAATTTTAATTGAAAAAATTAAATAGCTCAAAACAAAAGCACTTATTTAGGATCCGATACTTATTTTGATCCATAGACCCCACTGCCAGAGTGCAGTATTGTGTCAAAGGAACGTAAAAACTACGCTGAAATGTATTTTATCTCGCTACCATGATAACTGGTGGTAGAAATTTGATGACACAAATTTGTCACAAAATTCGGCCGGGTGGGTACCACCGTGCACGATTGCGAAAAACCCTCCATAGTAATCCAGTTTCGGTTTGATTGCGTTCAGGGGTCAGCAAGTGCATAGCCGGGCAGGGGGATTGTAGTCGCAGCACTAGTGGGACCGGTGGGTATCACGCGGTGCTGCGAGGACAATCCTCTTCTGATGAGGCCGTCAAGCTGAGTGCCACCATTGTTAACATGGTACGTGTATGTAATGGTGACCCTCTTTCCTGAGACTTTACCTTCAGCTTACCATCAGGCGAGGTGAAGTCAAATTGACGTGTCCTAAATATAAAAAAAAAATCGTAATAGATAATATAAAATAAAACGTAAAAGTAATGAATCGTTACATATACATTTACAAGCCAGTTTTCAATTGTAAACAATTTAGTTCACAAATAACCAAACTTCGTGAATCGAGCACTAGTTAGCCCTCTTTCGAGTAGGAACGCCTATTCGTGGAATGAATTAATTGAAATCCATCTGCTCGCTCATGTGAAATGGCACTTCAGCAGTAAATTAATTCAAAGCCCAACAAATTGCTATCGTTAGATTTTTAGGCTACCTATGTAGAATTATCACAAACCTATGTATGATATGAGCTAATATAACTTATGTTAGCTTAAGTCTTACGTACACCTAATTTCAGCTCAACATACTTCTTCTTGGTTCGGATATGTAATGAGTAGGGATTAAAGGTATGTCGTAAGTACGGAAATGGTCAGTTACCAGGGGAGACGAAGACCTAAGAGAAGATGGATGGACTGCGTGATAGATGAAATAGCCGGGAAGAGAGTGAATATTGTAAAGACTACAAGCTGAGGTTAATGGAAAACCCCACATGTTATACCGACCCCTAATAAATATAAAATAAGGGCTGGAAGATGATGAATACGATACTTCTTTAAACGCTAGGAACATGTATTTAGATCAGTATGCAATTTAGGTGCTATTAGTCATTAGACCGTTACTGCATACTGAAACTACGTAATTTAACAAACATATTACCTACTATACACTTACGTAGTACGGGATGACCAGAATTTACTCCAGATCGGCAACAATAACATAATCAAGATGTTTACCAATGCCACTCCACCAAACTTGTGAATAAATAAACCTGTGAATCGATGAAGAATATGAAATTGATTTTCTTTTAACAGGTATGCGTATCCTCGTGATGCTGTTACTAGACACACTGCCCATGTTAGGAAATGTGTTGCTGCTATGTTTCTTTGTCTTCTTTATATTTGGCATCGTGGGCGTACAACTCTGGGAAGGTATTTTAAGACAACGCTGCGAGTTCAACCTGCCGCCGAACGTATTGAGACCCCACAAGTATGTTCCTTTTATATTTGTAACAGTAATGAATTCTGGGCAAACTCTGAATACCCGTATAATGATATTGTACCATCTTTATTTTTCAAGTAGTCTTCAACTAACGTATAAAAAATGTCAAAGTATATGCAGCAATATATTAACTGACAATTTTGAAAATTTTGTGAATGAAATTGCAACTGTAATAACTTTTTCATTTGTAACATTTGCTCAAGAGCACTCGTCTTAGCGGCACGTCCCATCGCTAACGTTGACTGCATGCAATATTTAACGCTTACATCCTC
This sequence comes from Cybosia mesomella, assembly GCA_946251805.1. Lineage (NCBI taxonomy): Eukaryota > Metazoa > Arthropoda > Insecta > Lepidoptera > Erebidae > Cybosia > Cybosia mesomella. The sequence continues at coordinate 24,741,589 of OX276397.1, read as the reverse complement.
GACGAGCATATCCATCGCTGCTCTTTATATCATTTTGACATTCTGTGTTTTGTCATTGCATATTGTTTTTGCACTATAACTAACATTTTAATAAACGCGCATGTTAAAGGTTCAGCTTACAGTCAAGCCTACAACACACTTAAATATTGCATTCCGTCAATATTCACATAATAAATTAAATATATCACGGAAAATACACACGTGACTTACCACTCCAAAAAGTAGCACTGACTACACAATAATATAAACAACTGTACCTATTTTACAAGTACTCCATTCATGTTGTGTTTAACGTTATACATAAATTCTGCTACATTCAATAGCTAAACATATATTATTTCAAACATAGTACAAAGTAGACAATTGCAGTCATAGCAAACATATTTCTACTATTTATATTCATTCATATCCGAATACTAACCAAAACATTTAGATTTAGTACAAATATATCTAAGAGTGTGATTTCATATGGGAGTTGATAGTTGAGGTAGCTGATAATGTAGCAATTGATAGTCCTGTATGAGATCACATTGTTAATTACTAATACCTAACTAACCTTTAGAAGTAAACTTAGGTACATAACACTCGTCACGGCTTCCTTAATTTATGTTCCAGAGACCTGTCCGATTGGTACAGAGTGCGCGTCAGATTGAACTCGTAAGGATTTGCGATCAAAATTAATGTGTTTCTATTATGAACATTGCGAACTGTTGTAACGTGTACCTTCACACATCTGCCGTCCAGATGTGCTATCGTTATTGCTTCCCCTTCACGAATTGGCAGTTTATAGGAGACAGTAGGTCTTCCATTATTTGTGCTCTTTCAATTGTCACATATAATTTGCGAACATTTTGACAACTGCCAATTTGATTTAAATCACTACAAAATTTCTTTAGGTAGCTCTCTTATCTTCTCTGAAAATGAAATACTACTTCCTCTAAACTTATAATTTTAACGATATAATTTCACAATAGACATGCTCAGTATAATCTATTGAGAAACTTATGACACTCTATCTTTCTAAACTTTTAGCCCAACTCTCTATTTTTAAACAAATACTTGATACACGTCAGTTCCACATAATTGCAAAAATCATTTAATGACATTAAGACATGAGATTAAAAAGACTTTATTTTCACAATTATTTCATTCATTAACATGCATTTATGTAAATATACAATGTATTTATTTGTATCTCAAATTAAATAATACTTCAACTGTTGCCTAATGCAATAGTGTATATGTGGTATAAGTATATATGCTAAATTAATATTAAGAGCTTCGCACGAATGTTATTGGATTCAGTCAATAATTCCAAGCTTAGCAAATATAGTGAGATTTTCTTCGCAGTAAAAATCAATACCGAAATCACGAAGAAAACAAGCGCCATCATACGCTTTATAATAAGGGTTACGACCAATCTTCGTCTTTCTATGTGTGCCTTCTGTCGTTGAACAATAAAGACAGGCAGGTTTCATCAGCTCGCAACTCGTTAGACTTTCTCTTTGCATTTTTAGTTAGCGCTACCATTATCATTAATTGAGATAACCGACTATACTTAGACGTCACTGCCTCAGTATTAGCATGTGTTTGCATGCAATGTATTGTCTAAATGTGCTACTACGTGTGTTTATAACATATGCATGAATTTAGCTGTAGTAAGAATCAATTATAATTATAACCATTTATGCAACGAATGATCCCTCGGTCAATCTCTGTGAAGCCATAAATATTATTTAACATTTTGTATTTTTTTCATCATGCATATCCAATTTTCAGTTAGTAAATTTAAAATTGGAAAATACAAGAACCGTTTTAAAAAAAAAACAACGTACGCATGTAACATAACATAACATAACTTAATTAAAAATAAACTATATTCCTATGAACAATAATATTTACAAGGTAGAATATCAGTCACTGGTAATTCGTATACACAAACATAATATTTATTACATCACAATATCAGCTATGTTCATACACGTTCAAACCACATTGTACACATAAGGCAATTAGCATTCAAAATGTTCAATATATGTTCACTATGAAGCATGTATAATTAACTCGTTCGTTGTTACATTGGCTAATTCAATTTCCACTTTGCAAAGTTTTTCCTAACATGACAAAAAAAAAATCAGAAAAATAATTTTTAATACATGCCAAATCTGGGAATAGCGAAATAACAGAAAGTTCAATATTTAAATATCTAACTCAATTGTCTGTAATGTAATGTAATGCCTATGTATGCACACTCTACCTTACTTACTGTACTTCTAAATACTATATAAAAAAGTATAACATTAAAAATTAACTTATTGATCGTGACAACATAAAATTCATATTAAAAAACATTTACGAAAAATCAATATCCCCATAAAATGGTAATATGGGACATAAGACCTCATTGTAATATTTAACAAATTTACAAACTCATTTAATGAAAGCATCGTACTTTTATTTTTAACTATAGGATTATTTTTTTCAGTATATCCTTTTACTATGAGTTCTCCAAAGAACTGGATTATATTTGCACAACACCTGAGGACAGCGGCATGCACTCGTGTGGCAATTTCCCTCCTTACCGTTATGGAGCGCTGGTTTGCAACGAGACGGCCAAACCTTTCTCGTATAACTACCCTACGAACACATCTTGTGTCGACTGGAATCAGTATTACACCAACTGCACTCAGAGAGGGAACAATCCCTTTCAAGGAACGATCTCATTCGATAATATAGGGCTTGCTTGGGTTGCTATATTCTTGGTAAGATATTCTTAACCATTTTAGATAGGTAACTGATTATTCTGTTCCTTGTGTTGAGTTTAACATTTGTATTGTTTGTAGGTGATATCATTAGAAGGCTGGACGGATATTATGTATTATGTGCAAGATGCTCATAGTTTCTGGGATTGGATTTATTTCGTTTTACTGATTGTGGTAAGTCGACGTCAGTTAAAAACTAATTTCACCCATACTGGTCTAGACTCACAATTGAGTTATCTAAATATATTATTATCGTAAACATTGAATTATAATACTAATAATTCAATAGCAGAGTTACTAATCTTAGCAAACGAACAAAAATATTACTGATTTATCACACACTTACGGTTTTAAAAAAAACTAACATAACAAGCACATAAAACAAAACTTTAACACTCTGTAGACTACAAGAACATAGCCTCATAAATACACACCTATTTGTTACAGATTGGCTCATTTTTCATGATCAACCTATGCTTAGTCGTCATTGCGACACAGTTCGCCGAGACTAAGAAACGCGAGATGGAGCGAATGCGAGCTGAACGTGCGCGATTCACTTCTTCATCAACCCTCGCATCTTCAACTAATAACAGTGAACCCGCCACCTGCTACGCTGAAATTGTCAAATACGTGGCCCATTTGTGGAGACGATTCAAGAGACGAATGGCAAAGAAAATCAGGTCAGAACACTCCTATTTACAAACATTCCATTTAAATATAATATCTCTTATACTTTGTGATCATAAATCTTTCATATTTTCTTTGATGCAAATATTCGGCATAAAAATATTTTACTTTTGGGATGGTGGCAAATTACTTATAGTTTTATTTCTATCACTAAAACTAGAATATTCACTTTTTAACTGAAGTAATATCGTACATACTGTTTTATTTAGGAAAAGTACTAGGATACTTTCTGAGTAGGCGTAATATTAAAATATTATATTTCTTTTGAATCCAAAGGTGAACAGACTATATCTCTGTACTAACTGTACTTCATGGAAAAATAAATAATAATTAAAACATTAAAATTATAAACAAGACAATATTATGTATTTCTTTTCAACTTTCGCACTTAAATAAATGTGATTCTATTGACTCAGGGTGTACCGATACCAACGCGCTCAACTGCAATGGCGGACCAGCCGAGAGACTCTCCAGCTGCCAGCAAATAAACAAAAACAGCACCACCCATGCTGTCCACGAATTTGTTCACAGGTATTCTCTACTAAAATCGAGACAATGAATAAGATCCGTTTAACATCCACCGATTACTATTAAACTATGGAATTTAGTTTTGTGTCAGTATCAATTTCGTATCAGCCATTGTAATATAGAGAGAGAAAGAGAAACTAACAACTTGGTTATTAATTTCAGGTATATCGTAAATTAATTTAATTTCGAAACCAATATTTCTAAATTATTCATATTTTTTATTGTACCAGAATCGATAACTCTAATTGCTTGTATCCTTGAACCGAATAATTTAACTGTATTTGACTGTACGCGTACCATTTATTCACAATAAAATAAGTTGTGAGTATCATAATCATTCCGAAAAAATTAAATTAAATTAAAATTCATTTATTTTCAGACCATTGATCCATAGTGTTAGTAACAATTTAACTTAAGAACTAATGTGAGTAGGTAATGAATTCCATTCTATACAATATTCCACTACCTGTGACACGTGTGGATTGGCATCCAGTGCCGCAACAAGGGGGAGTCCCACCTTTACTTGAACACATTCAGGAGACTGTTGGTGCTGCAGGGGAGTCGTGCCAAGGCAGAGGCCGAACGCTTTCTCATAATGGCATTGAAGTCGTGTGTGCGGGCCTCAGCGAACATTCCTGACGCACTGCACCTCCGCGACAGCCCCAACAGCATCCTGAATGCGATATTATACTGAACGCGCAGGTCACTGTATGCTCGCGGAGTGTAACACGACCACAGGCTGCACGTGTAGAAGGACTAACAGAAGGCTTTAAAGAGAGTCACTTTGACTGTGTTAGTACAACGTGGAAACCTCCGAACAACCATGTTACACCTGATAGCCAGCGACCTACGCTCACTCTCAACATCTAAGTCATCGCTGAGCCTGTCTGTGTGACCCAGTGGCCCAAGTACTTGAAAGATTTTACCCAGTTCAACCCAACCCCGCCAAGCAAGACCTCCGCCACATCTGTATGCCTTAACGGACCTGACCTAAACATAAGGAGCTCGCTTTTCTTTATATTGTACCTGAGCCCATGGGAAACAGCGTACGCTTCACACAATGCTACTAGCTTCCTAAGACCGCCAATCGATAGACTCAGCAGCGCCATATCGTCAGCATAGCTCACATTATTCATATATCATTATAGATTAAACCCACTAAACATGTTAAAATTTCAAGGCTGCCTGAATATCAAAATATCAAAAATCTTTATTATTAACACACGGCAATGCCGTCAGCCTTTTGGGTACGTTAAAAGTCGACATCGATGTGGATGAATTCTTCAACACCTAAACGTCTTACTTTGTACATAGGGAGTATTTCCCCCTTTTTCATGATGCCGATATTTCAGTGTATATACCTAATATTGTTTTTGATAAATATGTTTTTTTCCCCCTATGAATATGTTTTTTTTTTCTCTAATGAATATTTATTCATTTGCATAACTTTATTGATTTTTATTTACACAATCAATATGTACAGTAGAACAGAATATTAAAATGAGAAAGAAATAATCATTTTACCTTTACCTCACCTTTCACTGTCTTGATTTCTAACTTTGCCAACCTTTATATTATACTGAACAATAAGAGTTGAGGCAAACACCTTCAAAATGGTTTCTCTCAATTATAAATCAAAGTTCATTATTCATTAAGATTACTTTGAACATTCTCATCGACCGGTTATAACGAATTTTGAGTTAAATTTTCTTAAAGCTTTCTGTTCGTCAATGAAATCCATTCTTCAGATAGGACAGTTTTAATAAAGTATTTGTCAAGGACTCCACAGAGACTGTAGGGTCTTCTGATGTATTTTATTTATTGTTACTAACATTGTACCATTATAAGACATCCGCTTTCAATTCCACATGACATTGGGTATACGGAATTTTAAATAACAATTTAATTTATATACAATATTGCAATTAATCATAAACTTTAATCATATTTTGTTCGTATACCGCTCGTAGCTCTGTGCTACGAACTAACTACGAGATTATGTAGCTACGAGTACCTTATTTCGCTCTTGTAAATTTGCTTAAAATATTTATTGGTTTTTAAAATGTATTTACATTGGTTATAACAGTTTAAATGGGTTTAGTATAATGCTTGAATATAAAGGTTCTTTGTATGCTACGAGCAGCTACGAGTGACTTTACCGTGACCTCCACTTCTTACATTTGTGAGTGATAGCCAGCAAATCAGTAGCATTGTCACGTTAAATACAAATATAAAATAATAAATAAAGATTATAAAAGAAACAATGATTTAAAGCTATTATTGGAATAAAACATACGTATTTTTAAACCCATTTAATTCTAATTACACAGATTTCAAACTTAAAAACCCCACTTCTACAATATTCTCTTAAAAAATATAAATTATGTGCTCAAACCCTATTGTGCACAAACTTTTGACGCTGACTATACGTACAGGCAGCAGCTAGCTCATAATAAATATGTCTTACATATCCATCTATTTATTAGGGTAATAATGGAAAGGCGGTGGCCGAAGAGGGAGTTGCGGGGGTTGAAGAACCGCTCAGCCGGCCCAGCCTGTTGCGTGTACCTTCGCTCTCCGCTGCTGATCTTGAGGTATAAAACTACGCTCGTCTATCTATAACAGATGTTTCCTTCAGTTAAGTATGTAATTCAATCTATTGATTTGTGTGAACTACTGTTTTAACACCTAGGAATGTTAGGAACTTTTAATTGTTAGTAAGGTTGTGCAATGATTAGCATAGAGACACTGAAGTTTTGGTGAAAAGATACTATTGTATTAATAAGTGGCAAGAATGATGATTTTAATCACTTTTATACTGGTTGGATAGGGCAACAGTAATGAAATCGAGTGCTTCTATAATTCCACTTTAACCTAGATTGATATTGCAAGAAGCGGAACTATGAGAAAAGAATCTTAAAGCTCACATCCATTTCAATCTTAAACAAGCAAATATGACGCCATAACTGATACACTACTCACTACTTTTATTGTCTGTCTAAAATAAAAGTATGAACTTTAAAACAGATGTGTAGTAGTCTACTCAAACTTCGTTGCTACATGACGAATTAATACGCCATTAAAATAAAATTCTTCCTAAATAGAGCAGAAACAATGTTGTATACTCATATTAGATATCTATGTGTAAAATTTAATAAGAATACATTTTTCAAAGCTGCAATATAGTATGATTTTTTTCATGGCAAAGTATGTAAGTGAATTTTTTAAGAGATAATGAAATTGAAATGAAATAGTTAAGTTACGAGGCTGCCGAAAGCATCAAAACATTGGGAATAACATATATAATATATATAATAACATACAATGAATCTCGATAAGGGTCCATTCAAATTAGACACATTCCACATATGATATAATGGTATCTTAATACCGTAATGTCGTAAGAAATATATCGAATTTTTTTTACATTGTTTTAGAACGCATCAAATTTGTCTTTACTATCGCCACCGTCACTAGCGCGTCGGAGATCATCCGTGATGTTCAGTGACACTGTGTTACTCCACACACCGAATGCACCGCATGGGGCTCATCCACATAACGTTTGCTCTTCTGAGAAAATGACTCAAACAGGTACAATCACTTGCTTGAATATACTGCATCTATTATTTGAAAATAAATTCTAACTCATATTTTCGATTATGATTACTTTAAAATAATACGAGTTCCTCGTACAACATAACCTTGTAAACATTGTAAATGAATCAGTTCAGCTACAATTACTGAAAATTACTGCCGACTTACTTTACCTGTTGTACATACTTGAAACTTTCTCCATCTTACTGAAAAACAAACCTCAGCTTCTGAATATATTACAAAATACTTTACATGCAGTAGTGTTGAAATGTTTTTTTACAATTCAAACGAATATTTATAGATTCATTGTGTCAACGTAACTGGCTTAAGTGCCAAAGTGGTGAGTCTAGAGACGGTAGATCTAGACGATGCTATTAGAGGGGCATGTGCTATCTTATTTCAATTTCTCGCTTTCTTTCCATGTCTTTCTTCATAGATCTTCTGTATTAGATTGGGAATTGCTACAACAACAGAAGAGATTATGAATTTGGTTTACCTCTTTTCAGTATAGGTGTGTAGTACGCCTACACTTTTGAAAATTAATTGACATTTAGGCTTTTTATCTTCTTCAAGCTATCTATTAATACACATCGAAAGCATCTTATTGTTTTCAAGTGCCGAATTTTGGAAATCTTACCCTGTAATATAATGTTCTCATATAGATAAAACAAAAATTAAACGTTAATATTTGCACTAAATTATTATTGTTGAATTTTTTAAGCCCTTATATACGAACATCGTTATATACCTGGTTTAAGAAAGATGATACTTTGGAGAAAAGGATACTGTTGACAGAAACTTCTAACTTCTTTTGGATTACTATAGATGCTTTCGAATTTTTAGTGATGCTCTATTTAAATTATATGGTGTAGTGACATATTATGTTGGGGGCGTAGAGTTCGACCTGCCGACAGGCGAATGCGAAGACCGTGCGGCGGCAGGTGGCACCATGTCCTGTCAGGAGTTACTAGCGCTTTCTGGAGCATTATCAGCTGCTTTGCCAACTGGACAAGTTGCTTTGGACTCATTCTTCGAAGAGCTCACAAAAGGCATTAGCAAGAGGGCAGGAGAGGAAAAAATTGATACTAGGGTATGTAATAGATTTACTATACATACGTCAATACGAATTTTGTGAGAGAGAATATGAACTTTTGATACATTTTTCGATAAATCAGACCGAAAAAATAGTTTACTTTTGTATTCAGGAGAACGGTCCCCCATCATGTTTCGTCGTATGGGCCCTGATAACGATGTTCAAAATACATGAAATTTAAAAACAAACTTTTAAAGGACTATGGGTATTTTAAAAAAAATTATAAAGCATAATGAATAAAAAGATCATAAAGTAAATTCCAGAACAAAGATTTATTTTTATATGGAGTTGTGAATTGAATCTTTCTGCGAGCAAGTAATGCTCGAGAAGGACGCGGCAGGGAAGGTCCGGGAGAGACTCAGGTCTCACCCGATCCGCGATGCGCGGAGGCGACTCAGACGTCGGAGGTCGTTCAACGACTTCCATCCTACATGAGCGCAGGCCTGGGGGTGGAAGGTGGAGCCGCCTGTCAGCCTAGTAGAAGCAGGCTGAGATGGCGGTGCTTTGTGCGCCCTCCTTTTTTTCTGCGGGCACGACGGGGACACCGTGGTCCCAAGCCCGAGGGGGCTAGCTTGAAATCGAAGATGGCCCTGGGTCAATCGGAGTGCGAGGGAAATGCCTCAGACTCGAGATGGCGTGCGGTTTCAGTAGGTTCAAGCACGATAAAACCTCCCCCCGCTGACCGGCGTGCGAGTATCCGAGGGGATTTCAGCTCGGAAAAAAGTGCTGTTGGTGGGTTACACGTACTCTTAGGGCACTTTAGTGAGGCTCTGTGTTGCTATTTAGAATCCCTAACAGCAAAACCTGACACATGAAAATCAAAGCCAGTGTCTCTCTCAGTGTCTCAGTGTCTCTCTTGGTTGCTTTTCCTAACCTACCGGTATCGGGTTAATTTCGCGGGTCAGTTTAGGAATAAACTATTTAACCGTATATTAATAATGATTGTGAATTTGTATATAGGTCGTCGAAATAGAAGACTATTCCTGTTGCGCAGAACTATTAGCAGCTGAGGCGGCTGCTAAAGAGACCCGAAAAAATCGCTTCAGCAACGCATGTTCCAGATGCTGGAACCGAATATCCAGGGCACTATCGAAGCTCAGAAGGCATATAAAGAATATTGCGGACCATAAATATTTCCAACAAGGTAAGGGATTAGAAGACCATTTTTCATGGCTCTGCGATTGTTTTCTTTTGTAAGGATATCGTTGAAACTATTGACCATGCTAGATATTAATATAAGTAAATCTTTTACAACAAACAAAAAGAAAAAATAAACAGGAAAACAATATAGATTCATTTTCAAACTATACTGGTTATGATAATGCTAATAGTATTAACTTTTATTGCATTGCGTTCAATTAGAAAAAATTAAAGATGAAAAAAAACGAAAGTCACAAGTGACGCACCCAAACATTGAATCAGTGATAGTTCCATATCTCAAATCTCTGCAACGACTATATTTAAGACAACATCATAATAACACAAGAACATAAATGGTGGTATGTTGCTTGAGATACAGATTTCGTTACTTTAAAGATACATTCGTCTCATTTCGACCACCGCCAATACTAATATTGATATTTCGAATCAAACTGACGTCTGTAATTTTGCAGGAATATTGTTGGCAATTCTAATCAATACGTTGTCAATGGGTATTGAGTATCACAATCAGCCGGAGGAGCTCACAGTGATTGTAGAGATCAGTAACATTGTATTTTCTGCAATATTCGCTGTTGAAATGTTATTAAAAATTATTGCGGAAGGGCCATTTAAGTACATTTCCAATGGATTCAATGTTTTTGATGGCATCATTGTTATTTTGAGGTAAGATTTTTTTTAATATGACATCGAAATCGTCTTATCTAATTATTTTGAATCATTAGGTTGAGTAGACCAATTCATGCTGGTAAAAGCAGAGCACTAGTACATCAAAGATCCTTACTAATATTATAAATGTGAAAGTAACTCTGTCGGTCTGTCTGTCTGTCTGTCTCTCTATCTGTCTGTTACGCTTTCACGCCTAAACCACTGAACCGATTTTGTTGAAGTTTGGTACAGGGGTAGATTAGACCTTGGGAAAAGACATAGGCTATGTTTTGTCGCGATAACCGACATCTACGCGGGCGGAGCCGCGGGCAAAAGCTAGTAAGAAATAATGTTGTTCCTTAGTATGTAATAAACATCAAATAAAATTAATGGCGTTATAGTCCAAATTCAAAATGATCGCTTTTAAAACGGACAATATAAAACAATTTTTATTTACTAAATTAAATCTCAATTAATATATATAACTATGCTTAGCTTATGAATATAATATCAAAAGAAATCCAGTGAATGCTGGATTTACGTTGAAATAAAGCGAGGTACGACTATTATCAAATAACATGGATTACCTTACAAATACAAATGAATCATTATGAACTAAATTGTGCTCCCACTGTACATTGATTTTTTTGGTAAATATAAAGATTGCTTGCTACTAAATACTAAAACATATATAACTAAAATAATGGGTCATGACATGATTTAGTTTTTTTCCAGTTTAGCTTGAAGAAGTAACACTGCTATAATAATGTATGTTTGTAAGAACAATATTTTCATTCCAAAATAATCACTTGTATTTGTGAATACAGTATAGTGAGGTTAGAGGCAAACGATTCAGAAGGATATTACAGATCAACAAGTTGAATTATTTTGCCCTACTACATTTTTCAGTTTTTTAATTATGCGCTCTGACAATACTTTCAAAAATGTAAAATATTCAAAATGTTGGTATAATGTGCAATTAATGCATCATAATAGATATTTATCGATTGTTTAGGATATAACACAAGATCTTTTTGTTCAACAGTGCATTCGAATTGGCCCATAGCATGGGTCATACAAAGGAATTGGCAGGAAGCTCTGGTCTCTCTGTACTGCGTACCTTCAGACTCCTCCGTATCCTCAAATTGGTCAGATTCATGCCCAACCTGAGGCGACAGCTGTTCGTCATGCTTCGTACCATGGATAACGTTGCCGTTTTCTTCTCACTGCTAGTACTATTTATCTTCATATTCAGGTAAATATAGAATCTCATCTAATGCAAATATTTGTTCATCGTACAACGGAGACAGATCAGATTTTTCAAATTGATGATAAAAAGAAAAGGTAATTTAAATGAAAAAGACGATTAAACCAAGATCATAAAATGCATGAATTAAAAACATTATATAAAATACTAGATTGTCTTTATTTTGATTAATTTCTATGTGAAACCGCTATTTATTTTATGAGTTTTCACAGAAATATTATTTTTCAAAATTATTTTAAAACCTGTCTGTCTTGTTTAAGTATACTAATATAGCTACAAAAAGTTTTTTTTTTTTTTCATTTTATCTTTTCTAGGCTTTACTTGAACTAATACAAAACTATTCAAATGCAATCTTACCTAATGGGATCCATATTAATGATATCTGTCTATCTTAACTTTCGAAATTCCATTCTCTATTATTTCTGTAAAATCTAAATACTTCTATTATCTCATATCGTATCTTATTAAACAAGTAGCTAAAATTCACGTCCCCTGGCAATCATGCATTGGTTGCTCAATCAGTATTATTTAATTTTTCCGTAGCTAAAGAAGATTTATTCGACTGTCCATAAAATATGAAATTCTGAATGTTTCTACTTAACTGTTACACCCGCATCCTTTAACCTGTGCACTAACTGTGAGTGATTTATCCTACTTTCTTTTCATTCTTATCCTTATGTGTGTCAACCGCCTCTATATGTTATATCCAAATACTACTTATACACTGCCACTATCCACACTCTGTACATCTTTTTTCTCTTCTATTAATTATGTATTATCTATTATAGTGACTTCACGCTTTTGTGCTTTTCGTCCACTTCAGTTCTTTTACGCCTGCACTTTTTCAATCATCTTCTTAGAATGTATGACACGTGTATTATATTTATACTACATATTATAATATACCCTTTATAATTTTATATTTATACCCTCCTGTATGTATGGAAAGGTTTTTGGTAATCGTATTATTCTCTAATCGCATATTGCGTGGTAACGTTCAGCATCCTCGGTATGAACCTCTTCGGGTGCAAATTCTGCGAGAAAGACTGGAATGGCGATCAAGTGTGCGACAGAAAAAACTTTGATACGCTCTTGTGGGCCTTTGTCACGGTTTTTCAGGTATTCAACATTTTAAATTAAAATACCTAACAGACAACCCAGAAACAGACTGAACTTGCAACATTTACTAAACGCTTACCCACGGGTCCGTCAGCAGCCAACACTCACGTTAGTATGACAATCCCAAATAACAGAAGATTGTCTTGTGACGGCTAATCGACTAACAACGAGAGTACACAACCGACCGTTCACTCTGCTGCAAGACACAATCTTCTCGAATTTACAGAAACGCACAGCAATTAATTTAGACTATCGGAAGGATAAAACTTGCAGCATTGTGCGTTGTCAAACAAGCGTTCAGTCGCGTAACCGCTACCCTAGTACCCGCGTAGTGAGATATAGTACCATTCGTAACAAATTGATCAAACATCATCTAGTTTCACGTTCACCATATTGTTCCTACAGTACTCCCATCAGAAAGTTGTCCAGAGCACATTACTTAGTCTGAGAGCTTGGTTGAGTAGTAGGTTAGCTTGAGGGCGTTCGAAACCGAGTCGCGGGTTAACCTGTTCATCAAATCCTCTACTCCCACTACTACGGCTGCACTCAATTTATACAGTATCTATCACTCTGCATGCCGCTTCTATTATTGAGAACTCATCTTGAACAGCTTGAAACGAAATTTGTGGACCGTTGTTTATAATTGTCTTAATGTATTTATGTTACACGTGAAATTCTTTCTGACGTTTCCACCAGTTTCGTTATCAACCCCAGCATCCTTGTTTTTAACTTCAGTAACAATCTTATTTTCGTACTTTCTTCTTTCTTATATTCTTTAACTTCCACTTTATTATTGACTACAGATATTGAGCCTCTCATCTGAATTTCCTTTATTTATAATTTTATGAATTATTGCATTAAAATTAATTTGAATGAATATTGCCACAAGTGATATGATACAACAGTGTGAATGAATATTTAATTATTTTACCTTTTAAGCACTTTACTTTCGCCTGTTATTCTTACTCTAATTTACGTTTATTGCATTTTCTATAAAAAAGGCAGTATATAAAGAATGAAATATAATTTTGTTAGAATAAGTTTCAGGACCTTAATTGCACAAATAACACGATGTCAATGAGTAAAAACATAATTTAGAATTATTAACATACATCCGTTGATTGTAGCGTCCCAACGGCGATAACACTGCATAACCTAGGCTTTTTTTATGAATAATTTTCAAGACATTCTAAATTCAAATCACTGATATTGGACAATTATTTCGAAATAAAACTAATTTTACGGTACCTTGGCGAGTAGATTATGCAGTTACTTTTGCACTACTAATACTTATGTGCATACTTCTTGTAGATTACGATATTGACGACAGTATTGGTTTATTTTCTTAGTTCTAGCACTAACTGCACATAGGAATGTCTTCGCAGTAACCTTGTGAATCTCGTAACATTAGTATTGTTTGACCTGGTCCGATACCATAAAAAGGCTGCAGTGTTACCGTCTCGAACGCAACAATAATGTCGTGAAGATGACTCGGTCGCGGCGTATGCGCATAGCGTTTTGTTTTTCTTTCATTTTTACATCGGCTCCGCCTCACGCAGTATTCTGGGCATGTATCTATTCGGTGGTAAGTTTTGCAAGTACGTCGAGGACAATGGCACCGAGCGGGATTGTACCTGCCCTGAGATAGTCTCGCACCATCCCAAGTGTGAGTGCGACAGGAAACATTTTAATAACATCCTATGGGCTACCGTCACCGTGTTCCAGGTAAGCCTTGAGCGGTACAATAAAATAGGCTGAATAATAGACGGTTTATTTGCGATCCCGTTTAGTTTTTAGAAGATTAGATGATAGATACCGCGTTTTTCTCGTAAATACCAACGTCAACTAATTGGCACTTTAAACGGTGTTTCGTCTTATTTGACAACTTTTTATTGTTGTGAGGCAAGATGAATGATAAAATTAACTAATTAATATTACTGAATAAGATTTTGTACATTACTAGTACTGGCACAAGCGAGAGATGCGCTGTAGTTATATAGAATTTTCATTTTTGGTATTGCACCACAACGAGCGCTCCGTAGCTAGTTTGCATCTTGCTTAGTAGTGTGTAGCATTAGGACATGCTGGACCCTTTATGCGTGTGTACTCAAAATCGCCGTCTGTGTTCCCTTTCATTACTTTGTACTAGTGAACACCGACACAACAACATGACACTTGTAAACACTAACATGCTAATTACTAACAAATGTTTTCATATTTATTTGCTTTGATTTATTGACATTTGAATTACTTAACATTTTATTACAAACACTAAAAGGCACAACCTAATACAATATGACAGCACACCTTGCTTATTTTTATTTACTCAACGAAATTGGATTTAAAGATATTTGATGTGTTAGAACGTTTCGCGCGGTAGAGTTAATTTCTGACTTTGATGTGTGCTTTTCAGGTTTTAACCCAGGAGGATTGGAATGTGGTATTGTTCAATGGTATGGAAAAAACAAGTCACTGGGCAGCATTATATTTTGTAGCACTTATGACTTTCGGGAATTATGTTCTGTTCAACTTACTGGTAGCCATTCTCGTCGAAGGGTTCAGCTCAGAAGTAAGTTAAAGACTAACGGTTATATATATTCATAATAACGTAATGATGATGAATTCATTGTCAAACCAATATAAACTCAATATATTGTTCTGTTGAACTAAAATATGTTTAATAAAGGTGATAGAATTTGCAATCGGATGACCCAGATTACGTGTCTGCAATGCCTTTAGTAGCATTTGTAAATGCATTCTCATATGTTATTCAAATATCTTAGAGAAATGAGAGAAGAGAACGAGAACAACGTGAGCTAGCGAAATCAAAATTGTCCAGTGAATGTTTCTCTGAAAATAACGAAATGCAATACGATGAGTCGAACTCGGGTTCACATTCCAGTGAAAGTTTCTCACAGGTAAAGAATATTCAATACTATTTAATTAACTACGCATTAGAGCAGCTATTTTCATTTGAAATTTCAGATTCATGTAATTTATTTTTATAAGGAACTAGCAGACCCGACAGACTTCGTTCTGTCAAAAAGATTTGGAATGTGTCAGTTTTTTGTTCCTACCTATTTTATAGTCGGGACAAAAAAATCTCCTGAACAGAACCGTCACGCTGGTGATAGGGCGGTGTATGGGGTTCAGCTCGGGTGACCAAAGTATCTTCGCTTCCACGAACTTTGGCCACCTTTCAGGGACCCACTAAAAAACCCCGACTGGGATGCCTGCCAGTGGGCTTCAAACTGTGAGGCGAACTTAGGGTTGAAACCTGATTGGAAAATAATCTAAAGGGACAGTGGGAACCTAAAGGTGACAAATATTTAAAAAGTTGGTGGCTCGCTCGGATAGTGGAGATAATGATCTGCAAAGGAAGTCATGGGGATTTAATAAACATACCTACAATAATCAACAACTTATTACAACAGACAAACTCATCTATTCTGGTTGTGTTCTTGTGATGGTATAGTTTATAATGGGTACATGCTAGTGACATTATTCATTTTCAATAGCACAATCCACCTGAACAGATAAGTTTGTGATACTATATATACAAAATCATGAATCTGTAATAAAAAATAATTAAATAAAACGTATAAAAGCATTTAAAAGTAAGTAATCGCTTAATTGTTAATCAAGTGAATCATAATTATTAACAAAAATCAGTTTTATTTTTAATGTAGTGCTTTGTGATATACGATGTTTTTTGTTTGATTACCTGGCGCATAGACAAACAAATCTGATGGTTTTTCAACACGGGAACAGGCAACATACAATAGACCATGTGAGAAACATGGGTTTTTTAGATTAATACCACAAAAACTTAATGATTGCCCCTGGGACTTGTTTATGGTCATAGCAAAAGCAAGCTGCACTGAAAACTGTAGTCGTTTAAACTCAAATGGTACCTTAGTCGGAATCATTGAGTTGCGTGGTATGAAACCATCTTCTTCCTAATACTTTCCTTTCTGTATAGTTGCTTCTATCACGTTGTTCAGTAATTTTTTTATCGCTAACCGTGTGCCGTTGCAAAGACGCGGTTGGTTGATGTTTCGCAACATTTTTTAATTGAAGATTGTGAGGTGGCAATCCTGGCAAATCCTGCGAGTTTAAAAATTCCGGTGGATAGTTGACGACATGGTTTGTAGCAGTTCGGGTTCTTCTACCTAAATTGCTTCGTCTTATAGGAGGCATATCGAATATATATTGTGTCACATGCAATAATTAGTGATCAAAGGTAATTAAACACTTTGCACAAAACACGATAAGTATAGAACAATCAATCACAAATAAATCGAAGAAAGCTGCGGAATTTTTTTCGTTTATCAGTTGACAAAAGAAAACTCAGTATACTCTACTGAGTTTTCTAACAGAAAATCTAAGGAATTTATACTGCACGTAATGTAGTTGTATATATTTTTTGAACAGAATGAAATAAAAAACTTTTGGCGATCAGCGGATGATGTACGTAAAGCTAAAGATGATGTGAATGGTCATAAAGAAAAAATACGATCACGCCGTAAAACTAGGACCTCCGCTCACCACCCAACTCTCTGCAAGGACTGCGCACAATCCAACAAGTGTAATTTACAAAAAGTAAGTAGACATCCTTACATTGATTAATAATAATATATATTAATGCCAACAATCAAAATATCTTGCTTTATATGTACTTAATAAAGGCACAGTCATAAACCTTAAATTTACCAGGATAATATCCAAATTAATAAACATTGTAGCTAAAGGTAAGGTAAAAGGTATTTGGGTTACAAATAGGAACCTCAACCAATTCATTGCGAGTTGTTTATTACCATTAAGACAAATTTCAATGTTTTGAAATTAATAGAACAACCTTCGGTTGATCCGTCAGAATTACCAAAGGTTATTTTATTAATATCGTCGTTTATATTTATTTACAACAATTAAATATAAGAGTGAATGAATCCATCCATCTTTATTTTTCTTTTTCTAAAATATTTTTACTTTATCTTCAGCTTACCATCAGGCGAGGTGAAGTCAAATTGACGTGTCCTATATATATATAAGAAAGAAAAAAAAAGTAAATTAACATTTTAAACATTACTATAATATAATACATTAACGGGTTATTTACCATATTTATTGGTTTCGTCGACTTTCTATGGTTTTGGCAATGTTACAAGCGCCATAATCACGTCGATTGTAAAGCATTGTGTATTTATTTTATTGTGTTATCACCGACGAAATACATTAGTTAATGTTTTTAAAATATTTCCATCACAGGAGTCGAAGATGCTCGCCAGCAGTGGCATAATACCAGAAACTGCAGTGCCAATGATTACTCATACAGCAGCTACACCACAAGATTCACCCTCTACTACACTAGAACCTGGCGCTTCCTTTAGAGATTTCAAAATGGCTCTGACTTTAGAAAGATCGTCTATGCTTTCCAGTTTGGATTCTATTGACCGTACCTCTGTATGTACCTCATATTTATCTATATTTTAATAAATGAATATTATAGATTTAGATCGAAAAAAGAGAACATCTAGGACGGGACTTGAATCAACGATCAGTCCCTTACAGGGGGAAGGTTCTGACCAACTGAGCTACCTAGACACGTCCCAGACAATACCAGGTTACGGCGGGTGCCAGAGGCAAAACATTTGACATTCCAATACCGCGTACAAATTTATTAAAGTTTGCCTCTCACAACCTACCTACATTGGTGGAATTCGAATGGGTGACACTTCACTGTCTAGAAATTGAACGGTTTTAATAAGTAATTTTAGGTACAACATTGTTAAATAAAGTTTATCTGTAAGTAATAAATAAGGAACAATACTTATATTAATATTATAAATATTAAAGATATGATTTTGAATATTTTTATTGAAGATTAGATTAGTGTATTTTAACAAAATCTGTAAACATTTTAGTGTACCAGTATTCCGGGTCTCTTGAAACCACCAAACAGCTACACACTAACTCTACACTCGGCTCAAGCACAACTCGGAGCAGAAAAAGCTCGTCTTCCTCCTATTTCTTTAGCTCCGCCCCCATTAACCTTAGCTCTGCCACCACTGAGATCTGGATCACCCGCTCCACTAACGCCAAGTACACCAAGGTCTGTACCATCGCCCTTATTACCTGAGAAAAATCTTCAAAGCACAATTGCGAAAGATGAAAATTGTGTGAATACAAGTGATAAGTCGAGTCTTCTGAGTTCGCAAAAGTAAGTAAGCTTATCATATAAATTCATTTGTATTATGTTCGATAGAATTTATTATTAAGGGTAAAATAAAATACCTATTACGATAATAGTTCAAGTCAAGTTGATTGTTGGCAACCTACAAGTCACATTTTATTGACCTCGACATTTTCGCGCTTACCGAGATCAAATTCAAGAAAATGCCTTTCGAAATTCTCGGCAAAATGAATAAATAGGACCTAACAAACTGGGGTGTCAGTCTGTTAGGGTTTATTTATTTAGTTATTTATTTTTTATTTAATTTTTTTTTATCTATGTACGTGTGGGTACAACTACGCGTCCGTCTCTTTTAAACTAAATTATAATTCCGTGGAAAATGGTGTGGGTTGTGCGTTTTTAGTGTTATGTCTAGTTTTTAGGAATTTACTGTAACGCATAACTGTTTTTTGTCCCTAATAAATGAAATAAAAAATTAAGTCATTAAGTTCCTCAAAGATAAGGGTAATAATAACAAATGATACCACAGGCTGAGACTTGCTTACTATTTTAGGAATATCAGTGTTGTCAGCACTGGTATTAACGGCGAAAACAAGTGTAGAGTACAACGAGGCTACAGTTGGCGACTATCAAGGCCAAGTTTAAGAAGAAAACCGAAACAGAGAACTGGCTCAGATTCCGATACTATCGTGCTCAATAACGGAAGGGACCATGCAGTCTGCAACGGTATTTACATAAAATTATTTATAAAATCATGCATGATAAGTGTTTGCACGCTTGTATTGAATAATATGTAGTACTTATTCTTTTCGTAACTTATTAAAAAGCTGCCAGTTTACCACTACAAGGATCTATTACAACTTGTGAGTAGTCGAATTTTGCTTTCAATACAGAATAATCAAAATGTAAGCAACAGATAAATTAAAATCAAATCTTATTTCCTTTCTCTATAACTTCCACTTACAATGATTCCGTATACATATGGGAATATCCATAAACACAAACGTGTACTAATGTTTTAGGGCTGTGTACCAAATCGGTTCAAAACAGACATCTATTGAACCACTGACACTGAAAACTACAGATAGTTTTATATATCCTATGTATACACTGTGGTTTCGTCTTACATATAAGATATTGTATTCATTATATCAAATGTCGCATGTTATGGAGTAAAGCTCCTAATAGGATTCTAAGTAGTCACGTGTATTCAATTTTCTTTTTGTTTATTCTATTGGTTCATTATTAACGTAGTTTATATACAAATTAAACAGGTTCAAACCTCCGGAAAAATGAACTTTTGCTATCATCATCAATGGTGATAAAAAATGACACGCAGTCCGAGCTACCGAATAACAGATCAAGGGGACAATTGCCAGCGCCTAGAGTACTGCCCCAGACTGCAAGGAGAGTTTCAGCACATAACGCACCTTTACTACCAGACGTAAGTAAAAAACGAATGCTAAATAATATACCGGTAATTTATTATGTGACGCTAAGTGTAAAACTCATCATCTCCAAAGTTCCTTAGGATAGACGACATGGATAAAGATAGTATTTAATAGTTATCTTTATTTCTTGTTTTACGAGAACAGAGTCTTATAGCTATTTAAGGTTTGCAGAGATAGTTTGATAGTACAGTTATTAAAAAAAAGCTTTTTGTATTCAGGTATCATGGAAAGCACCAGAAGCAGGCTTCTCATCGGATTCAACTGTTCGTTTAGATACAGTCAAACCTCCACCTCACCGACTTTCTCTCACTAATGACTACTTAACAGGTACTAAATATACGATATTTTATCTTTTTTAAAGACCACCCCCGCGTGTGGGGCTGCGGGCATCTCACAAGTAATTGTCTCAATCGGGATTGGGCGATCCAGGTGGCATTACATCCCCTTAAAGTCACACATGCAGTTTTACACGCTATGCTAGGCTTCAGGTTAATTAATCTTTACTTTTATGTCTATTAATACAATGATTTTGACTGACTAACTGAATATGTTAATTTTACGACTTATACTTAACCTTCCCGCATCCAGCGGCTTCCCGCGATCTTGGCTAGATCGCAGGACCGATCGTTGTGGAGATCCTTGGGGGAGGCCTATGCCCAGCACTGGGTGTCGTTTGACTGACATGACACTTAACCTTATATAGACCGTTAAACTACAACAGCTTACAAAAACTTGGGTTTCGCTATTAGAACTTGTAAACCTTTCAAAGACATTAGGTCCCTAAAAACCATTTACTTCGCATAAATACGCAGCATACTGGATTATGCCGGTCCTATCTGGTCACCGATTTATATTATTTACAAACACCAAATTGAACGAATTCAAAAAATCATCTTAATTACCGCACGACATAATCAATGAGCGGCTCGATTGCTCCGACTTACTGGCAAGTAGCATTCAATGCCCTACTCCGACGTACACGAAACACGCCAATATTGTATGTACCCCGTCACTCCACTAACTGCTCCCAGAATACTGTTCTGACGCGCGACTATAAGACTCACAATGCTTCCTTTAATGAAATTGACCTATTTTTCATACCCTAAAAGGTCATTCAAGCAACAAACAATAAGTAGAATCTGAAAGAGAATGTAAATTAAACAATTTTTCAAGGGGTGTAGTAAATATTAATTAAGCTCAACTACTGTAAAGCAGACGGCGAAGTGCTTGCAAATAGGTCTACACAAGAACATTATCAGCCTACTTCAAAAGTGTACTATTAGAGGTACACTACCAATATACCACATGTTGTTCGTTGTGGCATAGCTATTATTGGCATAGCTATTGGTTTTCTGTAATAAATAAATGTGTAGTGATAATTGAGTAGTATTCTATGGTTAAAATATTTGTTTAATCTAGCTTATTAAATAGAGGATGGTAAATTATTGGACAACAGCAGGATATGGCATTATACTTCGTTATTGTATACTAGGTTCCACAAAATTTACCATTCGGATATTTCATACAAATAAACTGATTTGACTTTTCAGTCAACTACCCCATTACCTTTTTGCATTGTACGCTGGAGAAAATAAGTTCTTTAATAGGCATTTCAGAGCGAAATGATAATTTCAGGTAACTCATAACCATAACAAAACATTTAATATGCTGAATTAAGATATCTTAAATTGCTATTACGAGTGTTTTAACAGCTGTTTCCAAGGTATGACGATGAACCCAGAAGAGGGCCAGAGGAACCATATAATAAAACGATGCAACCCAATCGAGCTTCGACTCGTTCGTCATGTCTTGTAGTCTGACGATTGTATTTGAATATAATTTTTATTTATAATATTTTTAATCAGTATACTTGTATGGTCACAGTAACAACAGTATGTGAAGTAAAATCCAGCAACCTATCTCCAGTAATGGGTAGTACGGGCACGGTAGTGGTGACGTCACGACCATCACGCGAATTATCGACGCCCACGCTGCCCACACGTCCCAACAATCAACCACTACCGCTCATGAAACAAATCAACGAGGAGGTGAGCCGTTGGAATGTAAGGACTTTTTTACAGAATTGGGCACAATAGTGATCACTGTTGCTGATTTCATAATCGTAGTGATTACTAACAAACATCTACGCAGATAGCATTAGAATAGTGCCTGTAACAATATGACATTGCTTTTCAGGGTCATAATCTTAACGAAACAGACGTTGAATTATTAACTACAAGTTTATATACATAATATTTTTTAAGGAAATATTATCACCAGACAACTTTCATGTTTTTTCTATTGGTTACATTTTTCAGCGCACGACATGCTAACGCTATGCAAAAACTTTTCACGGCTAATTCAATCCATAATTATCATAAAAATATCCATATGTAATGCTTTTAGCATAGAGACTACATAACATATAGAACTTTCCAGAGTCACGTTATTTTGCAGGTTGCCATAAATAACGTATGTTTATTATCATCAAGATTCGACAGACGGCGTTACAGATTCAAAGACCTCTTTCGCTTTATGGAGCCGACGGGCTGTCTCAAGGAAAAAGAATTTTATTCATTGTACATCTTTGCGCCCGACAATAAGTAAGATTTTTTATGTTAGGTAAATAATTTTAGAGCTTTTCGTAACATAATTCGATTTCTTAAATCTTTTTAATGGATTTGATTTAATACTACTGGTTAAATGGGTCTCTGTTCGCGTGGCTAATAATATCAATAGTGGAAGTTGAACTTATAGCCTCAATAAACGCAACTTTTTCACCAGGCTTAAGAATTTTGACTTTTATTTCTATCACTGTCTTTGAGACTGTTTTACATCTGTTACATCCTTGTCACACAATCGAATAATATGTCATCATCATCATCATCATCAACCTATGCTAGTCCACTGCTGGACATGTAATTCTTTCAAATTAAATTCATGATTAACCCCATTTTCAACACTTATTATCCATTTTAACTGTAACTAAATAAAATCTGAATTACAGAACCTTTCCCATAGTTACTTATCGTCACTTTTGATAATAACTAAGTTCAGCTTGTTAGATACAACTTTGACATTAATTTGTAAGGGTTTAGTAAAGGTGGCTCTTTAATTATATTCAGTCATTAGTATATTTATCTTTTATCTTTTTAGTATTTTAAGTAGTACACTCTACTCTGCTATTAATACGAAGTCGATAATTAATAGCAGAGGCCTTACTCCTCTGCTATTAATTATTGACTCGTGAGAGAAATTTCTAGTAATAAAAGTTATACGGTTATACTCAAACATACATTATAAAGATCCCAACTAGCTGCTTAGATATTACTCAGCAAGAATATCTCTTAATAGAGTTTTAGCTGGAATTATTGGTTGATTTATATTAAAAATATATTTGAATTTAAAATATTATTGTAAATAATCATTTCATCTTATATATATTCATCTTCATCTTACTTCGATATTTTAATCCTCCAAAATTCATTATAGGATACGTAGATTTTGCACATGGTCTACGACAAGGGGCTGGTTTGACAACATAGTATTGTTATTCATTGCACTAAACTGTATAACACTGGCGATGGAGCGACCTAACATACCTCCGGACTCTAAAGAACGAGCTTTTCTCTCCACTGCTAACTACGTATTTACCGTCGTGTTCGCCATCGAGATGTTGATCAAGGTAATCCATAACAAAATTGAAATAGATAATATATAAGATAATAGGTAAAATATAAGAAACTCAAATAGAAATAATTAACACTCCCCACATATTTTTTTTCGCTACAATTTCCCTTATATACGTCTACATTTGTCTTAGGATATTTTCTCTATAAAAAGTTTCCCTTAATTTTAATGTCCATAAGGTTGATTTATATTTTATTGTATTTTATGTTATATAGGTTATAGCATCGGGGATGTTTTACGGCCCAGATGCTTACTTCACGTCAGGGTGGAATATCATGGATGGCTCATTGGTCATCATTTCTATCATAGATTTATTAATGTCTCTAGTATCAGAGTCTAGTCCACGCATATTTGGGATTCTCAGGGTATGTAATCTTATACATTAAAGATGGTGGTGTGTAACTAATAATTGAACTATATTTATTTTACTTTTTTATTATACTTCAGGTATTTAGATTATTAAGATCTTTAAGGCCATTGAGAGTAATAAACAGAGCACCTGGCTTGAAACTCGTAGTTCAAACACTACTTTCATCCTTGAGACCTATTGGAAATATTGTTCTCATTTGCTGCACATTTTTCATCATATTTGGCATTTTGGGAGTGCAGGTAAGTTCATATAATGGACTGCATAAGAAATTACCTATACCCGAAAAATCTATTATATAATTGAATGTTTTCAATTGAAACTTATTATTAATCAACTTAGTATATTAAAGCTTTCCACTGTACAAAACAAACTTTTGTTATGTCGAACTAAATCCTTCCGGGAATACAATACAGGTATTGTTGCGTCCACCACTACATAATAATGATTTCAGTAATATGCTACGGTACAAATTAGATAGCTCTTACCTTTTCTCTAGAGGCCAACTTAGATCTACGATTCACAATCGGCTTATGTAGTAATATAGCTAATTCATTAATTAATTGAATCTATAATTTACAAAATGATAATGATTTTCTGAAATATAATATAGATAGCAATCATTTAGTCTCAAACAACATAAAGCTTTCACAAAAATAGTTTTTTTGGAATTCTTGTCTATTTGTCTGTTTGTTCGCGATGGATGACAAAACTACTGAACGGATTCTGAAGCGATTATTTCTATTATAAAGGTCGTGGTCAAACTTAAAAGCAGCTGATTTGACATCAATTGGTTAAGTAGAACCGGAGATGTGACCAAAAAACTATAACCGAACTACGCGTGGGTTATTAGCTAGTGTTCTCATAGATCTAAGTTTTAGTAGGTATTCAATTATGTAAAATATCAATTTTCTTATAAATTTATGGAAACGAATATTCGCTCTGATGGGATAAACCCTTGACATTGCAGTCGAGCGACCGCCACGTCATAGAGTCATTTTACTCTCAATCATATTGTTACGTGCGCGGGGTACAAATTAAATGCCGTTTACACAACGAAGAAGTTTATTAGCTCACCACAAACTAGACAACTAAATAACTAGCCCACACTTTTGCTTAAGTCGCAGGTATAACTCTCTTGGTTCACTTCGGTAAGATGTGTTCACTTTCGCTTTCGAAAATTAACTGACCCGTGTCGATAGCCGGGCGTCCTTTTATAGCGGGGTAGAATATTCGGGAATCATCTAGAGGCACTAGAGCGTTCGAGAACAGTAGGTATTTACTGGGGCGTTCGAGAAAGCAAGTACCTACACAGTCGTGCCGACGATAGAGGTGAATGCCCTTGTTATCGCTATTTGTAGGTAAAGTAGGTACAGGGAATAAAAAGGGCGTGTGATTTTGTATTGACTTTTCTGGATTTTTCTAAACGGATCGATAGAGTACTTCGACATTAACAATGCGTTTTAATTTCTAGAAGATTCGATCAGTAGTTGCCGAGATATCGACGATCGTTGTAACATTACCCCCCTCTTAATCATGCTCGTCCCGAGCATCATTTGTTCCATGATATCGCGTCAACCTATCCACATGGACTACCTTTGGTTTTCCCCTAAGCCCCTTCTTAATGCGGTAGGTGATGTCATTGATTTTTGTAACAACCGTATAGGGTCCTTCCCAGCGAGCTTGAAGTTTTGGAGATTTTCCTTTTCTGCGTAGCGGATTGTGAAACCATACCAGTGTTCCTTCTTCAAAACCGTTGGTGTTTGCATTTCTATCGTACCGGGTTTTCATCCTTATACCTGTCTTCAAATTGTTTTCCCGTACCATTCTGTGCACCTCGTCCAGCCGGTTTTGAAGTTCACTCACGTAATCCGTTACGGGCTTAGGACTTTCGGGTGGCGTGCCGGTTATTGCATCCACTGGTAGCCTTATCTCTCGACCAAAATTTACTTTAGCTGGGGTGTGTCCCGTACTGTCATGCACCGCATATCGATAGGACATCAGGAACAGTGGGATGTACTGGTCCCAATCTCTTTGGTGTTCATCGACAACTTTAGCCATTCCATTCGACCATTCCGTCTGACTGCGGGTGCGCTGGAGTCGTACGGGTCTTGTTTATACCGAGGAGTTTGCACATTTCTTGAAACAGAGCAGACTCGAAGTTCCGTCCTTGGTCGGAGTGGATCTCCATAGGTGCGCCGTATCGACTGACTACTTCCTGAACCAGTTTCTTGGCTACAGTGACTGCTTCCTGGTTGGGTGTCGCAAATACTTCCGGCCACTTAGTGAAGTAGTCTTGCACTACTACGATGTATTTGTTACCCTCATCAGTCGTTGGAAAAGGTCCAGCAACATCAATGGCGATACGTTCCCACGGTGCTCCAACGTTGTACAGCTTCAATTTTCCTTTGCTTCTTGTCGGCGGTCCTTTAACCGAAGCACATGCAGTGCATCTACGGCACCAATCCTCGACATCTTCCCGACAACGAAGCCAGTAAAACCGCTGTCGCACTTTAACCAGGGTTTTCTTGACTCCGAGATGCCCGCCAGAAACACCATCGTGGATGTGCCGTAAGAGTGGGGCCACCTTGCTTCGTGGTACCACTACTTGCATGGTTACTTCCTTACCATCGTTAGACTCCCATTTCCTATACAGGACATCTTCTACCAGAACTAAGCTGTCCCACTGGGCCCAATAGCTTTTGGTAGTTGAACTGTAAGCAGATACATCACTCCATCGGGGTTTGCTTCCAAGTTGTTTCCAGTGCAGTATAGGTTGTAGATCATCATCATCTTCTT
This sequence comes from Cybosia mesomella, assembly GCA_946251805.1. Taxonomy (NCBI): domain Eukaryota; kingdom Metazoa; phylum Arthropoda; class Insecta; order Lepidoptera; family Erebidae; genus Cybosia; species Cybosia mesomella. The sequence goes on along the minus strand of OX276397.1, from coordinate 24,714,233 downwards.
GCGCCTTCCTCATACTGCTTCCACTCCATTCGTCGTCAAGTCCATTCACCTTTATGACTTTAATCTCTTCTCGGGCTTCGTTCCTCTGACAATGCTTGCAATCTTCGACACACGGCCTTCGTGACAAAGCATCAGCATTGCCGTGCCCTTTTCCACTTCGGTGTTCTATCACAAAGGGAAATTCCTGTAGTTGCTCGATCCATCTTGCTACTTGGCCTTCCGGGTTCTTGAATTGCAGCAACCACTGTAGCGCAGCATGATCTGTCCTTAGTGTAAACTCTCGTCCTATAAGATACTTGTTAAAATGCTGTAAAGACTTCACCACAGCGAGAAGTTCACGACGAGTAACACAGTAATTCCTTTCCGGTTTAGATAGCGATTTACTGAAGTATGCTATTACAACATGGCGATCTCCCTGCACTTGTGACAACACTCCACCTATTCTGCTGTTACTGGCGTCCGTGTCCACAATGAATCTACCTTCCCTAGTAGGATAACCCAATATAGGGGCTTCGCACAATCGTTGTTTAAGCGTACTAAAAGCTTGCTCGCAATCCAGGTCCCAAACGAAGTCTCGTTTATCTTCCGTCAGTCGGTGTAGTGGTTTTGCGATATCCGAGAAATGCTTAATGAAGCGTCTGTAATACGCGCATAGTCCCAGAAACGCACGGACCTCCGTTTTGTTCTTTGGAACAGGCCATTCTTGAACAGCTTTAATCTTCTCGGGGTCGGTTTTAACTCCTTCCGTTGAGATCACATGTCCAAGATAGCTGACCTCCTTTTTAAATAGAGCGCACTTCTTTGGACTGAGTTTAAGGTTAGCGTCACGAATCCGAGTAAAAACTTTTTCCAGGTTCTTCAGGTTTTCTTTGAAGCTGCGTCCCATAACTATAACGTCGTCCAGGTAAACCAGACATACGTCTCCAAGTAGACCCACCATTACTCTTTCCATGAGGCGTTCAAACGTGGCCGGTGCATTACATAAACCAAATGGCATGACATTAAAATGCCATAAACCGTTTCCAATTCCTGTACTAAAGGCTGTCTTCTCTTTATCGTCTGGACTGATCTCCACCTGCCAGTAGCCACTTTTTAAATCGATGGTTGAAAACCATTTCATACCACTAAGCATGTCCAGGGTATCGTCGATCCTAGGCAAAGGATAACTGTCTTTCTTCGTGACATTATTCAACATTCGGTAATCCACACAAAACCTTGTACTGCCATCCTTCTTTTTCACTAGTACCACAGGTGATGACCATGGACTCGTTGAAGGTTCAATCACCTTGTTATCGGCCATGTCTTTAATCATAACTGCTACCTCCTCTTCTCTTGCCCATGGTAAACGTCGAGGTCTTTGTTTTATAGGCCTGGAGTCACCTGTGTCAATCCGGTGTTTCACGAGCCCAGTCCTTCCACAGTCATTTCCGGTTGCAAAGATGTCTCTAAATCGTAGCAAGAGGTCTCTGGCTTGATGCAATTCTGATGCCGATAAGTTTTCCTTTGAATTCTCGAGAAGTTGCAGGATGTGATCTTCGGAGATTTGTGTACCGCCTTGTTTAGTCGTAGTGCTGTTCAACCGTCTCAAGTACTTTACTTCTTCACATTTTCCAACCACACTATTCTTCTTCAGGAGAACTATTTCGTCACTGAGGTTGAGGATTCTCACCCTAGCGATTCCGTTCGGCATCAGTAAGGTTCTCGCTGTTATTAAGTTTTCATGACTGTCGGTATCTTCCACAATAAGACATCTTCTTTGTTCAGTCTTCGCAGGAAACCTCACTCTGACTAATGTTTCCGATTTAGGAGCTAACGTCGTATCCGTTAAACAGTAAAGAGTGCACAGGTGCGATCCTTGTAAACAAACTTCCTGATCAGGAAATCTCAGCACTCCTCTGGGTATATCCAAGACACATCGGTGATTCCTCAAGAAATCCAGTCCCAAAATGCAATCATCAGTAATATTAGCAATTAATACTGACTGGTGGTATATTTGGTCGCCAATTCTTACCTCCACATCTGTTTCACCGAGGACGGTCACTGGCTGGCCAGTAGCTGTCTGAAGCTGGCACCTCGGAGATCGTTTTTCCCACCTTATGGTGCGTTTCAGCAATTCTGGCCTAACAACTGTACGTGAAGCTCCAGTATCCACTGTTAAATTGCAAGGTTGGTTGTCCAAGGTGGCCTCGATGATCAGACTATTTCCATTGCCAACTTGAGTTATTGTGATGGTTGGGGCTTCATATCGACCAGCCAGCGCCCGCCCCGCGGCCCTGGCGACGTTTAGTTTAACGGAACATCTTGATCCACTTGGGTCCCGGAGTCCGTGACCCTCCTCCGTTTCCTCGAAGGACACTCTGACTGGATATGGCCCCTTCCTCTACAAGAATAACACGTTGGGACATACCGCGGCTTCCTCTCCTCTGCAACTACCTCCTTGACCTCCCTGATCTTCCCTATCCCGGCATTCTGCCGTACGGTTTCCACCTCAAGGGCATAAGCCAGTGCTTCTTTTAAGGTCTGGTGGTGACGCAACTGTACATTAGTTTTCACTTCTGCGTCCCGTATACCGTTTAGGAAGGCCTCCAGTAGGGTGGTCTCGATCATCACGGGTGTCGATGAGTAGGCCCGACGAACGAGCCTTTCAACCTCTACAGCCCATTCCTGGAGGCTTTCACCAGCTTTTTGTTTTCTCTCGCGTAGCTGCGCTCGGTAGACATTTTCCAGGTGCTTGTCACCGTAGCGTGTGTCTAACGCTTCCATCAGAGACTCCAGTGTCCTTCCTTCAGGTGGCAGGTTTTCCAGTATTACTAAGGCATCTCCTCGTAATGCAAGTGTCAAGGCCATAAAAGACTCCTCGTTGCTCCAGGCTTTAGTTTTTACCAATATCTCAAATTGGTACTTGAAGGCTGTCCACGAGGAGGTTCCATCGAAGTGTGGTAGGTCGAACTTCGCTGATGATGGTGAGGTCGCGGCAACAGGTCCGCAGGTTTTTAGCCTGACAATCTCTTTTTCAAGCTTTTGCAAGCGGTCGTCAACAGGTCCGATCCCTTTTTCGAGCTCTTGTAAGCGGTCGTCCATGCTCCCAGTCTTCAAGGCCACTTCCTTACTAAGCGTTTGCAAGCCGTCTTCGAGGTTCTTCATTTTATCTCCCAGTGCATGGATGCCTGCATCGATTTTACCCATGACAGCTTCCTGGTTGGCCTGCATCGTCTGTCGACTAGCCTCTTGGTTGGCCTGTATCATCTGTTGACTGGCCTCTTGTTTGGCCTGTATTTCTTGCAAGGAGGCTTGCATCGTCTGTCGACTAGCCTCTTGGTTGGCCTGCATCATCTGCTGTATAGAAGCCAATAGAGTCATCATGTTGATATCGGACGAGGTTCCATCTGGTGCTGCCGTAGTTACCGCTGAGATAGCAGGATCGGCCTGACGCCCTTCCTCTTCAAGGCTCCGTTGACGTGCAGCATCCATTTCCACTTGACGTCTGGTCCGTGGAGTACGCCCTTCGTCTTCACGTGGTAATAACGGCATCGCACTTCTGACACCAGTTGTTACGTGCGCGGGGTACAAATTAAATGCCGTTTACACAACGAAGAAGTTTATTAGCTCACCACAAACTAGACAACTAAATAACTAGCCCACACAGTACTCTTCAACAGTTCAAATCGCTCAGCAGTTCACAGTAGTCCACAATCGTTGCTTAAGTCGCAGGTATAACTCTCTTGGTTCACTTCGGTAAGATGTGTTCACTTTCGCTTTCGAAAATTAACTGACCCGTGTCGATAGCCGGGCGTCCTTTTATAGCGGGGTAGAATATTCGGGAATCATCTAGAGGCACTAGAGCGTTCGAGAACAGTAGGTATTTACTGGGGCGTTCGAGAAAGCAAGTACCTACACAGTCGTGCCGACGATAGAGGTGAATGCCCTTGTTATCGCTATTTGTAGGTAAAGTAGGTATAGGCATTAAAAAGGGCGTGTGATTTTGTGTTGACTTTTCTGGATTTTTCTAAACGGATCGATAGAGTACTTCGACATTAACAATGCGTTTTAATTTCTAGAAGATTCGATCAGTAGTTTCCGAGATATCGACGATCGTTGTAACAATATTATTGACTTAACGAAAAGGTGCACTACTTGATTTTCTTTTTCAGTTATTTAAAGGGGCATTCTTCTACTGTGAAGGGGCGTACATAAAAAATGTTAAAAATAAAACTGATTGCCTTGCCATAGAAGGAAATGTTTGGGTGAACCGGAAATATAATTTTGATGATTTAGGCAAAGCACTTATGTCTTTGTTTGTGCTCAGTTCTAGAGATGGATGGGTTAACATCATGTATACAGGGCTTGATGCAGTTGGAGTTGATCAACAGGTATTGTAACACAGATATTAATATTCGAGCATCGCGCAATAAACTCAGCACTAATCACTAATTACCTATATATGATTTTAGATTGACATGGTCATTTACATTGAAATTAAAATTATAAACGGGATATTTACCATGTTTATTATCTTTTTCGAGTATCCGATATTTCGGCACTGTTACAAGTGCCATGATCACGGATGTACATCCGTTCCATTCCATGTACATCCGTGATCATAGCACTTGTAACAGTGCCGAAATATCGGATACTCGAAAAAGATAATAAACATGGTAAATATCCCGTTTATAATTTTAATTTTAATTACCTATACCACTCAAATAGACCTACTGTCTTTACTAACAAAAACCACTCATTAGTTTGAGTAATTGTACTGTGAAATCTGTTTTGATGATACCTTTTGGTAATAGGCTTTTTATTATAAATAAAAATAATTTTAGCGATGTATTTTTTTAAAATATAATGCCTATAACTGTATTTTGGAATACCAGCAAAAGCATTTTAATTTGATTAGGTACAATAATAGAATAGGTATATAATAAAAGCAATTTACTTTATTAAACTTCAATTAAATTCCATTTCAAGGATAAATGCTGATTATGAACGAAATATGAGAAACGAAATGTTCAGGTTTTTTCTTACAAATATTTGTATAAAAATATTATAATATAGGACCAAAACATGGCTAGTGCTGCTCTAGATCCAAAAGCAGTACCTCGTTGGGATTGTTTCCGCAAGCTGCTGGTGCCAATTAATGACACTTTTAAAGATGTTTGGGCACAGACAACCACACGTTGTAGCTTTATGTTTAACGATTTTTATAAAAATCAATATACATTTTACAGACTTTCAATTTCATCGTTTGTTTCCAGCCGATTGTCAACTACTCAGAATGGCGTCTTCTCTACTTTATTGCGTTTATATTACTGGTGGGGTTTTTCGTCCTGAATATGTTCGTGGGCGTAGTGGTGGAGAATTTTCACAGATGTCGAGAAGAACAGGAGAAGGAGGAAAGAGTACGAAGGGCAGCCAAGAGAGCACTTCAGATGGAAAAGAAAAGGAGAAGTTCGTAAAAAATACTATTATCTTAGCAGAATACTTACGAAGAAAATAGTGCCTAATACTACTGTTTTATTATGTTACAGAAATGCACCAAAGACCCTACTATGCGGACTATTCTCAAACGCGATTATTTGTACATAATGTAGTCACATCCAAATATTTTGACCTTGCAATTGCTGGAGTTATTGGTTTAAATGTCGTAACAATGGCCATAGAATATTACAGAATGCCACCCGCATTACAGTATGCACTGAAAATATTTAATTATTTTTTCACTGCTGTATTTATACTAGAAGCTATAATGAAGCTAGTGGCTATAGGATTCAAAATATATCTAAAAGACAAATGGAATCAACTTGACGTAATTATTGTCATGTTGTCTATTGTGGGTATAGTTTTGGAGGAATTGGAAACTAACATCATTCCAATAAACCCAACAATCATGAGGGTGATGAGGGTATTAAGAATAGCCAGAGTATTGAAGTTACTCAAAATGGCAAAGGGTATAAGAGCATTACTTGATACAGTGATGCAGGCATTACCACAGGTTGGGAACTTGGGTCTACTGTTTTTTCTGCTCTTCTTTATTTTTGCGGCTCTCGGTGTTGAACTATTCGGGAGGCTGGAATGTTCAGATGAGATTCCTTGTCAAGGTATAATAACTTTATGATTCCTTGTCAAGGTATAATAACTTTATCTAAAATAGTAAATTCAAACTATAAAATATTTCTTTTTTGTTTATTTCTTTTCAAGGTCTCGGTGAACACGCTCATTTTGCAAATTTTGGTATGGCTTTCTTGACGTTATTTCGCGTGGCAACTGGTGACAATTGGAATGGTATTATGAAAGATACTTTACGTGAGGATTGTGATAGTACTGTGGATTGCGTCAGGAACTGCTGCGTCTCAACTATAATAGCGCCTATATTCTTTGTGGTATTCGTGTTGATGGCACAATTTGTACTCGTCAATGTTGTCGTTGCTGTAAGTATTTAATTATTACTATTTTTTTATTAATTCAGATCCTAGTAACCTTCAGTCATAAAAATATTTATCCCAGGTGCTAATGAAACACTTAGAAGAATCACATAAACAAATGGAAGATGAAAATGATATGGATGTGGAACTTGAGCGTGAATTAGAACGGGAAGCTGATGATGAGGAAGACAGGGCATTGTGCCGCGCTCTAGAACAGTGTGTGAGCCCACCTCGGCCCCTTAATAAGGTACCTTCCCTTCCAGCTAACTTTACGTATAGTGAACCCAAGCAACCAGCACTATCTCCTGCACGCCGACGACGCACACTACACTCTCAAACAGCTTTGTTGCCACAGTCGCTACCACCAAGGCGGGCTTCCTTATCTCCTCACGCCTTCCGGCGACGTCGACAAGATTCCAGCTCCGATGCACCGGCTGTACTCTACGAGGAGGATGCACGCTTCATTGACGCTGACGATATTGACGAATTGGAACCCGGAAGCCCACCTCGACGAGATTCCTTTGCACAGAATAGACGTCAGAGAGTAGACAAAAGAAATTCTCTTCGTGGTGAGGAAGCCCGCCTACTACGACCGGTACTACTTGCGGTACCCTCCACCAGGCAGAGTTTAAGACTGACTGGGTCTAAAAGAAGATCCTCCGCTGAATCGGCGGTGACCAGTGATGTAAGTAATGCCTCACATTCACTTAATCTCCTGGTAGCGGAATCGTGTGACCAGCCGATAAGTGAAGAGGAGAAGATAAGGATAGTGATAGCTGAGAGACGGAAGATGGATGTGGCTAGGCCTGAGCCAGATGATGTCGTGGAACTTGCGGAGCGAGGCTCCTAGTCCAGGCGGGGCCGGCCGCAGCAACACCATGAAGTCTATATCTAGAAAACGCGAAGCGATATCTGGATGACCCTCTTCGTCCTACCTCTCCTCTCATTGTACCTCTTAAGTATGAGTCTCTCTCGTCTGTAAAAGTATGCTCAAAGGACAGTGAGTGCTTGAACTCGGTTGCACAACAGTGATTGCAAAGATAATATATAAAATAATTTTGACAATGGTGTGTTAAGTGTTGTTTCGTTATCGATTACAAAGAAGGATTGGTGTGTTGTGAGAAAGCGATGCTCTCCTACGATTTACTTTCAAATGTCCGCCTTACTCTCATTTGACCATTTGCGGCCGGTTCAAATACTTCATAAAGAGACTTTAATAAATTTAGGCTAAGATATAAAAAAAATATGTAGATAGGAGTTAGAACTAGTCAATTCACTGTGGTGGAATATTTTCTACGAGAGCTGAAATTCATTTCGTAATTTTACTATTAGTATGGTGCTTGCTGTTTATGGTTCATTTGTTATTTAGAAATAGGCTAAGATTTTAAAGAAAGTACATAACAAAATACTGGTTTGAAGTTGTTAATTAAGTTCTGACTCTGGTGCAACTGTTCGTTCACAAATATAGACATTAAACATTATTTAATTCATGAAACAGGTTTCAAATCATTGAATTTTAGTGATATACAAGTTTAATCCATCGATTCGGCATTAAGTATTATCATATTAATATGGATACTTAGTCGTGATTACTTCCAAAGTAACTATTAGTTAACGACTGTGTAGCCTCGTAGTATATTGTTACTAGCTAGTCTTTGTCAACCTAATAAATATCTAAGGCGGAACCAATCGTTCACGAATCGAGTATGATTCTCTCTAAAGATGAAAAATAATATTTTCTGAATATAAATTATTCCTATTTTCTTACAAGAGTCATGTACGTAATTTAGACGTTTAACTTGCAACACGCACATAAAAGATAGAAATTAGGTAGAATTGGAGTAGCAACGCGAGTAATGACTCGCAAAACATGTCTATAATTTATATTTGCGAGTGAAGATAGTTCGGAATTAGATTTATCATTTTTACAATTTTGAATGTTTAGTGCAGTGTATAATTAGCCGTGCCAAATCTACAAAACCTTTCTAATTTAAGTGTTTTTTTTAAGAATGTTTTAATAAAGCAGCTAGTACATAGTTACTCATCTTTCAAAACTTTTTCGCTTGTTAAACTACTTAGTGTTTATAAATACCACAGAGCATATGAGACAAATGTGAGGCAAAGTGTCTACAATAACAAGAATATTTATTTTAAAGTACAAACTGCTACAATTATTTTTGAGACGTGAGTGTTCGTTTCTAGTTACTATAAACGATCGTACCTAGTTAGGGATGTCAGCAATAAATTTTATACTTCGACTGTGCCTTTCCTATTTCTAATGTATTAGCTTGTGAAGTTGAATGTGGGTAGTTTCTGAGATTTAATGTATACTGTAGGAGTTGAGTGTAGTCACAGTGTTTTATGATTCTTGTTGAATCTTTATTAAGTTTGAATTATAATTATGCAGTGTAAAAAGTTTTGTAATGTAAGACAATTACCTGAGTTAATAAAATTAACTTTGTCATTCCGAAACAAGAACTATTAATTGTTGTACCAATGAAAACAGTGTAACATTTACCATAGCATTTAGTAACTATTTCAATCACACCATTTATTCCATTGCATGTTATTTGATAGACCTGATGAGTTGCATTTACTTTAACGCTTACACAAAACACTCTCTTTTAATAAAATAATGTCTTCCATCTTTACTCAATATCTAGCGATGACTTTCAGTGCTATCGATCAAAGTTTTAATGAGTACTGAGTAGCTACAATAGATTTCTTGTATAATAGACATCGAGTGATTTCAAATTTAATTATATTTTCAAGGTTTATGTAAAAGAATTGATTAAAAGGAATTTAGTAAAAATAAGTATAGTATTTTCGTGATAAAATGTAAATTTCGTGATAATGACGAATAATTGTTTTTCAGTACTGATCGTATAATAATTTTTAAGAGGTATGAACAACGTTCATAGTTGAGTACACCTGTTATCTTAGCTGGTGATCTGTCGAGTTAAGAAAGTTACGACAATGTTAGGTTGAAAAAAATAAATCAAAATTCTAATTCGTGTTTCATTTCATAACTGATATATTATAATTGCTGGCAATGAGGTAGGCGGCAACCACAAGGCCGCGATTCCCTACAACCGTTCCCAGTTAGATTATTATTTTTAAGTTATATACACTATGTTTGTTTGGCGTTTTTGGGTAATTTGCCCAACGCAGGTATTCTTCAAAAGAAAAAGCAACAGGCGAATTGAATTGAGTTTAGCTACAATCTTTGCGAACGTCCTATCTTGTTAGAAAGCGCTTACAGTCTTATTTGCATAATTCCTTGAAACGAATTTTAATGAATTCTTTATCGTGTTGAACAACATAATGCTGTTTTGTGAAAAGACGCGCCTGGTTGCGAGCCAGGCCAAGGATATTGGATAAAAGGATTTGTTCGTACAATAATTAAGACTAACTTATTCTACTCTACTACTAAATTTACACAAAACAGAATAATTATTTTGTAATCCATTATATTCGGGGCCTAATTTTTAATAAAATAGTTTTATTGTTCCACAAAATTATATATATATAGCTATAAATGACCAGCCATAGTTCATAAATAATCAATCGAACCTTTCTACAAAGATCACTCAAAATAATTTGAATACTGCATAAACATATTTATTCCATACAGAATCCACAATATGAGATTGTGCAAATATTTTACTCTTATTTAAAAAATGTGTCTTAAATAATCTTTGTGAAATAAAACTATGCTAGAATAAAGATTGGATACAGCTGAAATAGAAGAAATTGTCTAATAAACAAAATTCCTGATCTTTAATGGTTTTGGTACAGTTAGACACTATTAGGTAGTAAGCAAGTACGAGACCCTTCTGATTGTAAGTAACCTTGGCCTATAAACAAAAAGGTTAGACTAAAGGAGAAGGCTGGCTTAATCGCATACCATAATCGAAAACCAATTTTGTCGATCCGAAAATTAAATTTTGAAGAAGTTTGCCTGTGGCATCGTAGCTTAAAAACGGATGAACCGATTTGGATGCGGATTGATCGAAAGCCGATATGATCGAGATGGGGCTTAGTTATAAATAAATTTTTGTCGGGGTTTTTTTTATTTTCAAATTAATTATACCTACGCTCTTTACCATGGGCAATGGTTAATAACATGGTTTGTCACCTGAACACATCACAACACATTCTTTAAGTTGGGATGTGTCTACACTCAGTAGGATTCCCCTTCATGGATACGCGTGCGTGATACTAGCGAACCCTGACAAAACTGATTTTTTTTCCGCCATATTATAGGAACTAAATACTTTTGAAAGTAACCTCCAGCCAGCGAGATAATTTGTCCAATATAAGGATGGTGAACTTCAGATTGGTCTTAAACTTTAGTTCCGTTTTAGTTGTATCATCCTATAAAATAAAAATTATCGCGCTTAGTTACAGAAATATTCAGTCACAACCCCCTTCTGGCGCAATCAGGTAAAAAGAACTTACAGCAGTGATCATAATGCTACATCCTTCTATTACATTTTATCTTCATGATCATATATAGGCCTCATGATTGATATAGAATTCTTATATCTTTTTATCCTTTCACATTTTTAAAAACACATACATTTGTGAAAAATTTCAACTTCAGGCTGAAACGGTTTTTGTGTCGAACAAAGTTCTGAAGTTCTTCACAGGTTGACTTCAGTGGTACATTTAACTCAAACGCCGATGAAACATACTTTCTAATCGGGAAATTTTCAACTTGACACTGGCAAGAATGTCCACTAAATTGGGTTGATAAGTTGCCATCCAAGAAAAAAGAACTTACTTTAAAACTGGGTAAACAAACAGTAATTTAACTAAGTAAATTCTCGGTTTTCTTTGGTATTTTTATGACAGCTTTAAAATAAGGTCTAAGGTGAAAGGAGTAGTACTGAACAAAAATTCATTTGACTTCATAGGATAGACAAAAAATGCGATTACTTTTTATGTAAGTATACGTCCTTATTGCAGTATCGCAATATTTTCAGTTCTGTATCATCATCAAGTACATAGTTGTATGGAAAATACGGGTTTCTCTTTATCCATTTTATAATAATAATCTCGATTTAAATTTGCTAGAGAATCACGGAGTAGAAATTTATTGCTCTCAGACTAACAAATTCCCAAGTATAAAGTCTATTGTCTAACAGCAATTTACCGCATAAATTACATTATCATGCTCTTTAACGCAAACTATTGAAGTGTACTCGACAGACTATTTGAATTTAATCGGTTACCCAGTAAGATCTCTAATCGGTTTACTCGGAATATTGTTTGACAAACAGCCAAATTAGTTTAACCAAGATAAATGTTAGGCAACTCAATGAGCTTCGATACTGTGATTTTGGTAAGTAAAGGTAAAGACAAAGATGACCCTTCGTAGCACTCAACATTTATTTTTTTCTTCTTTTAGGGATTTTCTTTAGAAAAGCCCTATTGCTAAGGAGTTGTCGTCGACGTCGTCGTCGTTGCCAATTTTCTGTCACGGTTTTGGGTATGAAGGAGATGAGCTATCGAGTTGCTGTTTTCGGTAATAGATTCGTGCTGGGGTGAACCATTGCAAGATAAAAAAAACGCAAAATCGAAAATCCCTTGTATTCGGCTGAGCTCGTCTCAGGAATTCAACTTGTTTTTATATTTAGGACACGTCAATTGGACTTCACCTCGCCTGATGGTAAGATGAAGGTAGATTCTCAGGAAAGAGGGTCACCATTACATACACGTACCATGTTAACAATGGTGGCACTCAGCTTGAGCCTCATCAGAAGAGGATTGTCGTCGCAGCATCGCGTGGCACCCACCGGTCCCACTAGTGCTCCGACCACAATCCCCCTGCCCGGCTATGCACTTGCTGACCCCTGAACGCAATCAAACCGAAATTGGATTACTATGGAGGGTTTTTCGCAATCGTGGTACGATGGTACTTACCCGGCCGAATTTTGTGACAAATTTGTGTCATCAGTCTTAAGGAACACAGAAAAAGCTTAAATACATAGGCACAAAATTGAATGAAGTATCTACTTATAGGTACCTACGAAGACCTTGATATAAATTTTATTCAGGTAGATGCGAAAGTTTAATGCTACGAATTCAGGTTTGAAACAGTAAATGTGAACGATGCATCCCAGCCCCAGCCCTACAAGAGTTAGAGGTTACCGTAGCCTAAAAAGATGCTTGCAAAATATAACAAATATAATGGATACACTGTGTAATTTTGGATACCAAATCAGAGTCTTGTGCGTTGTGCAGGGAACCTCCTGCACAACGCATAATCTCGTTGTAAGCTTCTATGATAAAATAAAGTTAGAAAGTGAAGTACACATGCAACGAAAATAATTATTATTTGTCGGTCTTGAAAATGTGACCACAAATTATATAATTAGGTATTTTTTCTCATGTTTTTGTGACCGTGCTTATTTAATAAGCTCTAAGTGTTCTTCTCGTTTAACAAGTTGCGTTCACGTTTTTTAAAAAGGTGTGCTATACACCAGTACCACACTACAGTAAAATATTTGAACCCAATGCAATATAGCGTTCTAAATAAACTAGTACTACTGATAAGATTATTAAATACCATCGTAAGTACACCTGTAACTAATACACTGCAATGTACATGCAAGTGCAGTGGTATGTGCAGCCCCTGTAATACACTGATTATGAGTCGTTTGTTGCACAGGAGAAGATTGATCTCCGGCCTCCATAAGCGCAGGCTTAAAGATTAGCCCCTCAAAACCAGACCTGACAAGGCGAGAGTTATATTTTACATTATGCCTAGACACAACCCCGATTTGTGGTCTTTTTCAAACAGACCACGCACTATCACGCAAAATCCGATTAGCCTCTTAACCGTGCCCTTATGAGGTGGAGGATTCCGCCAGCCGAACCGACCGCGCCGTTAAACAAACACCAATAATTTACATTCCGTTGACAGATAACTATATTTTACTTCAAAGCTAGATAACTGCGTCAGAGGTTTGAAGATATAGTAGATAAATAGAATCAAGACCCTACATATTAAATTCATTTAATTTCGAAAGATAATCGTACGAATGTGTTAAACAAATTTTATTTCTCACTAAAACACTAAACAAGCCTCCTGTGGTAAAGTGCCCAGAAGACTGGCAGCAATATTAAATAGATTTGATACAAATTCTTAGTCCAACTCACTACATAAATGTAAGCAGCATTCACAGAGCTCATGTAAAATGCCAAACTAAATATAACTTACTGCTATGTTATGTAAACTAACGTAAAATCTAATATTTGTTAGAAAGCTACGGTCTGCTAGTTATTGAAATTTTTATGAAGCTCAAATGCATGTCTGTTTAACTACAAAAGACTTCTACTACAGTACTACAGTACGATTCTGTTGATTTTTTAGGATTCCGTTACCAAATGGCAAAAACGGAGCCCTTATAGATTCGTCATGTCTCTCTGTCTGTCCGTCCGTATGTTACAGCCACTTTTTTCCGAAACTATAAGAACTATGCTGTTGAAACTTGGTAAGTAGGTGTATTCTGTGAACCGCATCAAGATTTTCACACAAAAATAGAAAAAAACATTAAATTTTGGGGGTTTCCCCATACTTAGAACTGAAACTCAAAATTTTTTTTTTCATCGAATCCATACGTGTGTATTATCTATGGATAGGTCTTTTTTTTTTTTTAACGTGCGGAAATCCCTTCAGATACCCCCCCGCCGGCCAGCGGGGGTGGTTATGTCGTGTCTCGACTAAAACCGCACGGTGTCCTCCCCAAGTGTCCGTTGCCGGGCACCCCGGGTAAGCCCTCGAAAGGATAACCCCAGGGTTGCCGGCGGACTGTGGCCGCCACCGCGGCCTCGCCTGGTGGGGTCGGGTTTTATCCCGCTTCGGTGAGTTGGCAGGCGTGTGTAGGGCACACACGACACGTCTCCGCCACGGCCTGCTTCTGTAAGGACGGCGAGTCGGCCAACTGCCGTCCTCAGGCCCCGATCATGGAGGTCGGTAGTCCCGGGCGTAGATGAGTCTGCGGCGTCCTCGCCGCAGACTGCGAAACTCGGGAGGCAGGGTTCTCTCCCGCTCCCTCTCCGCCGTCTCTTTCGCGCCCATTACCTGCTCGCAGCAAGAGGCAGCGGCGTGCCACTTGCTCCCGTCGGAGACCACGGCCCTCACCATGGTCTCCAACGAGAGAACGTACACGCCCAGGACCGCAACGAGATCCCGGCGTTGACTCGCCCACGCAGGGCACTCCACCAACGTGTGGAGCGCCGTGTCTTCGCCAGGATCCTCGCAGTGCTGGCACTGCGGCGTTGTCTCCCGGTGGATGCGCCACAGATACTTACCGAAACACCCGTGTCCGGTAACCATCTGGCACATCCGGTAGGAGAGGTCCCCATGGTCCCTCTCCAACCACTCCTTCATGATCGGTCTCACCGCTGCAATGGTGGATTCCCCCCACCTTGGGTGCTCAAGTCGCACCCTCCATGTCTCCATGAGTTCCTGGCGGAGCAGGGACCGCTGAGCCCTGATTTCTCAGGGCTCCGGCCTATGGCCCCGCTCCAGCGCCTCTTTGCGCCACTGGTACAGCAGCGCAAGGGCTCTCGCTTCCAGATCCCATGGAGGGGTCCCGGCTACGAGACATGCCGCCTCGACGGAGATTGTGCGATACCCCCTGATGACTCTGACGGCCATCGCTTTTAACGGGCTGTTTAATACAGCCACGTTGCGGGCCGCCAGAGTCTCCGCCCATACTGGGGCCCCGTACAGGGCCATATTTCGCACGATCCCCAGGTACAGTCTCCTAGTGGGGGTGTTGGGTCCCTTAACTTTGGGCATCAACCGCGATAGCGCGGCCGCAGCTCCCCTCGGTTTCGGGACCAGACTTCGGAGATGAGGTCCGAAGTCCCATCGGCTATCGAGTACGAGCCCAAGGTACTTCATCGTGGGCTCGATGCCGATGCTTACGCCCCCTACGGTTATGCTGGTTCCCGCAGGTGGCCCCCTCCGAGGCCCGTGGAAACACATAGCCTCGGATTTGTGGAGAGCCACCTCGAGTCCAAGCCGCCGTATTCGACCCACGACTTGAGCAACCCCTGCCGTGGCCTTTAGTGCCGCGCTTCGGTGCGTTGCTCCCCGCGCCATAACAAGGGTGTCGTCAGCATACCACGTTATGCTGACACCCTCGAGCAACGAACCGCGCAGCACCCAGTCGTATCCGATGTTCCACAGGAGTGGCCCTAGGACCGACCCCTGCGGAACACCGCACGACACTTCTCGCCGCCCTGGCCCTAGCCAGCTCGGGTAAACTATGGCCCTCTCGGATAGGTATGCCTCGACAATGCGGCGGAGGTAAGGAGGCAGGGTATTCAAAAATAATACTATTTTTTTCTAAACTGAATAGTTTGCAAGAGCGACACTTTAAAAGTGGTAAAATGTGCCCCCCCCCCCCGCCTGTAACTTCTAAAATAAGAGCATGATAAAACTAAAAAAAATATATGATGTACATTAACCATGTAAACTTCCACCGAAAATTGGTTTGAACGAGATCTAGTAAGTAGTTTTGTTTAATACGTCATAATTCGTAAACCGCAATTTATCTTTCATTCAATCAACTCAAATATAAATATTAAAAATTAAACATTATGTTACTTTGCTGCTACGGAACCCTTCATGGGCGAGTACGACTCGCACTTGGCCGCTTTTTTATTACACTTGTCCACTCACTCCGGGGAGCATTTAAATATTGCCATGTAATTTTTGCATTGAAGATAATTTCAGTTCAAATACAAAAGTATAAGCGTCGGTAGCTTAATGGTTAAGGAGTCGACCTTACGATCAAGAGGTCCCGGGTTCGAATCCTGGCCATTACACTATCGACGTGAACCCACTTCTAATACAAGCAATTTAGCTTAGCTGGTGTGATAGTGTTGATATGCATTTGCGCATCATTCACAGAGGAGATTGAGCTACTTATAGTCGTCAAAAATGTATGTTAAAAAAAAGGAAGAAGGAAGGCTAGATTTTCCTTTTTTTGACGTGCTTTAAATTGGCCTTTTGAAGTGTTCGTCAGTTAAAACCTATTAATTTGAAAAGTAAAGCTTGATTGAACTACGTCCAATTTTATTTAATAAAAACTCACTTATCCTGTTGAAGTAGACCGTTCTGTAATTTAATACGATATTTTATACAAGTGTAGACCTAATGATCATATTAATTTAATATTTATTTTATACTCGTGTTGTGGAAACTGATAATAGACCATTTTCAATATTGATTTTAGCGAGTGCCTGTCACGGTATGGGCATAGTTTGTGAAGATATGATAGAAATGTTAATACAAAGGTTTCAACTATGAGTGTACAGGGCTTATGGAGTAGAGATAGGCCCATAAAAAGATGAATTATAATATATAATTATGAATTGCGAGAAATAGGATGCAGCAAGGAAACCAAGGTAACCGCGGAAACTATGTCAG
This sequence comes from Cybosia mesomella, assembly GCA_946251805.1. Lineage (NCBI taxonomy): Eukaryota > Metazoa > Arthropoda > Insecta > Lepidoptera > Erebidae > Cybosia > Cybosia mesomella. The sequence continues at coordinate 24,697,358 of OX276397.1, read as the reverse complement.
ACAGGATATTATACATGACAAGGGCTGGCAGATGATAAAGATATTGTAAGCGAAAGAAGTTATATAAACTTTAATATTAGGAATACATAAAATAATACTGGCAATACTTTTACCAAACCTACACCATACAGTACAGAATTGTATTTATGTTTTTTTTTTTTATATTTAGGACACGTCAATTTGACTTCACCTCGCCTGATGATAAGCTGAAGGTAAAGTCTCAGGAAAGAGGGTCACTATTACATACACGTACCATGTTAACAATGGTGGCACTCAGCTTGACGGCCTCATCAGAAGAGGATTGTCGTCGCAGCACCGCGTGACACCCACCGGTCCCACTAGTGCTGCGACCTGCGACCACAATCCCCCTGCCCGGCTATGCACTTGCTGACCCCTGAACGCAATCAAACCGAAATTGGATTACTATGGAGGGTTTTTCGCAATCGTGCACGGTGGTACCGACCCGGCCGAATTTTGTGACAAATTTGTGTCATCAAATTTCTACCACCAGTAAATTTTTTATTAATTATAATGGATTGTTCCATTATAATTTAAAAAAATCATTTTAATTTATCAAAAGTGGGAGTGTCATGCCTTCCCCAGCATAAATAGACCAACTTGACCCGGAACGTATTAAATAAGTACTACTAAGTACTAACGTAATCATAGTTAACTAGCATTTATATTCATTAAAAGTTATAGTTAATTTATCCATTAGAAAACACAAGATCAAAGAGGTCATGACCCTTGTGACTGCAAGCAGCAACACGAGTAAAACATTCAAGTCATTCAGCATTCTAGTCCTGAGTTATGGAATATAGAAAACATGAGACACATCACACTTCACAATGGTGTAATGTTCCCCTGTGGGAAACTAAGTATTCGAAATAAAATTATTGATCTCACTGGGATACGGGTTTTAAACACAATAAAAGTTGGGGAACTGTCTGGCATACAAGTTGCCGAAGAATGGCATTTAAGACAATGAGAACTAAGAAAATCTTTAGGCTTTACAATAGGAATTGATATGCTAAATGGTGTTTTAAAAATACGCGTTGTAGCATACAATCAGAAAATAAAATAATGAAAATAAATAAACCAGCTAAAATTAAAACTGAATTAAAGTAACCTATACTTCAATTAAATTTTTAAGCATTTTGTATGCTTACTTTTTTCTAACCTATACTTCCTAAACTAAAGTGATCTGATAACTAAATAAATAAGAATATAAATAAACTAAGACACAAAAATACTATACAGTACATAGCAAAATATCACTACACAATACAAGCAATAGGACCAAGGGCGTCGCCAAGGGGGGGCAGGTAGGGGCAACTGCCCCCCCCTAGGAAATTGAAAAAATTAAGCCGAATGGAAAGTAACCAAAGTCCTAAGGCCATTAATATTGAGTCAGGGATATCGCTGTTATGTAGTTATTATAAAGCATAATTTGGCAGTATCGTTTTTTATTTTCCAATGCATAGATTATAATTATTTATCCAAGAATCGATATGATTATGGCATAATAATTCTTAAGCAGTTATAATTGAGCATAATTTTGCACGACCGCCAACCGAAACCGACAACTCGCGCCACCAACCGTCATCCGTCAACCGTCAGTATTGCAACGTACTTTTTTTTTCTTTTTTTTCGTTTCGTGCGGAAATCCCTTCGGCGGGGGCGGTTATGTCGGGCTTGAACCGACTAAAACCGATGCGAGAACCAAAAATAATATCTGCAGTTTGTTTGTTTGTTTGGTTGAACGCGCTAATCTCAGGAACCACTGCATCGAATTGAAAAATTATTTTCATGCGCCAAAACGTCCGCGAGACATGGCAAAAAAACAATAACAAAAAAAAACAAAGAGAAAAAGTTATTATTATTAACACAAATTTTAAATATGAATTTAATATACATATCAGTATTAATATAATTTTAATTTATCACAATAACTTATTTAACGTAAATAAAAAACAAACGAAGTAGGTATGTCAAAGAAAATAACAATAAAAACTAATAAACAACAAAAAAATAAGTTTGATTGCAACAGTACGGCGTGTACTTTTTGCACACTTTTTGACTTATAGTAATTAGCTTAGGTATCCGATCTACCCCTGGGGTTATCCTTTCGAGGGCTGTACCGGGGTGCCCGGCAGCGGACACTTGGGGAGAACACCGGGCGGTTTTAGTCGATACACGACATAACCACCCCCGCTGGCCGGCGGGGGGGTATCCGAAGGGATCTCCGCACGTAAAAAAAAAAAAAAGGTATCCGATCTACGCGAGCGAGAACTCAGGGCTGCACACGCTGGCGGAGTGCCCGGCGTGGGAGGCGCCCCGGGGCGTGACCTCGTATCAGCAATCGGGGTGGGAGTCCTCTCGCTCGGCAGCATGATTGCGGCAATGGTGCGGAGCGAGGTTTAGAACTCTCCCTGCCCGCGACATGCTCAGCGCGCGTCGCAGGCGACTCAGGCGCCGGAGGTCGCTTAACGATCTCCGTCCTCCATGAGCGCAGGCCTGGGGGTGGCAGGTGAGGCCGCCTGTCACCCCAGCAGAAGCAGGCCGGGACGGTGGGGCGACTAGCGCCCCTCCCCCAGACCGGGGCAAGACGGAGACACCGTGGTTCCCAAACCCGAGGGGGGCCATCTCGAAACCGGAGATATGCCAGGGTCAGTCGGAGTGCGAGGGATATGCTCTAAGGGCAAATGGGCAACCTTACACCCCGGCGTGTTAAGACCCGAGACGGCGTGCGGTTTTAGTCGGTTTAAGCCCGACATAACCACCCCCGTTCGCCGGTGTGGGGGGGGGGGGATCCGAAAGGATATCCGCACGGAAAAAAAAAGGTATCCGACCTAAACAATAGGTCCGGCGATCATTAGCTATAGGCCGCGCCAAAAATCGTGAATTTTTGACCTTGACGCTCAACCAATCAAAATCTATATTTTTTATTTTTTTAAGAATATTAGTAACCGAAATTACTAATATTCCCCCTAACCCCTCCAGCTAAGCTTAATTGCTTGTGTTAGGAGTGGGTTCACGTCGGTAGTGTAATGGCCAGGATTCGAACCCGGGACCTCTCGATCATAGGGTCGACTCCTTAACCACTAAGCTACCGACGCTTGAATCCATAATTTTATGGAGGATGAAATTTTGCCCCTCCCTGGGCCAAGGGCTGGCGACGCCCTTGAATAGGACTATTATAGTTATATGCCGCACACCAACAGCTACACTACATTACTAAGACACGCCCATATTTTTAACACACTGGTTTTGAGCTGAGAGTGAGACGTAGTGGAGTGAAAAGCTCTCTCCATCCGGTGTATTTCGGTTGTGACGCTACTCCTTCTAAACTAATCGACCAATTTTGACCGATCTTGGCACGTGAATACAACTTTATATCCGGAAGATTAAGAAAATATAAAATTGGAAATCGAACATACAATGGAGGAATAATCACCCTTCAAAAATTTCAAAATCTGATTTCTCCAAAATGATCCATGTTGGGACCACAATTTTGGCGCCAAAATGTGTAACTTAACTATTGGCTTAAGACAGAAAAAGAAAATTGAAAATCGGTCTAGCAACGGAGGAATAATCACCGAAAAAACAATTCGACAGTATTTAATTGAAAAAAAATTGCGCGCGAATTGTAGGTAATCATGTAGTGCACTCTCAGCTCAATATTGCAACAGCAGAATGCATTGCACCCCCAGTCTAGTTTATTATATAATAAACCGAGCAATACACTGATAGAATAATAAGCATACATGGAATACAAACTTACGCAACTCGACATAACTCGAGACAATAAAACCCCCTTTCGACTTCCCCAATAGTATAGCCCAAATAGCTCAAAAGCTAAACATTACTACCTAATTATTTAAATTCAATTCAGGAAATCATAGCCTTCGGATAATTCAAAATTTCACTCTGTACAATTTAAGCTCCCCATACCGTATAAAGCCTTCAGCTATATGTCTTTCCTTTCATTGAAACTTAATAACTGTAACTAATTAATCTGTAAACAAGGGCCGTGCGGACCTAACTAAGCGGGTACAAAAGGGGGGTCTCGCAACAATATGAAATTCTAGCGGACCCCATTATAAAATAAAATAAATAAAAAAAACTTTTTGAAAACCACGTTTTCCTTCCGAACTAACAAGAAGAAAATACATTTCTCAATCACTAAAAAACGTGGGCCGGGCGCTTTGAACTTTTTAAATTATTGAATATCGAAGGAAAACGATACATTAAAGGATTAAAGCGCCCGCCCCACGTTTTTTAGTGATTGAGAAATTTATTTTCTTCTTGTTAGTTCGGAAGGAAAACGTGGTTTTTAAAAAGTTTTTTTTATTTATTTTATTTATTTTATTTTTATTTCTGATGATTAAATATGAAAGTGTAAAGTGGCATTAGCCTACATAAAAAATTTCAGAGCTACAGAGGGACAGAAACACAGAAACACTGAAACACACACGAAGTGAAACTAAGAAAAACGTGGTGATAAAAAATTACAATGAGAGAAATAGAAGGAAAAGCAGGGATAAATAAATAGACACGTTTTTAAAATTCTCATATTGATCAAGGACTATGAATTGTTGTCACATTATCACATCATTATCACAGTGTTAGTCCCTGGTGCATCCAAAGCTGGTACTTTAGAGCTCGTCATCCACTCTCTTAATATTTCTCTTGATTCGGCTTAGCTTGGCTATTACGAAAGCAGCCGCCGTCTGTAACCCGAAAAGACAGTCCGCAGAAGTTTCGTTAGTCATTAAGCAGGTGTTACGGCTTGCAGGTGAGGTTGGCTTGGGCCTCGAAGATTTTGGTGAGGCTCCATACACCCCTAAGGGCTACTCTGGTAATATAAAAGCGGCCAAGTGCGACTCGCCCATGAAGAGTTCCGTAGCAGCAAGTAACATGATAATGCTTTTTTAAAATTTCATATTTGAGTTGAAAGGTAAATTGCGGTTTACGATTTATGACGCATTAAACAAAACTATTTACTAGATCTCGTTCAAACCAATTTTCGGTGGAAGTTTAGTTGGTAATGTATATCATATATTTTTTTTAGTTTTATTATTCTCTTATTTTAGAAGTTACACGGGTGGGGGGGGGGGACTCACATTTTACCACTGTGGAAGTGTCTCTCGCGCAAACTATTCAGTTTAGATAAAAATGATATCAGAAACCTCAATATCATTTTTGAAGACCTATACACGTATGGGTTTAATAAAAAAAAATGAGTTTCAGTTCTAAGTATTATTGTTTTTTTTTTCTATTTTTGTGTGAAAATCTTAATGCGATTCACAGAATACATCTACTTACCAAGTTTCAACAGCATAGTTCTTATAGTTTCGGAAAAAAGTGGATGTGACATACGGACGGACAGACATGACGAATCTATAAGAGTTCCGTGTTTTGCCATTAGGCAACGGAACCCTAAAAATACCAAATTCAACACATATTACATCGAATTATCATTAAATTACTACCAACTAGAAGACAGAGCACAAAGCATTGGGCAAGAATAACATGAATAAATTTAACTATTGTTTATATACACCAATGTCTGTATGCACCAGGGAAAGATCAACATTCGTAAATTTAACATAACAACCTACCTGGACCTCCGTAGCGAGAGTACCTTGTAATGGACCAAATGGAAGTATTAACAATCATTGTAGCTAGTGTTATTTCACCACTTTAACACCACTTCTACCTTATCTAATAAACAGGGTGGAAATGATAAGTGTGTCCAGCCGAATATTTGAAATTTTTAAAGATTGCGGATGATTTTTAAAGATGCTAGGCTTTTAACTGATATGAACTCTGCATCTAAGTGATGCAGATTAGATGCAGAGTTCATATCAGTTAAAAGCCTAGCATCTTTAAAATGACATAATAAAAGTTAAAAGGATATTGGCATGTGTTCACAATTTGTACTTTTACAGTTTCCATACATTAAGTATGGCACGGTTTATTCACTAGTCTAACAATTATAAACGCTAAAAAAAACAAAATTAATACTAAAGGTTAAAAAAAAACATATGTCTACAATTTATGCGGTAGGTAGCGTCTGTGAGGGGTGTGTGTTGGGTAACCTCCTCGAGTGTCGCTCCGATTCCGATCCCGCTGCAGTCCGGGGGGAACGGAATCGGAGCGGCCGGTACACCCTGGGCGGCGGTCAATGGCTTCCCCTTCACCCCTTCATAGGGTTGGCATTGATCGTCGGCCAATACCCAACGTGGCGGGAACACATCGCTCTCCGTACTCCTCTGCTTTCAGAGGAGACAGGATGAGCGATGCTGTTAGTGGTGAGATGGCCCAGGGTCAGCCGGGGTGCGAGGGATATGCTCTATGGGTAACCTTACACCCCGGCGTCTGAAGACCCGAGACGGCGTGCGGTTTTAGTCGGTGCAAGCCCGACATAACCGCCCCCGCTGGCCGGCGGGGGGGGTATCCGAAGGGATTTCCGCACGAAAAAAAAAAAAAAAAAAAAGGTAGCGTCTGTGAAGTTGGCATCTCAAATGTTAGCATCTAACAAATAAAATCCATATAAAGTGGCATCCAACATAGTTCCACAGTTCTTGATAAGTTTTATCAATAGTTCCGTCGATTAAACTATTAATATCGCATTTTGAAAAAATGAGATGCTAACTTCGCAAACACATCATAGCATCTCATCACATTACGAACGCCTGACTGCACAAAAGTATAAATTTGTTGAGTTCTATGTTCTCAACAAGTTTCAACAATAGTTCTGGCGATTAAACTGATACAGTTAAGTTTTGACAAAATGAGATGCTAACTTCGCAAACACATGGTAGCATCTCATCACATTTTGAAATCCTGACTACACAAGAGTCTAAATCCGGTGAGTTTTATGTTCTCAATAGGTTACAACAATAGTTCTAGCGGATAAACTAATCATATTGCGTTTGAAAAACTAGATGCTACCTTCGCAAGCACAAGACAAAATCTTCTCAAATTCCGAATATCTGACTAGCGAAATGGTTCTAGATGATGACCAGCGTCTTTCGCAATGCTATGCAAAAGAGTTCTGGCCTCTGGAACTTTCTCGTATTTTTCCATCGATTTTTTTTTCCTAAAAAAATCAATAAAAGGTGAGATGCTAGCCTTCTGTCCAGAGTTCTGGCTTGGAAAACAGTTCTAGATGATGACGAGCATCTTTTACTCTGAAATGCAAAAGAGTTCTGGCCTCTGGAACTTTCTCGTATTTTTCTATCAATATTTTTTCTAAAAAATCCAATAGTATGTGAGATGCTAGCCTTCTGTGCAGAGTTCTGGCTTGGAAAACAGTTCTTGATGATCACGAGCATCTTTTACTGTAAAATGCAAAAGAGTTCCGGCCTCTGGAACTTTCTCGTATTTTTCTATCAATTTTTTTTTCCTAAAAAATTCAATAAAAGGTGAGATGCTAGCCTTCTGTGCAGAGTTCTGGCTTGGAATTTTGCATTGCATTGCGAGAGACGCTGGTCATCATCTAGAACCATTTCGCTAGTCAGATATTCGGAATTTGAGAAGATTTTGTCTTGTGCTTGCGAAGGTAGCATCTAGTTTTTTCAAACGCAATATAATTAGTTTATCCGCCAGAACTATTGTTGTAACCTATTGAGAACATAAAACTCACCGGATTTAGACCCTTGTATAGTCAGGATTTCGAAATGTGATGAGATGCTACCATGTGTTTGCGAAGTTAGCATCTCATTTTCTCAAAACTCAACTTTATCAGTTTAATCGCCAGAACTATTGTTGAAATTTGTTGAGAACATAGAACACAACAAATTTAGACTTTTGTGCAGTCAGGCGTTCGTAATGTGATGAGATGCTATGATGTGTTTGCGAAGTTAGCATCTCATTTTTTCAAAACGCGATATTAATAGTTTAATCGACGGAACTATTGATAAAACTTATCAAGAACTGTGGAACTATGCTGGATGCCACTTTATATTGATTTTATTTGTGAGATGCTAACATTTGAGATGCCAACTTCACAGACGTCGGTAGGTATATTATTACATATTATTTTTTATGTGATCTTATAGATTAAGTGATGTAGATTTCATATAAGTTTACCCTGTATATGTATAAAAGCTTTTTATTCCTATTTTATACCCTGCTGTATTCATTCTTCAATCAGGTTATAAAATATTTCGAATGAAATTTCTGCGTACGCAAGAACAAGGCGGTATGGGTCTGCTAAACTAAATCTACACAAATAGTAAAAACTTTTTAAAAACAAGATTTTATTTAAATCAATCTAATGTACTAAAACGAAAATAATTTTCTTTACAAGGTTTGTGCCACAGTACATAGAATATTATTAGGTTTGCGGGTTGTGTTGATTTCAAAACCCTGAATTTTTCTCTGTGTTCTAATGGCACTACAAGCTTTTGAAATCAGCACAACCCACAGAACAATAATATTCGTTGTACTGTGGCACAACACTTGTATAAAATTAGGATTTTCTCTGACTGATTGATCAGTTGGTCAGAGCTTTCTAGTATATATATAATAATCTATGGTCGGGACTGGTATAGAGTTCAAGTCCCGTTCTACATGTTCTCTTTTTCCGATCGAAATTTATATAATTTTTGTTACAGTACATGAGATATTTTAATAGAAGCTTGTTTTTAAAATGTTTTTTTCACTAATTATTTTAATTTTAACATTTTAGTTTTTGTAATTTCATGTAGAACCAGAGTGATAGCCAAAACCAGCCAAAGGAACTCAACAATACTAGTCTGTCTTGTTTAGTTCTAGATCACCTACCGTCTCCATCTCGCCATCAAACGTTGCAGTTTGGCGAGAAAAAGCAATGTAAATAATCGTTGTACATTATTTTTGTATAAATAAAAAATAAAAAATAAAAAAAAAAAACTTCAGACCCTGAATTCCAAGTAACTCCAAAGAGTTTGTTAAGACAAAACCAATGAGCTCATTCTCCTCAGGTTTATATTATTTAGTTTAGGAGTTGCCATGACCACATTCCTACTCCATCATCAAACCAGCTCTATGGTACCATATTAATGCATTGTTATTGAAACTAAACCTGCATGCAAAATTTCATTTTCAATCGGTTGAGGATAACTAAATCAAAATTCAGCTGCAAAATTTGAACTGCACTAACATACATACATACAGACCAACATAAATAAAAGCTTCTAAAAAAACGATGTGTGTTTATATTTTATGCGCTGCCGCATAGTTCATCCGATTGCAATAAAACTTTGCCAACTTAGTGCTTGCACTAGCACGAAGGCACGCGAAGGTTATAGCATTGAAAAGAAGTAGTAATATTTTGTAGGTGATATTAAAAGAAATTTAAAATGGTTCGTGTTACTATCAGCGCAGCTAGTAGTAACACGGGCCAAAAACCCTCTTGTCGACTCTTCCTTATAATAATAGTTTGTGTAATGAACTGAAAAGTTATGTTGAAGTGAGTACAGTAGGTACTGAGCACAAACAAATCAAGGATATCAGACAGATGTAAGTGGGCAAGTCAGTCAAGGTCAACCTCGCAGAACACACATCACTGCAATTAGTGGTATCTTGAAAATAAAATAGGCTTGTATGGAAGGTTTAAAGACAGTAGATAGAAGACGCTTGTGAGGTTTATCAGATCAGTGTAGTAGCAAATGGCAGGCTGAGTTTAGTTCGAACTGTAATAAAAAAGTATTCTTCCAACAATTTTAAAAAATCCACTAAATAAAATAAAATAAAATAACGTTTATTTCAGTAATCTTTTGCATACACTTTGTTGAGACTTCCCAGTGAGTAATCAAAGATACTCGTATTGGGAATGACTCGCTACTTCCCTTAAAAATACAGTTAGATTACAGAGTTATAGAAAATAGAAACATAAACATTGGAGTATGTAGGTATGCGTGTGTATATGTGTGTGTTCGTGTGTGTGTGTGTGTGTATGTGTGTGTTTGTGTGTGTGTGTGCGTATGTGTGTTTGTGTGTGTGACTATTTAGTTGTGTGTGCTTAGGGACTGACTTGAGTAAATAAATATCACTATGTAGGTGTGGTAAGGTGAGGTATAATGTCAGCAAATTCTTGTGAAAAGATCTTCAACGCCATCATATGTAAGAATATCCAAAAATTGTGTTATAGATTTTTTGCACGTGTATAGTTGCATAGGATAGATATTTAGCATTTTGTTTAGCCTATTGTATATAAAACCAGACTGACATGGGTACTGTCTTTTAGCAAAGTTAGTACGCACTCGAGATATAGGAGCAACAGTATAATTTCTTCTCTTTTTTTGTGACGGTTGAAAGAAGGTTAAGGATTTGTGACATCTTAGAGTTAGGTTAAGTAGATAAAGCTTTCGGACTGATAGAAGGTTACTGATTTGATATAAGCTGTTCGTAGGAAATCTGTAAGGCTTGGAGTACATTACTTTTATAAGGGACCTTTGAGCTCTTTCAAGCTCTAGAAAGTTGGTCTTATTGGCTCCACCCCAGATGGGGATACAGTAAGAGATGACCGATTGAGCAAGGGCCAAGTAAATTTTGTTCAGTAGAGTATTTGACATGATATACCTTAGAGTCTTGAATACCCACATTAATTTTCTGATACGATTTATAACAGCTTCTAGCTGTGACTGCCAATTTAGCCTTTGGTCAATGATGATTCCAAGATACTTTGTTTGGTTGACTTTGTTGATCAAGGGACAATCACACAAGGTGTCTTCTGGGTTTGCACAGCGATGTATCTTGATGCAGAAGTTATTTGATGGTTGCGAAGATGTATAGGGAGAAAAGTAGATGTAGTTAGTTTTTTGAATGTTTAAAGTCAGGAGATTGTCTCTAAGCCATTTTGATACACGCGCTAAGCCCTTCGCAGCCATCTCGTGTACGGAACCCCAAGTCTTAGCCGTAAAAACGATAGCAGTGTCATCCGCATAGGAGAATATCCTTCCCCCGACGCTTTGTAAATTACACAATTCATTGATATAGATTAAAAATAGCGTCGGGCCAAGGACACTCCCCTGTGGGACACCAAATTTGATACTGTATTCGTCACTAATACAATTTTCTATTTTTACAGCTTGGGTTCTATCGCTGAGGTAGCTCGTAAAGAGCGACAGTGCGAGTCCTCTGATCCCAATGCTCTCGAGCCTATTTAGAAGAACCGAGACCGATACCGTATCAAAGGCCTCACAGCCAATATAGCAGCTTTGATCACACCTATGAATGAATTGGCAAAGGTCTCTGGTTCTTTACATATGTTAAGGAAGGATACATCAGTAGCTATTAGGGTATTATACGCGCTTTCATAATCTGTTACTATTTTGCGGTTACAAACAGCGGGCTTGTTATATACATTAGAAAATTTAGCATAGACTAGATTATGATCTGTGACTGTAGTGTTCAGGACGGCAACAGTGACGGTATGAGAGTTTGTGTCAAACTTAAGCATAGCGTGGTCTAGACAGGAGTCATCCCTGGTGGATAACATGTGGCCTGGTAAGAGACCATGTAGTGATAGGACGTTCAGGTAATTAAGCCGGTTACGACGTTCGTGAGATCTTTCTTTTTCTGTGAATGTTAAATCAATGTTAATATCACCAAAGACTGAGATATTATTGAATTTTGAGATGTTTTCGAGGTGTACGTTAAGGGATTCAATAAAGTCGTTTGCATGAAGGTGAGATGGAGAACGATATATGGCAAGAAGGACGTGATTTGCAATTTTAATTTGTAGTCCAGTAGCATTAGTAAGACTGAGTTCTGTTACTTTAGATTGATGTTGATTTTTAATATACACTACCACACCGTCATTTTGATTTAGTAAATTGTTTGATTCATACGATGTATAGTTATTTAGTGATGGTAAGTGTTTGTTAGCGTTAAGTCTACATTCTGTTAATATCAGCACGTCGACTTCGGTATTTAGTTGAGAAAGTGTTATTTGTAGATCGTCAAGGTTCTTGTAGATACTCCGTATGTTTTGCGTAATAACAATAAGATCATTTCTAGTACTGGTAGACACATGTTTAGAAAGGTCCTGTATGTTACATTTAAATGATTCCGAAATTTGTAAAGAGTCTAACTCCTGTTGAGTGTGGATACTGTCCAGGTTGAATATTTGCTCATAATAGTAGTCATAGCATTAAATGTTACATTTAGAAATAAAAGAAGCTGGTATATGGTTTGATATTGTAGGTTCAAAAGTACTTTAAGTGTGTGAGTAGTAGATTGGATTTGATAAACGATCAGGCCCATTGTTAGTAGGATAGTGTAGTGAATTTGAATAGGTGTGTGGATATGAGTGTGTAAGAGTAGACGGTTCCGTGTGGTTGTGTATGAAAGTGATATAGGTGTAACAGTAGCTAGTAGAACATGTTTAAGAACCTTAACTATTAAAGAATTTCTGTTACACGGTTTCTCTATGTTGTAGTAATAAGAAATAATATGATACATGAAATTAAAACTTAGAATAAGTAGTCATGATTTTTGCAAGAGTGAGTGCACGGTAGCTTCGTTTTGAATACAAATAATTTTAGCGGCTTCGTCCTTTCGCACAAAAACCCTACCAAATGAAGTCCAACAGTATTTATACTGTTTAGACTTTACCAGATCACGAGATAGGAAAAACAAGCGCGCTCCTTTTGCAGTAAGCTGCTCTGATATGTAGATAGGCGTATCCTCGTTCGTGGTGAGGCCCAGGTGTTTCGCCTGAAGTTTACTTTTGTATTTAACGTTAAAAACCTTAGTCTTTCTCAATAGTTCTGTTTTTAATATAGTAGAACCGAGTTCCACGATAATCGGAGGGCTTCTATCCATTTCGTTTCTTCCCTTTAGTCTAAATATGTCTTTAATGTCCCGTGGGCAAATATCAAGGTTTATAGTTTTAGATAAATTCATGACTAAGTTGATTAGATTGTCTCTGTTCTCTGGGGTATTCCGCGGAACGTTTTTAAGTTCAACAGTAGTCTTCCGTGAAACTCTCTGTAGGTCCTCTATTTTGTCTTCCAATATAGTTATATATTCTTGATCCTTTTTAGATTGAGACTCCAAAGACTCAATCTTTTTTTGAAACTCCTCATTTTGGGACGTTAACAGGCAGACATATTGTTCGATATTTGTGTTAGATTGTTGTATCTCCTTTAAATTTTTAGTAATCTCAGCTAATTCCTGTTTCTGCTCACTAATTAGTAACACTAGTTACACTTCATTTGTATATGCTGAAAATAACTATCGTCACAAAAAATTACTCATAAGTATCTAAATTCAATGTCTTGTCACGTCTGCCACCAAGAATTCATAGTAGATTAAATAACATTAAATATGTCTCATTTGAATTCACCCTGTCGTCGTATTACCAATGCCTAGTGGAGTTCATCGTCTACATTGAGAGAGTTTCGAGTTCACATAATATATTAAATATTCAACAGAACGTGATCCCGTGACAAGAGTTAAAGGATGAAGGTAACTATACAATTATATTCCTCTTTTGACAAAGTAGTTCCCTATTCGTTTGTTTACGCCTAGTAACACAAGTGATCATAAATATATTACAAAATAGCTACGCCCTGCATACATTACAATGCTTTTTATACTATTTTTTATGTAAGGCGAATTTACAATCGTGTCTACAACCTGTTATGAAAACTTCATAGCAATTGATCACATAATTATGTAAACGCACAAAGGATAAACTAATAAAAACTTTTTTCTTATATGACACATGAAATTTATCTGCTATGTTTATCTTCAATATTCTTGAATAAACCAAAATGTCAAAAGCATAATTAAAAAAAAACAAAATGTTCTGATTGCGATACAAGCTCTTGAAATCAGCACAACCCTTTTTTTTTAGCGTATGGAAACCCCCGCGGGCTTCACCCCATCGGTGCCGACGATGGGGTGGGCGTGTCAGAAGATTGCATAAAATTATTATTTTCGTTTTAGTATATCAGATTTTTTTGTTAAAAGCTTGTTTTAAAAAAGTTTTTTTATTAAATTAACTCCATCAACACTACATATACCGTACTTTACTAAAAATATCTTACTGACCAATTTTTTTTTGACGTATTCTAAGAATGAAACCTAGCTCGCCCCCGAAACTCCCTTTATACTAAATGTCATGAAAATCCTTGGAGCCGTTTCCGAGATTCAAATTATATATCTCTGATACTTCGCCCAGGAGTGAATTCGCAAATATCCTAATTGCACCGCCACCAATAGTAAACCAAAACCGGGTCTAATCTAAATCTAAACGCAAACAAAAATAAGCTTGCACTTTCCATGCAACGGACTTCCATCGCGAGTGATAGTATGGTAATAAGGAATGCTTATTTACCCCATTAGGGGCAAAATTTTGAAAACCGCCGATATACCTTGTGTAGCTTCTTACTTCTTACAACATAACGGACTTCTCAGACAATCATTTATCGCCTATTTTTCTGCCTTAGTATTTTTTTTTAAACGCTTATACATGTGTACATTTATTTCTAAACAGAAACAAGTATCTATATAAAATTTCGAGCTTCTTACTTCGAAAATGACGGACTTTTCATACAATCGTTCATCGTTAATTTTACACCCTTAGTAGTAATATTTTGAAAACGCTGATACATGTACTCCTTTATTTCTGAAAAGACGTACGTATTTGTAATATCATGCTTCTATCTTCGATAGTGACGAAATCCTAATAAGATCTTTCAACCCCTATTTCACCCTCTTAGGGGTAAAATTTTGAAAAACTCGGAGCAGGTGTATGAACTTATGTGTTTCTAACTTTAAAAATGCTGATTTTGCCACCTTAGATCTGGAATTTCCAAAAATCCTTCCTAGTTGATGCCTTTTTTTTTACGTGCGGAAATCCCTTCGGATACCCCGCACGGTGTCCTCCCCAAGTGTCCGTTGTCGGGCACCCCGACAATTTAAAAAGCATCTACTGCCGAACTTTCAAGTTTGTAGATTCAGCGGATTAGGCTATGCGTTGATGAATCAGTCGGGACAAGTAATTAGATATGTATAGATACATAAATATACATACATATAAATATACATAAAAGAATTGCTCCTTAAGAGGTATACATAATAGATTCTGAGTACATTAACCGCCTCTGATATTACTAGATTGAATATTTCAAACACATTTTCAATTTAGTGAAAATGAAGTAACTTCAATTCAGAAACTCAATTTACACTCAAATCACGTATGTGCAAAATCAGCACGAAATTGAGAGCACAAACGTTAGGTAATCGATAGTACACTTAGCTAACAATAACTTGAAGTACGCCCCGTCCCTTGAGCCTGAGTTCATTCTAATCTATTCACATGGCTGCCTAATTTACTGGAACTCAATTTACTATTAAGACAAGGCCGAAACCCTCGGCTAGAAAACCTTAAGGGTATAAATAAGTAATGAGTTCGCCTTCTGTTGTGACATTAATCTTTTTGTAGATATACTATACACAACACACCTAAGTACACATATAAGTATATGTTGAAAACTAAGTATATTTTATTGGATAAAGAAAATCCGTCTGGAGTTGGATATTAGGCGTTCGGTACTTATTGATTCAAAATAAGTATTAAGCTACTAAAACTGAATACATCCAAAATCTTTGCCCGAATTTTAGTTTACTCCTTTGACGGTAAGAAGTTAGATTCCCATCTATTTACTTAAGATTAATAGGATCACCCTATTACCCTTATTTCAACTATTTTGCCTCGTCTTCATGTGGGAGTGAATCTCCATAAATGATTAGAGTAGATAGGTACTTTGTGGAGTTGTTCGAGAGCCTCAACTTTACTTTTACTTTACTTTTCTTACTTTTTTTTAAAAAAAAGCATAATATACTACGGCCGATCAGAGAATGCGTTCCTGACACGTCGCGATTGAACTGACGACGTAACTTTGTAATGGCGTTGCAGTTACGATAAAAATATTTTTGCTGGTTGTTTACCGATTTAAAAATTGATTAGCATTAAAACAACATTATTATATCAGTAATGAATGAATGTTATAATTTTGTGCCAAACTGAGTGTCAAAGTTAAAACCAAACAAATCAGCCGGTAGCGACTGTATTTTCGCTGAAGACTTAAAACTCATAGGAGATACCGGAGTGCACTTCCTACAAAACCTGTGTAATCAGATCTGGAGTACAGGTGAATGGATTAGTGACTGGCAGGAATCTGTTTTAGTACCACTGCACAAGAAAGGGTCAACTAAGTCCTGTGGCAACTATCGGACTGTAGCGCTTATATCCCATGCAAGTAAAGTTCTGCTTTATGTGATCAACGAACGCCTCAAAGCTTACCTTCAGTGGCAGATACCAGCAGAACAAGCGGGATTTGTGAAAGGCCGAGGCACACGGGAACAGATTGTGAATGTCAGACAGATCATCGAAAAGTGTCGCGAGTTCAACATTCCAATGCTGATGTGCTTCGTCGACTACTCGAAAGCGTTCGACTGTGTCAGATGGGAATATTTATGGAAAATATTAATGGAAGTGGGAGTACCCAGACACATCACCAGTCTCATTGCAAACCTGTACCAAGATAGCAACATGGTTGTAAAGGTAAACAGTACCTTGTCACAGCCCTTCAAGCCTAGAAAAGGTGTTAGGCAAGGATGTATTCTCTCGCCGATCCTCTTTAACATATACGGAGAGTACATTATGAGACGAGCCTTAGACGGTTGGGAAGGTGGAATCTCAGTTGGCGGCAAAAAGGTCAGCAACTTGAGATATGCGGACGACACTACTCTCTTTGCATCATCAGAGCAAGAACTGGCTGAACTGTTATCTAGAGTGGAAAAAGAGAGTGAATCAGTCGGCCTCAGTATAAACAAGGCAAAGACCAAAGTGTTGGTAGTAGACAGACCTGGTACACTGATTCGCTCCCATGAGCTCAATGATCTTGAATTTGTAAATCAGTTTATATATCTTGGCTCTCTTCTGAGCAGTGACGGTGACAGCGGGAAAGAGATCGCTCGGAGAATTCAAATGTCGAAATCAGCAATGTCTAAACTCAATAAGGTATGGAAAGATCGCAACATATCTCGCAGAACTAAAGTGAGGCTGGTACGCACATTGGTGTTCTCAATCTTCTTTTATGGCGCTGAATCCTGGACCATGAGGAAAACGGAGAGAGCACGGATTGATGCTTTTGAGATGTGGTGTTGGAGACGGATGCTACGCATTCCTTGGACCGCATACCGAACCAATGTGTCTATACTCAAGGAACTCGGCATAACAACAAGGCTGTCCACTATCTGTTTCCAAAGGATACTACGATATTTCGGCCACATGGCTCGTGCAAACCCTGATAGCTTGGAAAAGCTGATGGTAGTTGGACAGGTTGACGGGAAAAGACCACGCGGTCGCTCACCTACTCGTTGGTCGGACGCAGTCAAGAAACTTACTGGCCTGCCAATACCAGAAGCTATCAAGACCGCCGCGGATAGAACCAGATGGAGAAATTTAGTGCATCGGGTTGTCGAAGAGACTGCTACTACTGGACACGACCTTCAGCAATGAAGATAGCGACTAAGAAGAAGAAGAGTGTCAAATAACTTGGTAAACAATATTTTTCTAAATCTATACTGCGCTATTACAAGGTTATGTCACGGCTTTATATTTGTAGTGCTGTGCTAACAATAACAGGCAATAATAGTATCGTAATCTGTTCTTATACAGTTATACTTTATAAAATAATACGTTTTGTTTTTCTTTTTAAGAATTTGAAAATAATGGACTATAAGATAACTTTTATTAAATATAAAAATAAAACTACGACCAAACCGAACGCGCGAAAAAAAGTTGCATTTTTATATTTAGGTTGAAAATGGTAACCCCAAATGGCGTTACTAGCATTTTTATACTTAGATTAAAAATGGTAACCCCAAATGGCGTTATGGACCGCCAATTTGTGACGCTAAAACAGTCGTCTGTTGTCGTTTCGTGCGCATAGACCACGTTCTTCAAGTGTTTTCGATCTGTTTTTATTTGATTACCCGGCTTTCGTTTAATGGACTGTTTCTGCTTTTCAAACTGACATCGGCGGTAAGTCGGACTTCGATTGTGTTTTGTATTGCGTTCTTTTTACTTTTGGTGCATAATATTGCCTAAACGTGGACAAACATTGAAAAGTGGAGCCCGTGAGTTAATCATCAAGCTGCAAGATTACTTTGAGCGGGAGTGACAAAATGGTGGACCCCTGGTACCTGTCGAACAAGTACAAGAACGCGTCTCTCAGGCGCTTGGAGTTAGCAAACGAACGAAAACAAATATTAATAAAGAAAAGTTCGGCTCTACTGGCACGGAAGATAATATTTTACGTACTCCGAAGAAGAAACGTAGAACTAAACTCGTGACAGATATTGACACCTTTGACGCCGATACAATCAGAAATCATATATATGGTTACTATTCCAGAAATGAATATCTCAACAGGAAGATGCTTTTGGCATCGTTAAGAGAAGCTGGACTGTTTAGCGGGGGTAAAACTGCTTTAACCAAAATCCTAAAAGATATTGGTTTTTCGTATAAAGAAACAGACAAAAGAAAAATTGTATTAGAACGATACGACATAATTTTAAAACGGATAAGTTTTTGAGAGAAGCAAAAAAAATTGATGACTGGGATAATGTCGTGTTCATTGACGAGACATGGCTAAACGCCAATCACACGGTTTCCCGTTATTGGATGGATGATACACAAGCGTCGACGTCGAAAGTACCAATGGGTAAGGGGGCCCGTCTGATAATATGCCACGCAGGTTCTGTAAAATACGGCTTTGTGGAGAACGCGTTACTGGCATTTCATTCAAAAACCACAAATGACTACCACGAGGAAATGAATGCCACTACATTTAAAGAGTGGTTCCAGAACGTGCTTTTGCCCAGCCTACCAGAGCCTTCTGTAATATTCATGGATAATGCCTCCTATCACTCGGTTCTAAGAATTCCACCGTATCATTGCCAATATAACGCGATTGAGGTAATCTGGGCTCAAATAAAAGGTTACGCCGCCCGCCACAATAATCCAGCACGCACGAAAAAGATGATGACCCTATTAAAAGAAGCCTGCGGGGAAGTCACAAGAGATGACTGGGCAAAGGTTGTTGAGAAGACTAAAAACCTGATTGTGGAACATTTTGACCGAGATATCAGGATTGATTCTGTTATTATTAAGCGAATCGGAGTCTGATTAATATTCTGTACGCACATTCAATTCAATGTACTTTATTGCACAGAAATACAGATTGTAACTTTGTAACAAAGAATAAATAAAACAATTTTATTATATTAATATTAGCTTTTTTTGGTTTCCACTTAAATAACTAAAATATAAATGTTAAATGATTCCGCCAATTTAAAACGAAAATAATCTTAAAAATAACGCGGCGGTTCATTTTTGAGGAACGGTAACGAACTCAGTGTTATGTTGTGCCCATCACTAGTCGTGACTAACTGATAGGTGTCAGGAACGCATTCTCTGAACGGCCAAACTTTAGTAACCGAAATTACAACTCGCCGACCGCAAGTAGTATTTTTTTTATTTGTTTTTCGTGCGGAAATCCCTTCGGATATCCCCCGCCGGCCAGCTGGGGCGGTTATGTCGGGCTTGAACCGACTAAAACCGCACGCCTTCTTGAATCTTAAAACGCCTGAACTTGTCATGACTATATTAGTCCAGCTTCCCTGTAGTATGTAAGATAAAATGAGTAGCATGGAAGCCTGTTCTAATGGTATAATTAATTATTTATCATTAATGGAAATTGTAAAGCGCTAAGAACTGAAATTGCATTTAATATTACTTAAGTAACTACCTCATCGGACTTTAAGAAATATATATTTAGGAAATATTGATGATTCTTTATACCATAAAAGTAAAGCTGATGATAAGCGGTTATCGAGGTCTTAGTGGACGGAGGTCTGCTCCGGAGGTGTCAGGCCTCTGGAGTATTCACGAGCAGAACAAAATGCAGCCGCTTATGATTGGAACTAAGAACTTAGCGAATCTTCATCATCATCATCATCAACCTATTCTAGTCCACTGCTGGACATAGGTCTCCCCTAATGAGCGCCATAGCGCCCTGTCTTCAGAAAATCTTAAGCGGTGCTTAACTTTTCAAAGTAGTGCCACGAATCCAGGAAATATATTATTTTATAGTGTATAACTAAGGGCAATCACAATTTATGGCACATAACTTACAACTTACAAGCAAGTATTTATGACTAGCTGTTGCCCGCGACTTCGTCCGCTTTAAATTTGGAATAGATCAAAATATATTTACTTCTGCAGTTTCGAACCCAACATGTGAAATAGGTAATTTAATATAACATAATATAACTTCAGGCCTGTATCCCCGAAGAGGTAGGCAGAGGCGTATTACACACCCAAGATTCGCCAGTTATGTTTAGGTCCCAATGTAATAGGGGGCGAGCCTATTGCCATCTACCGGGCACATTACTAAGCGAGCGATAATTAACATTTTTAATACACACATAACTACGAAAAGTCAGAGGTGTGTGCCCGGGGTGACTGAGGATCGAACTCGAGACCTCGTCTCGGCAGTCCGTTACGAACACCACTAGGCTATCGCAGCAAATTTAACATATGTATGTATTAATTATGTAGTGACCTATTTGATAGTTATATTTTCAATAATTTATCATGAAGAAATAGATGTTTATATGTAACATAATTCTACTCGGTTCTCTAATATAATAGCGTGATAATATTTATTATCAAAGGTCGGTCTAATCAACTACTTTTAACATGTAGGTAACTCTGTAGTTTCGAGATTTCCCATTTGAAGATGTCTTAAAATTTAAGCATAAGGATTAAATAATAACAATTACTTCTCAACAAGGACTTCCTCAATGAAAGTAATTGCTATCAAATCATAGTTTGATTTAAATGCATACAACTGAGGAGTAGAATACACTGCGTGCGTCTGTGTTTATGAAAAGTTATAACCTAGGCGTCTTCAAGTCTAGAGTGACTAGATTGCTTCTAGGCAAGCGTGCTCTACAATCAACCACACCATTACTTACCAACAGGTGAGATAGTGGTGTAACGCGGGCATTGTTGTCTACGAAGACGCGACCCGACATGACCCAGTCATGAATTAGTTAAATTTTCGCCACATAGTGACATTCACCAAAAATGCGTTGATTATTATTATAATACACAACTAGGCAGCATGTTTAAAATTCCGATTATAACTTCGCTGGTTTTCAAAACATTCTAATTTGTTATGTGTACGCCACAAAAATTCAACTTTCTATGATAATCCGCTGGAAACCGCCAGTAAATTTTTAGACAGACAGGTACATCGATTACTAGGAGTTAATTCAGTGACAGAAAGGATTCGCAAATTTAAATTGAGCCATAAGGTTAGTTCCGGTGTTAATAGAAAGTAATTTATATATAAAAACACATATAGTAGAAATTATTCTATTCCTACTGCTTACCCTTTATAATGTCCAGGTTTTGTTGTTAATAAGGTATTCAGTGGCTGATTCCACCTACCGATTCGATTCGGTTCGATTTCTAGGTCTGGTAAATGTTAGTGGGTTTTCCTGTCTACGCATCCCCCAGTATAACAGAACGGGGTGCCCGATTGATCCTAATTGATTGATTCCTATTATGTGGCACTGAATAGATAGTTGGCAAAATATATGCTGCAATACACCTCTGCCTAACTCTTTGGAATATACAGGCGTAAGTAAGTATATCAAAAAATTTAAAACCACAGGCACACGTAAAATAACATCAAAGAAAAGTACTACATTCTAGGTTACTTTTTTCAACACCGTTCGAAAATACAACCCCTCGACTGCAATTACTGAAAAACAAGTAGGCAGCTGAATAACAGCAGTTTCCTGCTGCCCTCTTAACAACCTAAAGTAGGTTAATTATACTGCAACGGCCTTTATGAAAGCTGCTAAACCATAAAGTTATACTGGCATTATTACAATGTGAGTCATTCTTAAAAATAATAAATCGAACATTTATTTTATTATTGTTGGTGCGATGAGGTCATTCGGTATACCTAAGTTGATCCATAGGATGTTTGGAAAGGAAAACCGGTAAATAAATGTACTCAGAAACATAAGAATTACTGCACAACCACTAAATTGACGACTTCTGTGGCGTAGCGATAGAGCGTTCAACTATTCCGTTGGAGGTCTGGGCTTCGATTCTTACTCAGCGCGAATATTTATATCGTCAACGCCAAACAACTTGATAACTTTACCAATGAACCATTTATATTTACATATGAAACTCAAAGGGCTCGCGTCATTGGGGGATCAGTCCTTTTATTAGTTTCTGATTGGCCAGTTAGTGCACATGCGGAAACCATTTTTATCAAGTTGTTTGGCTTTGACTATATTTGCATTTGGGTATTTCTATGTAAAAAAATTATCTAAGTATGTTTATCCACATTCTAGAACCCATTTTTCAAACTAAATAGCTCTGTGTTTGTCTCTAAGTAGGTATTTATTTCGAAATAATATAAATTCTAATGGAAGCTGAGCTGGCAACAAATCCTTTATCTGAATGTTAATCTCTGTGGTCATTCATATGGATTGAACGAAACAGTGTTGGCGATGACGGAGAGGCTGCAGAATACAGTGTCTGTCTGGTTCGTCTGGTCTAGTAGTTTACATAACAGTAGTAAATACATACCGTCACGCCTCTTTCATTTTGGGATAAGCAGAGACAACATGTTTGGTATACGCTATACGTTTCATCTGCTCTCATCATTTTATTGATTTCATATTCATGTATTTACATAATATGTGTAACACAGGTTATGTGTAATTTTGTCCTGCTTTGAGCGGTAATTAAGGGCTTGCAGAGTTAGTAACTTGGCTCTTCATATCATCTGATAACTTTTTTACTTAAAGTCTTGGCATCATTTAACATGAACATGTTTTTTAGTGGGATTATTACTTACTTATAACTACTTAGAAAATTACTAAAAGAATATTCAAGTCCGTATTCACCATTGACGTCGTCTGTGTTTTTATGATCTACAAGGCATAATTTTATCATTAGCAAGTCGTAAATACAAAGAACAGGAGCAAGTCACTATATTATTCATAGCTTGGAGCTGCAATTACAAACAACCCATTTAATTTCAACGTCTTAAAACAAGGTTGCAAAGTTTATATTTTACAAGCTTTTATTTAACTTACTCTGTTAGTTTGGTAGTTAGTTAGTATGGGTTAAATCTTGAAAGCTCAATTAAAACCACTTCCTGACGTTAGATTAGACTCAAATTTGATAAACTTGCGTATCTTCAATGTGATAGTATGGTACTTTCATAGTACCATGATGATGGAGTCGGAAGGTCTCCATAGGAACTCTTGAACTAAACAAGATAAACCTTTAGTTTTGTGCTTATTTGTTTTGTCTTGGCAAATGCTCCGATCCCACATGAAATCCAGGGTTGGAAGATGGAGTCTGTAGGTAGTCCTAGGAACTACTGAACTAAATAAGAAAAACCCTTCATGTTTGGGCTCATTCGATTTGTCTTGTTATGCACTTACTAGAATGCTAATTAAAAAGTTTTTATAAATTAATAATTTATATTTATATATATTAATAATTTAACACTGAGAACATTTCAGCCAAACAAACGCAAACAAGTGTTATTCATTGATTTTTATCACATAAAAATCAATCAATAACATTAATTATTTCTCTATTGAATTACCTCAATCATTATATCAATGAAATACTCACACTACAAAGTAATTATAACAAACTAGCTGTAGCCCGCGGCTCTGCTCGAACTATTATTCCCTTTCGCGTGATCAATGAGAAGTCATTTCTGGGATAAAAGTAGCCTCTTTTTTTTGTTATGGTTATGTCGTGTCTCGACTAAAACCGCACGGTGTCCTCCCCAAGTATCCGTTGCCGGGCACCCCGGGTAAGCCCTCGAAAGGATAACCCCAGGGTTACCGGCGGACTTTGGCCGCCGCCGCGGCCTCGCCTGGTGGGGTCGGGTTTTATCCCGCTTCGAGCTTCGGTGAGTTATTCGTGCGGAAATCCCCACGGATACCCCACTTTGGTCAGCGTGGGTTGTTATGGTGGACTCGCACCGACAGAAACCGCACACCATCTCCGGTCTCTAATAATCTCTAACGGATGTAAGGTGGCCCAATAAGGCAAATGCCTTGCACCCTGACTAGCCACTACGGCTTTGAGATGGCTGCCTCGCGTGTGCTGTTTTTACTATTTCCTTCTCAATCATTACCTTTTCTCCCTCCATAAGAACCTTTCTTGTGTAACATAAACATACATAACATAACTTCACGCCTGTATCCCCGAAGGGGTAGGCAGAGGCGTACCACACACCCACGATTCGCCAGTTATGTCTAGGTCCCAATGTAATAGGGGGTGAGCCTATTGCCATCTACCGGGCACATTACTAAGCGAGCGATAATTAACATTTTTAATACATACATAACTACGAAAAGTCAGAGGTGTGTGCCCGGGGCGACTGGGGATCGAACTCGAGACCTCGTCTCGGCAGTGCGTTACGTACGCCACTGGGCTATCGCCGCTTACCTTTCTTGTGCATTAACGAAAATATGAAAAAAATATTAACCGAATTGATCTCGGCGTTCTAGATTTTTATTTATATAGATAGATATAGTGAAGTTTACTCAGAGGCATATTTTCCTCATTTCTAATCGTTAATCGTGTTGTACGAAGTAATTGAGGAAGCTATAATTTTTTTTAAAGAATATTAGTAACCGTAATTACTAACATTCCCCCTAACCCCTCCAGCTAAGCTAAATTGGTTGTGTTAGGAGTGGGTTCACGTCGGTAGTGTAATGGCCAGGATTCGAACCCGGGACCTCTCGATCGTAGGGTCGACTCCTTAACCACTAAGCTACCGACGCTTCAATTCGGAATTCAATTGAGAATATACACATATTTCTAGTACTGGCCTAATTTGCTTTAATATAGTTTTGAACTCGGTTGCATGACTTGCATGTGCTCTAGTGTGAGTAAGATAACTTTGATAGCCCGAAGTGCCGTGTCAAGAACATCTCCGCGATGTAGACACCGTACGCTTGTATATTAACCACGTAACTAGTCCAAGAACTCCTCTAACCTGTAAGTACTTATAGACAAATCGGCTGGGATAGAACTCTCATAGTTGTCTGATATTTCGAAATAATAGCTAGTACCTATATATCCTATCCTCCTCAGACCCAGGCCATTTTTAGGCCGTTGCCAAATAGCATGAAACGGAACCCGTCCGTATGGTCCGTCCGTATGTCAAAGCCCCTTTTTTCCGAAACTACAAGAACTATGCTGTTGAAACTTGGTAAGTAGATGCATTCTGTGAAACGCATTAAGATTTTCACACAAAATTATGTTACTTGCTGCTACGGAACCCTTAATGCGCGAGTCCAACTCGCACTTGGTGGCTTTTTTGTGATTATTTTTTGCATATAGATGTAAATATAACGATTTGTTACATTTTTAGATAGGTAATGACGTTGGAAATAAGAAAATTATCCAGAAAATAAGTTTTCACTATGTATCCATTCGGGGACAGAAGGTTTCACTCTATACAAAATTACACAAAACTCCATACATTTCGTAGAATGTTTATTAACCAAAAATACAAGAAAATGTCCATAACAACATAAGGTCTATTTTGTAGGCTAATTAAAATGCCGTTTACTGTTCGTGATAAATTGGTAGCAGTTACGTTCAGAGCTGAAACAAAATTACTTCACAAGTTGGACCTTGATGACTGACTTCAATGGACTTGCATCCTGGTAGGCAGCGTCGGCTTAGTATTCTGAGGACAATGAGCAGATGATCGACTCTCAAAATTTGAATGTTATTCAGTTCGAGCCCTATTGCTTTATGTTACCATTGTCACTCTATCATCAGGTGGAACTTCTTCTTCATTGTCTACCTCGCAATTCTGCAAATAGTCTGCTATAGACTCACGAAAGCCCAAATCTTTAGATATCCCTAGGATATCTATTCGTATATAGGTTCCTAATCTATAGGACCAAAAATAGGGTTGCAAATACATGGGAGTATTTTATGCCCCTTCTTACCACTAAGGATATGTATACCTTGGCATGGCTATATCAATGAAACTAAATCAATATTATGTTATCTACATGATGGTGGTACCGACTAAAAGAGCTAGATTTATAAACGCCTATCCATTTTTCTAAGCAAAATAAACAAGCCAGTTCATTATTTATTTTGGGGATATAAAGGCGTGGTTATTTATAAATAGAAGTAAATAAATATGTGAGCTAAGTGACGGTAGTACTATAAAAGCTAGATTTATAAACTCCATATTCCATATTATAATATATAAGCATATATATATATAAGCAAAATAAATAAGCCACTAGTTTATCATTTATTCCGTGTATGCGGTCGACCATAACACACAAAATTACATTGTAAATCACTTCACTTTCGTCGAGTGTTGTCATAGAGATTAGTTATTACTTCACATAACCGCTGCAATAGCCGTAAATAGGGACAATCTTTCAACATAAATATCCAATTTTACTTGTATTTAAATATACCCATATACCTATATGTAGAATAGAATTCCGGCAAAAAGCTCCGATTACTATGATATACGAGTATATTGTTTGTTAAAGTGTATTCCCCCCCCCCCCTTTGCGCACAAAGGAAGGTATAAATATAGCATGTTGAAAACAAGAAGGTAATAAATCAGTTAGTATATGGATATTCGACTTGAATGAGTATAAGGAAACTATTTGTAACGTACTAGGATAGGCAAAGATGTATTAACATGTCATATGAGAGTTTGATTTCAAAATTATGATACATTATCGTTGAACTCTACATAATAGTGATACTTGGCAAAGTTGCAACGTAAAGGAGAACGATTCAAATACAGAACAAATAAAAAAAAATAACACAAATATAAAATGTACAAAAAACTTTTTTTTTATATTTTCCATTTTTTTATAAACTAAGATAGCAACGCCCGATAGTACACTATCCACCTGATACTAAGCCGTTATCATGGCCATTGAACGACTGCAATACTGGAGGAATCACTCGCACAAACCCTAAACTTATATGAGAAGTTATCGCTCCCCTGTTCGAGTGTACGTGATTTCTGCTGGCAAATAATATGGGTCTATCACATAACAAAGATTTTCATCCTGATCAATTAAGATAAAACAGCTGTTATCTACATGCCTGACATAGGGAAGATATATTAACACAGTGTTTTTCAATGTTCCTGAATACAGGGTCTCTTTACGAGTTGAATAATTCTAGCAACCGACCCCCTAAATGCTACCTGCAATAGGTTCGACGTCGGGGATATCATGTGGTTTTAGTTGCTTTCACATGGAGCCGGTGAGATAGTACCGGAAGGGTTCCACACGGAATAAAAAAGGATCTCCAATCACACTAAACTGTTTCTCTTACCAGTGAACCTCTGAACAAGGCCTTGCGACCCACAAGTTTAGAAACACTGATATAACATACCGACTACGCTTAGCTTGTAATCTTGGGAACGCTATCCTTTGCTGGTTCATGTTCATGTTTAATTCTTCAGTCAGTTTGAGTTAATGCGTGTTGCTATGAATCTGTACAAAAAAGGCAAACAATCGCTTTCTGTATAGTTTTGATAATAAGTTTTAAAATAAAGGCTGCGAATACTATTTTAAAATCAACATTTTTGTTACATATGCGTTTTTCAAAATATTCTGAAGTCAGATTAAAAACATCAATCAAATTACTAGCGACACCGGACTATTTAATATCAATGATGTAACTATCTAGACAGGATTACATGAAAGATTTGATGAGGATTCTGGACTAGAGTAAACTATAACTCAGACTTTGAATCAAACGTCAAACACCATGCAACGGCTATAGTGCACACAGTGGCGGTAATCATCCATATTATCAAACAATTACCATTGTCAATATCCAGTGCCATACAATTATCAGTGTCCACAATGAAGAACCCTGTCCAATTTAAGGAGCTATTTGTTTTATTCGCGTACTTATCGCAATTTCTAAAGAGTATCATAACGCAATTTTTTTGTGAAAAGAGGATGCTATTTGCAACGCTTTAAATATAAATTAAGCCTTTTCATAGCAAATATTCTTCAGGTAGGTAACCTATTCAACAAAATTTAATAACGGGAGAATTCTTTTCAAAAAACCGGCATTTACAAAATCCCTCATTCGCTATGAATCATCTGTTATTTGAATGGAGTAATTATATTTTCGTTTTCCTCGTATACCTTAGTCTGGACTCCGTAGCATCACCCTTGATTTTCTGTTTATTATATATGAACAATCTCGTATTCATACATTTCATTTGCTCTCTTGAATTGTCAAATTTTTATTATCTCTCTATGGTATGATGGTTAAGGATACCTATTTCCCATAAATTAACATAGTGTTCATACCACTCGAGTTAGCAATATACCACTTATTGGAATAAATACGAGTCGTGAGATGATATGCACATTTTTCAGATTTTACTGAGCTGCTTTGTGAAGTTGTGGAAGCCTCGCAAATCGACATAATTTGCAGCGAGCCATGGCAAACTGGAAATTCGTCGTTCATTTTTTGTATTTTACATTGTAGTTGGTAAAACGATGCACTTGCGATATTGCTGTCAGGATTCATCTATCTAGCGTCGTTCGTTTTTCATTTCATTCATATTGTATATTTTTCACTGTTGATACAATATTAATAATAATAATATTTGGATTTGGCTCACGATTAGCTAACTAATTAGTTTCCGATAGTTGTATCGGTTCACGGACTGATTGCCAAGAGCCTCGATCAATATCTCACGTTAGGCAGTTGGGTCAAGGGCTTGATGCAGAAATCAGTGCTCCTCGACACGGCACGTATTGTGAGGAGATTCCTCTCTCTGGAGCCATAACGACCGGTAGCTTGGTCCCTGTAGCCGATGCCGGTGGGCCACTATTTTTTATATTTGTTTTTTTTTTTTTTTTATATATATATAGAATGTATTTAAAAATATGTTTTTTTAAATATTTTTTTTTTTTATATAGAATGTATTTAAAAATATACTGTAGAAAGATATAAAGTTTAATAAAGGAAATAATAACAATAATTTATTTCAGACAATAAGCACTAGAGATAACTATGAAAAAAATATTTATTCAAAAGCACATTTTGAATTCTGCCTCTACATCGAACCGCGAATCCCAGTCGCATCCAAAGCTCGCACTTTGGAGGACGGTGTCTGCTCTCCTGCGCCTCCTTTCATTGATTTGTTTTGACTTTTATGGGGATGCTTGCCGTCTAACCTCCCACGCCCAAAGAAAAAAACCTGCACCTGAGGCTCGTCCTTCAATCAGTACGTGTACCAGCTTGCAGGTGAGCCTAATATGGGCTCCGAAGATCTTGGTGCCCCGCCCCTCCTTATATACCCCAATGTGCCGAAGCACATCCTACGAATCCTAATATTATTATAAATGTGACAGTTTACGAAGATTTTTGTATGTTCGGATGATTGTCACAACAATAATGGTTGAACGGATTTGGCTGAAATTTGGTACAGGGATAGATTATAGCCTGGAATAACACATAGGACATATTTTTTTATCCATGGAATAGGTTCCTTTGGGTTGCGGGAACGAGAACAGAACTCTATGCGAGCGAAGCCGCAAGCAACAGCTATTTTAAAATATTTTTTGTATGCAGAAATAAAACTTTTTAACCTTAATTAGATTCAAAATGTACATTCGAGCTTAAAAAATCATATTAAAAGTCTCACATATTTTACCTCATAAAAAATGGGCTTAAGGGATTTGAGTTCAAAGTCATCTCATTATTTAAATGATAAAGCTTGCTGCTAAATCAGAAGGTAAATTACGCGTGCGACTTAAAAAATACTCTTAGTGTAATTCTAAGAGGAATTTTATTAACACCCAGTCCCGCGAAGCCGGTTACTGCCATTTTCTTAGCTATTTTTAGGATTCCGTTGCCAAATGGCAAAAAACGGAACCCTTATCGATTCGCCATGTCTGTCTGTCTGTCCGTCCGTATGTCACAGCCACTTTTTTCCGAAACTATAGGGACTATGCTGTTGAAATTTGGTAAGTAGATGTATTCTGTGAACCGCATTAAGATTTTCACACAAAAATAAAAAAAAACATTAAGTGGGGGTTTACTCATACTTAGAACTGAAATTCAAAAATATTTTGTTCATCAAACCCATACTTGTGTGGTATCTATGGCTAGGTCTTCAAAAATGATATTGAAGTTTCTAATATCATTTTTTTCTAAACTGAATAATTTGCAAGAGAGACCCTTCCAAAGTGGTAAAATGTGCCCCACCCCCCCGTAACTTCTAAAATAAGAGAATGATAAAACTAAAAATAATATATGATGTACATGGTAATGGTAAACTTCCACCAAAAATTATTTTGAACGAGATCTAGTAAGTAGTTTTTTTTAAGACGTCATAAATCGTAAACCGCAATTTACCTTTCATTCAATTAACTCAAATATAAAAAAATTAAAAAATATTATTATGTTACTTGCTGCTACGGAACCCTTCAAGGGCAAGTCCGACTCGCACTTGGCCGCTTTTTTCATTACTTCTACACTATTATAAAATTGTAAATTAGTCGTGTCTGTACATTGGAGATACTAAAAAAATTAACTTGTGTTATGTTAAATGGTAGATTCTAAATACAAAAAGGTTTTTTTTTGGAATTCCTGTCTGTTTGTTCGCGGTGGACGCAAAAACTACTGAACGCATTTTAATATGGTTCTTTCTATTATAAAGGTCTTGGTCAGATTTAAAATCTGCCGTATGATTGATTGCAATAAGTTAAGTACCAGCAAGAACCGGAGATATGTCCAAAAAACGATAACCGCGGGTAGGCGTCAGCTAGTTACCTATAATAAGTATGTTGCTGTGATCATAATGTAAAGGTCAGGGTGACGTAAGCGTCATCTCCCAAAATTCTAGAATCATATTAGCTCTCCAGGACTGATCTAACTGGCTCTCCAGGACTGGTCAGTTGACAGATTATGCTGCCAAGAAAGGGACCGAGTTCGAGTCCTGTCCTGGATATTTACTATTTCCGATTTCAATTTTACCATCTTAAAGAGCTGACACAATTCAAATGGATTAAATAAATAACTTACTTACATCGCAACTTTCCCACATGGCCACAAATTTTAATGTAAAATGTTTAGTGTCCTCTTCATTCGCTTTGTACATTTACAAGAAAACTTTGTTTAGCTGGGTTTGTAAGAAAACACTCCTAGGAAAAATGTTATTCCACGGAGGAAGTTACGGGGACATATTTTTGTAACAGCCACTGTTATGAATACATTACCACTAACCTACCCCCAGTATAGGTATAACTCAACTAATACGAGTATTAGTACAATACATCATTCTAACTTTCCTACTTCTTAGTTGTAATTACTAACAGCAGGTTTATTGGCAGTAAATTAATTTCGTCACTAGTAATGTTTAACGATTTATGCCATAAGACGGTTTAGCCACTTTTATGCTCGTTAATTCTCAGAGAGGTAGGCAGAAGTCCCCACATTTAACTTTTTTCGCTCTCACAACTTTGACCCTATTACCATCAATTGCACAGATTTTGTTAGTTTCTTCTAAGAATTTTTTAAAGAAGTTAACAATACTTGGCCAATGTAGGAATCAAACCTGGGACCTCTAATGAAGTATTACAATATTCTGTGAGTTAGAGGCCCATCCCCAGTCGCATGGTGTTTATTTGTATCTGTTCATCTAATATTTAGTTATGAATAAATATTACCTTAATTGGACCCTAGAAAAGCTGACTTGATGTCATAAGGGATGGAATGCATACTAATGCTATCACTGCTAAAAATGTTGAAGACCTGGCGAAGTGAAAAAACTGGCAAAGGCTATGAATTGAAAAGGTGGCAGAGGTCTGCTTTTAACAGCACAGATGAGCAAATAGACAAGGAAAGTACCTGCCACCATTCCACTTAAGATGGACTTTTAAGGAGCAGTATGCTGTATTTCGTGCTGTTTGTTGGAACCTCACCTCTTTTACTTTTCCCCATTTTCTTCTTTTTTTCACCCTTTACAGGTAGAAACGCGTAAGTAACACTTCGGTTGTATTCAGGCCGCTACCGCTTATCAGATGGGACGTGTGCTTTTGTACCACCTTATTAATTAGTCTAACAGAAAAAGAAAATAAAAGAGTTCTGAAGGGCAAATAATAATGTTATTTTCTGCCCCAACTCAGGATAACATACGCTATATTGAAGGGCATTTAAATTTATAATACACAAAGGGTCAAAAGGATTACAACAATTCTCTAATGAATGCGCGTCATAATTAAATATTTACTTGTATTATGAGTGTCATCCCTTCTCAATTGGAGAGGCATGAATAAGAAATGTGTATACAAGGGCCGAGAGGACAATTGACATCGTATTCACAATTTTTAACTCCATAGCCAAGGTGCTTTTTATTTGACATATGCGAATTTCCACGGTTATCATCTGTTCAGGGAGGTGTATGGGACCCCAGCAAGATCTTCGGGGTCCATGTCAGCCTCACCTGCAAGCCGGTACAGCTGCTAAATGACGGACGAGGCTATGTCGCTGGCATTCCTTTCAACTTTTCAACGTCTTAAAAGTCCAAAATAAACCAAATCCTGGCAAGGAGGTGCAGTAGAGCGGACCCCTTAATTCAAAGTGCATGCATGGGATGCAACCGAGATTTATTGGCGCTATGTTAAAGAAAAGATCATCTTATCAGCACACGGTAAAGCGCCTGTATAAGAGTTGAACTGACTTAAAGCAAATAAAGTATATCTTCTTTAATACTAATGCATATAACAAGCATTCAACCGCTTGATAATAAGCAGCCACCGTGATATATCAAAGTTAAGCAATCTATAGGTGTACTAGGTTTAACTCATCCTCTGCAAGTGCAGCGCAGAGTAAGAGGAAGGAAAAGGGCAGAGTTGGACCGCCGCGG
The DNA here is from genome assembly GCA_946251805.1 of Cybosia mesomella. Classification (NCBI taxonomy): domain Eukaryota; kingdom Metazoa; phylum Arthropoda; class Insecta; order Lepidoptera; family Erebidae; genus Cybosia; species Cybosia mesomella. The sequence goes on along the minus strand of OX276397.1, from coordinate 24,664,314 downwards.
CACCTTTTCAAATGATTCATAATGCAACATACCGCTATCTCACGTCGACAAAATCGACGATCTCCAGTATTTTTAGTTCATTTTTTGTCCTATTCCGCGATCATAGCTCAAAAGCATTCCCAGTGGACCTCTGAATCCGGCACTTTAATGGACACTCATTTATACTTTCAAACCACAAATTTATGTACTTTAAAAAATATTGTGTTCAGTTTCATTTTCAAGCTATAAAATATATTCATTACACTCGAAACTTTGAGAATGTTAGCATACTTATAATGAACCAAATTTAGATTTATTTATTAATTAATAAAATTATTTATTTCCAATGGTATTACTGTTAGGTTCGGTTAAGATTTTATAGTTTTAGTGCTTCTATCGTTAAATAATGAGGTTAGTATCAAAAAAAAATCTAATATCTTTAGGACGGTGCTTCCAGTGGACACGATTAAGATTGAACAGATCTATCAAACCCGCATTGTCCGAATGGGATGTTTCCTTTTATATACATGCACACATTTCACACACATTCTTTTCTGATCTCAAAAACAGGTAAGGAAACAGCTAGTTACGCCAAATAGTTCTTCACTCCAAGTTACCACAAAGCCTGAGGCATTTCATGGAATTAGGTTAACTTACAAATCCGCAGAAAGCCGTATTTTGAAACATAAGCCATTTAACCCACCATAAATGAAACACCCACCAGTGTATTTATGAACGCATACACTTGTTACACTTGACGGTATCCTTACTCCCTCCGCCTCAATAGCTGCCATCTAGGAAAAAGTGTGTTTATAATTTAATTTGAATTAGAGTCATGCGTGACGTAGCTGGTGTTTTTTTTTTCTTTACGTGCGGAAATCCCTTCGGCCGGCCAGCGGGGGTGGTTATGTCGTGTCTCGACTAAAACCGCACGGTGTCCTCCCCAAGTGTCCGTTGCCGGGCACCCCGGGTAAGCCCTCGAAAGGATAACCCCAGGGTTGCCGGCGGACTTTGACCGCCACCGCGGCCTCGCCTAGTGGGGTCGGGTTTTATCCCGCTTCGGTGAGTTGGCAGGCGTGTGTAGGGCACACACGACACGTCTCCGCCACGGCCTGGTTCTGTAAGGACGGCGAGTCGGCCAACTGCCGTCCTCAGGCCCCGATCATGGAGGTCGGTAGTCCCGGGCGTAGATGAGTCTGCGGCTGCTGCTGTCGTAGCTGGTGATAGGTGACTTTAAAGTGTACTCGGGTATATTTAGCCCTGGTTCATAAATTGACGTGTTAACTGCTGTATAATCAGGTGAACAGAGGTTTTGGGGCCATAACTAAGATCTTCGGGGCCCAAGTTAGCGTCATCTGAAAGCCGATACACCTGCTGTTTAACGGAGGTTCTGGTGTAGGCTCGCCCATCTAAGTTCTGGAGGTCACACTAAAGTTTTTTTCTTGATTTGGCTTATCTTGACTTTTGCCAAGATAAGCCAAATCAAGAAAAAATAGAAGAGTAGTAGAGTGGATCCCAGACTCCAAAGTGCAAGCTATAATGCTGGCATGATGATGAATGAAGCTATCGGAGCCGAATAAGGCGGAACGTTGTTAAGTACTCCACCAATGGAACCTTCAGTTTCCTACCGAAATAATTTTAGGAGGCCTTACATTTGGATTTTGCATCTATAAAACGATCAATATCATAATTAACTACATAGTTATAATCTCTTACCATGGATATACATCTCTATTTCTAAAATTCAGCAGCCCTACTCGAATAGTACGTAAGGTCACTCTGAAACTGGCGTAAACGTCAATCACCATTAAAGCGAGCAGGGCGGAAATTACGACTCATGTCTCAGACTTTGTTGAGAAGGAACCGACGATAAAACTGTTCCAACACGTAGCGACATACGGAAAGAATCTTAGCTGCCTCAGTTGACAACATAACTGTTATTGTAATGTTTGTGTTGCTCGTGAACATTTTATAATAATACGCTTTAAAGAAGTTTATTTTCCGAACTGTTTTTTAGGGTTCCTTAGTCAACACGGAATATAGTTTATAGTTTCGGTATGTCCGCTCGTATGTCCATCTGTCCGTAGTTTAACTCCGAGTTCTAGAAAGCTTTAATTTGCCATGGATATACATGTTAGTAACGCCGACAAAGTCGTAGTATAAACTTTTGAAAAGATTTAGTCGTAGCATTATGATGAATTTAAAAGAAAAACTATCACAACTAAGTAGGCTTAACATATTTAAGAGTAACAGTCGACCCTTTCGTAAAATACATTAGGATAAGTAAAGAAAAATACGGAAGCCTATATTGCGCGTGGCCGGTACTCACTTTTATTATTATTATTTATGTAAAGTACACTAACAGCTATTGAGCTGATGCGTGCGTGTCTTGTGATCCGGAGATTTTATCAAGCTCTTTTTGGAAAACATTCAAGTTGGGGGCCAATATAACATCTTCAGGAAGTATGTTCCACCCTCTAACAACACGGTTAGGTAGTGAGTGTTTCCGGGGTTCAAGACACATTGTGCATAGCTTAAGTGGGTGTCCCTTCAGGTGTTTGTTTGTATTAAGGCTGTACATGTCTTGGATGGTATTGATATCGTAATAGCTGTTTAATATTTTGTAATTTTCAATGAAACTTCCTTGCTGTCTATGGTTCTCAAGTGATGTGAAGTTTTTTTTATAATTTTGGAACAAGATTTTAAGTTAAGTAATAATACTTAGGTATATTTACAAAATAACTCCAATGATATCATCAACATGATGCTATTCGAAGGCCACAAAAGTGAGACCCTCTAACCAAATTAGTTGATTCATGTCCCTCTTTCACACTCCAATAAACCAACGAACTGACTTAAACTTCATGCTCAGAAACAGTTTATACCTAGGCCTACGAGTATATTTTTCTCTGGTCTATAAATTACTTGTTATCTTATAACATATAATATAACTTCACGCCTGTATCCCCGTAAAGGTAGGCAGAGGTGTATTACACACCCACGATTCTCCAGTTATGTTTAGGTCCCAATGTAATAGGGGGCGAGCCGATTGCCATCTACCGGGCACATAGCTAGGCACACGATAATTAACGTTTTTAATACACACATAACTACGAAAAGTCATATATAGGGGTGTACCCGGGGTGACTAAGGATCTAACTCGAGACGTCCTCTCGGCAGTCCGTTACGTACGCCACTGGGCTATCGCCGCTATTTTATTATATATATATTCTTTTTTTCTAGTTCTTGTTGATGCAAGAACCCAATTCTTTGCACACGGTGACACACACACTTCACATTCACTCTGGCTATGAATAAATTCAACGAAAACCAAGTTTTCGAACTACAATGTAGATAGATTTTATAAAACTGAAACTTAATGTCATTATTTAATTCAACATCTAAAACTAAACCATTTCTAAGTACCTAATTAATCTAGTTCGGCGCAGTTTATTTGGTTCTATAAATAATTAAATGGTTAGGGACTGAAAGGTAACTTTATATCACAGCTTGTTTAAAAGTAGTTGCGAGTACAAGGTGACATTTAGTTGACATTTCATTAGAGTCTGGCTAACGAAAGCTGGCCCCAGAATATTGGCGGCAAATTTAAAAAATACATGCATGACAACACTAAAATCATACTATGAGAATTGGAATAACCTACTTTGATACCTGGCAATTCATTATTAAAAATATCATATATATAGACTGTATAAGAAAATTACGTTAGGGAATATATAGGTGTTGGTATATGAGGTAAATATGGGCAGAATCCGAAAATAAATAGGGAAATAAAATACGATAATATTCCACACATAATAACTTAGTTTTATTCATCATAATCAAAATCAGATTCTAACATTTCAATGCCAAAAGATTCATCACTGTCACTAGTTTCGCTGTCTCTAACATTTATAATAAAACTTTCTAAATTTTCTTCTGTTATTTTATCACGTTCTTTATATTTATTTTCAATATGTATCACATGATCAGTCATTTTCTTCCAATCCTGAGAACGTACGTTTTCAAATGAATCTTTAATTATCTCTTCTAATGCAGCTGTAGTAACTGCAATATTTTTGCTAGCCACTTTACGTTTTGCCAAACTCCACACAAGCTCAATCGCATTTAGATCACAATGGTAGGGTGGAAGTCTCAACACCTCATGACCACATTGATTTAAAATTTCATCAGCTTCATATTTTGGATCAGGCGTATTTCGTTTTACAATACACAACAGCTCTGCTTTCGTGTGGTAGTCCTCATATTGAATTCCATTATCACGAAGCCATTCTCTTATATTACTTTACGCGTTTGTGTGTTAGGAACCTTATTTATAATTACCGAATGGTAACTAGCATTATCCATTATAATTACACTTGGTTCTTCCAAATTTGGTGTAAGTTTTTCTTTAAGCCATTTATTAAAATTTTCAGCATTCATGTCATGGTGATAATCAGCATTTTTTGATTTAGTACTAAACACTAAGAAAGAGTTTGGTACGGGGCCTTTCTCTGATCCTGCATGAACTATAATGTACCTTTTCCCGGTCGAAACATTTTCAATTGCACCACTAGTTGAAGGACCTTGCCATGACTTCTTAGGCTTGTAGTTTCTATGGACATAAGTCTCATCTACATAAATGATCGGCTTGCCTTCTGCACGTTTTCCTGCTATAGTTCTTAAAAATCTATGTCTCCAAGCAGATATGTCATAGCGTTCTATTAATACAGAACGCTCATTTTTATTCTTTTTAAATTGATAGCCATTGGCTAATAACAAGCGGCGCAGAGTTTCTCTGCATCCGATAAAATCAATACTTTCTTTTAACTCCACCACCAGAGTCCTCAGTGTAGGAACTTGTTTTTTAACTATATAAAATTCGTTTATCTTGTTACGCATAGCATCTATGTCAAAGTTATCTAGGTTAGACACAGTAGGTTACCGTGGACTTTTCTTCCCCGGGGTACTCCAGACACCTTCATTTACTGCACCTTCCCTTTTTACTCTTTTTAGTGTTCTGACACTCACTTCTGCAAAGAAGAAATACGAAATATGTAATTAATTCTTGGTATTAGTAAGTAAAAATGCAAAGGTTTTTTTCGGCATAATTTCAAAACATCAGTGTATAGTAAAAACTTACCAGTCATTGAAGCTATTTCTTCTAAGTACTGATTCTGGGTTATTATCCTATCTTCCTGCTCTAATTCAGTGAGATTTTCAATAGTTCTTACTATTTCATTAACTCCTTCGACATCTTGCAGATTCTCTGTTAAAGAAAGGTAATCGTTTTAAAATTAAAATTCATTATGAGTATACGTAAAACATAGGTGATGTTATTAAAATGAATTATTGGTTGACTGATGCGATATACGAATGAATATAATTAGTTTTATTCAATACATAGAGAAGCGTAGGTAACTTATTTGGAAGGATACGTAAATTATAAATCAAAATTTTATTAGGACGACTGGATAGGTAGGTGTTTAAAGTATCAAAATAATATTGTCTACTAACCTATGAAATTCAACACCACACGTAGACAATCTTGTTTTTGTTTAAACGCGGCATCACGCTGTTGTTGTATTTCGTTGAACTTGCCAATCATGCAAAACAACATATTTCGTACACCACTTTTGATAGATTTGTTCATTTTAAGCCGTAATTAGAATCACAATTTACACAAACGCATACAATTTGTAAACAGAGATACCGAACGACAACCTTGTCAAATTGACGTTGACGTTCATACAGAGTTGCTATATAAAAAGTTCGCAAATAATTCCAGGGCCTACTTTCATTAGCCAGACTCTAGCTGAGTTAGATGTACAGTCAACGGCAAAAGTGGCTTTACAGATTCTAATTGATTGATCACTTTAGCTCATAAACCTTTCATAAAATAATAAACAAAACATGAAACATATTAACATTGTCCTCTGGGGATTATAAAACTACTTATACATTTATTATTCAACGTGGCGGGAACACATCGCTGTCCGTACTCCTCTGCTTTCAGAGGAGACAGGATGAGCGATGCTCTTAGTGGTGAGATGGCCCAGGGTCAGCCGGGGTGCGAGGGATATGCTCTATGGGTAACCTTACACCCCGGCGTCTGAAGACCCGAGACGGCGTGCGGTTTTAGTCGGTGCAAGCCCGACATAACCGCCCCCGCTGGCCGGTGGGGGGGTATCCGAAGGGATTTCCGCACGATAAAAAAAAAAAAAAAAAAGGTACATGTATTCCAATGGAAAACACGTTTGTTAATGTTTGAGAGTTAATTCACTTTTGTCGTTGACTGTACTACAGCATTCACATAGGTTAGACGTTAGGCGGAACCTATTCCAACATTTACCGATTTCGCCCCTTATCCGGAAATTATAACTGGTAACTCGTTTGAAAAGCTAATAGTATAGGCCGCCAAGAAAATGGAAATATATTGTAACCGGATTCGCTAGTAAGGGTTCAGGTTCTGGTGTAGGTATCTCCACCAAAGTGAAATCCAGTGGACTGACTGATAACGTATTCTGATACGCGATAGTATTTCACGGAAACAAAACTATTTTAATGAATTCCGTCGCGATTTATTTGGTGATATTTTATTATAAATACTAATTTTACATAAGCAACTTAAAAACCGGGATCAGGGAATACTAAAATAACAGCAAATAA